>SELF01000025.1:0-665264 GCA_009805535.1 Laburnicola sp. JP-R-44 | reverse complement strand
GCTGTATTTCTTCTAGAGATCCTTCACGACCTAGTCTGCTAGTGTATAGTTTCGTGGGTAATACGCGAGAATAATATTATTAACGTAGAAGAAGATAAACACCCCTTTTTATACTATATAACATAGTTTGTATAGAACTACAGAGAAACTAAGCTCTGTAAGGTAGGCGGTAAAGTCCCTTTGCTATAGTAAGGGTGAGATCCGCAGGCCATACAGCGCCTTTTAAAGCTAAAGTATCGTGCCTGGACGTGCAGACCCGCGTGGCATTCGCATATAGATAACACAATTAATTAATATATGTATAAAAGCGTTAGTTACGTTGTACTGCTTTAGCTCTAGGTTAAACTAAGTAGTAATAGCTATTAGCATCCTAAACGATCTTCCTACAAGTGTGGCGGCATAGGTCTCTTAGGCGGTAATATATTATTCTATTAATTACCTTAGACAACTAGCCTTGCCTTACACTTCTAGAAGTAGTGGTGCTAATTAAGCTTATAGGTGTGTATACCCACATTAAATCCAGTATCTAGATCCCTTCTTATCTTGTCTAAATAGTAGGCACCTTAGTCTATAACTTTGTTTGTTTGTGGCTATTAAGGTGTTCTTCGTTAGCTTTCTTAAAGAGCATATAGAGTGGGTGCGTAGGCTTAAGCCCGTTTAGAGGAGGTGCTAGTAACAGTTCGCTATAATAAGGCTAATAGCCTTTTATTATTATACGTTTAATGCTTACGTTATCTAGTTTCTTTTCCTCTACTTTACAAATATAACCTACTTTAGTACTAGCTATAAAGGCTGCGGCCTATAGTGCAGTGGCATTCGCTTTACTAGGTAAGGAACTAAGTAAAGATTAGAGTCTGTCTAGATTGTAAGAGAGGGGCAACTAGGGATTAACTAGCTTTCCTTCCTCTTTACGCAGGAGGGCTTTCTTAACAGGCTATATTCCTTTAGGGCAAGATAGGGCTAGATCTAGCTCCTAATTATCTCTAGCACTAGGCAGCAAGTTAGGGCACTGCTTATATCTATCTAAGCTTATTAGTTGCGCTAATAAGGCTACTAGTAGTAGTGTACTTAGCGGCGTCGGGTAGAGTATAACCTTCCTCCCGCGCTCGTCGTACTAGGGTGTCCCCACTTGCTTAGAAGGAGAGTCGTCCGTCGCTTTATCTTTATAGAACCTGCTTATAGCATTATTCTATTATAATAGTAAAGGTGGTAGCTCTATTGTCCTAATCTAAGTTGCAATTTCTTTAAGAGTATTATATATAAGATTGTCTATAATGTGTTTTATATCTCTATTAAAGATACTATCTTTATTAAACACTATGTTGCAGGTGCTAATAACCTTGCCTATTAATAGTATCTATATCCTAAAGATATTTTAAGGAAACGTAACCCACTAAGTATCCAATCTATGCCTTTAGGTGAAGTCTTTATAGACGTCCTTTGCCACGCTTTGTATTATCTGTTATAGCAAAGGCCTTGCAGCTATATACTTGTAGATAGGATTAGTTTAGTTTGTATAGGGACGTAACTATCCTATTTTAAAAGGCGACAGCGGTAAAGAACGCTTTATAGGGCGTCTTCTAGCAATTTAAATACTTAGGTGTTCAATTGTATAGGTATATAGCGGTTTAAGTCACTTTAGGCTATACTTCCTATAGTAGATTCGCGTTAAGGCGCGCATTGCACGAGCTTTCTCCTTTACTACACCCCCTAAGCGTTTAGCTCCGCCGTTTTAGGCTTAGGTATTACCGTGCCCGTGCGCGTAACGACCCACGTCGCGTAACGACCCAGGAACAACGCGCTCACTACTTCAAAAATAAGGGTATTGCAACAGCTATAATAGCTATTATTACGAGATTTTGTAGTAGAGTAGTAAATAAAGGCATGCGATTAATTTGTACTATCTAAATTTACTTAGAAGGTTGACGTTGCGGCCATGGCGGGTAGTGAAAGCTAGGGCAGCTAATGCAGCCTGTGATGCCTCCTTAGCAGCTGCACTAGCACTATGTTGTTTTCTAACGCTTATTAGCTTAAGTAGAGGCTTTTAAGGCCTTGCGCTTGCCCTTTTAGAATAGTTATATAGCTTTTTCAGCGTTGCGAGCTGCCTTCTAGCGCTCGCGTTTAGCTGCCTTGTCAGCCTTCTCCTTCTCCCTCACCACCTTAGCTGCCTCTCTCGCCACACGCCTCTCCTCTGCCTCCTGCTCTTAGAGTAGCTTAGCAGCAGCTTAAAGCTCCTTCCTATTAGCCTTTGCAAGCTGCCTATTATACTCTTCCCTCTACTTTACTATCTCTTATACACGTGCCTCTCTAATCTTGCGCAGAGACTAGAAGATAGCACTACTATAGTACTCCTAGCGCTGCTGCAAGTTAAGAGGTTTGCTAGGCTTCTTGTGCTTCTTCTTAGTAGTAAGAGCCTCTCTTAAGCTATTATTCTTATAGTGTAGCAGTTCGTTTTGTACTTAAAGTCTGTAAAGCGTTTAGGAGAGCGACTTTAACTCTTCTGCGGTAGTATCCTTCACTGCAGAGCGTACGAGACGCTCTATCTGACGCCAGTCGCTCTCCTTAAGCGCTAAGGGGCCTGCTTTGCCTTCATCTTGCTTCCTAGAGCTCTCTCTCTTAAAGCGTTTAAGTATAACCTCTGGGTCTATAGGCCATATACTAGTAGCTTCAAAGGACTTAAGGATAGTCTCTGTCTTAAATAAGGACTCCCACGCTCTCTAGAACAGTGGGAAAAAGTCCCCCTTCTTGACTGGTACTAGCCCTTGGCTCCTCTGGAGGTGGGTGGAGAGCTCCTTAGAGTAGGCGGTGGAGAGAGGTTTAAACATGACGACGTCAAGAGGTTAAAGCGTATAGGTAGAGTAAGGGGGAAATACGGCTAGGAGTATGCGATAGGATTCGCAGTAGTCAATAAACTCCTTTGTAAGGTGACTGCTATAGCCGTTAAGTATAAGAAGACGCCAGTCTCTCCTACAACGCGCTTTCTACTTCGTGCAGCGATTAAATACCTGCTCTAGCTACGCTAAACTGATGTTGTTATTTGTCTATTTAGATGGAGATGAAGCTACAAAGACGTTGTGTTGCCTAGCTTTAATAGCGTCCACCCAAGCTGCCTGCAGTGAGCTGTTTGCCAACTAATAGATAAGACCTGGCAGCAGAGCCTCCCTATTAGCGCAGACAGCTGCTAAGAGGTGATCCATTTACAAGAGCCATCTTAGAGTGCTGCCTGCACCTCTTTTCGCTCCCACATCTAACGGCTGAACACTTGTTTTAAGCGTCCTGTTATACCTATTATAAAGCCCTTCTTGTCTATATTGTAGGAATGGCGGCTGTATATTATACTGCTTTATCTTCTAATGTAGCAAGTTAAAGTATAGCTTATACTTAACGTTTAAATCAGCGTTGTGGCAGAGAGAGTTAATTCTAGATGTCCATTTGGAGATGAGATGGTGGCCGTGTTGGTTAAGAAAGCGGGTAACCTAAGCGTCGCTCACAGGCTCTGTGGCTGTCAAGGATGCGAAATTTTGTATTATCTCTCTTATAGGAGGCAGCCCTCTCTTTGTAAGGTCTTTAATATAGCTTATAAGCCCTAACTCTTATTATAGGCTGAGTACTTGTTAATCGCGATGCTTAGCTTCCCGTGGGCGCTAACAGCCTTAGTGTCTTTGGCGCAGCGTACTGTGCGGTACACTAAACTAGCGAGCAATTTTCTAGTATATAAATTGTTCTCCTAGTTTAAGCGATTCGATTGCTGCGAGCGCATCGTTAATTAGTGCCATAGTGGTGGAGTTATGACGCGTTGAAGTTTGGAGCTTGTCTGGTGTTTTGGTGTTCCTGGGTCGTTACGCGACGTGGGTCGTTTACGCGCACGGGCACGGTAGGTGCTAAGGGCTCGACTGCTATACCTTGCTCGTCCCTCCATCTCTGGACTTTGGCTGAGCGAAACGTCTTATTATTAGTCTTAATAACTTTAACTATAATCCTAAATTAGTTCTTTATAAATGTGATAAATATTTAAAGGGTTTTAATAATTAATCTACTAGGTTAGTTATCTTTAAAATAGAAATCCTATAGCATACTAGTAACTTTGCATATAATTAGTATTTAGCTCTTCTCCTTTATGTTACCTCCCTTCTTCGTAATTATAAAAGTCTAGGGCTATTCGCTCTCCTAGACCTTCTAGGATTATTTAGGAGGTTCTTCTTATCTATTGCTTAGACTTTAATGTTCCACATACGTCGCACTTAACAGTAGGAATGTTAACAATCTTCACCCCCTTAGAGTGATGCACGAGGTGCTTAAGTGCCTAAGGTCCTAGGTGTCCTAGTCGTTTGTGCCACATCTTACCGCTTGCTTATTATTACAGCTTAATTGTGCGTGCTTTAGTTGTTGCAAAGGTTAATTTTAGCTTAGAGACATTATTGTACTTAATAACCTATTGTCCGTATCGTTCTTTAAGGACTGTAACAGCACTATTGTTATACTAGCGTAGTACGGTAGGGTTTGACTTAGTATCCCACTATAGGCCTTGTTATTAGAGTACTCTAAATAAGACAAGGTTATAGTGTAGGTCTAGGCAGAAGGTCACATCTCTAAGGTAAAAGGCGGCGTGTTAAGCCTATAGTCTTCACTCTTATATATAGTAAGCTATATACTATAATCTATACGCGTAAGTTCCCTACCTATAAGAAATCTCCTAGTGTAGGTAGCTAAGTGTTTATAAATTGTCTAATATTATTTGCTATATAGCACGTTGTCCCTAAGTTAAGGATAAAGAATTGTTTAAGTAGGTACCTTAACTATTTTGTTATAAAAGAGGCGGCGGCTATCGCAATATTAACCTCTCTAATTTGCCTTCTATATAGTTACTCTTCTATAGAAGCTTCTATTATTAGAGTCGCTAAGTACAACTTCTTAAGAGCTAGGGTCTGTAATTGTAGCCTTTTCGCTAAGCGTATTTCCTTCTAAAGTTTAGCATTATTGCTAATCCTTTCTTAAGCCATTCTCTTAACGCTGTCTTAGGCTCTCTAATTTAGAGGCGCTATCTCTAGTATTGTATACTAACACTTGTTAAGATTATGTGGTCTATTATAAGCCTTATACTTCTGCATTATATAGTTAATTATATTACTATTGTAATAACTACGCTTTTAACGTTAGTTGCGACCTCTTCTGTAAGTTAGTTTAGTATTAGCATTATTATTAGCTTCTTCTTTAGTAAAGGTTAGTCCTCTAGCTGCAAAGGCTGCTCTAGACAATTTGCTCTTAGCTAGGTATAGTAGATTAGCTTGTTTTCTAAATCGTAGGAACATATTAGTGGCCGTCACTATAGGATCTAGGAGGCTGTTTTCCATAAATAAGATTGTCTATCCTTAGAAATTCTTTGCTGTAGTTTTTACAAAGTCGTTCTTAATAAATTAACTATTTAGGCAGTTAGGTACACTAGTCGCTTTAGCTTCTATAACCGCATAGTCCACTTTAGTAAACTAGGTGTCCTAATAGGCTGTTGTCCTTATTAGTTTAAGGGCTGCTTAGTATCGTTCCCTTGCTTTATTAAGCTCGTCCTCTAATCTTACGCCTATAGTAGTGGCGAGTTTAATTATCTAGCTTTAATATAGTTAGGACGGCTTATAGCAGTTAGTAAATAGGTGTAAGGATACTATTATCTAAATAAAGTTAGTAACCTAAGAGAAGTGGGTTTATTCTTATTAATGTTTCTAATTAAAGACCTTGTATTCTTTAAAAATAGACTTAAAGTTGTCTACGTCTTCTTTGTATAAGGTCTTGCTGTCAGATATGCAGCTGTTAGATAGAACAAGCGCGTTGAGGTTGGATCTGTACAATAAAGCAGGGACCACCTGGCTTGGCACACTAACGTGTCCGTGCGCGTGATGCACGGATTCGCGTGATGCACGCACAACACCATAACAGCTCTACGAGAAATGAGGCTATAGAGCCACATATAGTAGCGAATATTGCAAGATTTTTTAGTGGAGTGCTCTATTAATTCTTGCGATTAACCTGCGCTACTGATATTTACTTGGAAGCTTAACGTTGCGGCCGTGCCGCGTAGTCTTGGGTGGAGCTGCTGATGCGGCACCTGAGGCCTCCTTAGTAGCTAGAGCGTCAACCACGCGTTTCTGGCGCTTGTTGCTTCGTGTAGATAGCTGCGGGGCCTTTCTCTTACCCTTTTGGGCAGATTGTAGAGCCTTTGCTGCGTTACGAGCCTCCTTTTCGCGAGCGCGCTCTGCTGCCTTCTCAGCCCTCTCCTTCTCCTTGGCTACCTTGGCTGCCTCCCGCGCCACACGCTTCTCCTCTGCAATTTTCTCCTTGTATAGCTTAGCTGCCTTCATTAACTCAGCTGTCTCAGCTTTTTGAAGCTTCTGCTCCTTCTCCTCTTGCTCCTTCACAGACTGACGTACACGCGCCTCTCTAACCTTCCTTGGTGACCAGAATACTGCACCTCCATGGTACTCTTGACGTTGCTGAAGGTTAAGAGGCTTGCCCTTCTTTTTATGTTTCTTCTTAACTAGCAGTGTCTCCTTAAGCCCGTTCATCTCGTGGCGAAGTAGCTCATTTTGGACTGAGATATGGTGTAGTGAGCGGCCAAGCTTCTGCGCGTCCTTACTGCCCTGATCCTCTACTGTAGCTCGTACAAGGCGATCTAGTTTACGCCAGTCAGATCCACTGAGTACTGACGTAGAGCTCTCTCGTGATTCCTGCTCATCTTGGGTGGTTTGGGTGAATCTTTTGAGTATGACCTCTGGGTTGAATGGTGATATACCAGTTGCTTTAAAAGACTTGAATATCGTCTCCTCCTTAAAGGAGCTCGTCCACGCCTTCCAAAAGAGAGGGAAGAAGTCGCCTTTCTTGATTTGAACTAGGCCTTGGCTCTTTTGGAGGTAGGTCGTGAGCTCAGCTGAGTAGGCTGATGAGAGAGGCTTGAAGAGCACCACATTAAGTGGCTGAAGCGTATGCGTTGAATGAGGGGGGAGTATAGCTAGGATGATCCTATTCTGATCGCAGTAATTGATAAAATCCATAGTAACGTGAGATCTATGGCCATTAAGGATAAGTAGTTGGTAAGATCGTCGAGCTTTTGCCTTAGTGTAGCGATCAAACACCTGCTTAAGCTAGGCAAGGCCGATATTGTTGTTTGTCCAGCCTGAGGGTGAAGAGGAGACGTGTACGCTATGCTTTCCTGCCTTGATATCCTTAACTCCAGCTTGATTGTATGTCCTTGTTGGTAGACTGATAGATGAGGCTTGGCGGCAAGGCTGATCTATTGGCGCAGACGCATGCTAGGATGGTAATCCATTCACGAGAGCCATCTTGGAGAGATGCTCTAACCTCCTTCTTCTCCTACATGCGTCTGCTAAACACTCGTTTTGATCGGCTAACAATACCAATTAAGCAGCCCTTTTCATCCATATTGTACGTGTGACGAGGCTCGATATCGTATTCCTTGATTTTGTCGCCTAGGAGATTGAAATACAGGCTGTATTTATCCCCTAAGTCGGCTTGGTGGCGATTGCTGTCCATGCTAGCTGCCCATCGAGAGATGAGATGGATGCTGTGTTGGTTGATGAAGCGAGTAACCTAGCTCTCGCTCACTGGCTCCTTGGCTATTATTGACGCGAAATTTCGTATCATCTCTCTTGTATGTGGCAAGTGACGCGCTGTGAGCCCTTCTATGTATTTAACAAGCTCTACCTCTTGTTGTGGAGTGAGCTTTTGTTGGTTGGTAATCTTTGACGCGTGCGACTGTGTAACTGCGCGGTGCCGCCGCGATAGAGTTGAGCGTTCAACGCCATGCTTGTTAGCTATTTTTTGTATAATAAAGTTTATCGCTAGGATCTAGTGAGTCTATCTCTGCAAGCGCATTGTCAATTGGAGCCATATTGGTGGAGTTGTGTGGTGTGGAAGTTTGACATGTTTTCGGGCCGAGCGTGCATCACGCGAATCCGTGCATCACGCGCACGGACACGGTAGCGAAGAAGTTAGAACCAGCCAAACACGGTGGACACGAACACAATACAATTATTATTATCTATTAAGGCGCATTATCGCATTTAACTATTAAATCTGACAATTAAGAGTCTTACTGCTTTAATTGATACTAAAATGGCTGCACTACCCTAGCGTGACCTGACAGTGACCCATTAAGACCACACTAACTACAGGGTATAGATAATGCAGCTCTAGTCTAGATGCGTCGTATATTGCATCTGGCCAAAAGTTAATTCTACGTTAAATATTCTAATAAAACCTAAACCTATAGCCCTAAGGGCGCTGCTAATTAATAGGTATACTTTAGCAGCAAATGTTAGCATCCTAATAAGGCAGTCTAAACTGTTAGTAGTAGGACTTAAGGCGTTTAAAGAAGATCTTAAGTATTACAAGATTCTTGCTAAGTAGTATAAGAATAATTAATATAATTTTAAAAAGGAGTAAACAAGCCTCTAGCAAATTATTGTTTATATTTAGGCTACTGTTAGCCTACATCTTCAGCGCACTTGCTGCCTCCTAGATTAACTACTAAGATAGTGGATTACGAACCTTAAAGCCACGGTTGGCGTCGACGAACGATTCGAGAGAGAACGAGCCTGCGACCAATACCTTACATCCCTCAGACTAATAAGAAACGCGTCGAATTAGGACATATAGCTTGCTAAATATAATTAAGCAGCTATAGAAGCGGAGACAAGCAATATCCCTAAGATAACACAGATTAATGTGATTATAAAGGACTTTCTAACTGCTATAAACAAAGTTGCGCCTAATTAGTCTACGACCTTTTAGGATAGTAGATGGTTCACACCTGGCATAAATCGGAAAGAAATAATAAAGCGCTTCCAAGAGCATATAATGTTGAATCATCCAACCCCTCAAATAGGGAAGCACAAGGCCGCATTTGTGGCAGATGACTCGTCATACCTCGCTAAAAGTGGGAAAACCACCCAGGGCATTGATGCCGAAGCAGCACTATCTAGAAAATAGGGCAGACCCCGACATCAACGTGATGACCGAAAAGATAATAAGAACTTATCCTTAGTCCAAAAACTTGCAAAAATAAGAGGCGCTAAATGTCCTGCGTGTGGATATTGCTAGGAGCAGCCCTACCTAAGACCGCTAAGCTTGCTTTAGTAGTTTAAACGCGCATTTTTGCAATTACTTTTTTTTACGCTTTTTTTAATTACTAAGTAGAAGGCTCTGCTTTTTTATTATATATTTAAGATAAAAGCCTTTATTAATCTACCCCTAGATAGGTTTAATTAACGCCACATCTTTATTTATTTAATCTTATATATTTTTTTTACCTAAAGCACCTTAAAAGTATATATTTACTATATTAGGAAAGTTTTTCTGCTTAACTATGCATATAGTGCGCAGACGTGTATAGACTTACGCATTTGTGCGCATTTTTATATAAGCAATTTACTAGTATAAAAATGCTTAGAGATATATAGAATTATATGCGCAGACTTGCGCAGAAATGCACAAATAGTCTAAATAAGTAATTTTTTAAAGCTTTATAACTTTTTTACTAGTAAAGCTATAATTTTAATCTTTTCATAGATTTATAGAGAGAATACTACTCTTTAATTATTTATTTTAAAAATAGTAATATTATTATGTAATTATTTAGTAATTAATAAAAAACTCTTTAATATACTACTTATTATACATATTATATAATATTATTATTATATAAAAATATAGTACTAATAAATTATTATATAAATTTTTAAAAAAGTTATTAAAGTTTAAACTTTTTAAATAGTGTTTTTTTACTAAGCTACTAATTTTTATCTAATCTAATTCTTTTAAATAATTATAAAACTATATTTTATCTATTTTTAAATCTACAAAATCTAGAGTTTAGAATTAGGTAGTAGTTCTATATAACACGCTAGTAATTAATGCTATTATATTAACTAGTAATGTCACGACGCGTCCCCTGTGGCAGCGTAACCCCCTAGTTGCCCTAGACTGGCCTAGATTAGCCTTGGCTAGGTCAGAGTTTTCTTCTTAGGCCTTGTAGCCTTTAGACCTACTTTCCTTTTTTAAGGGATCGCCTTAGTAGTGAATTAATAGATTAAGCATTGTACCCACAATCTTACAAGTAATTACTATCTAGTAAAAGACTTTAACTTTATTCTTTAAAAAAAATTCTAATTTTTTTTAAAGCTTACTAAGTAGCTTACTAAGTAAATTACTAAGCTTTTTATTAAATTTAACTAATTAAAGAGCTTTATTTGCTAATTAATTAGTATTTTAACGTACTTTGCACTCGAGTCGGACACTCCATCGAGTCGGACACTTTGCCAAGACCCCACCAAAACGTACTATTAGCAATAGTATAACGCGATGCCTCAACCACACAATAAACTACTAGCGTTAAAAGAAGCGCGTATACAGCTTGCGATCTAGGCTATTAAATAAGACGCGACACTCTCTTAGCGACGCGCTGCAGCTATCTACAACGTCTCTTAAAGTACACTTAGCGACTAACGCGCTAGAAAGACGTTTAGACGCGACTGCGCACCCAACAAAATAAGACTTACTATAAGAGAGGAGCAGGCGATTGTGGAGCATATACTCGACCTAGACGCGCGAGGATTTCCGCCTCGGCTTGATGCTATAAAAGATATGGCTGACTTACTGGCTGCACGCCACTATAAGCCAGTTGGCCAGAGGTGGCCTTATGACTTTGTTAAGCGCCAGCCAGAGCTTAAAGTCAAGTTCAATCGAAAGTACGACTACAAGAGAGCTCTCTAGGAGGATCCTAAGGTGATACAAGACTAGTTCTGGCTTGTGGAGAACATAAAGGCCAAATATAGTATCCTAGACAAGGACACCTACAATTTTGATAAAGCAGGCTTTATGATAGGCATAATATTGACTGGAGCAGTAGTCACAGGCTCTGAGCGTCAAGGACAGCTAAAGCAGGTGCAGCAGGGCAATAGGGAGTGGACAACAGTCATCCAAGGCATCAATGCGACGGGGTGGTGGATCCCACCCTTCATTATCTTCGGGGGCAAGCACCACCTCTCCGCCTGGTATAAGGAGAAGGATCTACCTTATAATTAGGTTATTGCAGTCTCTAAGAACGGCTAGACAACAAATAAGCTTAGTTTACAGTGGCTAAAGCACTTTAATAAGCATACAAAGAGGCGTGTTATTAGCATAATACGTTTGCTCATTCTTAATAGCTATAAAAGTTACAACTCGTTCGAATTCAAATAGTATTGCAAGAAGAGCAATATTGTTACTCTCTATATGCCCTCGCATTCGTCGCACCTCTTGCAGCCACTTAATATAGGCTATTTCGCGCCTTTAAAAAAGGCGTATAGGCGCCAAGCTAAGGATTTGATGCGCAACTACATCACGCACATCACTAAAATCGAGTTCCTGCCTTGCTTTATTGCTGCTTTTAAGGCTTCGTTTACTAAAAGTAATATTAAAGGAGGCTTTCAAGGTGCTGGCCTAGTGCCCCACAACCTAGAAGCTGTGATATCGCAGCTTGACGTCCGCCTGCGTACGCCTCCACTTTGTACTATTCGCGATAGTACATAGGAGTCGCAAACTCCGCGAAATAGTACAGAACTTGGGTCGCAATCGACGCTGGTTAAGCAGAGGATTTAAAGGCATGTGGATAGTTCCCTAACTTATATAGTTAAGGCGATGGAAAAGCTCGTTAAAGGCGCTAAGATAATAGGGCATTCTTTAGTATTAATAACTAAACGCAACACCAAACTTTAAGCTACTAATAAGGCCGCCACACAACGTAAATTATATAAAAGAAAGCGATTACAGCAAGAAGGAGTCCTTATAGTTGAAGAGGGCCAGCAACTGGCTACTCTAAAGGACTTTGGGGTGCGTAGTGATGGCAAGAAGGCAAAGAAGAGGGTGCGCACTAATGGAGGCGAATCCACTTAACAGCGCTGTGGACGCTGCGGCAAGCCTGGGCACAATAAAAAAAACCTGTAGATAGCTTATAGAAGTAGATTCTAAATAGTTTAGCCTATTTAGACTATTAAAAATAGTTTATGTTAACTCTATACTATCGTGAATAGTACAGAACTTGGTAGGGTCTTGGCAAAGTGTCCGACTCGATGGTGTCCGACTCGAGTGCAAAGTACGTTATAAGTAGTATAGGCACCTAGAGTACCTTAGCTACTCTAGCTACTCTAGGTGCACTAGTAGTATAGGTGTGTATTTTTATACAATCTTACGCATATATATACTAAGAAAAAAAATAGTATTACTAGTGCGCTCTAAGCGTATTTAGTGCGCAGGTATATATAGGTGTACTTAGAGCCGCTTAGGTGCCTTAAGTGCTTATGCTCGCTTAAAACTTTGCCTAATATAGCTACTTACTACTAGGTTAAATACTTACCTTTGCAAAGTATTGCGTTACCTATTAGTGTCTTACTGTTTTTATAGTGTTTTAGTCTGTTTACTAGCAAATAATAAGTGCTAACCTGCCCTCCCAGCAGGTCGAACACCCCACCACCCAGAAACACGAGAACTTGCATGCGCCGCGAATCTTAGCTCTGCGCAAAGGGACTCCTCGAGCCTCTCTGCTAGGAGCTTGGCCACAAATAGCCAGACTGTGGCGCATGCTTCTCGAAGCTTCCTTCCGTAGCCATGGTTGTCGGCTGAGTAACTTAGACTTTGGCTTTGTTGCAGCCGGCAACCCCCACCCCCAAGCGGCCCTACAAAGGTTCGTTGCTGTGAAGAAAAAGGGAAAACCCCGACGTCACACGCATGCAATGCTTACAGCTCGATGCAGGGTTACATGCGAATGGGAGGAGATGGAAACAAACTATTAATAACGGCAGAGAACATCGCTGGCTAACCTTTACCCAAGTCCTCGACGCTAACCCGCACCACGGTGCAGTGTGCCCTTAGCCAATGTGGCTCAGAAAATTAGTGGCTGTTTACTGGGTCAATGCCTGAATCGGAAAGTTTTGATACAAATCATTTTCTCTGGAACCAAGCGTCCTGGACAACAGCTTTCGCTGATGCCCTGGCGGAAGGCTCCATTCGTAGCATACTTCCAATTAGCACACCGACCCGCACGATGTCTTCCCGGCTCATATCCTCTCTCCTCTCCCCATCAAAGTACATTTCCTCTAACCAGTCTTGAAGTGAGCCAGTGGAACTATTGTCAGACAATATTCCATTCATAGCATGCCATTCCCTTTTCCAACGGTCCGGCAAATCATCGTTGACTGTCTCAAGCATTTGGCGGACAAGGACTGTAGGTGTTGTCATGAAGCTGTCGAACAGTGGTTGTCCGACAATGAGCTCGAAGAACTAGACAACTAGAACTGATTATTTCTGCAACAGAAAATCGGAAGGGCGAAGTGGAAGGGCTAAATAAGCGAATATAGAGTTGATAGCTAGATGTTCCCATTACCTATACTGTCCTAGTATGTATGTCATTCTTTGTTTCCTTCACTCCTGCATCATCGAATGTTAATTTTAGTACTGCTTAGGAGGAACCCAGCGCTAATACGCGCGCGCTTCCATTAGAGACCATTACGATCCAAAGGGATTGATCTCTATGATGATTTGCTCAACCTTGACAGGGTTTCTTGACCATTACCCTCTTTTCAGAATTATACAAGCGCCAATATGAGACAATAGGGTTCTAGAGGTTGCCGTGCACTCCTATTTTCCTTCAATGTCACCCGCGTTTTATTTCGAGCAGTTGTTGAGTCTAAGGACCCACCGCTACGCCTCTATTGACGCCAACGCTATGTTTGGTGATAGCAGGGATGAATCCTTGGCATGCGGCGTAGTCTTTTTGTGGACGGGCGTGAACTATAATCTCAATCCTTTCAACCTTTAGCCGGGAAGATATTGTATCATATTTAGCCTCGAAAGTGTGTCTCAATTGTTGGGGGAAAGGCCTCAGTGAAGGAAGTTATATGTATAGAGCTCTCTGCTCTCATCATTCATGATATCCTTTTTGAACCATTTGGAGCTTTGGAGCTGCCCCTCTACCCAGACCGTCAGAGAGTCAACAGCTACGCCGCACTTAGAAGAAATAACACTAAGACTATCTATTTTGATACGTGCAGGCATGAGCCCGTAGCGTACGGCGTAGGTCTCAGGTCGACACACAGAGAATGTCCTGGCCAATCCTTCAGAAGACTCCGCTTTTTGGGGGCATGGTTAAAGCGCTTGAAGAACATACATGAGTGGTTAAAGGTAATTGATTGACTTTCACCTGCACGTTGAATCGCCGGACACTTGAACTAGGCTAATAAAGGCAATACCGGTATAAGTGATTCAGACGCTCGAGCCACCGGGCCTTGCAAGCCACTTATAAAACTCCGCTTCCCCTCCATCAAAAGTACTCGAACCACAACCACCTTTCTTCCACAACGTTCACAGGATAGCCCTGTCTGTCTCCAAATTCTCACAATCATGTCGAAATTCATCAGATCTTTCAGGGCCGTCCCTATGGAGCTACTCCGCGTGAGTAATGGACGAGCCACCAAACTTCGAGAATGGGCTCCGCAAAAAAAAAGCTACGATATCATCACTGAAGGCGGCGTCGTGAAGGCTAAAGCTCGATCCCGCCACATACGCCGGTAAGGTTACCTCTGTTCAGAGGTATGAGCTCAAGTTGACCTTCAATGTAGCTCCCAATGGCGCCTCCATGTGGCCAAACTCTGAATACAAGAGAGGCATAATCCAAAGATTCAGAGGACAAGATGTGGTCGTCTACTCAATCCCTGCCGGTTCGTCCATTGCAACAGATTTTACACCTTTAAATTCTAATTCGAACAGGTACCCAATTGCCCGATGATCTTATCCTGGTTCACGAATATGAAGACCATTACTCTCTCCAGGCAGCCAGAGACATGCCTCTGCAGGGTAATGTCCGATTGCTGGGTTAGCATGAGATTAGGAAACTAAATGACCACAGACCTGAACAACAAGATTACCAGCTTCCTGGAGACTTATGGTCGTTTGATGAGCAAGGAAGCATGGCTCCAAGCTTACCAATCTGCTGCTTCCTCAAGTGAAACTCAGCATGTTCCGGGGGCTTCCAGCTCTGCAGGTGGTAGCGCATCAACTCAATGGGTATGGGACGATGCACACAAGAAGTACAGATACTGGGATGGTCAGAAATGGGTTTTCCAGTAGAAGGCTGGACGAAGTGAAAGCGGAACGCGAGCCTGGAGTGGATAGGGGTTTTTTCTTTTCCCTTTGGGTGAGGTCGATGTGTTCTCGGGAATTCAGATGATTCAACATCATCTTTAATTGTAAGTGTGTGTAGGGTAATTGAACCCTTCTCCCTAGTATAGTCCAATTAAAGTCAGTTCGTTTTGAAATTCTTCTAACGTTATGGTAGGATTTCCCACACAAGAACTTGCACGTCTGTACTGCGCTCAGCGAGCATGCCGTGTTGGGTATCACCTGCTTAAAACACGAAACAACCCGGGCAACAGGTTGGGTAAAGCACATACGAGTGGCATGAATCAGCTTGTTCGTTCACAGGTGCGCGCGACAATTCGTCAAATGGGTCGGATTGAGTGTTATCTGCTCATTCAACATCAATCACGTGCTCAGCTCGTCGCAGCTCTCTCAGAGGCCTACTAACGTTACATAATGGGCTCCAATGAGGCCTTTGATCGCGCCGCTGGCATATCCGTCTCTGCGAAGGTTCGCACGTCGAAGTCCGGAGGCATGGGCTCAAATGAGGCCCTTGGTCGCGCCGCTGGCATATCCGAGGTTGAAGCGACGCATGCAAGATGCAAGACGGATGGGGTAGCTGTCGCGCGAAGTGTAACCACGCGGACTTCTCGACGCCCGAGGGGAGCAGGCACAGGCACAGAGAGGGTGGCGACGTGAAAGGTGTCGGTGGAGACGTAAGGGCGGCCAAGGGGAGCAGGCGCAGGCACCGCGAGGGCGAAAGGTGTTGACTGCGCTTTATTGGGGATTCCTCACTATCCGCTTTGGCATCTTTATGCCCTCACCCTCGCTGTTGTCGTTGTTCTTCGCCTTGGGATCATGCGACGTCGCCAAATGGCTGGCCCGCCTTGAGCGCCTCCAGCTCCGCTCGTAGTTTGGCTACCGCCACCCCGAGAAAGGCGAGGCGGCGCATCCACGACGGGCGGGGCAGCTGTTGTAAGTGGTGTAGGTAAGGCAGCTGGCCTGCGCTCGTGAAGGCGGCGGGACGGGCTTAAAGGCCCCCGGTCCTGATGAAGCGCGATCCAGAACTACAAGCAAGCAGGGAGAAGGCTCTAGACTGGAACCATGACAGAAAAAACATGGGCGAGAAGATGGCGTGGCTAGTGACGTTCGATCGGTCCAAGCTAAGTTAGATGGGTTGGCGTTTTGGCAGCTATGAACCTCGACACAATATCAAGACACTTCTTGTTCTACTGTTCTTTTCATCTACATATATATTTTGTCGGTATAGTTTTTCGCCATCGCTTTTTTTGTCGTGCAGAAATTGGCACGGTGCCGCCTTGCCGTGATAGTGAAACACGGTCTCGACTCTCGCCCGGGTCCAGTCCGCGCCTACCTAGCAGTGCCTAGGCATTCGCGTCACTTCTCCCAGCTCTTCCTCTTTACCTTCTACGTCCTCGCCCCAGCTCTTCCTCTTTACCTTCTACGTCCTCGCAGCTCTCCTCGCATTGCGACAACCACTCGCTCTCCATCCGATGCGGCGCTTTACCACCACCCTCTGCGCGCTACCGCTGTTCTTCGCCGCCGCTTTCGCCCAGAATCTCGATATCGAAGTCACAAGGCCTGTTGAGTGCACACGGAAGACGCAGGATGGCGACCAGATTAGCGTGAATTACAAGGGGACGCTGCAGAGCGATGGATCACAGTTTGACTCGAGCTACGATCGCGAAGACGCGTTCGAATTCACCCTCGGCGCAGGGCAGGTCATCGCAGGATGGGACCTGGGACTGCTAGGCATGTGCATCGGAGAGGGCAGGAAGCTCACTATCCCGCCGAGTCTGGGCTATGGTAGCTCTGGAAATGGCCCGATACCTGGAGGTTCGACGCTGGTCTTCGAGACGGAGCTGCTGGCCATTGCGGGCGTGGAGCCACAGCCTGTGCAACCGCCTACCGCGCGCCCAAGCGAGTCGCCAGAACCCACCGAGACGCCCGTGGAACTGCCTGCGTCATCGCCGATACCTACGTCGATCCCCACGCTTGCATCCTCGCCGCCCGAAAAGCAACCCACGACGGCTGCTGCTGTCGCCGAGTCCGCCGTCTCTACCGCAGCACCAGCGAGCCCGATGCAGTCAGACGACAATGGCGAGTGCCACCTGCTGGGTCCGTATGCTCTCCTGGTGCAGGGTGCCCTGGGGCTTCTGGCCGTCTCATCGTTGGTCTTCAAGAGGTGGCGCGAGACACCGCGACGTCCGCTCAAGATCTGGTTCTTCGACGTCTCGAAGCAGGTCTTTGGATCTGTCCTGTTGCATCTGGCCAATATTCTCATGTCCATGCTTTCGTCCGGGAGCTTCGATGTCGCTGCAAAGACGAAGGCTACAACGCAATATGCAGGCGAAGACGACGCCGGGCAGCAACCGAATCCCTGCTCGTTCTATCTCCTCAACCTAGCTATCGATGTACGTATCTGACACTGACCATCAGAGAAGCTAGCTAACTGGATTAGACGACCATTGGCATCCCCATCCTCGTTTTACTCCTTAAGCTGCTCCACCGAGGCTTCCTCCTCACTCCCATCGCCAACCCGCCCGAGTCGATCCGTTCCGGAAACTATGGCCACCCACCGCGCGCTACCTGGTGGCTGAAGCAATCCATCATCTACTTCCTCGGGCTCTTCGGCATGAAACTGTGCGTCTTCTTCATCTTCCAGTTGCTGCCCTGGATCGCGTGGGTGGGTGATTGGGCACTGCGGTGGACAGAAGGCAACGAGGCTATCCAAATAACATTCGTCATGTTCATCTTCCCCGTGATCATGAACGCCATACAATACTGGATCATCGACGGGTTCATCAAGGACCCTGCCGGCGGGGAAAGCCATTACGTGGTTGCAGCCGGCGACGAAAGCGACGACGAGAGCGGCGACGAGGCATGGCTCGAACGGCACAGACGGGAAAGGAGAGAAGACGAGGACAGCGACGTCGAAACCGAGGCTGCTCAACCACTAAAGGAAGCGAATCCGACGGCCATCCCTCTGCGACGCGAGTACGACCCTCACAGAGACGAAACACCAGGACAGGCTGGCAGCAGTGCAGAAGGCCGAAAGGAGCGGAGAGCGTAATTGTCATTTGTATACCTTGGGTCAACTGTATACGTTATGGAGTTTGTGTTTATTGGAGCGTTTACGTTGGTTTGCATCTGTCTTGTTGGCGCGTACATGGTGTTGCGCGCTGAGTTACGCGTACTGGTATATATGCTTGCTGTCATCAAGCAAAGTGTTTCCATGCCTCTGTTGTTAGATAAGTGTGGTTGCGTGGATCCTATGCGTCGCATATTCCGCTAAATACAAAGGTTACCTTACTACAACGGAACCGTAATACTCATTATAAGTACTGTTGTGCCACGATGCTGCGCCGCCGCGACTCCAGCGCCTCAACCACGGCGCCAGGAAAGCTCCTCCTCAATCGACGCTGCGACCCTTCTCTGACCTCACACCAGTGAAGAAAGCAGCGCAACGTATCCCATCCTATCTTATCTACCCCCTTCCTTACAACACCGACCACGTTCCTGCGTACAATCACCCAACCCCTTTATAAACTACGAGGCACGCGTGCACATTCAACCAAAACCAAAACAGTCTCAATCCCATAGTTGACATCCTATAATACACATACTCCACAACCCATGTCCCTATCCATTTTCCCTTCGCTTCGCTTCCTCCTTACTCAACCACCCAACATATAACCACGCACAAACCCCCACCCAAACCATCTTTCCCACTCCCGACGGCTAGTCCAAGTCAATCCAAATCACCCCCAGCAAAAGTCCTAAACGCCAACCAACCCAAAGCCCCAAAAGCCGCCCCACCTAATAACCCCGCGCCCCAAAATGCTAATGCGTCCGTCCGTCCCTTGCCAAACGAACAAGCATAAAAAAAAGGTCATGAAGAATCCAATCCGATCCAATCCAACCCGAATCCCCCGCAGCCGAATACACATATCCCCTATAGAAAATGCCAGTAAAAAAAGAAAGAGAAGTGGCCTGGCCTGGCCTGGCGTATCCCCAAAAGAAAAGTTAATAAAAAAAAACACATATATAAACGGAGCCTTCGCCAGCCAACAAATCTTCTCCCATTATCATTACCTACGTACGCCCTACGTACGTTGCCAAGAACGCGATCGCGATTCAAAAAAAAAAAAATGCGTGCCGTATGGTATGCGCCCAATCGCTGATGCCAAAACATGCGCGTATAGTCTCAACCTCGTCTTGCTCGCTTGTTGCCTGTTGCTTTGTAAAAAGGATAAATTTGTAAATGCCGCACTCTTCTTCGTGTATACTGTGCAAACCAGTCATTGGCCATTTACGACTTGGGTAACTTCATAAGTTCCGGACCCTTGGTCTTATCCGGCGGATCCAAGAATTTGGTCATGACAAGCGAGAGCTCCTTAAAGGCCACGGGCTTGGTAACGTACGAATTGAAGCCAGCTTCCACGCACTTTGCGTACACGTCGCCCAGGACGTTGGCCGAGAGTGCGATGATGGGGTGTCGTCGGTAGCCGTGTTTCTTTTCCCAGCGACGAATCTCCTTGCAGGCTTGGTAGCCGTCTTTGTTGGGCATGTGCAGATCGCACTGTAGCTAGTTAGCGAGAGTAGGTAACATCGTAAGGGGGTACATACCAGAATGATGGAATAGTAGCCAGGCGGTTTGGAAAAGACCGTCTCGGTACACTGTACTCCATCCACTACGGTCTCGGCCTCAATCGATATCTTGGCGAGAAATTTAAGTACAACCTGAGGACGTTGTGAGTAAGGGCATTCGCGCGTGCAGAGTAAGTAACTTACAGTTTGATTAATTTGATTGTCCTCCACAAGGAGTACCTTGTGGCCTTGATCGCCCAATCGTCGCTTGAGCTCCTCAAAGACGAGCTTCTGGTTGAAGACAACTTGCTGCGCCGAGTCCTGGTTGCGGTCCGTACTTGACTCTCGCTCCTTCTGCGGATCAAATATGATAGCAAATTTTGACGGCTTCAAAGGGCGGTAGATAAAGTGAAGTCGACGGTCGGCCACCAATTGCTCGTAGTCATACGCGGGTGCGTCCTTGATCAATTCTTTCTTTTGGGCAGGGTCAGATACCACTACCATCGCTGCGTTGCCGTGAACCGTCGAGGCGAGGATCTGATCCATAATCGCAATAACTTCAGCTGTGTCGTGGAGTACCAGCACGACATGGGTGAACAATACTGGGTCTTCACCACCAATCATTCTTTGAGCTTCAACAAGGCTAGGCTGGCCTGTAACCTGGTGCGGTATGCCAGTAGGTAAGGTCTGTCTGATGTGTCTAATGGTGGCTTCCCTGCTGTGGACCAGCGGACAGACAACCAAGATCGAATACATGGGAGGTTGTAAAGAGGTGCCAAGTGGAGATAAGCTGTGTGATGGCCCAGGAGGATGAATGGTTTCTTCTGACCCAAGCGAGGTTTCTTCGCTCGGCGACTTCATTAGTGGAAGGGCAAGGTTCAATTGCGGCTCCTTCGCTGTAGTGTCCTGGAGATAAGAAGAAGCCGAAGATCGCTCCGAACGTAGACTGGACTTGCCTGTAAGCGCGGCACTGGTTAGAGAATGGTCCGAGCTCCCAGAAGAAAGCGAGGGTGACTCTCGAGACTGTTCTGACGCTGTCAGACTTGGCACGGGGGATTTGACGGATTCACTTTTCTCAGAAGAGCCACTTGAGAAGCGATCGTGACGACTGCTGGCAAGGACTTGGGAGAACGCAGGCTTCGGCGGCGCAGATGGTGCAGGCGGCGCCATAGGTAACGGCGGGACCAGACCTGGAAGGTCTATCGCCGGTGTCCCTGGAGTAGCAGGCTTCGTTTGTGGAAAGTCGTGTTCTGTAGGCAATCCAAATTTGATCGTGAAAAAGAAGGTGGAGCCTTTGCCGGGAATGCTCCGAGCGTCCATTCTTCCTCCATGCAGCTCGACAAACTGCATTGATATCGCCAAGCCAAGGCCTGTTCCGCCATGCTGCCGTGTGCTGCTCGCATCAATTTGACTAAACCGCTTGAACAAATACTTGGCCTCATGTTCATTGAAGCCTCGTCCCGTGTCGATGACCTCGAAGCGAACCATGGTCTCGTCATTAGACAGGCCACTTGTCTTCTCCGGATTCTGCAATCGACAGCGTACGAAAATTTCGCCCTTTTGCGTAAACTTGATAGCGTTGCCTACTACATTCAACAACACCTGCCGAAGGCGGAATTTGTCGCCCTTGACCATTGACGGCACGCCTTCGTCCATGACGTAGTTGAGCTCCAAGCCTTTCTGTATGGCAAGCCCCGTGTTGAGATCGTTGACCTCTTCTAATAGGGAGGGTAGGTGGAGCCATTCCATAGTGAGCTTGATCATGCCCGCCTCCACCTTGGAGAGATCTAGGATATCATTGATGAGGTTCAACAAGCTGTCCGTACTGGCTTTGATGATATTCACATGCTCTAGCTGCTCAGCAAGCAACGGGCTGTCCAGCAAGAAGTTGACCATACCCGATATGCCGTTGAGGGGTGTCCGGATTTCATGAGACATGTTGCTAAGAAATCGGCCTTTGGCGTCCATAGTCTCCTTCAAGGTCTGCTCAAGCAGTTTGTGGTCATTGATGTCGGTGGCGGTGCCATACCACGTCTCTTCCTCGCTGTCCTCGGCCAAAGACTTTTCCAGTAAGATCCGGACCAGATGCCATCTGAACTCGCCTGCTTTGTTCCGGAGCCTCACCTCAGTAGAGTACGAAGCGCGGCCATCGGCATCTTTCTTGATTCTGAGAATGCCAGTACTAGCAAGCCGTGATAGCTTCGCTTGAGGCATGTCCATCCTGTTTGGCGAGATTCCGGGACTCGTTACTGTTTTCTCGGTTTCGGATGAATCATCGGACGAAGACGAGTCGTGACGAACATCCTCGGTCGGCAGCGACGTTGGCACATTGACTGCAGCTGATCCGTCTTCGGTCATCTCGGGAAGCTTGCACTTGATAACGTCATCCGGGTGTACATGCTCTAGGAACCCATTTCCGTGCGCCTGGATCTCAGTCTGACCAGAATAGGTTTCCCATTGAGAGTTGTTGAAGGTGAGTCCACGACGATCCGACACCACAAACACTACCTGCGGGCTGGAGTTCGCGAGGGCGCGATATTTAGCTTCTGACGCAGCGGTCTCTTGCTGTCGGGCGGAGTTGATCTCGGCCAGATGCTGCTCGTGGAAATCCATGTTAGTGCCAATCCAATGCACAATCTGCTGCCGCTTGTTCTTTAGTGGAGCTACTCGAACATAGAACCACCTATAGCAATCATCAAATCTTCGCAATCGAACCTTCTTTTGTAATTGTTGCCCCGTACGCAAGCACCTGTTCCACTGCTCCAGATATTCTGGTCGATCGTCAGGGTGTATTGTATCCCAAGGTCCTTGCAAAACCTGGTGTTGCTCCTGTCCGCGGTATATTAAAAACTTGGAATTGACCCAAGTCAAAGTTCCTGTAGTAGGTAGGGCTGTGAATATCTGAACAGGTAAAGAGTCAATGATGGTCCGCAGAAGATTCTCAGATGGTGGTGGCATCGGAACGTCCTGGGCCTCTGACATGGAGCTGCTCCTGGCGTGTGCTAATGGTGTTGCAGGAGTTCTACCCCCAGGAGTGGTTGCTGCTGGGAGCGACTGGAACGACGAACTAAAATCTGCACCGTACGAATGCAGAAGGGAGTGGCCACGATGACCGGTCTGGGCTAGACCTGTCCGCGTTCTTCGAGGGTTTGTAGTTTCGTCTGCCGTGGCTTTCTCGTTTCGCGGCGTTTGCACATCTTCTTCCGGTGCCTCTGCCACATCACTGACGCTCACCCGCTTTGCGGTGCGTGTGTCGGGCTTTCGGTTTTGCTCTTGCGCTTGTGCAGGGTGGCTTGTCGCTCGGCTCGTTCTCTTCTTTGCATCAAAATAGCTCTCAACGGCTTCACTGCCAGCCAAATGGCCTGGCGTACTGCCAATGGAATGCTTGCTAGCAAATCCTAGGGTATTTGCATCCCATCCAGGCGTACCAGTGATGGACCCACCAGGGCTGTGCCTTGAGCGGCCAGAGTAATCTGACGGACTGGTGGCACTGCCACCGGTGGAATGACTAATACCCCCGAGGTCAAGATGCAGAAGATCATCAAGGCTTTCTGTGTCTGCCATCGGTGTAAAGCTTGCCTGCTGGCTTGTGCCGAAACGTCGCTGTCGTACACCGCTTGCTTGGGCCTGGACATTAGAAAATTGTAAGGCGTTAGAGAAAGATGTAGCGAGATGAGGGCCGAGGTGCTTGAGAGAGTTTGTAAGATTTCGTGGATATGGCACAATTGGCGATAATATGGAAAGGATGGCGATAGGCGCTTTGCGTTGAACCCCATCTGGAGGAGCCGAAGACTCCGGTAGAGATTGGTCGGATTGTCTCCGAGACAAGGACGGAGTACGGGAAGGGGTTACAGGCTCAGGAGGCAGCATGAGTTGGGATAACGTGGGATGTATGAGGGGTATGTGCGTGACAGTGCTGGCCTTGTCGACACCAATTGCTTCAACGAAACCGTATTGTGTATAGTCCTGGGTTGAACTTGAAGGATTAAATGTCTCTTCATCGACTTTGCCCGTCGTAAAGAAAGGATTCTCGCTTGGGTCATTCTGAATAGCTGGAGATGGGGCGGGTGACTGTGCCCAGGGGGAACTAGGGAATTGTTCGTACTCTTCATATCGAGGTTGCAATCTACGGTCGACCTGCTCTGTAAACGCTGTTTTCGATGTCGGGACACCACGTCCCCGTAGATTAAATGGCAGCTGTGCCTCTTGTGCGGATGTATTGGGGTTCATCGCTTTTGGCTGGTCTTCCTGTTCAGAATTGGTTGAGCTTTTGCTAGAAGTTGAGATAGAGGTGGAATAATCCCGCGTTAGGGTCACAAGTCGGCCTCTCTCTAGTACCCGATTGATACCAGCGTTATCAATAAGCGCATCAGGTTCGTGGTCCAAAGCACGCAGCATAGGGAACACGGCAGTCGGGGTCGAAGGCTCCGCACCCCCAACACTTGAAAAATCAGGATCGCTAAAGGTGTGCCCCCTGGGAGGTGTAGGATTAGACTGTTGGTAAGTAGCGCCGTCAAACGACATTTGCGAAACTTGCCGCAATGGATGTTCTGTTCTCGTCGCTGTCTGGGGAGCGTGGCTGACTGTTCTCAAAAGTCCACGGGGCCGAGCAGGTACTGCCGACAGAGGACTATCAGACGACATGTCTCTTTTCTGACGTTCGTGACCGGCAAACGAGTGTCGAGATGGTAGCTTCGGTCTTCTCTCGGGTATCAAGGGCACCGGAGGAAGATGCTCAGACTCGTCTAGCTCTGGGCTGGACGACTTGTCGGTCGAGTCGGATGGGTCTGCCCCTTTCGGCTCTTGGTACGCGCGCATGCGTGGACTGTCACCCTGGGTAGGCACATGGAACGAAGATTTCTGCCCCCATGGCACATTTTCAATATCCGAAGAATCTGCGGGTACGGCCAAGGTTGCTCTCTCCACTCCATACCAGTCGTGCATGATTTTCGTTACGCAGGCCCACCAGGCTGCGAGTCCCGGCTCGGAATTGAGTAGAAGGACCAGCTCGTAAAGGTTTGGACTTGGAAAGCGCGGGTCTTCGGGCAAAGGACTCTGGAATGGCCGCTCCTTGGGTACAAACGGTGTCCCTATCGCAGCAGGAGTGCTGGACTCGGATGCGACGCGCTCCCTGGGCGCCGTGTAGTCTCTTCCATACATGGCAGAAACTGTTGGTGACAGGGTCGTGAATGGTTGGTGAAACGCTGAAGACCAGGTGATGGGGGTATTGGGAACAGTGGGGAATGGATATGACGGTGTGCGAAGAGCGCGGCCCGCGGGCGTCGGGGGTACACTGCCGCGGACCGTCTTGGAGGACTCGGTCGACTCGGTCGAAGCCGACTGTCCCGTGGGCAGCGGGCTGCTAAAGGCACCTTCGAGCGTGGGCGAGATGGGTGCCATGGTCTCCTCCTTGATGGGCGAGACGCGCCGTGCTACGAGGGGGTTTCCTGGCCCTGTGCCAGCAGCACTCTTGACCCGTCGCCGCTGCTGTTTCTGGATTGCGTTCAACTGCAGAGCCCGCAGCCGCTCAATTTCCAACTGATCCGGCGACGACGATTTGGCTTGCGATGTATCACCCCGAGCGTCCATTGCAGACTGCGGCTCGGCGGCCGGGCCCTCCTGCTCGCTGTCGCGCACGTCCGTATCCGTCGTGCTCTCATTCTGTGGCAAGGCGTGCGCCGAAGAAGCGGCGAAGACCTGCCGTCGTGGTGGAAGCTCGCTGCGCGGGAGGCGTTGCAACGGCGGACGGGAGGATTGGGGATGGGGTTGGGGAGTGGGAGCGGTGTCGGTGGTGTCGGTGGTGTCGGCGTCGGGCGCGGTGACGGGCGCTGTGACGTTGGTGTTTGCGACGGCAGCCCTCGACGTTGGCGATGGCAACGGAGCCTGATTCATTCTTGCATCCCCCTCTCTTCTCCGGTAGTTTCAAGGAGAAGACGTGGACGGGTGCGGCCGGAAGGCAGTACATTCATTCGCAGCGCATGCCAGGAGAGGCGAGGAGCGTCCCCTAGAGCCCACAATGACGTACTAGCGAGAACCCTGGAGCGTCGACGTCAAGCGCGAGGAGCAGATGTCCCCAGCGTGCAAGGGCGGCGTGGACGGAGAGACAGCGCAGCAATGGGGACGGAGGCACTGTGGAGGAGGTGCGCGTCTCTGGGTCACGGACTGGGGCGCTGGGGAGCAGAATGGAAGACGGTGGGTTCTGGTAAAGCTGGGGTGGTGGCTTCTGGTAAGGCTGGGGTGGTGGCTTCCTGGCAGGCACCGCACGAGATCAGGGATTCGGAATGATAGGCGCAGCCCTAAGGTCACTACCGGCGGCAGGCCTACAGGACTGGACGCAGCCGCCTCTTGTCCCTGGGCGACGCAGTGGGCAATTACGGGCAGCCAGCGACAGAAACATGACGTCTATCGTGAATCCAAGCTGTCTCTGCAGTCTGTACGCCGTGGGCAGCGTGGTGCAGGGCGCGCCGTGGCGACGTCAGCCAAGCCCACGCCCACGCCAGGGTTCGGCCGGGCAGCCTCCGCCACCAATTGAACGGCTATGACGTTGAAATTTGCTTCCTACACATGCACACGACCTGCACACGTCGACACTCTCGCGCAACCATCCCAGCTACTTTTAGCCGACCATGGCGCCACCGCTTCGCAGCGTTTCGCCGCCGAAAGCGTGTGCGCGTGCGCACGACAAGCCTGGCGCACCCGGCCACCGTGGGCCATCATCCATCCCAAATGCATACAAATAACATCATTCATCCTATCTCACACAACCCCACACACACACGTCCGCTATCTACAAGCATTACTCGCTGCTATGCTGCCAAACTCATGCCACACGCCATCCGCCCTTATCCAACACAAAACTTACACTCAGACTCAGACTCCAAGATACGTCCCGCTCGTGATGCGCTTCACCCTGGCAACCGGTTTCCACATGGCGGCCGCGTGCCCTGGTAGCACACTTTCATCCGCATCGGCAAACGGATCCGACTCTCCATCCTGCTTGTTCTCGCCAGGGATGCTCTGACTTACACCCAGCCCGCTGCCGAGATGGAGCGAGTGCCCGCCCGCAATCTCCCACCGCGCTTCACTGTTTCCCGCCTTAGCCTCGCCGTCGGTGAAGAAGCGCACGCGCATCGACTGCACAGCCTGGTCACGGGAGAACGTGACTTCTCCCAACCGCCAGTAGATCAGTCCCTTCTCTCTTGAGAAAGTTCCTGCGGGTTTGGACTGGCACGACGTCGCCTTGGAACCGGGCTCGAGCCGCAGAACCAGCACCAAATTCTGCAGCGTAATGCTGCTCTGGTCCCCAATGTTGAACTTGGGATTCAATGAATAGTTGAGCAGCACCGAAGTCTGCGTTGGCTCTATTTTCCACACGGGCGCAAGCAGGATCGGAGCAAACGAGCCAAGGTTGTCGTCTTCGAGATGCACCTGGTAGTGGAATGCTACCGACGTTTTGGTGATCCTGGAAAGGTCCACGGTATACGTGCCAGGGCTGTCCGTCACTGGGTCAACAAAAGTAGGGTTCGGCGCAACCTTCTCGAGGACAGGGAAGTTTTCCAGACGAATGCTCTCCGTTCCAAATGGTCCCGAGGTAAGATCGACCGGGTTGAAAACAAGTGCGACTTGCCCGATAACCAAGGCTTTGGTGACATTCCCTTGCTCAAACCACGCGCTGACGGTTTCGATCAAAGACGCATTAAGACCTGGCTCATGCATATCCGGGTGCTTCATCGTGGTGCTCGCCGAGCTGCTCAATGACCGTCCAGAGCGTACGGATTGCGTGTCCGAAGCGGGGTGATCGTCAGACATTAGATTACGGTGTGGCATCTTGAAAGCAGGAGATGTTGGCTGCGCCGGAATCGCAGGCGGTGGGAATGAGGTTGCCTCCGAACCAGCAGATGGAATCGGCGGCATCTCGCCTATGCTTGTAAGTTCAGGAGTGGCCGGGTTAGGTACAAAGATTGTGTTGCGGACATCACGTCGTCCGCGAAGAGTGTTTGAGCGTCTTGCTGGTGCAGCTTGCTATGCGGCTGTCAGTATTGATACTGGAAGTCAGGCAGGTTGTCATACCGCGCGTAGAGTGTTAGCCATGTCAGCCAATGCTGCATTGACGTCGCCCTCCTCCTCCTGGATCGGCGCGTTCTTGATGTCAAGCTTGAACTGCGGTGGTGGATTAAGCTCATAAGACGATCTAACCTTGTTAGACGAATCATTTTTCGGAGTGGGTGCAGCTTACAGTCCTCCTTCTCTTGCTTCTCGTTCTGCTTCCGTGATTGCATCACTGGCGGGCGGCGGCACCGAAAAACCTTCGGCATCCTTCTGCGGCTGTTTACACAACTCAGTATAAAGAAGAAGCGACAACTTGATTTCTCATACCTCAGCCTTAGCTTCTTCCGGGACCGGTGGTGATAAAGGCTCATTGAGTTCCGGTATCGGTTCGTGCGTGGTGCCGTTGACAGTTAAGAGACCCGGAGCGGGGGTAGTTGCGTCTTCGATTGGCTCTGGGCATGTCCCATTTGGCCGATCAGTGCTGGATTTGCGAGTGTGTTTTGGTGAGCTAGAGGCATCTGAAGCGCGCGAGGCAACGGATGGCCTGGTTGCAGACGAGCCAGGCCGATCTAACGACGAACCTGCGGTATCACGGTCTCTGGATTTGATCTTGCCAAACCCACTAAATGCCGAACCCAGGTTGGAGGCTGACTTCCTCTCGGGGGAAGATTGTCTACCGTAGGGGTGCATACTCTGTCGGCGGCGATTCAAGACCGTCCCGATCCGCTTCAGTGGGTTAGAACTCTGCTTCGCTTCGGGTACTGTGACATTGTCAATGAGACATTTTGCAAGAGACACTCCTTCACCTACCAGATCCACTCTTCTGACTCCTGTCATCATCCGCATGTATAGACGGAGGCGCAGGTATTGGAGGAGGAGGATGAGCCAAGTTTCGCGAGGGCGTGCCCAGACTACTGCCTTTGCGACTTGACGTCGACGGCATTTCTCCACTGCGCATCCTCAATGCCCACGTCTGAATTTCGTCGGCGGTCTCGACGTTTAGCAACACGTTCAAGGTATCTTCCGCACTGACTCGAGTTTGCCCTGCTTGGTCGCCCTCAAGCGTCTGGAATTGGGTAAGGGCGTCGCGAAGATGATTGAGCCTGCTCTCGTCCACGGCCTGCAGTTTCTCGAACACGTACGGAGCTTGAGACTCCCACTGTAGAGTAGCACTCTCGAGTTCGGCGACTGCGGATGCCACTGCAGATGCCTTGGCCTTTGCACCCTTCTCTCTGAGCTTCTCTGACTTCTTCTTCGCCGTGTCGATTTCGCGCGCCATGGACCCTAGGTTGCCGGAGATGGTGGACATGGCCTGCACTTCGCGATTCGTAGCAGAGAATTCTCGTAGCGGGCGCTCAACGTCCACCTCGATTCTGTGGGCGAGGGTATGGTGCGATTCTGCGATAGCTTCGGTTGCGCTGACGATGTTCTGCCATGGCGTCGAAAAGATGCTGTCTCGAGTCAGCGCGCGTCCGTTGGCTGAGCGCATTTCCACAGCTTTACCCCAGATCCGACGACTCGTCCGGAGGGCGTTTGTTGGCAAGCTTCCGCAGGCCTTGTACGTAGGCTTCCTCGACGCGGCGCCGTTCCTAATGCCGTGAGCTTGCGCAACGCGCGTGACAGCGAGTACCGACCTGCAGCCAGTCGGCGATGTGAGCATTGAGCTGGGTGACATGCTTCATGCGGTCATTGAGGACAGTCACGGCCTGCGTGGGCGGCAGGGCGTCCTGCAACGGTGTCAGCAGCTGTAGCTCGACGGGGCGACTGGCAGCATACCAGCAGGCCTGGGTATTCTTTGCGTTGTAGTTCCATGGCGGGGTGGCAGAGAGGGGCGCGGCGGCCGCGGGGAAGCGATTCAGCGTGTTTACATAGGATATCTCCCTTGCGGGCTGCCCAAGAGTGTCGCGGAGCTGTGAGGGCGCTCACACCTCACTGCGTTGTCAGGCCGCAGGTGGGCCGCGGGCCACTTGGGGGTTAGCGCGAGATGCGCGCTATGCCCGGGTGGGGTGCGTGAGGCTGGCCTCGACGATCGGCTCAAGCAAAACGCGATATCGTGAAGCCAGAAGGATAGCGTGGGGATGAGTCTGAGTGAGTGAGCAATGTGCTGTGGGACAGCTTCGTGCAACAGGGGCTCGCACGTAACCTTGGCTCGGCGCTGCAGCTAATCATCTTCTGCCTCTATACAGCGAGAGCAAGGCACGAACGAGCACTCACTGAGTCATCGGTGCACATACCGCGAGATCGTCCTCCAACCTCACAAAACAAGACGCCTACCTTCCTGGCCTGTGCAAAGTGAGCTCGCAGTTAGTTGTGCACGCGCAAATGGCGACAGACTGGCGTGCAAACTTGGCCTTCTCGACGCGATTGTTGGCCGTCACGAGAATGCAAGTAAGGTCATCACACTCACGGTGTTGCAAGGTGGTAGCTGGTTCGCGTCCTCTCTCCCGGCTCGATTCCCATACACGTCAGGGCTGGGTTGGGCAGCGCTACAACGTGCATGTGTCGACCCGACCACTGACAACGGCTTTCCCCCATGTTCTCTACCCTACCAGGTGGACAACATTCAGGCTCAGTCGTCATCTCGATTGACGCATGCCTAACCTGACGGCCACCAGCATATCCATGCTTTCTCTAACAGCGCTGCAGAACATCCGCTCATCAAGCATCTGACCCGACGCTTTCCGCAGCCGAAGCACGCCGAGCAGCAACTATTCTGGAGTCTAGCATATTCGACGCCGCTCAATCTACTGTATTTTTAATATCTGTACCAGAATACAACGTACCGGACTAACCGGGATCTAGGAACACTATGAAAAGCTATGCGAAGAGAAAATAGCAAGCTTTCAGGGCCCTACTTTCGAATTTCCAAAAATCGAAGTATAAACTGATGCCCAAATTACGACGTCACCGACTAAGTCAAGGCAGGATGAAGACCATGTTCCTACGCCATCTGGCATTGACATTGGCGAATACCGGAATGCCATCTACCATCGCGAGGGCCTCTTTTCAGTCGTTTACAAAGCGGCTACGACCAGACACGAGGAATATTTCGCTATATCAGACCCAGCAGAGAAGCAGCTAGTTGCACTAAAAGTCACCACACCGTCCATGATGGAGCCGCCTCACGATTCCAGACGAGAAACCCGAATTCTAGAGCTCGCAGCATCAGACCGTGTAATACCCCTTCTGGAAACTTTCCGTGAAGCTGGATCGAGATTTGTGCTTGTATTTCCGTTCATGCCATTCGATCTAAACCGGCTCCTACATGACAAGAGATTGTCCAAACCACAGATCAAGAGCATACTCAAAGACATGTTCTCCGCGTTAGCCTATGTACATGAGCGCGGCATCATCCACAGGGACGTCAAACCCTCTAATCTCCTGCTCAAATCATTGGACGGACCCGCTTATCTATCAGACTTCGGTATCGCCTGGGCTCCCAACACTGTAGGCTCCGAAGCAGCTGTTGCGAAAATCACCGATGTCGGCACCACCTGCTACAGGCCGCCGGAGCTTCTTTTCGGCCACAAGACCTACGGCTGCGAGCTCGATCTCTGGGCTGCTGGTTGCACTGTCGCTGAAGCTTTGGTCCCCAACCACCCAACCTTGTTTGATTCCGGAGAGCTGGGGAGCGATCTTGCGCTTATACAGAGCGTGTTCAGTAAGCTGGGAACGCCTAATTTGACAGTGTGGCCGGTATGAATGCCCAGATTACGGTGCATGCGTGCAATGCTAAGACACTGCAGGAAGCGGCTGGTTTTCCGGACTGGGGAAAGGTGCAGTTCTACGAGTATCCTCGTCAGCCATGGGATGCTCTGCTACCCGGTACATCCGATGTCGAACAGGATTTGGTCAGCAAGTTGGTCTGCTACGAGAGTGGTGAGAGGTTGAGTGCCGCTCAGGTGGGTACATGAATGTGGTCTTCTTGCTCGGCATACTAATTTGCTAGGTACTCGCGCACCCGTACTTTACGCAGTGAGGGACCATCTTCAGCAGTCTCTGCACTCCAATACGTAGCATTGCCAAGTCTTTTGTTTGTATCTAGAGATGCTATTGCGTGGAAACACAAATAACTACAGGTTGCATTGTTTCCACTGCGTTAATCCGCTTTTCGTCTGAAAGCCGCGTTGGAATTGATGGCACGGTCCAACATTCGTTGTCTATTTTACAATGTTTTCCCCTAAATAGCAATAGCATGGACATTTTAGAGCAAACATACGTGACGTAGCTGCAGTCCCTTTCTCCTCTACGATGGTTCGCGTCCCAAAGGGTAAATTAGTGGCGTGGGTGGCGCTAAATTACTTCAGGACTGCGCGACCCAATATGATGCAGGGAACACTACTATTACGCTGGCCCAGGCACCCTGGAAGCCCATAACATCACTACCACGCAGCACAACAACCACGCCCTTGTTGTGCCGCTCGAGCAAACAATACGACTGCATGCCGTCGCCACTCTCGTAGCTGCTGCCGGGCACCAGCTGCATTTAAACACACCCCTCCGCCCGATTTCATCCCACCGTCGCCCTCCCGAGGTCAACTCCCACGCAGACACCATGGCCTTCCTGTTCCGCAAAACACCAAAGTCCCACCCCGAGCTCGTGCGTTCGACCAAGGAGCTGACGGTGCGGCTGAGCGAAGAAGCGAAACCAAATCCCAAGGTGGCCGACTTAGGATGCAACAATTGTAAGCGCCCGGCTGACGTGCCCTAGGTGGAGGAGGAACTGTCTCGCGATCTCCAGACGATGAAAGTTAGGCTTCAAGGCACGCCCGGTACGTTCCCGATCTTTTGCTTGCTCCCTTTTCCTCCCCTCGCTTCGAGAGGACCATGTCACTAACAGCCCGCAGAACAAGAAGTCACACCAGAATCGGTATTCCAGCTACTCAGCTTCATAATCCAAGAAGACCTGCTGTACCTCCTCGCGAACAATATCCACAAGCTTCCGTTCGAATCGCGCAAGGACGCCCAGGTCATCTTCTCGACCGCGTTCCGCTATAAGCCTGCCGGAGCGCCAGACCCTCAAGTGCTGCACCATATTATTCAGTACCGACCCGAGATCATAATAGCGCTGTGTAGAGGTTATGATCGACGAGAGAGCGCGATGCCGTGCGGAGGGGTGCTGCGTGAGGCCCTTAAGTACGACTCTATCGCCGCACTACTTCTGTACGACGAGCCGACAATGGATGGGAAGACACGCGATCTCGCGAGCGTGAACCCAGACTTGCCATCTTCGGGAGATGGTGTCTTTTGGAGGTTCTTCGACTGGATAGACAAGGGCGCCTTTGAAGTGAGCGCGGACGCATTCAACACATTCAGGGTAGGCCAGCTGCAGACAGCGAAACACAGCAGCGGCTAATGGGTATATACAGGACATTTTGACGAAACACAAAGGCCTAGTGGCCGGGTACCTGCAAACGAATTTCGACTTGTTCTTCTCAAAGTATAACACGATCTTGATACAGTCGGAGAGCTACGTCACAAAGCGACAGTCGATCAAGCTGCTGGGCGAGATACTGCTCGATCGGGCCAACTACAACGTCATGACGCAGTATGTGGATTCGGGAGAGCATCTCAAGATCATCATGAAGCTGCTGCGGGACGACCGGCGGATGATCAACTACGAAGGGTTCCACGTCTTCAAGGTAGGCTCCGTACACCCGACTTTGCGATACAGGGTTATACTAAGGCTTGCAGGTGTTTGTTGCTAACCCCAACAAGTCTCTCGCCGTACAACGCATTCTGATTAGCAACCGCGACAAGTTGTTACGGTTCTTGCCAAGCTTCCTCGAGGACCGCACAGAGGACGAGCAGTTCATCGACGAGAAGAGCTTCTTGATCAGGCAGATAGAACAGCTTCCACCTGTGCCTGCTGCTGCTGCTGCTGCTCCTGTCTCATCGGCTGCATAAATTTCCTTGGCGTCGTGTTGATATCCTTGTTTGTTTGTTTGGCTCTGCATATGGATGGAGTTTGGTTTATGCTGTCGGATTGCCTTAGCCGATCGAGTTGTCTGGAGCTGCGGGCGTTCTAGGCTCGGTGTAGAAGTAGTTGTGTTTTACGAGACATGGCCGTAGACGGTGTAGGAATGATCAGTTGACTACCATTGCTTTCCCCGCCATGTAAAAGTTGCGCTCGAGGCTGTTAGGGCTGGTATTCAGGCACGCGACCACGCATCGGCACTGCATCTGCCAAGCTGCGGCTAGGTCCCTGGGGGCTGAAAGCGTGTTACAGGCCGCAGCCAGGGGCATTCCGACGACGTCTGCTGCACCCACGCTGAGACGGCCACTGCAGCTGCATTCTCCAATTCTCCAGTCTTTTTGCTTGACGACGGCGGATCCCTGCGATGAGCATTCATCCCGGGCGTCGAGCTCCTGCCCGGGTGTACCTCTTGCCAGCTGATCCCCACCGCGCTAGCCAAGAAACTAATCCGTCACTGGACTGGCTTGTGATCGACCATGACCGCGGAGTCGGTGGAGCGCTGGCTCGAGCAGCACGCTTCAAAACCACCTGCAGCCCCCGACACGCTGCTGCATCCCGCCGATGAGTTTCCGCTCGCTACCTTCTCCAACCCTCCCTCGTCCACCGCCTCTGAAGTCGACCGGGACGAAGACGCCGACCGCGTCCCTCGCCACGTAGCGTCCCTGGTCCACCCCCCGACCCCCAGGATTATGGACGACCAGGCGACTGCGAACAACGCCCGCCGACGCTCCTCCTCGCTCGCTGGCGCCTCTGCGCCCTCTCAGAAGCTACCACGCAAACACAGACGGCAGAGGTCCGACCACATCCTCGAAGAAGGGGAGGACAGGCTGTCCGACAGCGAACACTCGGATTCCTCAGCGAGGACCGACAGCGACGACCTTGAGTTGGACAGCATGAGCGGAGAGGGCCTCGAAGACGACGAGGAGACGGGCCTCACCGGGCGAGACCGGCGGCGGAGACGGCGCAGGAAGCGGCGGAATACACTGCTCGACCAGCGCATCGTCCCACAGGAGGTCAAATTCACAAAGGCGGGAGAAAAGATTGCCAACCAGACCATGCTACACTCGATGCTGATAAACGCTGCGTTAATTGGGCTATGGTGAGCTTTCGAGCCAGTCTCTAGCATCGAGACGCTAATTGCTTCAGGTACTTCTTCTCCATTTCAATCTCGGTATACAACAAGTGGATGTTCAAGGAGCAACAAGGGGACGGCGAGGCACAGAACATCTTCCCCTTTCCGCTCTTTACGACATGTCTGCATATGCTAGTCCAATTCTCGCTTGCCTCGCTGGTTCTGTTCATGATACCCTCTTTACGACCCCGACACGATTCCCTTAATCCTCACGCATCTGGCACGCGCGACGAGCCGGTCGATCCGAAGAAACCGCTCATGACCAAATGGTTCTACCTGACGCGCATTGGTCCCTGCGGAGCGGCGACCGGCATGGATATTGGACTGGGCAACATGAGCTTGAAATTCATTACCCTGACCTTTTACAGTGAGTTGTAATGCCACGCCGCGTCTTTCCATGTGCTAATCAGATGCCTCAGCCATGTGCAAATCATCTGCGCTCGGTTTTGTGTTACTTTTCGCTTTCCTCTTCGGTCTAGAGCAGCTGTCGGTGCGGCTTGTCATTATTATTGCAGTCATGACCTTGGGTGTGATCATGATGGTCGCCGGTGAAACTGCTTTTCACACCCTCGGCTTCATCCTCGTCATGTCGGCCGCCTGCTCCTCTGGTTTTCGCTGGTCCCTCACCCAGATCCTCCTACTTCGCAACCCTGCCACTGCGAATCCGTTCTCCTCGATATTCTTTTTGGCTCCAGTTATGTTTCTGAGTTTGGTCGTTCTAGCAATACCCGTTGAAGGATTTTCAGCCCTCGTGGAGGGTCTTTCAAGATTATTCGAGATCAAAGGCACCCTTCTTGGAATCGGCATCCTGTTGTTTCCGGGGTGTTTGGCCTTTCTTATGACGGCATCTGAGTTCGCTCTACTGAAGCGGACCAGCGTAGTTACCCTGAGCATCTGCGGTATCTTCAAAGAAGTCGTGACCATTACCACCGCAAACCTCGTTTTCCACGACCTTCTCACACCAATCAACTTGACTGGTCTAGTCATTACCATTTGCAGCATTGCAGCATACAACTACTTCAAGATTCAGAAGATGAGGAGCGATGCGAGGTTGAACGCGCACCTTGCGGCACAGGACCTTTATGCGCCGGTCAACTCGCAGGATCCGGACTTAGCTAGGGGCACTCAGCCTGCTGCTGGAGTCGGCGGCGGCCTGATGCGCAACAGCCTCAGTCTAGCGCCTGGCGCCAGACCAGAAAGAGTGGTTGTAGACAGCCCTTCGCGGTCGTCGCCGGTCAAACGACCAGAAGATTTGGAGTAGATTCGCTGGCGTCTGGCTTGTTTTACCGTTGAAAGAGAAGCAGCGCATATACAATTTTGGTTCGTTTTCCTGTAGCATATGTAGCATATTTGGCGTTTGTGTGGGTTTTTAAACGCTTTGATATACCTCGGTGCGACGTAGTGTCCGGCCGATATTTATTTTTGCCTGGGATTTGAAGGCAAACTACTATGTTCAAATGCTTTGGTGGGTGAATCCTTTTGTGGGGTTGGCCGGTGATAGATCTGGGTCCGAGGTTTTGTACTTGGTGCAATGGTGTCTGTGTAGGTTTATGAAGCGTAGTTTTTTATATAATGTTGATAGTACGGCAAGCTTCTTCATGATATTCTGTGAAGCAAGATTCCGAAGCCCATTCACAGACGTGGAGGATTCTCTAGAGTCTGCAACCCTCGTGTTCTGGAAGCCTGACTCCCGGGCAGCTCAAGACCACCCGCCCCACCCCCATTGGTTCGCCGCCCCGCTTGCGCTTTGGACTAGGGTTCATTTCGTCATCGACACCCAAGCTCCGCATTACCAACCAGGCTGCGTTCAAGCGCTCAACCACCCCCTCTTTCCTTCAATAGCTGGATCCTACTGTTGTGTGCTTCAATATACCCCAGGACGAAAGAATGGCTTCCGCTACGGGGATTCCGCAGAATGTAAATCAGGCGATGGGCGTGGGGGAAGATGAACCGCTCCTTGGGAGGAGAGGGGATGCAGCGCAGGTGGAGGGTGACGGGATTTGGAAGAATCTTTGGCTGGGTGAGTAGAAGAGGAGATAGTGGTGTGTGCATGCGAGGGCTAACGAAGGTGAATAGGCACTGCTCCGTTCGCCCAGGCTGGGATTTGGATTGTGAGTGCTGTCGAAGGCTGAGAGCTGGATGAAGACTGATTATGAACAGCTTGCTGCTATTGTATGGGGAGCTATTTTCTCTCATAAGCTTATTTTCTTTTCGGCGCATCCAGTGAGTGCTTCCTTCGGGTATTGGAATAATCCCATGAGCGATGCTAATCCGTCTTGTAGTTGCTCAACTCCGTATGCACCCCACTCAGCATCAATCCCATCCCTACTTCGTACTCATAGCATACAGGCCGGTCTCCTCCTCGTCACCCAAGCCGCACTCATCCTCCAACCCACACACACCCCCGCCCAAAAGCGCGCCGGCACAACCGCGCACTTCCTCTTCCACCTCGTCGGCCTCTCCAGCCTCCTCTCCGGCCTCATAATCATCGAAATCAACAAAGCCGGCCCCGGCCACGAGCACTTCGCCTCCCCGCACGCCATCCTCGGCCTCATCTTCTACCTCTCCATCCTCCTCCAAGCCCTCGTCGGCTTCACGCAGTACTACACGCCCAATCTCTATGGCGGCGTGGACAAGGCAAAAGCCGTGTACAAGTACCACCGCGCGGCCGGGTATGTGATTGCGACGGTGGGGCTGGCGACGGTGTGCGCGGCCACGTGGACGGATTATAGTTTGAATGTGGCGCATGTTCCGCATTGGGCGGTTATTGTGGCGAGTGTGTTGGTGTTGGTGGGGGTGGTGCCGAGGATTAAGTTGCAGAAGTTGGGGTTTAAGAAGGTGTATCAGGAGACGGTGGGGTCGTAGGTGGAGGATTCGAGGGTTTGGGTACGCTGGCTGGGGTGTCGAATGTTTTCTTGCCTTGGGGGGGAAGGGGTACTCGCGCGGCGAGGTATTATCGTTTCAAACGATACGACAGAATGGTCGGGTTCATAATTAGGGGAATGGCTTGCATTGCAGAGCTTGTTGTTAGGTATATGGCGATGGACGGTGCATTTTCGGCGTTTATGGACTTCCCCATTCATTTTCTGTCTAGCCAGCTCTTGGAGCAACTAGTACTATGGCGGCCACATGTTCATGTATCGCTGGATTTTTGACCCGAGTTCTCTAGCCACCTAATACTATGTCAACAGGAACGGGGATGGGCATGGGATGAGTGTCTTTGTAGTTCATTTGTTGAACGCTTTTGTGTACAGGAAGAACATCATTATGTGCGCAACAAATGGGCACGGTAATATCAATAGGCACTGTAGTCGAGAGCAGTAGTGGTCCAGGCCGCGAAAGCTGATAAAAGTGCACTGTTTTGTGGATACCCCGGTTGTGGCGTCGCTCGCGCCCGCATCGGGCTTACACCAATGAAAGCTTCGCAACCTACTCAATCATCAAACCCAGCATCCTACATCTACGAGTAAAAAATCGTTTACGACGTATTCAAAGCCAAATCGGGGTGCTGGTCATCCTATCAGCGCGTCAGTTCGCTCAACCTTCCAAACTGTTGCCTTCGACCCCTGTCAGTGCCCAAGGTGTGCATTCGGACATCACCACATGGCTGGCCTCATGCTCCGCTCTCATGCGCCACGATAACAGTGTTCTGGATAAGGATGTTGGCTCTCGGGATTGTCCGGGCTGCCTGTTTTGGCCAATCCAATGGTTTTTGGATAATTGAGTGCTGGTGTGGTTTTGATCAGCGGACTATGCATATGCCCAGGTGGTTGGAAGAGGCACAAGGCTGTTGTTTTAACGAACTGCAGCACGCGTTCAGCTGAATGGGGTATGAGACGGGTTGTTGCCTTTGGTTTCGTGCTGTAGCTGTAGCCGTCTTGTTGCTCACTTCCGTCGCTTTTCGACTACAGCGACTACAGCGACTACAGCGACCGTCCTTGCACATCGACATCTTTATCGGTCTTTGTCGGGATCTTTAACACGCCTTGCTAAGATGTGCTGGGGACGATCGAGCTTCTGCGCGCTGAGCTTAACATTCATAAGCATTCTCACAATGTAAGAACCTCGCAATAGGCGTGCAACGATATCTAGATCTACCACCGCACTTGATCCACGCGCCCTTAACACCTACGACTATGTGGCAGTTGGCTCAGGGCCAGGCGGCGGTCCAATAAGCGCTCGCCTCGCACTCGCAGGACACCGCGTTCTCCTCATCGAAGCTGGAGACGACCAAGGCGCGAACCTCCGCTATCAGATTCCCGCTCTGCATGCGCAGTCTACCGAGGAGCCTGGCATGCGCTGGGACTACTACGTTAACCACTGCTCGGGTTTGGAACGACAGAAGAAAGTTTCCAAGATGACGTGGCGCACTCCCTCCGGAGAGCTTTTGTTAGGTCCAAATGGGACTGGTGAACCACCCGCTGGGAGCGAGCCGTTGGGTATATTGTATCCGCGAGCTGGGACGCTTGGAGGCTGCAGCGCTCATAATGACCTGATTACGGTGTGGTATTGCATCACTGACTAGCGATTCATCCTGGGCTGCAGACAATATGCGGAAGTACTTTGTCAGGCTTGAGCGAAGCAGATATCTACCTAGTGGAATCATTGGCCATGGGTTTAGCGAGTGGTTGACGACGATGGTTACGGATCTCACTCTGGTGGTGCAGGACTTTAAGCTGTTATCCTTGGTGCTTGATGCAGGGACTGCCATGGGTAAGAATATCTTTCTCGGGACGATTTCTACGGTTACTAGGCTTGCAAAGGTCCTCTTGCGCGATATCAATGCCGATTCGCCGGGTCGAGACGCAACTGAAGGCCTGTATCAAGTTCCCCTCACAATGGACGGATATCAACGCATCGGCACCCGAGAGTTCATCCTCAACACAGCTAACGCCAAAAACGCGGACGGCAGCCGGAAGTACCACCTCGATATCCTACTGAACACATTAGCAACCAACGTGCGCTTCGACACCAGCTCCACGCCCCCGAAAGCAACCGGCATCGACTTCCTCTCAGGACAAAGTCTCTGCCAAGCAGACCCACGCCATTCTCGCAGCACCAGCGGTACTCTAGGCCACGTAAATGCCACCCGCGAAGTCATCCTCGCCGCCGGCACCTTCAACACACCCCAACTCCTCAAACTCTCGGGCATCGGCCCCGCCGCCGAACTAAAAACGCACAACATCCCCCTCCTCGTCGACTCCCCGGGCGTCGGCACCAACCTCCAAGACCGCTATGAAGCCGTCATAGGCAGCCGCACCGCCTCCGACTTCGCCCTCACCAAAGCCTGCACCTTTCTCCACCGCTCCCCAGACCCGTGCTACGAGAAATGGACGAACAACAAAGTCTTCAAAGGCGTCTACGGCTCCAACGGCCTCGCAATAGGCATCGTCAAGAAGTCCTCCGTCGCAGCCACAGACCCCGACCTCTTCATCGCCGGCGCCCCAGCCTACTTCACAGGCTATTACCCCGGCTACTCGAACGTCTCGCTCGCGACTAAGAAGCACTGGGTCTGGATCGTGCTCAAAGCGCACACGCGCAACAACGCCGGAACCGTTCTGTTGAAATCGTCCAACCCGCGCGACACCCCCGTCATCGATTTCCATAGTTTCGATACGGGGGTCACCGCCGATGCCGCGCATGAAAAAGACTTGCAGGCGCTATATGAAGGCTTGCAGTTTAGTCGGAAGATGTTCGACGCGGTTGTCCCGCTCGATGGCGCGTTTGACGAAGTGTGGCCTGGCAAAGCGACGGAGGGCGAGGCGGCGATGAAGGATTTTATTAGGAGGGAGGCGTGGGGTCATCATGCGTGCTGTACGGCGAGGATTGGGGGGGAGGGGGATGAGGGGGCGGTGTTGGATGCGAGGTTCAGGGTTAGAGGGGTCGAGGGGCTGAGGGTGGTGGATGCGAGTGTTTTTCCAAGGATTCCGCGGTTTTATATTGCGGTGCCGGTTTATATGGTGGCGGAGAAGGCGGCGGAGGTGGTTTTGGAGGATGCGGTGTAGGGTTGTGGTTGGGATGGGGGACGTAAGGTTAGAAAGGGTATTGGTGTGGTTTGAGGAGCGTGGTGTTGTGGGATTTTCTTCTGGTATATCGACTATAGTTTTGTTCTCTATTGCAATGATAAGTATCGATTGTAATTGTTATCTACGAAGCTCTGGAACGAACGTCACGTTCCATAGCCAGAGGTGATATTAACGTGTTGAACACAGTATTCCAACAGTAGCGAACATGAAGTGCTAAAATAAAGATTAATCCAAGTCCATTTCCCGAGATCTGCCTATCATACCTAAATCTACGCTCTTTTAGGCGCAGAGATCGGGCGGCCCTCTATTTATGATGCTTTTAATATGCGGCTCTAATCTATCCACCGGGGCAACATGACCGAGTTTCCGATACATGACGCCTACGCGATCAGCCATACAACCCAATACCCCACAAACTGCCAACGGGAAAACAAAGCTTAATCAAAGCTTAATCACGCACTTCTCCCCAGGCCTACAAATACACCAACCCACCCTCTCCACAACCGTTCTTCTCCCACCCGTGCCGTCCAAGTACGTCGCACTCACCAACCATGTTCCGCCAAGTAGCCCTCTTCGCGTTTGCGCTCCTCCCCTACCACTCCCTCGCCCAAGTAACCGAAGGCTTCGAAAACGGCTGGGACAAAGCAGCATGGCCCACCTACGCCGTAGACTGCAGCCAAGGCGGCTCCGTCACCCTCGACAGCTCGACCGCCCACAGCGGCACAAAATCCATTAAAGTAACCGGCGCAGGCGGCTACTGCGGGCACATGTTCGTCGGCACAACGAAAATACCCAGCGGAGACGTTTACGTCCGAACATGGCTGTGAGTCCTCCATCAGTTACACCTTACCACAGCACTGGGCAGCTATACACCTCCGGATCGAAACCGAAATCCAGCTGACATATTGTGCAGAAAAGCGTCCAAACCCCTAACCGACGCACACATCTCCTTCATCACGATGCCGGACTCGGCCCAAGGCGCAAAAAAACACCTCCGCATAGGCGGCCAATCCAAAATCCTCATGTACAACCGCGAAACCGACGACGCCACGCTGCCCGACCTGTCCCCCAACGGGATCGCGGCGTCCAAGGCGCTCCCCACGGGGTCCTGGCAGTGCTTCGAGTACCATCTTGGGACGGACGGGTCGGTCGAGACGTGGTTGAATGGAGAGGTTATTGCGGGCTTGACGGTTAAGCCAGGGATGACGAATCCGAATGCGGGGCAGTGGACGAGGAGCTCGGTGAAGCCGAAGATTACGGGGGTTTATTTTGGGTGGGAGAGTTATGGGGGGGATACGAATACGATTTGGTATGATGATATTGTTGTTGGGTCGGCGAGGGCGGGGTGTAGGTAGGTGGGTGGATGTTTGGTGGGGATGGTGGAGGGGGATGCGAGGGTTTTTTATTAGAAGAGGAATACAATTTTTTGGAAGAGTATGAAAGATTACTTACACAATCTTGGACAAGTATGTCAGAAAGGTTCCATCCAAAGCACAACAAACAAGTCAACTTGAAGTCCCAAAAGACCCCATCTTGTCTTCCATGATCATCCAGGGCAAAACCCAAGTTCCGTTTCATCCCCGCGCCACTAAACGAAGTTGATGCTCCCCGGGCGCCCGGGCCATTTCCCCCCGAACCTAGTTCCGCGTCCCCAGTTTTTAAATTCGATCACTGCACTAGAGCGCGTGACACCTCCCTAATCAAACCAGGCACCAATATACCCAGGCAAAGTACCTCGCCTCGCCCAAACAGGACCGGACCGTCCAACCTCATAGGTGCAATCAAAAAGTGATTATGTGCCGTCAAGTGATGCACGGCAGCGGACGCCATAGGAATTTTCCCCGATAGGTGCTGTTCCTGAATATCGTGCCGCTCCAGGAACGGCCTTATCGACACGCTCATATGGCCAATGATGTGGCATGGCCAAGATAGGTGGTTCTCTTGGAAGTAGCAGGAAGTAGCAGGTGTAATTGCGCGTAGACAGAATGGTGGTATTGTCCAATCGATCCTCGGACGTGTTCCTTTATGAGAAGATTCTCCTGGAGAAAGATGGGTTTGTTCCGGCCCACAATGCGCGCCATGTCAGTGCCAACTACCACTGGACGATTGATTTCCCGTCATGGGTAACGCGGAACATGTCTTTCAATAGTTTTCTTTCCAAGACACGTTCGTGAACTTAGTATATGTACATAGGCATCCTCCCCAGGGACATTGCTCATCCCAAGTCACCTAGGTCCTCAGGTCACAATGGGGTTCTCACTAGGAATGTCGCAAATCCCCGTAAAGGCCCTCTTCCTGGGTCTTCTGATTCTGTCGATACTCGGATCAGCGGCCGCACAGTCACCTCGTGAACGTACAAGTCTCAACGCTGGCTGGCGTTTCTCCCGCTTTACTACGAATCCGGACCAGCTCTCCTATGACACCCTCAAGCCATGGATTCTCCCTTCCTCAAACGACTTCATAGCCCGGTCTACGAAATATGAGCGCCCTTCTGGAACAACACCAGGCAGCAATGTTCAATATGTCCAAGGTTCTTTCGACGACAGCGAGTGGGATGACGTGGATCTACCGCACGACTGGGCGATTAAAGGACCTTTCAACGCGCCAGGTATTTCGGGTGACGAGGGAAGACTGCCATATGATGGTGTAGGATGGTACCGACGGACGATCACGGTAGATGCAGACGATATCAGTGCCGGAACAAATCTCTTTTTGGACATCAATGGCGCGATGTCGTATGCGGCCGTGTGGCTCAACGGTGTGCTTGTCGGCGGATGGCCGTACGGTTACAACTCATTCCGTCTGGATCTTACGCCTTACGCAAAAGCTGGAGACAACGTGCTCGCCATCCGATTGGAGAATAAGTCGCGATCGTCGCGTTGGTATCCGGGCGCTGGCATCTACCGCAACGTTTGGCTCGTCAAAGTGCAACCGGTACACGTAGCGCAGTATGGTACACAGATCACGACTCCGTCTGTGAGTGCGCAGAGTGCGACAGTGAATATGAGTGTGACGATCGAGAACAAGTCGAATAGCAGCCAGAAGATTGATCTTGTCACGGAAATCTACGAACTCGATCCCGCATCCAGGAAAGCCGTGGGTGCAGCCAAAGCCAAGTTTGATCGCGCCACGGTCAACGTTGCGGGTGGTAAGACAACGGTCCTCAACGACGCCGTCGAGATAACGAATCCGAAACTGTGGGGGCCGCTCCCGAAGCAGACGCCTAACGAATACATCGCTATTTCGACCTTGTACGGTGGTGGAAACGCCACTGTGGTCGATAAGTACGAAACTCCATTCGGAATCCGTTCCATCACCTATGACCCGAATAGGGGGCTCTTGGTCAACAATGAAGAGGTGTACGTGCAGGGAGTGTGCAATCACCATGATCTCGGGTCACTTGGAGCTGCGTTCAATGTACGCGCTGCTGAGCGTCAGCTAGAGATGCTACAGGAGATGGGTACCAATGCGCTCAGGACCTCGCACAACATGCCTGCCCCAGAGCTTATGGACCTGACAGATCGACTCGGCATGGTGGTCATGGCGGAGACCTTCGATACCTGGAATACCCGGAAAGTGAACAACGATTACCACTTGTTGTTTGCGGACTGGCACGAAGCGGACGTGCGATCACTCCTCCGACGTGAGCGTAACCATCCATCCATAATCTCATGGAGCATTGGAAACGAACTCCCAGAGCAGTCATCCGCGGAAGGAGGCAACACGGGCAAGGAGCTTCAGGATATTATGCACCAAGAAGATCCAACGCGGAAGGTCACTGCAGGGTTGAACAACGCAGGACCTAATACCAAGCTGGCCGAGGTTCTGGATATAATCGGCACGAATTACCAGGGCGAGGGCAGGGGCACGTCTTATAATTCGGTCTACCCGGGCTTCCATAGCAAGTTCCCCGACAAGATGATTTGGAGCTCCGAATCTGCGTCCACGATCAGTACGCGAGGAACATACATATTCCCTGTCACGAAGGAGAAAACGGCGATCGTGGGTGGTGCCAATGCGGGAGGCAATGCCACCGCGCGATATGTCAGTTCTTACGAGCTGTACTCACCCAGCTGGGCTTCGTCTCCGGATAAGGTGTTCGAAATGCAGGACAGACATCCATATGTCGCCGGCGAGTTTGTGTGGACAGGCTGGGATTACCTCGGCGAGCCTACACCTTACCAAGCGAGTCGGAGCTCTTATTTCGGCATTATCGACTTGGCTGGCTTCAAGAAGGATCGGTTTTACTTGTACCAATCACGCTGGCGATCGGAACTGCCCATGGCTCATATCCTTCCGCACTGGACGTGGCCCAGCCGGGTCGGTCAGGTCACTCCGGTTCATGTCTTCACATCCGGAGACGAAGCCGAGCTATTCGTCAATGGGAAATCGGCTGGTCGGAAAAAGAAGGCGCAGTATGAATACCGTCTCCGGTGGGATGATGTCACCTATCAGGCTGGCAACATCAGCGTAGTTGCGTACAAGAACGGGGCAAAGTGGGCCGAGGATTCCAAGAGAACCGTGGGTAGTGCTGCGAAGCTGAACGTGACTGCTGATCGGACTACGATTCGCAACGATGGCTACGACCTTTCTTTCGTCACTGTCGCGGTTGTAGACGACAGCGGTGAACTGGTACCGGAGGCGAGCAACAACATCGCCTTCTCTGTCAGCGGGCCAGGCCAGATCGTCTCCACTGACAATGGGGACCCAACTGACATGACTGCTTTCCCATCACTGAGTAGAAAAGCATTTAGCGGCCTTGCTCTTGCTATAGTCCGGTCCAAGCCTGGCGAGTCAGGTACCATCACGGTCTCGGCTGCATCGAACGGTCTGGAGGGAGGCCAGGTCGATCTGCAGGGAAATTAAGTAGGCGGCCCTTGTGGCAATTTAGCAAATAGACTTGGTGTAGAACGAACATACGAAATGAGAACGAGTGATGATCCAGGTGATGGGAATCTAACTTGTGTGTGCGGGGAACCCCGCAACCCCAGAGATCCTCCTTCCTATCTCGGAAGAATACGCTCCGCCCAGATGTCCATGCTCAACCCCTAGGCGAGCCTTAACTAAACCGAAAATCGCGTCCAAGATGGAAAGAATTGTGTTTGAAGCAATGTCAATGTACGATTCGGATGGCAGCCCCGATGCTGTCGGTTCAAGCTACCTCGGCGAGAAAGCGACGAGTCCCCGGACCAAGGCTGCATCTGGAGGCCTTGCGTGCAATGGTTGCCGCAAAGCCAAGCTGCGGTGCTCTCGGGATAAACCGTCTTGTTTGCATTGTCGGAAGACTGGTGAGCTCACTTGATCTGGTGATCATTGTGTGGTCGAGTGTCGTATAGGTGCTGATTTAGACGGATAGGGCTCGAATGTCTGTACGAGTCGAAGAGGAACAAGCCTGGCTTGAAGCCAGGAGCGATAGACAACCTGCATAGGAGGCTCGGTAAACTCGCAATCTGGTGACACTCTTCGTTCTGCGTTCTCACAATCTGCAGATAATCTAGAACGCCAAATTATAGAACAGGCCGACCACTGCCAATCGTCTCACAGAGCCGGCAGCACCAATCAACAGGAGTCATCAGCGTCTGAAATACTGGGACTACTTGCCAGAGAGCTCCCAAAACTGGTCAGTGGACAAAAAGATTCATTGTCGCCCCAGTCCACATCCGTCGAAAATGTGGAAAGAAGTCGGAAACGGAGACGGATGGACAATAGCGAAGGCTCAAGAAGCACGCTTAGTACTGAGGAATCATTTTTCTTGCCAACTCCAGAGGTGTTGGAATCCATCGTCACCGCCTATTTCTGTCATGTCCACCCTTGGATTCCCATGATTCATGAAGCACGATTTCGGCACCGGATGGGGAATGAAGATGAACGCTCAAGGATCAATGTTGTGCTTCAAGCCATGATCGTTGCGGCATCCAAGTTCATGTTCAATGCAGCAATTTCGATCGGAACAGTGTCGCACACGAGGCGGTGGGTGGTTACGACAGCCATGGACCATCTTTGCCTTGAAAGCCTCCAGGCGCTGATTATTATCGCCCATACTGATGTAAGTACCCATCCCGATAGGCCTGACTCAGGTTTAACAGCGTCATGCAGATAGGTGACGGCAACGCATCGAAAGCCTGGTCCATCATAGGCTCGCTCACGCGTACAGTCGAGTACACTCAGCTAGCCCGAGAGCGCGAAGACGACGACTATCAGCCGCTTTGTCAACCATTCGAGCTCCTTGAGCACACATCAGATTGGACTGAAGTTGAAGAACGAAGGCGTGTCTTTTGGAACGTATTCAATCTTGATCGGTTCTGCTCCGTCGTGAATGGCTGGAATACCAGTCTGACATCGAATGATGTACACCGTCGATTGCCCTGCGATGGCCACCTGTGGCGAAAGCAACAGCCTGTTGTGACGCCATTCTTTGGTATATGGGACAAATCAGCGGGAAGGATCGGGCGTCCTATCAGCTTTCTGGATGAAGACGAAGGGCCCTCGTCGCATTCAACCGTGGATCCAATCCCAGACGCGAATCAGGTGCAAAACTTGGAACCGGCTGATATGTCGAATGTTGGCGCATTTGCATATCGCATAGAAGCTACAGAGTCCATGTCGCGCGTCGTAACCTACTTCCTGCAGCAGAAGATTAGCATGAGTGACCAGCGAGAGATCTCGTCGTGGATGACAAGATTCAAGGAACTCGACTTACGATTGGTGCACTGGAAAATGCTGCTTCCCCATAGATGGAAAAGCAATCCTAACATGACTCGCCCGGTACCGCTCATGGATCCGAACCTAACCATCGCGCACGTAACACATAATGCGAGCATGATCTTGCTGCATCAACTCATAGCTTACCCACCGATTCATTGGCCTTTTAGGAGTCGGTTGCCGAGTAGCTGTTCGGCGGAGGCATGTTATTCAGCGGGTATTGAGATTGCCACAATCACCCGGAGATTTCTTACCAACTCACTAAAGGCCTCCCCAACTGCGAGCCAATTCGCTTTCTGCGTTTTCATTGCCGCAAGAATCCTCCTTGTTCACTGGCGATATAGTCCTGAGAATGAGCTACCGGATGATTTCTGGAGCTTGGTGCAGAGTCTAGAGGAAATGTCAAGACGCTGGTCAGCCGCCTCCAGCGTGCCACTCGACCAACAAGATCTGTCCGCTAAATATGCCGCACGATTGAAGGATTTGTACAACAGTGGCGTAGGGGATGAGAGTTTCCAAATTTGCGTCATGGATTATACAAGTGAGATCGCCCAATCACTTAACGGCTCATGCAATTCTCACAGGCAACAACAACTACGCGTTGCAAATGGATCCAACGTTCGGATCGGAGGGCCGAGTCCAGGGGTTAGCGGCGCACAGTGGTTGCCCCACGAGATCCATACACCATCGACAGGAGACTCCTTACCTGCAATGAATTTGAGCATGCCGAATGCAGAAGGATTTGATGGCTCTAAATTTGATACTCTATCACAAACGATGCTCAACCAGCAGTACATAAGTATGGACCGGATCATCGCGTTTGACGACGGAAGTATGTTCGCTAGTACGTTGGATCATGGAATGTTCTGATAGCCCTGGAATCTTTGTCTAAGCCAGTCCCATTCTCATCAAGCGATTGCCGAATTCGACCAAGTAGTAGTCGCCGTATACTAGACCATGATTTGCGTACCTTTTCCGCGCTTGCTCATTGTTGTTCGCGGTGCCGTACTTCAGCATGCCTTCGAATTTGTACCCAGGTATCTCGTCTTCGGCGCAGATGTAATTGTTCGGCATGCAGACTAATTTCGCCTTCTCCGGAGCTAGAGCAAAGGAGAGCGTGTCTTGCATGATGGTCAACGCAGCTTTGCGAAAGCGAGACGCAAGCGCGCCTTGACCAATCCCAGCCAATGCTTGCGATAGAGTGAGCATCCCATTGGCGGCAATCACACCTGCAGACGAGTCTCGAATGATGCTATCCTCATCTTCGATTGGCGCATCAAAATCCCACAGTGGCACATAGCGTCCCTGTTTAACACATACCGGCGCTGTCTCGAGCCTGTAGAGAAAGTATTCTGCCAGACCACAAGAGGCGTTCAAGAAGCGTCGATCTTTGGTGGATAAATATGTTTGCGCATATCCTAGGATCCCCCATGACTGTCCACGCGCCCAATTTGACTCATGAGCATAGCCCTGTGCGGTAAGGCGTCGTTTAAGAGTACCTGTCTTTGGATCGATGTTGGCCACATGACAAGTGGAGTACCACTGCCCTGTATAACGAAATCCAGATGCTTGTGACATTACTTCTTCTAGGCGTAGGTGCGACTTTAGTAAGGTTTCAGCGTGGGCAGTCGCCATTTCGGCCAGAGCCGGATCTTGCATGTGTTCGGAAGCGTAGTATAAGAGGTCCAGGTTACACAAGCTGTCGATGATGACAATCATGTTATCTGTCTGGTCCAGTATTTCGATATCTTTCTTCTTAAGCAAATCCCAGCTTCTTATTGCTCTTGCAGAAGGTACGTATCGCGTAGCTAGGCTTCTGGCAGCCTGAACGATCGAACTTAGGCTCCTCGCATTTCCAAACAGCTCCCAATCCATGCGGAGAGCAGGCATAATGATGAAGCCAATATCGTGGGTGTCGGTACGCATATCCATGGGGTAGAGCGGCCCGGCCCATGTTCGACAAAGGGTTATGAGTTGGGTCCGGAGTTGCGAAATGTCCATGTTGGGAGGAAGGTGTAGACTCTGGGGGAACCGAATGGAACGTTCAAGAAGAGCGTACAAGGTGCCTGGAAAAAAGCCGCATGTCCAGAAGTCGGCCTCTCGCAGCGTGTAGCTGCCATCGTGGTGAGCATCCTGGGGTACATACTCCGGGAAGGCAAAAGGAAGGGCTTCGATCGCAGTCTGAGCCGTACGCAATGCCTTTGCGATTATGTTCTGTGCAAACAGTTCCGGTAGGCAGGCTGTGGTGTGCAAACCCTTTTCATCCCCAAGCGCATCTGCTTCGGAAGACGATGCACTGGTATAAGGACTCAGGTCCGCGTCAAACGCGTCATCATCACCCGAGCTCGTAGAAGAGTTTTGCGTGTCCATTTGCGGCGGAAGAAATTGTACGGAAGGACGAGTATCTTTGGGTAGGTTTTATCTGAGGAGCTATCGGGCAAAGAATAGAGGCGGTCCCTTCCGCCCGTGGCCCCTGTCGCCCCATGAGACCGGAAAAAGAAGCTGTACTGTACATCTATCCTGGAGGCCGAGGCCAAGGTTCCGATGGAGATGTTGATGGGAGTGTAGAAGAAGGGTCGGAGACGCAGGCACTCCGGACGGCGTTGCCAATGCCCCGAGAAAATCATCCTTGCCTGACTAGGTATGGTCTGTAGAGAAGCAACGATGCGGGGAAGCACGCGTCGGGCTAGCGGGAAATCCAGCCTCTGGTCATCACACACTACTGCACCGAAGGAGATCCGTAACTTTTGTATTTATTGCTGTATGCGAGATATTTAAGATGTAGCTGGGATGTCGTTGAGGACCCCATGTCTCCTTGAGACTTCCGCCGCTGTGCCCACTCTCTTGTCGACGCTACATCCGACATGCAGAGGTCAGACGACACGGTGAACGTGGCGGCTGCCCACCAGGCACGCGAAGTCGATGGCAAAGACGACAAGTATGAGCTCGTTGTGAGCTCCTCGACGCAGAAACCGACGAGAAGCCTCCTGTTGGCCTGGCTGTACATCTTCGATTGGTACCCGAGCCACTACAGCAAAGAAGAGAAGAAACTCTTGCGTAAGCTCGACTGTATCTTACTCACCTTGTGCTGCCTTTGCTTCTATATCAAATGGCTCGATCAAAACGCCCTCAACAGTGCCTATTTCTCGGGTATGAGGGAGGAGTTGGCGATCAAGGGCAACCAGTATGTGGCCGAACCCTAGTACGGAGCAGCCGCTGACAATTGCAAGATACTCGCTCTTCGGTACCTTTTACAACATTGGTTACCTGGTCTTCGAAATTCCTAGCATGCTGATCATTTCGCGCCCGAAGCTTGCTCGCTACTATATACCAACCATGGAGACGCTTTGGTCTATTTTGACCTTCTGTCAGAGCAAACTGCAAAATGACAAGCAAATTTTCGGCCTTCGGTTTCTACTTGGTAAGCAAGCACGGCTTACGCTCTAAAATTTTCACTGACAGGACTCGTACCTTGTAGGTGTGCTCGAGACGCCCGCTTCCACAGGCAGCATCTACCTTTTGACTTCATGGTATCGAGCCGACGAGGTGTTTAAACGCGCCGGTGTGTGGTACGTCTCTAGTAATGTCGGAGCTATGTTCAGCGGATATTTACAAGCGGCTGCACACAAAAATCTGAACGGCGTGTTGGGTCGTTCTGGTAAGCCTTGCTTGACTTTCGGGCTCTTTGTTCGCTTCCACTGACTTATTGCAGGATGGCGGTGGCTTTTCATAATCGACGGCAGCATCAGTCTTCCGATCGCCCTCGCTGGTTTCTTCCTATACCCTGGGCTGCCTACCAGCCCTAAAGTCTGGTGGCTCACCGATAAAGAACGGAAACTGGCAATTGCACGTATGAGCAACGAGGGCGTCAAGCAGTCTAACAAAATCGGCAAGCGTATGCTCAAGCGCGTCTTCACACACTGGCACTTCTACATCGCAGTCCTGACCTACGTTTGCTTCCAGTGTACATCGTACGTTGGTGGACAGATGGCAGTCTGGCTGAAGTATGAGGCCGACAAGCATGGAACGTACACGATTGAGGAGATCAATCTCATCCCCACTGGCGTCCAGGGCGTGGCTATTGTGACCGGCGTCCTAGCAACGAGCCTGGTGATGATATACCCAATGTGGGCCGTGTTCACCACTGTCTCCCTCACCCTGTTGTTCGCCAATATATGCTTGCTAGTGTGGGAGATTCCTTTGGGACTACATTGTAAGTCTCCATCCCACTAAAATCCCTCTGCAAACCCGCGCTGACCTTGCAACAGTTCTCGCTTACTACCTCCTTGGCATGACATCTTGCATTACACCCATCCTATTTCCGTGGGTGAATATGATCATGAAAGACGACAATGAAGCGCGCAGTTTCACTACCGGGGCCATGATGACTATTGGGTGGACATTTTTCTCTTTTTACCCTATAACTGTGTTCCCGATTCTGGAGGGGCCCAAGTGGAGGAAAGGATTCACTGTTAACACAGTGCTCATTTGCGCTTACTTGACCCTGTTTCTGGTGGGACAGTTTCTCTGGAAGAGGGATATTGCGTCCAAAAAGTACGACACGACTTCGGACCCAAGCGAGGGTTTGGAGAAGGAAGCCGACTCCGTACACGTTGAAGTTACTGGAAAGGAAGAAAAGGTCTGATTATTTTGAGAAATCTGTCTAAGGAGCATGATTTCCGGTTAGCGCAGCGATAGATAGTCTCGATATCAAATAATGAATGGATTTAGAGGCAATTGAGAGCTACCTAGGTACGTCGCGCGTCACGAGGTTACGCCACGAATTCTTCCGGATGCCGAGCCTAAGCCTCCTATAAAGGATACGCACCCCTCGTTTGAATCCCATGTATCTCTCTCACATCCTCCACAGCCGATGGTGGGCGAATCTGCCTCAAACTCAAAATGGCACCACTTTCCGGCTTCTCAGACAATCCCCTCCGCTCGCGTTCAGACCTTATCAAGGCAGCACTTGCGCTTATCAGACCCCTAGAGGTGTACAAGTCTCCCACTGGTGCGAGGATTAAACTCGCCACCTCCACTGGCGCCGGCTTCAGCGAAACATCCGCCCAACTCGAAGGTTTCGCCCGTCCACTCTGGGTCGTTGCTCCCCTGCTACGCCTTAGGTCTACATCTACTCAATCAAGTTCAGACACGAGCGCTATATTCCAGGATGTAAACCTGGATTCCTGGATCCAAGGCCTGAAAGCCGGCACAGATCCGCAATCAGAAGAGTGCTGGGGCGACCTGACTAGTTTCGATCAGCGCATGGTAGAAATGGAAACCATTGCCTTTGCTCTCCTAGTCAATCCCTCTGCCTTCAACTTTACATCCGACTCAGCAGCGCGGTCCAATCTTATCAACTGGCTGCGCCAAATCAACGACCATACCATGCCACAGAATAACTGGCTGTGGTTTCGTGTTCTTGTCAACCTCGCACTTGTCCGTACACTTGGGGTTCCGCTTGCCGACGTAAAATATCATATCGATGACGCATTATCCGTGTTGGACACTTTCTATATCCGAGATGGATGGAGCTCGGATGGACTGTGGGGCGACGCGCGAAAGCAGGCTGATTATTACTCTGGGAGTTTCGCCATTCAATTCGCGCAGTGTTTATTTGTGAGGGTTGCGGACGGCATAGAGGAATATGGAGAAAGGATTGAGAAATATAAGACGCAAGCGAGGGACTTTGCAGTAGAGTACTGGAGATACTTTGACACTGAGGGTGCGTATATCGATGTCCTCCGCAAAACAACCCAAGAGTAGTAGTTTTTCAAGGGGCCATCATATCTGACGTTGAAATAGGAGCAGCAATACCCTTCGGCCGCTCTTTAACCTACAGATTCGCCTTCTCCGCCTTCTGGGCCGCGGTATCCTACGCCAACATATCCCTTCCCGCCCCTTTATCCGACCCTGGAACAGTCAAAGGTTTGCTTTTGCGTCATCTAAGATGGTGGGCTAAGCAGCCGCACATCTTCAACACAGACGGAACACAGAATATAGGATACTGCTATCCGAACATGTACATGGCGGAAGACTACAACTCGCCCCAATCCGTATATTGGTCTCTCAAGAGCTTTCTTGTTCTAGGATTAGAAGATGAAGATGCGTTCTGGGCGAGCAATGAATTGCCCCATCCGCTATTGGCTTCCGGGTCTTCGGTGGATACGCTACAGCTTTCCAATGTCAAGTTGGTTTGGCCACCTACGCATATTCTGGCCAATACGGAGGAACATCATTTCTTGTTGTCTTCTGGGCAGAGCACAACGAAGCGTTTCAAAGCCCGTGAAGCCAAATATGGAAAATTCGCATACTCGTCTGCTTTTGGCTTCAGCGTTCCGTGTGGTTCTTTTCTCGAGCAACTCGCGCCTGATTCGACGCTGGCAGCTTGCTTAGATGATGGGGAAGAGGAGTGGAAGGTCAGGTGGGATCCATACGATGTCGAGAGTGGAACTTCCAGGATAGGTGGGAGCGGGGGTGACGCTGAGAAGGACGTTGTGCCGACGCTGACGAGTAGATGGAGACCGTGGAAGAGGGAGAATGTCGTCGTCCGCACAACACTTGTTGCACCATCAAATAATTGGCCGGGTTGGCATTTGAGATTGCATCAGGTGTGCGTACAAGAGGATGCGGGACACGACAAGATCCCAATAATTTTTGTTGATGCTGGGTTTGCGGTGTCGGCGCAGACCACACAGGATGTATCGATTTTTGAGCAGCCTGTGCACTCGGTGTTCAAACAAGAAATCTCGACTGGCATTTTGCAGGAAGGCTGGTGGAACGATGGCAATGGAAGTCTTGTCATCTCAGAGGCTGGAGCAAGTGGAGTCGTCAATCTGACCGACGCTTTCACCAACGATGGTAACGATGCGTTACAAAGTCAAACTGTGGTCATACGGGCGGACCCCAACACGTAAGTTCTATCCCCACCCAGCAACTTTCCTTTCTTGTTCAATAAAGAGAGAGACTAACTTAACCACTAGGAACATTGTCGCGCAGCGTACCCTAATCCCCGCAGTTCGACACTTCCATCCTAGAACCCGCATCGAAGGAGATACGTCTATTTTCTGGATGGTCACTGGTGTTTTCGCCATTCAAGCCTCGGCAAAGGACCATCTTGCTCGGGTCTGGGAGCTTTGGCGGGCGAGGCCTACTGGGCGCGTGGCTGATTTTGTTTCCTTGTCCTAAGTAGAACTTTCCTGTATAATGTACAAGACTTATGCTAGTAATAGTAGTAGTAATAGTACTAGAATAAGTGCTAAAAGAGATGTAAAGGACAGGTCGTCAAGTATAAAATATTCCAGAATTCGAATAGATGACGAGCAGCAATCACTTCGATAAACACTCTTGGAATACGACCGGCGCGTGGATGGATGATCAATAGTTTCGACAGATATTTCGGGTCCTCGTAGACATTCTAGCCAGTGTCTAGTCTTCCAACACTCTCAAGAAAAGGCACTCTACTGCTCGCTGGAAAATTTGTGATACGTATTTACCCCATCTGGAAATACCGGTAAGGTCCCAGCTTGACAAGAATTCCAAGTTAGGACTTTATGATTGAGATTTCAAGCTCGCGAACCTTTTACAAGAAGCAGGCGCGTAAGAACCCGTTTACATGTAGGCTTGTGTAGGTCGCTGAATTAGTTTCAGCGTATTGATTTAGTTGTAAACGGCTCATATGTGCTAGATCAGGTCACTGCCTCAACTCCATCTGCAAGTCAATCACCTTTATTTTTATTAATCTTCGATTGATCTAAGCATGGTTTGGCTACCGCCAGCTCCGACCGGAAGGGAAAGTAATGTGCCAGGGACGCAGTACACCCCCCGCCTTTCACAAGACGCGAGGAGTTTCGAATTGACCCTCAATCCGGACTTTGGAAGGAGCTTCATCTGTAGGAACATATTCAGGGACCTTCCGAAGGTCGAGATAATATCGAGTCCGCGCTGTTCGGCTCCAACTTCGATTCTAAGGACGGTCTCGTGAAAACTTCGCAGTCCCGAAAGTGAAGTCGTACAAGCGTAGATTCGGTGACAGGGTTTGTCCATGGATGAACATCATCACTAGGTGAGTCCACACATGCAAGTTGCTGCTCCTCCTAATACCACAATCTTCAATACACAAGTTCGACCAGCTATAAACAGCAGCAATCCCTCCGCCATGAGTGAAGTGCAAGCCATCCAGCCCAAATAAAATTAGACGGGAAAAAAAAAAATGCTGCGCCACCGGTTGTGCAACCTCGTGGCACACCCCAATAAAACTAATGCCACGCCCTCCCCACCCCAAATCTCAAAACCTACCTATCCATGTGCAGTATACTATTTTCATCTCCGGGCGACAGCCCAGACTTCCCGCCATGCATGTCCCAACTGGCCAACCCCCCCAATCCAGCTAGCCGCACCTCGCATCCCCCACCCCCCAATTGGCCCCACCCAGCGCCACCGCTCAGCCCGATGAAATACGAGCGTTAGCTCCCATGCTTTTGCGACACATCACACAGGCGGCCGCCTAGACGCAGCCAGAGCGATGGCATTGGACGTCGAGCTCGCTACACATACATGGGGCGTCGCTGGCGTGCCCAGAGCGTGGATATGCAGCAGGGCGTAGCGAGAGTTGTATGAGTAGTGCTACCTGTTCTGCTCGTGTTTTTCGCATTTCGCGCGCTGGCTCAGCCGCACGGGAGGTCGGGAGGGAGGCACGGGGGGAGATATGAGGGGGTGGATGGCCTGGTTGTGCGCGGTTTCTCTCCTTTCCTACGTTCTGTTGCGTCCCTGTCGCGTTGCTGATTCTGCGAAGTGGACGGGATATTTATTCTTGTGTTGTCGCTGTACTTGCTCTTTTGATTCAAGCGAGTAAGCTCACGAGACGCAACCATGTCCCTTTCTACGGTACTCGTCAGCGCCATCGCCGCGCTGCCGTTGGCTCACGGCATCGCATTCGGGGGTGCTCCTCCCACAGGCGTGGCTACAAACGCGGATCGCGCTGGCAATGGGTGGACGCCGAAACCGACAAAAGCACCCATCCTTCCCGCTCTGCGGCGACAGGTTAATATATTCTCCCAGACGTGCGGATGGGTGGATGGAGTTGAGTGTAAGAAACGCGTGTTTACATTCTGCTAGGATTGCGACTGACGAGCGTAGCATCCGCGATAACATGCGCGACGGGACGGACTTGTATCATCTATACAGCGAGTGACATCGCCATGGCTGGATGCTGCGACGGCGACGATACCCAAAACTGTGGGTGGGCGAAGAGTTGCGTTAATTATGATGCGTATACGAAGAGTAGCTGTGGGCCGGAGTGCATGAGCGACACTTTTATTAGGAAGTGTACGCGGAGGGCATCGCCGTACTGTGTCACGTGGACGTATCCGTCGGACAATATTGCGGATTATGGGTGCGCGAGGTAAGTCAAATCTGAGTACGGTGTTTTTGTTGGTACGTTTGCTAATGCGTGGACAAATTTAGTTACAATACGGGCGTGGAGACGGTATACCAGACCGCGAAGGACGTGTCGCGTTCGTCCACGTATACAACGTCAAAGTCTCTGCCGACTATTACTGGACTTGCGGTTACAGGCTGGGACGGCGAAGAGTCATCTCCAACTTCCCGACGAGTTCCAACTACCCGCTTTACAATTGGTCCAACTCCCACCCCCCGCCCCACGCCCAAAAAGAAAAGTAACACAGCCGCCATTGCTGGCGGGGTTGTTGGTGGTCTCGCCGCGCTCGCCATAGCCGGCGCCTTGATCTTCTTCTTCTTCATCAGAAAGAAGAAAGCCAAACAACTAGCCGCCAACCAGCAAACCATAGCCGCCGTGCAAGCAAATCAGCAATACGGACAAGGCCCTCCACCACCGCAACCCCAGATGCAACAGCAATATGGTCCCCCGATGGGCGTGGCGTCCCCACCGATGGGTGTACAATCCCCACCACCGCAGCATCACTCTTTCTTCATGCCGGCCCATGACCACAAAATCAAGCATCAAAGTCAAGTGCCAGACTACGGGGTGCAGTCACCGATATCGCAGCCGTCGTCACCGGCCCCGGCATATGTGCAGCCGCATTATTCTACCTCGAATACGCCGCCGGTGTCTACGCAATCACCGGCGCCATATGTAGGGAGGGAGCCGACGCCAGGGACGCACGAGGTTGACGCAATTACGGCGCCGCAACCGCTACCGGGACAGGCGAATCTGTATGAAATGGGATCTGGAAGGTAGAACGAAGAAGCTTGAGATATTCGGCATAGGGTTATAATTCTGTGGAGTGAGGTCGATACATTTCGACGTGCTCGTTTTTCCTTCTCGTACAGGCAGGAGTTTTGGAGAAGTAATTCAAATCTTGATACCCGTCTACCCGCCTCTTGCCCTCAATTCGTTGAGTTTGCATGTCCATGAATGTCGCGTAGTCTCAACGATATCAAGAAATGCTAGTAGCAGCTCTCAGTTTGAACTCAGGAGTGAGCCTCGGCTCCGGGTCAAAGTTACTACGCACCTTCGGTATCCCGAGCAGCGGGTCTTCGTACGGCGTACGGACTTTTGTTCGCGGGATGCTAACGTTGTTTGATAAGGCGGGTTGGGCCAATGTGGAGGAGTTGTTAGTAGTTTTCGTATGCATGTGAACGAGCGGGAAGTCGCGATCCACCCACTGCACACAAACATGGCAGTGAAGAATGCTGCACGGGTCATGCGCACATTTTGGGGTTTATGAGTCTAAGGCTAATATACAGCACTGATAGTCGTGTCAATGCACTTGGCTAATGTACATACAGAAATTGCAACTCCCTATCCATACAACGTGGTCTATGACTCTACGAGACAAACCTCATCGGCGAGCTTTTCTTCAGCACCAGCGGATGTCTATGCACACTCGGCATCAGACCCAGCCCAATTGCTCGGCGTATCGCCTTTGCGATCTTCCTCTGGTTCTTCGGGCGCAGGCCCGTCTCCCGCGAGTGCTTTATGCGGCCCATCTCGGTCATGTACTCGGACATCATGGTGAAGTTCTGCGCTCGGTCAGTGCTGCGGCTTGCTACTCCTCTGTGCCTTGGCTACCTTGTACTCATTGACCGGGTTGATGCCCAGCGTGTCAAAGGCGTCGCTCTGCGGCGTCTTGCGACCCGTCTTCCACTTCTTCTGTTCCGGGCCCGATAGATCGTGCGGTGCGTAGACGTCGCCGGAGCTCCATCTGCGGTAGATGTGCTTCTGGAAGTTTGCGCGCTCGCGGCTCTCCCCCAGCTGTTGGTCGAGCGCCCTCTCGTCGCCGATGGTGCTCCGCGCAAATCTGGCGGCCATGGAACCCACTTGGGGTGTCTGTGTCGTGGGCGGCGACCGCTGTGTAGTGGGATGGCTCCTGGCGGCCGAGGATGAGTTCAGGACATCGAGAATGTCTGGTTACAGGGTCAGCGAGGCATTGCAGAGGGCCGGTGTGCTACGTGCCAGTCCGGCGGCGGGTGCTCGTTGAGAGGCATCTTGGGCCTGACCGTGAGGCCGCAACAGCCGCGCCGAAGGGCAGCCGCGTTAGTGACATGGCGAGCTGAGGTTCTTCTCCACGCCAGCTGGTGAGGCTTCACTTGCTCTGGCGCGGCCAAACATGTCGAGGCCCACAGAAAGTTAGCGGCTTGGCACAAATGGTTTCACCGCGGCGGCGACTGCTCCTTCCCGCCTCTCGTCCCAACCGTCGGCCTGCAGATTTGCTCCTGTTCCTCCTTGTATTATTATTCTTCCATCCAATTCCTGCCCATGGAAGCTCCCACGAATCTGTAACTACAAAACGCTGTGCTGCAATTGCACCCGAACTGGCCGCGGCCGCAAGCTCCTCGCGATGCCGTCACACCTTACCCGCGTCGTCTTCCGCAGCTTCCTCGCCGACACGCCCCTCCTATACCGCGGATGTCTCCATCGCTCGCCACGCTTCCGCGTCGCTCTGCAGCATGGCGTGCGTGCTGTCGCGCCCCAGCGCCGCACCTTCTTCGGTTTGTTCAAGCAGAAGCGCAAAGTCAAGCCGGCCGAGCTGCCACCAGGCCTGGAGGTCATGTCTGATCTGGCCACCGCGCAGCACAAGCGGCTGCGTCTACCAGCTGCTGCCCATGTAGCACACGCTTTGGCGGCCTTTTTCGCCCAAAAGAGAGTCGCCCTAGAAGACTTTCACGTTGCCTCCGCCTACAATGCATTTCAGTATCTATTGGAGCATCCGAAAGATGACGGACAACCATGGCTAGGCTATCAGGAATTAGAGAGGGCATGGTGGCTGCTGGTCAAATATCCTCCTCAAACGGGCGGGCAGCCGCATCTTGCCTTGGGCAGACTACTACACGGAGAAATGAAGAAACTCGACAAGCGATCCGCAGGTCATCTCAAGACGCTCACCTCTCACGAGGCAGTCCATCTGCCTAGGCTTGTGCACCTTCTGTCGGTCTACGGTGCAAGTCTAGAGGCAAGAGATGTGGCCCTCCAGACCTTCGGGACGCCGTTCGACTCGCCTACAAAACTGGAAGAGAGGGCTTTGCAAAATTCATGGAATTCGGTTGTGTCGGGCCTGGCGAGGGAAGGCAATACCGCAGAGCTGCTCAAGACTGTTGAGTTGTTGCAAGGATCATCACTTCCTTCTCTGACTTCCAACATAAAAGCAGTCTTGATCATGTATTTTGCAGAGAAGGATCTAGAAAAGGCCAAATACTGGTACTCGCAACTCACGGCAGATACCCCTGGCGTACCGCCTGACAAGGCCCTGGACGATGCCCTTCCGTCCCTGCTTAAAGCGTGCGCACTTAACGGGGATACCGCCTTCGGGCAACAAGTTGTTGCATCATTGGTGCAAAAGATGCCGGGTAAAGAAGCTTGGGATGCCATCTTCCTGTGGTCAGCCGCGATTGGCAAGGGTGCTGACGAAATCGACCGTATGATGAGCGTCATGGTCCGTCGCAATCAGGAAGAGCGTCAGAAGAACCCCTCGACTCCGATAATGCAACCAGATATCGATACCATCAACATCCTAGTGGAGTTCTCCATGTCCAAACAAGACTCGTACTCTGCCGAACGCTATGTCGTCCTCGGAGAGAAACGCGGCATCTTCCCCAACGAAAAGACCTACACAATGCAAATTCGATACCGGCTTTCGATCCAGGACCTTGATGGTGCCCGCGCAGCGTACTTTGCGCTCCAGGGTCAGATTTCCGAGGACAGCGAAAGAATCGGGGCGGTCAACATGCTCATCCAGGCCTTGTGCCAGTCGCAGCATCATCATTTTGACGACATGATGGCCATTGTGGACGACCTGCACGAACGCAAGGCACGGCTAGCGCCCGAGACTGTGGCTGCTCTATGTTTACTGCACCTCCGTCGCGGAGAGCCGCACGATGCTGCGGACCTGCTGCAAGTGCATGCTCATCACTTTTCACCCGCTCAACGTGTTGTGATACGCAAGAATTTCGCGACCTTCATTCTAGACGGCGAGACCAGCACAGCGGATGCCTGGGACGCCTATCAGATGTTGCGCAATGCGTTTCCAGAGACGCCTCGTGAAGATCGCATCCGCATCATGAACGAATTCTTTGCCAGGAAGCGCTCAGACATGGCGTGCCATGTTTTCTTCCACATGCGCAACTCTGTCGACGCGCCGATTGCAGCTGATAAAGCTGTCTATATCGCGGCCTTCGTGGGGTTTGGACGTAATGCAGATGCAGAGAGTCTGGAGTTGGCTCACAACCAGCTCCGACTCGATTTTAACGTCGACATGGACACGAAGCTCAGGAACGCGTTGATGCTCGCGTATGCGGGAACGGGCAACAACCCACGCGCACTGGAGTTCTGGGCTGACATCGGAGCATCTAAGGAAGGACCTACTTACAACAGCATAGTTATTGCGTTCCGAGCATGCGAAGGTACGCATTACGGAGACCGGCACGCCAAGTCCATCTGGTTGAGGCTGAAAGAGATGGATGTCGACATCGACAAGCAGATCTTTACTGCGTACATGTCTGCGGTTGCACGGAACCATCGCCACGACGAGGCTCTTGCGCTGATAGAAGCTGCCGAGGAGGAGTACGGCTTCACCCCGGATCTGGACATGTGAGTATATTATTGCTATATGCGATGCATTGCTAACAGGTAATAGATTGGGCAACTGGTTCAATTGCACCGCGCATAGTGAGAGGCAGGAGCAGGTCGAAAAATGGATCAAGCAGAGGTATCCCGCAGTTTGGACGCAGCTGGAGGCTTTGGGCTACTATAAGACGATGGACGGTTTCGGTTACCGTCAGTACAATATCAACCGCGACCTGGAGCCATAGCGCCTATGTATAAACATAATTGTATAATGAAGAGCTAGCCATGGGCCAGACTAGTCCCCAAACACGGCCAGTTTGGTGACGTTTTCACTCACCGCAGTTCCCCGTATTACTCAGTCGGTTGTAAGTGCACGAGGTGATAGAGCAAACGTCCGTTCACCGGTCAGCGAGTACTGTGTTGTTCATAAGCGCTCCTTCCTCATTTCCTTCTTGCCAAGCCCTCGTGGCCTTCACCACGTGCTCCCCACTACCCGTCTCCCATCTCCCATCTCTCTTCCTCTTTCTTCTCTCCCACTACTTATTTCTCTCCCACTACTCACTTCTCTCCCGCTACTCACTTCTCTCCCACTACTCACTTCTCTTCCACTACTCACTTCTCTCCCACTACTCACTTCCGGGCAACGAGAAGAGCTCAGTACAAAGAATGCTACTGCTCGCGCTTCTCACACTCGCCGGTCTGGCGACTGCCGGCGTTGCAGCCCCCGCCGTAGCTCGTGGACCTGAAGCCGGCGGCACCGTCATTGCGTTCAGGCAACCCAACTTTGTTGAATTCCTCAATATGTATGAAGGAACCAAGTGCAGCAAGACCTTTAAGCGGGGCGAAATCAAGTCCTTTCACCAGGCGCCATACACCGTATGCATGTACTACCAGACGCGAAACTGCGCTGCCGGCAACCCAGTCCCCTCTCTACTCCACGATACGACGGATGGCCGTGCCTTCGACTGGGCCGACATGAACGAGTGGTCCGGCAAGATTGTGTCCTGGAAGTGTGGCCTAAAGCACCAGTCCCGCGAAGCGCCGCCCGCGTTCGCCGTCACCGTCTATACCGAGCCCAACTTCAGCGGCAAAGCCTCCCGTGTTACCAGCCTGGCAAAGTGCAGCCCGAACTTCAGAACGGGCACCATCAAATCCATCAAACAGGCGAAGGGTGCCGTGTGCCACTACTACCAGACGCAAGCGTGCCAGAACGCCAATCACGTCCCCATATGGCGCCAGGATTCCGTAGCCGCCGAATGGGTCGCCGCCGACCTGGGCATGTGGTCCGGAAAGATCCAGTCTTTCAGCTGCAACATGGCGGCTGCGGTGGCGGATGTGGACGCAGTTACTGTGAGTACTTCCTGACACGATATTTGCTGTTGGAGCATGTGACTAATGAACTGTTAGCCTGCATGAACCACAAGCACCTCCCCATGCTCTTCAAGGACCGAATCGTGGGAATGGAGGGATATGGGGAAGGGAGCGGCAAGATTATATCGTTCAAATGCAGCCGGTAAAGCATTCGGGTACGTGACACCATTCTGTCGCCCACGCGAATACCAGAGTACTAACTAATTGACAAGATCTGCAGTGAACCTGCGAATCTACACGCCCAAAACACAGCCTGATGAGCTATTCAAAACTCTCACTTATGCTAGCTAAGCGTCATGCTCTCTAGCTAATCTACCAAAACGTTTCTGCCGTCTAAATCCAGTGTCAACCCCCGAGTGATATTGATATACCATTACGTCCTTCCAGCGTCTTTGTCTCCATCTTCAAAACCTCTACCCGCCCACCCATTGCAGAAAATACACATGCCTTGTCATCCCCTTCTACCAGCATGATGACTTTGCACAACACACCACCATTCACAACCTTTTATCTTTCTATCCGACCCCAGATGGCAACGCTTCACATCACGCATACTAAATATCGCTATGCCCTTTACAAACCGCAATACCTTCCTTATAAACAAGAATAGCTCATCTATCTATCTACCTCCCCATCCATCAATCCACCTACCTACCAATACCACTCTCCAAAGCCCCAAGACCAAGCGCAGCACAAACCCGCCCACGAAAAACCCACAGCCAAAAGAAAAAACATGTCACTGAGGTATACCCCAAAAAAAACCTTTTTGATTACTAAGCAGGGGGCTCTGCATTTTTTGTCATGTTATTTGAGATGAAAGCCTTTGTCGTCCTACCCCTAGGTAGATAAATTAACGCCACATACCCCAAAAACATCCCACCACGCCGCACACGACAATCTACCACACCCCAGACGGATCCGCAAAAGACATGGTTTGTATACGCACATACGCACACATCACCAAAACATAACATTAACATTACACTCCACTCCACTCACCGCTCCATTCATCACCACTCTAATTCGCTCTCGAGACAGAGAAAAAAGAAAGAAAGAAAGAGCCCATATATACAAGCACCAAAGAGCAGCAGTTCCAGCAATACCTAGGTGCCGTTCACAGAACGTGCGCAAAGTTCTCTCATCAGCGCACTCTCACCAAAACCTACAACAAGAAAACCCATGCTACCCCAGCGCCGTCGCATTGCCACATCCATCCATGTATCCATACACGCACGAGTCATCATCCGTCCAACGCTCTATCCCACCCACCTCCCAAACCACCCATCCGCCCAACCCAAAGCACGAAAAAAACCCTTTACCCAACACCCCACCCCCCACCCAATCCAGTACAACAATTCCTTATGTATGCAACCCAACCCCATACCACCCACACCCCTCCCCTCTAAACAATCCCATAAACCCTCTTAGCAATCAAAAAGCAAGTAAAGCCAAACGCAACCAACCCCCCCGTAATACTCCAAAACCACGTCAAGCTCTCGATATCCTGGCCAGGGACAAGACCTATATCGCAGGAAAAAAAAAGAGATTAGCACCTCCATCCATCTGCACGAGGGAAAGGAAAAAAAGGGGGGGGATTCAAGACTCACAATTCATGCCCCAGATACCCGTGACGACGTTCATGGGGAGCACAATCGTCCCAAGCACGGTGAGTTTGCCCAGGATATCCGAAGTTTTTTCCTGGCGCTCGTTCATGCGGATGTTGATGTGGGCGAGGTAGTTGCTGTGGGAGCGGGAGAGGAGGCTGGGATATGGTTAGAACACATGTTACGACGGTGGAGAGGAGATGCAGATGTAGAAGACTCACTTCTCGTAATGGCTCAGATTCGACGTCATCGTCACAATGTGATCTTGGATATCTCCCAGGTAGAGCCCAATCTCACTGCGGGGCGCAACTTCCCACTGCTCATTACACCTCTTTGCGAAGCCTTTGATGACATCCGCTTTGGTGCTGAGGAGCCGGTAGAGAGTCATAACCTTCTTGCGACACTCGCCCACTCTTCTTAGCGTATCTCGTCCGCTATCTTTCTTTTCGCCGTCGGGCTCCTTCTCGTTCGAAATGTTGAATGACGATGATTTTTGCTTTTCTATCTCCTGTGCTTCTTCTTCTGAGTACGACTTCAGAATCGCTTCGTCGATGTCATCCACCTCTTCTTCGATGCGCTCAATGAGGGGTGCATACGCGTCGGTAATGTCGTCAATGATTCCATACGAGATCCAATCCGGACTGAGAATCAGGTAATCTTTCAACTGGCGGATGCGGCGGCGAACGTTGGCTGGATGAGGAGTCATGGAAAAGTGGAAGCTTATGACGCCCTCTCGGAAGACGACCACGTACAAGTTGACAGGCTCCAAGTAGTCTTCGCTGTTTTCGTCCTGCTCAAACGTTCGGTAGTTGATGAAATAGTAGTGTTTGAAAAGTTCTACCTTTTCGCGCTGCTCTTGCATCAGGATATCCTCAGCTGTCAAAGGATGTATACCAAATGCTTTGGAAATCACTTTCATCTCCGCATCGGTAGGTGATAGAACGTCTAGCCAAAATGCGGGCCGAGGTCCGTACCGCTGGGGCTTTTCTTGATTTGGTTTTGAGGTCGGAGTGTGCCCAGGAGTACTGGATCTTGTCTGCTCCCCAGAAGACGTCTGTTTTGGGTTCAGCGTGCCAGGTGTTCGTGTGGTAGTCCGTGGCAGACCGTTCATGCTGGGCTTTTCCATGCTTGGCTCCTGTCTCATCTTCATCATATCCTCATCATCCGTCTCGTCGTCTGTGCTATCTTCCAAGATAGGGGGATCAGGGATGAAGAGCTGTCGGAAAGTCTGGCCCGGTTGAACAAGCTCACTAATGGACTGACTGTGGACTGTGTTCTCAAACTCCTCGTTGAAGTACGTGAAGCGATACGGGAGCTCTTCGGCATCCCTATGCCATGTGCGTTTCTGTGGGCGCAACCGGCCGTCGACCATCAGGGGTTCGCTGACCTTCCGAGCGCGCATCCCCTCCATGGTACGTTGCTCCTTCTCCTCGTGCGACCAGGCTTCGAGAACACTCAAGTCCGGCCACCGGCGGCGACGGCGGCGCTGGCGGGGATCTCCGCCTTCTGGGCGGTGCAGGTAATCGTCCTGTCCAATCTCGGACATGCCCTCCAGGGGAAAGCATACGTCCTCGGCAGCTTGTATGGTCATGCGGCGGCGGAGGAGGTCGTTCGCTGCAGGGGGGTTTGTCGGGGCAGATTCAAATGACGGCTTCGGTGGATGTTCCTCGTCGATGTCAATGAGCATATCCCGGGGCCGGCCTCTGCTTCCCGACCGAGAGGAGTCATGTCCCATGTCCGGTGGAAGCATGACATCACCATAGTCGGCTTCTGGTCCTAGGACCGGACTGGCGGGCACAGAAGGCGGGTTATTCACATCGTAGTCGTCTCCGTTGAGCGCCGAGTGGTGTTGCTTGGCGAATTGGGCGCCCACCCTGCCAATTGAGGCTCCTGACGATCTGCTTTCCCTGCGTGGTCGGGCACCCATACTACCAGCGCCCCCGTAGGCACTGGACCTCAAGTCCCGCGAGGATCCCATGAGCGGAGTCCTGTCGTCGGATTCATCGTCATCAGGTTCGCTATCAGACGCGTAGTGCTGATGGGCGAGACCAGAGCGGTTGGTCTGAGCAGTGCGTCGCTGGGGCGGCGAGGATTGCGCCAGCTGCACGCTCGCGCGGCGCGTCGGCAGGGTAACGGGTTGGTCGCGGTGGTCCAGCAGCGCCTCGCTTTCCAGGCTGTCGTTGCTGCGCTTCTGGCGCAGGCGGTAGAAGCTGGAGCTGGCGCGCGATGACTGCTGGCCGGTGACGTCGGCCAGGCTCGGGCGTGCAGCGTTGGTCATGTCGCCCGTCTCGAGGGCATCGAGATGGTTAGCAAACGATTGCCGGCGGTTGCGTCGCTTTTTGCCCCCGCGGTGCTTGCGCTTCTTCGCTGGGGCAGCAGCCGATCCGCTCGCCTCATGCTGGGGCGTCGCGGTGCTGCTGGACGGGGCCAATTCCGGGCGTGTAGGAGGGCCTTGGCTGGCCCGGTCGTCCTGGGGCGTGGAGGCCATGGTGGCGGCCGTGGAGCAGCGCTGGGTGCGTCGAGCAGAGCGGCGCAGCGGTAACAATAAATAGCAGAGGACAAGGCCTGGACCGGGGGGAGAAAGGACTGCACACTGCACACACACACACAGGAACCGCGCAGTGCGCACTACGGCCAGTGACGACAGCGATGGCCCGAGCGTGGCTGGCCCGCCCTTGTCAGCCGCGGTTCGTGTTCCGCTTCCAGCTTCCAGGACGTAATTTGGGTCCGTCTCTCTCATCAAGCTGATAGACATGGAATTGTGTCACAATTGTCCATCTGATTTTCATCCAGTTTGAATCCCCGTCGGCAATGCGTACAAAGGTAGCTTTGGGAGATGGGATGGGATGGAAGCGGAGCGAAGCGCAGCAGACGTACCCGATATTCGAACGATCCAAAAACGCGAGCAGATGCAGCGCCGAAACCAGCGGAATAATATGCCAATCCAACTTCCTCCGCACTCTCCTCTCAACCTCAGGATCAATACCGATATCCCCCCTCTCCTGCTCCGGCTCCTCAACCTTCCTCCCAGCCTCCGCATCCCCAAGCGCAGCCAACTCGATCTCTTTCTCGTTCGCCAAATCGCCCATAGTCTATCTACTTCACAATTCCAATTCGAAAATTCCACAATCCGAATTTCACGCAAAGTACCAGAGACAAGTCCAGCGCCGCGCCCCGCCCAGAATATAAGCACCACCAAGCACACCGCCAAAGCTTGTCGTGCGCGCGTCGGAGCAAACATCGGCGCGACGTTCCACGGAAGAAGAGTGGGCGAGGCGGGGTGTGTGGGGGGTACGTATGCGGGCTACCTCCAAGGTAGGTTAGGGCCGGGCAGACTGCGCCGTGTGATTTCCCCTCTATATCATATACCCACAACCCCAAATAACCACCTAAACACACAACTAACTCCCCTATAAAAAAAACCTAAATACTATTATACAACCTACCAAACAACCCCACTATCTTCCTACTATCTTCTCTTACTCAAACCGCAATATGCTGCGCCTTCCTCCTCTCCGCCGGCGCCGCCATCCTCTCCAACGGCTTATACTTCTTAACCGGCGTCCTACTTGCCTGCCCCGGCAATGTATTCGTCCCCGGATACGGCTTCTTCTCGTCCGTCGCCTCAGGCTTAAACGGCTTGTACTGCGCGGGCTTCACAGCCGTTTTTTTCGCCACCGCAGCTGGCGGCGGGAAAGGGTTGGTGTAGCTATTCGCGCTGGTGTTGGCCTTGGGTAGCGTCGACGATTTGGTCGTCGCTGTTGAAGTTTGAGGGTACGGTTTGGGGAGGCTGCGGGGCGGGGGTTTTGTGGTGTTGTTGTTGGTGTTGGAGACGCTGCTGGGTCCGAGATTCTTGCTCGTGCCTCGGAGGGTTTTGCCCATTCCACCGGTTGTGGTTGTCATTCCTACGGTGGAGCGAGCGCCGTTGAGGACATTGCTTGTTGTGCTCTTTGCTCCTCCTCCGACGAGACTCCCTGTACTGCTCTTCTTCACGCCTCCAACCGCTGTTTTCGCGCCCGCCCCCGCACCAGCACCAACTTTCTTCGCCCCCCACCGGCGTCCCCATCGCCGGCTTCGCACTCGCAGGCAGAGAACTCGAGCGGTGCGCAGCGGGACGCCGCGCCGTAGAAGGCAGTGCTTTGGCCGAGGATTGATAGGTCTGCCCCGAGATAGTCGACCCTAGCCCCGTTGCCTTTTTCTCGATACCTGTGCTGGGAGTAGCGCTGCATGCCTATTGAAAGTCCATCATAGGTATCGGTGTCTCGTCTCGATGGAAGAATGGCTAGACAAGAGGAAAGAAGCAAAGTGAAACTTACTATTCCCAATCCCCCTCCCACTACTCTCAACCATGTCCCCTGTCCCCCGCTTTGATTAACGCATCCCCCGCGTATCCGCCGACTGTGCGCTGCGCGGTATCCAGGTATCCTGACACACTGTTCCAGAGCATGTTCTGGATGAAGCCGGCCATGATGGATGGACGAGCGCTGATGCATGTCACCGCTTATGACGTAGATTGTGGCACCGTTAGCGTGCGCTGGGGTACGGTACCGTCGATCACTTCGCCACTGCTGACAGGGATGTTCCGTGGAGGTCAGATGGCGCTGATGAGTGATGGCATTTTAGAGTTTAAAACCGCTCCAAAGATGCGAATTGTGATATTGACCATATACATGCCAAGACATGTTTACTGCAAACACAGGGCATTCCACTCTTGCCAACGCGGGACGATAATATCAAACATATACTTATACAAAACCATCATAGTCACCGTAGAACCATAGTAAACAGGAAAAACTTCTCAGCACACAATAGGAGGTGTCAAAAGCGCACTGAGCTTAGAAACGTGCGCCAACCCCGTCCGATACACGAACGCCTCATCCCTCCCACCGGGCTGCCTCTGTACATACCCGCCACCACCACGGCCCTGGATGCAGCTGTTCCTCAGATGCTCCGCAAGCTTGTACCACTCATCCATGTTCCATGCGAAACCCGCGCAAGACGAGGCACATGTGTACATGATGCACGACCGGTAAGAGATGTGCGCACATCGGTCCGCAGGTATATCGAGGGTTACGTTTCCGAAAGTCTGGTATGTATCGGTCACGAGATGGAGGCAGTCTTCTGTTTGGGTGGGAGCGCTGTATCGCGGGGGCAGGTCCAGAAGCCAGGAAAGGGCAGGGCGGGCCATGTGTCGTTGGAGATGGAGGATCCTGGAGATAGTGGGCTGGGGGTAAAAAAGTAGTCAAGTTTTGACGTCTGACCTGGTCTGACATGATCTAGCTGGAACTCTTGTGTGTGGTTATCGCCGCTTGTCCATGTCCATGCCCTCCTCGGTAGTGTGGCATGACCGAACCCTGACAGCGTAGCTAAAACAATAGAGACGTGAAGGAGCATTTTTGCAGCCGAAAATCATCGGTGTCAGGCCGTGTAACAGTTAGCTGAGGTGTGGATCCGGGGGACATCCATATAAATCATGATATCTCTTCTTTTCCACGTCAAACCTAGTCCATCAGACATGTGACCAACGCGGACAAGCAGTCTTCCCATATCTTGCGCGTCTGTTCATTCGATCTTCAGTGGCTAGTGCAGCGTTTGAGCCTCACCCCCCAGACATGATTTGCGTGGCTAGGGCTGACAACATGTAATACGAGACGGCGAGAAGACCGATCCTCTGACTCACGTAGTAGTCTTTCTTGACACAGGCTTAGGTGTCTGAATTTTGGCTGGCGTCCCCGTTGGTTTCGCGACCTGCTTCTTTGCTGGAGCAGTGGTAGCCTTCTTCGCTGGAGCCACCGTGCGCTTCTTAGTAGTGCCATTCGTCGGAACACAGTGTTCTTAGATGTAGTAGAAGTTCCGCTGGCCTTATTCGTGGTGGCAGCGTTGGGCAAATCCGTGTTCGGTTTAAACACATACTTTGGACCAGCGCCAGTCGATTTAGTAGGACCAGCTGTCCCGGTTTGCTGTTTCTGTTCCACAGAGATACCCTAGGTAGCGCCACTTGGTGTGACCTTGATCGGGACACCGGAAGACGTCATGAATGTGGTACCTTTCTTGGCTTCCGCTTGTTCAATCTCCTTCTTTCCGACTTTGATACTGAGGCCATTTTTGGTCGTGATAGTACCCGTATCCTTTGCTGTATCCACGTCTGTCTTAGGGATCTTTATTGTCACCCCGGAGCTGGTCACGACTTCACGCATCTCCTGCGGCTTGCCGGATTGTTTCGGTTCTGCTTTTGCCGCCGCTGTAAACCTGCTTCGCGAGCTGTGGGTTTCTCAACGCCGCAGCAGCAGACTTTTTGGCTGCGTTGGGTACCACTGCGCTTTTCGCTTTCCGGACTGTAGATGTTGCCAGGGTCCTTTTTGGTGCTTGAGGTACAGCTGTACTTGCCCGTCGCATTCCACCAGGCCTTACCATCCCGTTCTTGATGGCTGTCTCCTTCACCAGCTTAGCAAGGTTTTCCTGAGTCAGCTGTTGTGCACGGTCTTTGCTGTTGGGGACGGCCCCTTGGTTGCCACCCAGGCTCGCAGCCCCTTCTATCATTTTCTCGAGCTCGTCAGGGCTTGTAAGCAGCCTAGAGCTATGTCACACATGACGACATTAGTCTCATAAGTCAGCTCGCCTACTATATACGAGCCTCTCTGATCACTCCATGTACGATACACAGGCATATACACATCTAAACACAGATACTTCTACAATATACACTTTCTACACATACTACCTAACTGCTTATAGTTATAAGCCCGGCCTAATCCGCACTTATATACATACATTGACTCCCTACCTACCTATCTGTTAATCGAGCTTACTCTATCTTGCTATGTCAAAGGCCAGCTCTTCGATCATCCTTTATAGTCCACACAACTAGGAACTATGGATCTATACTGTTAAAAGGCTCGCAGAGGCTAGAGACGTATGGGGATATATTAATCCAGATCTATCACCCCTATTAACGCTTAGCAAGCCTCAGCAACCTGCCCAGCTTCAAACTGTTAACAAAGACAGATCGCCAGCGACAGAATCTACTACTAAAGCTTGAGCGCAGTACATTAGGAAATAAGTCTCTACTATAGGGAGCTTAAGGAATACAGACGAACTAAAGATAAGATTGGCTAAATTAAAGCGCACGTAGCTAACACTATTACTTAGGACCTAGTCTATCAAATTAAGGACTAAAAGTCCCTCCACGATTAGCTTAAGATGCTATAGGAGCTCTATAGCCCTATAACAGCTAATTAAGAATATTAGGTCTAGAAAGCCTATAATACTGCTAAAGTACTGCATGCTTGTAGAGAGAATCTAGAAGAGTGGTATAGCACCTTTCTTGCTGCCTACAATAGGGCTAAACAACTTAAGCTACTAGAGACGCATAGCTACTAACCTTATAAGGACCTTATTTGAGCTATTAGGCAGATTAACCCTGGCTACACTGCTACTATCGCTATTACAGTATTTAACGCGGAAACTATCTCAACTGCCTCAGATAGCGACTCTATCCAGCCAACACTACCTGAACTACTAGCAGGATACCTGCGCTACTATCGTACGACCGCAAAAAAAATCAACTATCCAAGGCGAAGCATTTGCAGCTACATTGAATCAAGAGGAGTCTCTATATAGACAAAACAACAGAAAGAGACCTTATTAGGACAAGCTATTAAAGCTATTAAAGCTATGTCTCTGTAGGGATCTACACTATTGGGGATAGAGTCCGTACATTAACACCTTATAGCGCAGAGGAGGATTCGTCAAAACCCCTAAAAAAGCCAAGAAGATAGTTAAATACGAAGCTAAGGATACAAAAGGCATACTAAATAAGATTTAGGAAAAGAATTAGCGCTATGAGAAGCGTAGGGTTTAAGGGAGCTATAGGTTAGAACCTAATTTGATAGAAATTGACGCAGGCGATGCACCTGCAGCCGACCTTCCCTATGAAGCCTACGCTGTCTACTTATTGGCATTTAATAATAGGCCAACGCTATAACACTTCCTGCCTCCTCTACTTATAGACGCTAGATCTAGCCACTAATATCCACATCTGCAACAATCCTACTAAGTTCTAATAGAAGGCTCCTGCATCGCTAGACGATGTTGTCCTTGCAGGAGGCACAGAGATGGCTATTCAGGCATAGGGAGAAGTTGAGATACTCCTATCGACGCCTTAAGAATAGAGAAAGATAAAGCTTAATCGCGTCGCCTTAATACTAAGCTTCTTTACAAGCCTAGTCTCTCTAGCCTAACTATTATTGTTAAACGTCTATTTTGACTTAGGTAGAAACACTCTATATTAGTCCAACTTATTAGGGTCACGAGTTGAAGACATCGCTAGCCTCACTAGGCTAGGTGGTCACTGGCTAGTAGTCTATCGAACTGATCCTCTATCTACCCAATCTACTCAGCTTTAAACATTCGCTACCTATCAATATTAGCTATAGTACTTAGCCCTACCACCGCCTAAATTAAGATCGCTAAGCAAGTCCTAGCTTTATGTCCTTATAGGACATCTAAGTAATAATGCGATTAACTAACTAACTGTTAAGTCACGTAACAGGCATATAGCTAGCTACTAGAACTGCTCCTTAAATAGTTAACTGCGAAGAATGCCTATAAAGCAAAGCACATTAGATTATCTTGCGTTAAATAGGCTATAAGATAGGGGCAACCTGAGCCTTTAAAACTATCGCTATTAACCTAATTAAGCTTAACATAAGAGCCTACAACGGTGATTAATATATCTTCTACAGGTTTGACCTATTCTCGAAGTTCCATTTTGTCTACACGATACCTAGACAAGACAAGCCTACGCTACTATCTATTATTAGACGTCTAGATCGAACGATTAAACAAGAATTTAACACAACTGTTACCTTTCTTATTGCTAATAACAAGCGAGGATATAGCCCTCTGCTAGAGACTACTATTAGAGAGAAGGCATTAAGCTACAGATTAGAGCTCCACACACTAAAGAGCAGAACAGCTTAGCAAAGCGCTTAGGTAGAAGTCTTATTAAGAGAAGTTGTTTAATAAGGATTACCTTAAACCTACCTCTAGCACTTGACTCTAAGATCTATCCTATAGCAGCATACCTGCTCAATCGCACACCTACGCGATTACTAGGCTGGAAAACACTATTCGAAATTGCCTACGGCAAGAAACTGTTAATTGCTTACCTACGCGTCTATAGCTGCTAAGCATACGCACTACACAAGCAGATACTATAAATAGACAAGCTTAGTTCTTAAGCTTTAGTAGGATACTAAGTTGGCTACAACTTATTAAATATCTACTAAATCTAGATGCCTAAGGCAAGAAGCTAAGCTTATAGAGGCAAAGTTATTTGTGTGAGAGACGTTATCTTCTAAGAAGACCTCTTCTATTAACTACACAATAAAGCAGATCCGCTCTTATAAGGCTCTAAGCTAGAGCAATTCGCCTACAAGTATTAACTACTTTTAATACGCAGCTAAGACAGCTCTATAGAAGATTTATTTAAAGACAAGCTTACGTTAGATCTAGACTAGTCTAGCCAGACTGCTACTATTATAGAGAAAAGCCAATTAACGCAAAGAGTAACAACAACCTAATACTAGACAAGAAGTCACTAATAGCAGCTTCCAACACCGAGTCGAACAGAGACTACTAAGGTTCATAGCAGCTTATAGGGCTCACCTTATAACAACTTACTATGCTCACTATTAGCTACACTAACTAGCTTACTGCCGCTATCCACATCTTTAAAGAAGCGTAAACGTAAAACATTAAATTCTGTCTTACAAATAGACTTAAACTAAGCAGAGAATTAAGAACTAATTAATAGCAACCTTCGTCAGTCTTACATACTACTTAAAGGGTCAATAAGATCTAGAAAGCCATCTTAGAAGAGTAGCAGCTTCTTTATTAACACATACTAGTTAGCATACATAGCAGCCTTAGCTACAGCATTAAAAGCACAATTTCACTACACTAAGCGACCTCCTAAGCCCGCGTCTCTATAGAGATGTGATAAAAATGCCATCTCTATATAGGGAAGGCTTCCTCTAGGCTATGAAATAAGAAATTAGCAACGTAAAGAAAGCAAAAAGGCACGTATAAGAGGATTACCTAGCAGGAGTTCAACCTATAAGACTAAGAGGTCCTCCTATTAATGTGGGTCTTTAAGTACAAGCTTAATGATTAAAGCTACCTTACAAAATACAAGGCCTGTATCTGCGTACGAGGCGATCTACAGGCGACTACTATACACGCTATACCTCGCTGAACTTATAAAAGCTAGCGACAATCTACGCTTTGGATATGCCGACGACATTTGCCTCTATAGGGCAGCCCACACTCTAGAGGAGAGCAACCTCCTCGTCGCGAATGACGTCAGGGACGTTATACAGTGGGGAGACGACAACTAAGTGGCTTTCGCACCCGAAAAGATAGAAATAATACACCTCACCCGCTAGAGAGGGCCCGCAGCGCCACCCTGCGTAGTCAACAATACACTAACGATCCACCTAGTTACACAGGATCAGGACTCGCCATAGCAGCCAGCACTCTAATGGCTTAGAGTCTGGTTTGACCAAAAGCTCACATTTAAGCGACATGTCGCCAAACGAGCCGCCAAGGCCCGCAAGGTGGCCCTTTCATAACGTATACGTTCGCGTAATGCACGGATTCGCGTAATGCACGGCTTTTTACTAGGAAAATCAAGAAAAATAAGAAAGTTTAAAGTAATACAACTTTTAAACTACTAATTATTTTTAAAAAGTTCCTTAACTAGAGTTATAAAGAAAGATTCTATCTATAATTCTAGGATTTTAGTTTTTTAATAATAATAAGTTTAGAAAAAAAGTATAATAGTAGAAAAATAAACGTTCTTAAAATTAAAATATAATAATTTCTTAGAAGTAAACTATATAATTTTGAATACTTTTTATATTGGGTATTTTTATATAATAGCTTACTTTAAAAGATAGATTATCTTTCCTAAATTTTTCCTTTTTAAAAAAATAAAAAGATAGTATAACTTTGTATCTAGCTATTTTATATAAAAATACCTAATATAAAAAGTATTCAAAATTATATAGTTTACTTCTAAGAAATTATTATATTTTAATTTTAAGAACGTTTATTTTTCTACTATTATACTTTTTTTCTAAACTTTATTATTATTAAAAAACTAAAATCCTAGAATTATAGATAGAATCTTTCTCTATAACTCTAGTTAAGGAACTTTTTAAAAATAATTAGTAGTTTAAAAGTTGTATTACTTTAAACTTTCTTATTTTTCTTGATTTTCCTAGTAAAAAGCCGTGCATTACGCGAATCCGTGCATTACGCGAACGTATACGTTATTCGAAGCTTGGCCCGAACCACCTGCGGCCCCCCGGCGGCTTCATTGCGCAAGGCCGTCATCACCTGCATCGTCCCGCGACTACTCTATGGAGCAGAGGCGTGGTACGGGGGTCGCATGAAGCCCGCTCGCATACGACGACAGGCTCAGGCCCGACGAGGTCAGCGCCAGGCTTGGAGACCACGTCGATATTGTCCACAAGACGCTGGCCCTCGCCGCACGAGGCGTCCTGCCCGTATACAGGACTACACCCACGGCCACACTATTCAGGGATGCCGGTCTGCCCTCAGGCCCAGTTGCCCTCGAAAACGCGAAGCTCAGGTTTGCCGTACACCTGCAAACAATAGACGACAGACACCCCCTCACTGAGCGGGCACGGACCCCACAAATCCGGCGGGGCAGAGGCGCGGGAAGCCCACAGCAACCCAGGACTATCGTCGAGCGCGTTGGCTCACTTCTTGACCCAGTCCCAAGACCGGTCCTTATGAAACCTCACTACTCGCCTGACTGTCGGACGGACCTAACAGGGGGGGTAAAGAAGAGAGAAGCGGCTAAGGCTTTTGAAGAATGGTGGGCACACCTCCCACGGGACGAAGTCACGGTTTTCTCTGACGGCTCGGAGCAGAGCCTCGAAGGGATCAAGCATGTTACGTACGGCTACGCCGTATACCAAGGCGGACGGGAAGTTGGCCTAGGCAGAGGCTCACTCAATGCACGCTCCCATGTGTTCGACGCAGAAGCTGTAGGGGCATGGCGAGGGCTGGAGCACGTTATGCGCGATCTGGCCCTCCGCATGCAACGAATCTGGATGTGCATCGACAGCACGTCAGTTATATAGTGCCTACGAGGGAACGCACCGCCCTCTTCTCAGTGGGCCTTCCTCCGATGCCAACAGGTCATGGAGACGTCAGGCGTCCGAGTACGCTGGTCCCCAGGACACATGGGCATACAAGGAAATGAAAAGGCGGATCGCCTAGCGGACCTAGAGGCTCACAGCCCTCACCCTCCAGAACTACAAGCTGCCGAGCCCACAATCACGGGGCTACGGTCGGACGCCCAGATTAATCACCGCCTTGCGGAAATAGAATGGTGGAGACAACACAAGACGAAGCTCTCTACATGGTACAATCAGTGGGGCCTATGCTACACGAGCACGGCTGCACCAGCGGAGAGCTCGGCCTTAGCCGTCGAATCTTAGCTAAACTCTTGTCAACTAGGACCATGCACGGTGACTACGCCTGGTATCACAAGAAATTCAGATATGAGGACGCAACCCTTACCTGCGCATGCGGAAAAGAAAAGGCCCCTAGCCATCTAGTCCACTGCTGGAAAGCACGAAGATGCTTCGCCAGCTGGCCCCAGCGACCCAGCGGGCCTCCAACGAACGCCCGCGAGGGACAAAAGTACCTTCGGCAGCTCCTCAGCTGCCCAGAGGACTTCGCCGCCTTTCTTGAGCTGACCAGCTCTGATGGGGCTTAATTGAAGAAGCAAGTAAATATAACGTTCCCTTAGGGACAAGATCCTGCGCACATAGGCGCTAGACTAGACTTCTTACTTTACTCGCACGGAGGAGTTTAGGAAAGTTAACAGGCTTTTATAGAGCAGCTATTGCACGACCCGTCTCCCCCTTACGGGGAGAGACGCGTCCCCCATGCCCCACGGGAGGCCTATGTAGATAAAGGCTCTCAGCCAAGTCTACTGGACGTAAATCAATTCTATCTATCTATCTATCTACAGGCGACTACTAAGGATACCTACGCAGCCACTCTAGCGGTTCGAATATTCTAAGCTCTAGTCGCTATAGCTGCCTACTTTAATATAGAAATCTGTTAATATAATGCTGTCAACGCATTTACAAACGCTTAGCTCGTGATACTAGTCTATTGTTACTTACTAGAAGGATTCTCTAACCCTAACTATCTATAGAGACTACGTCGAGCTCTATACGGCCTAAAGACCTCACCACCACTATTCTAGTATTAAGAGCTTATTAAGACGCTTACTAAGCTAGGCCTACACAAAGTTAAAGACATTCCTTATCTATAGAAGAATAATAAGCTTCTAGTCTTCTTTTATATAGATAAACATTGTTGTACTTTGCCTACTAGCCTATAAGGCTGCACTATATAAATTTAAGTAGAAGCTCCTGCGCTAATATAAGATTTGATCTCTAGGAGAGCTTTAAACGTTCTATAGCATTTAAATGCATAGAGACTATATAAGAATAGCTTTATCTAGCTATCACAAGTTTTATATATTAAGAAGCTGGCATAGAAGTATCCTTTACTAAAGCTATATATAAAGTTACTAGCTACCCCACTACCTCTAAAAGAGCTATTACTGTCTAAGGATTAGGCAAATAACTTTACTAAGCACAGATATGCCTAGCTTGTAGGCTCTATAGGCTACGCGGCTAGAGCTACCCCAACCTAATGTCTTAAAAGCTTATTCTAAACTAGCTAAGTTTCTTACAAATCTATCTTCACGTCATCTTGACGCAGCCTACTAGACAATTGCCTACCTGCTAGGCACTAAAGATCGAGCTCTCTACTACACAGCCTCTATCTTAAACAAATTAGTCTATATATAGCTAACTAGACTTAGCCTAAGTTCTTTAGAGTAATAGATGCGTTGTACGCTGATGATAAGATTACACGCAAGAGCTTATAAGGCTACATCTTCTTCCTATTTAGCAGACCTATAGACTAGAAAGCAACACTCTAACGCTATATTACTAAGTCTACTATAGAAGCAGAGCTAGTCGCCGCATTATCTGCAGGCACTAAACTAATCTAGTAGTAGAGAGTCTTTAAACAAATTGGCTTTAATCTAGATTATGAACGCCTTTTATACTGTGTGACAATTAGCAGACTATCTAGCTTCTTACCTTTACTACGCCGCCTTGTCTTAAGACTACTATATAGCATGTTAATATCTATTATTACTAGCTACGCTAAGAAGCTTAATCTAACAACATTAACCTCTTATATATCTAGACAAGCTGTCAACTAGCTAACGGCCTTACTAAGCTGTTACCTAGGTAGAAGCACGAAAACTAGGTTTCTCTTCTTTATTTTTAACTATTTCCTTCTAAATAAGCTTCCCTATAGTATAGTACTCTTCCTAGTTTCTCCTATATATAGTTTTTACAGGTTTAACAAGGCTATATATTTACTAAGCTCTATCCTATACACAGCTCTACGCTATACCCCTACACTTTACTTAGCTCTATTATATACTTAGCTTTACGCTGTATTTTACCTTTATATATAGAGCAAATATGCTCGCATTATGTATTAAGCTCTACCTATAAGGCTTATTAACCTTAGTATAGAACGCGAAGCAATTAGGATCTTAATACTAGCTCTAGGAGATGTCCTACTATTAGGGACGCCTATAGTATAAAGCGAGGTCCACTAACACTGCGACGGCAGACAGCTACCTACCTAGGACTGCACTAATACAGAGACTAGTTCTTAATCTAAAATGTAGCTGCCACATAAAGGCAGAGGGGGACCTATAGCTAACATTAGCTTTAAACATACGTTTGAACCTAAAGAGGGTGTGTAAGCAGCCTAGAGCTATATCATATAACAACATTAGTCTTATAAGTCAGCTCGCCTACTATATACGAGCCTCTAATCACTCCATGTACGATACAGGCATATACACATCTGAACACAGATACTTCTACAATATACACTTTCTACACATACTACCCAACTGCTTACAGGGCTTGGAATACCTTTCAATTCCCCTCCACTCAACAGAGCTTGCATGTTCTGTTGCAAGAATTGTCCTCCTCCAGGAATCAGGTCAGCCGCCGAAGCACCACCATACTACTCCGACATGGCCCCCACAACGCCCGTCACAGGTGCAAAAATCTTAACAAACTCATTCCATTTGGCGGACTTGACTTGCGTCTCGATTTGCACTGCGGGGCGAGGCGGTTACTAGAACCACCAATCATAACCCAGATGAGCCTGCCGTACATACACCGCGCCCTACACACTAACACCTTGCACCTCACAACTTCGACCTTGCACCTTGCAACTCGCATCTGAGCTTAGCCTCAAACCTGCGAAGTTGTTTCTACTAGCTTGCTAATTTGTCACTGATAGCGAGGGCAAATTGCTGACAAAAGTAGTTGTGGAAGCGCGAGACGCGTTGCTGTGCGGCTACCGAGAGCCAGAGCAGCTCACTAACGAGTTCACCGGGCACCCTGCAGAGGATGGTTGCTAGCAATTTGTGCCTAGTATTCGACTGTACGACTCTACGTCATAGGTCATGAAGACTGGGTTGAGTCGCCGCCGCGCAGGGCGATGTGGGTGACTCATTCACGACAACGTTCGCACCTGGGTTCCCTATTATACCTCAAGACTCACTAGGTTAGAATCTCCCACGACGGTCATTCAATACCTCAAGACTCGAGCGTCCAGCAAGCGTCCCCTTGTCGCTTCATGACTCCTCGTACGTCAATCGCGAGCACCATGAGGCTCCACCATCGAGAGTGCTCCGCTAGCTTGATTGCGCGCCCTTGACTCCTGCGCCTGTGGAAGGACATCGACCAGAAACGGGTACGCATGCTCGGCAGAGAACTGTATTATGCGCCTGCGGACCTCAGAAAGCGCTTGAGGAGTTTGATGAAGGGCTCCTGGCAAGCGCTGCATTGCCGATGGCAGTATGGTAGCATTTGTGGAAGTTTAGCGTCATTAGATTAGTGGGCCGGGCTGACGCCCCGATTCATTCATTCATTCATATCAGTTTATAGTCGACCTAACCTTTTACAGATTATAAGACTTAATAGCAAGCATAACTAAGGTTTAACAGCTAAAGTATAAAAAAAAGGCGCAATTAGGATTAGCTATAGTAGGGAGCTAAAAAATAACGCGATAATTATAAGGGCGGATTATATAATAGCAAACTATAAAATAGTAATTTTAAAGTTAGTATTTAACTATAAAGCTCTAAAGGGCAGTAAAATAGCCTATTAAAGGGCGGTAATAAGAGAAGTAGAATAAAAGCTAGTACTTTTACCTATTCTTATTATAATCTACTATAAAGGCGATTTATAACTAATATAGTTTTTTTTTTTGCGACTAAGGGGTTTCTAATAAAATTATTACAATAATAGCAGTTATCCCTCCTGCTGTTGTTGACAGAAAAGCGTTTTAAGGTGATGTTAACAAAAAGGGGTTAGCGCGTCACAAGCGAGCTAAGCGGGCTTGGCGGGCTTGGCGGGCCCATAACTAATATAGCAATTTTAATTTCTTCTATTAATAAAACTATTATAGCTCTATTAATATACTATAGTAGTATAAATAACTCTTAAACCTATATCTTTTAACTTCTTTACTTTAATACTAGTAACTACTATATTAGAAGAAGTTAAATTATAAGTAAAAGGGTAAAGGCATATAGTATTACTAGTACCTAGGCCCTTTAGCTGCTAGAGCTATACTTTAAAATTTTAGTAGAGCAAACCTATAAGTTTAAACTCCCTTTACTTAAAGTGTCTTTTATAAGAATAGTAGGTAATTAATACTAAAGTATTAATTGCGTGTATATCTAAAGGCAAAAGGCTACCCTTACTACTATTATTAAAAAGAATAAGGACTATAAGCTTAATAATAAGAAAAGAGGTATTAAGGCAAAGATCTACGCGTGGAATAAAAGGTAGATCTAAGATATACTAGACTAGTAGTAGAGAGAGCCTAAATAATTAATATAATTATTAACTTTAAACTGTGCACTGCGTAAAACTTAACAAAGTACTTAACAGGTCTGCATCAAAGACCTCTGACGCCCCGACAAGAGTACATGAAGTGGCTACCACCAACAAACACATGAGACATACAGTAGCGTAACCCAAACTTCTTGTGTTCTTACTCCCGAACTCAGCTGCCACGGTACTCCGCAAACATGTCTCACGACCCGGAGAGAAGACTATCGACAGGCGGCCTTCCACCAATCAAAACCCGTGAGCAGTATCTCGTCGAGGAAGCCTCAAGCCATGACAGTACACCCTGCTATACCGCCTGGGTGCGGGAAGAGATTGTGCAAGTTCCCCAGGGATGGTCGGTCTCAGACTCTGACATCGCAAATAAACGCCCCCACTGGTCTCTCTAGATCTACGATACAACGCCCCAAGGTGCCGATCCGGACCATCTCAAGACCTTGGCTGAGACGTTCCACAAGGAGACGCGTAAAGAGCGTGGAGTAGGTGGCCGCGACCAGCCTAATCACATCGACGTCTGGGGCATGCCGTTTGCTGCCGACACGTCTGAGGAGGAGAGAATCGCTAAGTGCAAGGCCCATGTCTTGGCCGAGATCGCCGCGAGAGAGACTTCCGGAGATGACGACTTTCACGTCCCGGAACTCCGTAGCCATTACCAATGGAACCGACTCATTCTCATCATAGACCAGCCCAAAGAATCTTGGAATGAAGATGAAAGTGGATTCCTCGCTGTGTATTGGGATCTTCACCCCGGCTATCTGGAAATGCTTGCTCAAGCGTATGGCGAGGATCATCAAGAACCAGAAATGAGCGCGTTCCGCTATATTCGTGATGAGTTGGGCCAGCTGTTGGGGAGGTTGAGGAGTTTCGTCTAGCCGTTTTGCTACGCAGGTCTGCAGATCTGTCAGGACTACCCGTCGAGCTTACAGAGTCTGCTCGCGATACGCACCCGCCTCTGCGCGTACACGTACGCCGCCGCCGCCCTCGATGACGATGACGGCGACGGCGACGGCCACGACGGGAAGTCTCCGTGGCTGTCCTCTCGAGCCGTGCAACTGCGCTCGAACCCTTGCGAATCATATTCCGCCAACAGGGTCGTGGAAGGTAGGGCGCAGAGATAGGGATGTTGGGTGGTCATCCTCGAACCAACTGAATGTTGAACACATCATCATCGACTCATCGGTATAGTCAGATGAGATCATACCTAGGTAGTATGAGTCAACGACTCTGTCCTTCCGCCCGCCAACGCGACCCGCGAACCCCAACCCGAACGCCATATAGGGCGGATCGAACACGAACATGTGGAGGAACTATCTAGTATACCAGAGAGGAACAAGTTAATTCTAGAGTAGATGATCCAAAAGTGCTGATTAGAAGATGGAGATGACTTAAGGCGCAGTGATTCTAGCCGCTGTGACTCTTCCACTCGCAAAACCGTCTTCCACTTCTATACAAGCAGTCATAGCTATGAGTCTTTACACGACCGGTCCCTACATTGAGTCACCATTGACGGGTCATAGGTGCTATGACTATATATCGTGGCTTCCCCGCTCGAGAGTCGATCACCATCACGATATCGAGTGTCAGTCTCTTATGATGTACATCGCTTCAACACGTATAATGGTATCGACAAAAGCGAGCCTTGTGGGTCATTCGAATAGGGCTTTCACGACGGAAAGCTGTATGTTGCTCACAAAACCTGAATCAAGACTCATCGACAAAGGCGTGAGGGTGTGACTCTCAACGCCAGTGCTTCCCATAGTTGAGTCATGAGGCAGGTATAAATTCAACTCGAGTGGTAACCTCCCTGCTTCTTATACATACTTCCTACATTGTTGTTTGAAAGCTACTTTCCGAAGAAACGTTCCGATAACCTACCTCCACGACCCAGTCGCTATCTGAAATCCCGATAACCTCCACGATCCCGTCGCTATCTGCAATCACGATACCTTTCGCGAATCGAAACCTCGTCCGAAACCCCTACCGAAACCCCACCGTTGCCACGATGTCCGCGCAAACGCCTCACGGAGATCCTCTATCTGAGGAACTGGGAGATGATCAGAACCAACAACTGTCCGAATACGAGAAATTCAAACACAATCTGGTACATGGACATCGTGATCAAACCCCCAGAACGCAAAAGTTTCTATTGGCTCTATGGTCCACGTTTCGGTCTAGTGAAAAGTTACTCACAGGGTGTGAAAGTGTTTGACGGTTACGTGGACATCACCCACTTGGTTACCTTCAGAAAGATCATCGTCAAAGATAAGGGCGATTTTGCGCCTGTGGATGAAAACTTCCAGGGCACCGGCGTTCTTGGTGTTGTTCCGTCATGGTACCCAGAAAAAAGGGAGTACTATGACGCCATATGCTACTTGATCGAGAAATTCACAAAGGCGAAGATCGAAAACTGTGATAAGGACGAGTCCATACGCTTAGCAGCAATATCCCGATACTCAAGGGAACCTCTCACTGCGGATGAGAGCGTTTGGGACCCCGAACAGTGGCGTTTTCAGAGAATGGTAAGTATATAGTGGCGCAAATACTGCAATAATGGGAGGTACTAACAGAAGATTTAGCCGCAACGATAATGAATTCGATGAGGGAGTGGCTCAAGAAAGACCTTGGCGGTGTACAGTATAAAACAAATGATGGCATGAAAGTCGACTATACTCCGTTCCTTTCGGTAGACACGGACTACGACAAGGGCATATTGTTCAATATGGAGAACTTTGAGAAGTTGAAGGACCCTGGTCTGGATGCGAAGGAGAAAGGACCTGTCGAAGTACTTGCTTCTTCCGCTGCAGAGGGTTCCGGAGCCTAGTCGTGCTGAGGCATGGCGGCAGAAACTGTCTTGGAAATGACAGAGGGTGGTAGGGTCTGTGTTCTTGTTTCTCACTTATTTGGCTCTGTTTTCTGGCTTTTGTATCTCTCCTATATCTCTTTTTATATGTCTCTTTTATATGTCTCTTTTATATGTCTCTTTTATATGTCTCTTTTATATGTCTCTTTTATATGTCTCTTTTATGTCTCTTTTATATGTCTCTTTTATATGTCTCTTTTATATGTCTCTTTTTATATGTCTCATTTATATGTCTCTTTTATATGTCTCTTTTATATGTCTCATTTATATCTCTCTTTTATATCTCTCTTTTATATTTCCCTTTTATCTTTCTTTTTTATATCTTTGTTTTATATCTTTGTTTTATATCTTTGTTTTATATCTTTGTTTATATCTCTTTTTATATCTCTTTTTTATATCTCTTTTTTATATCTCTTTATATATCTCTTTTTATATCTCTCTTTTATATTTCTCTTTTATATCTCTCTTTTATATTTCTCTTTTATATCTCTCTTTTTTATATCTCTCTTTTGTGATCACCTTTTTCACGCTCTTTTTGATTACTAAGCAGGGGGCTCTGCTTTTTTGTCATGTTATTTGAGATGAAAGCCTTTGTCGTTCTACCCCTAGGTAGTTAATTAACAACACATATCTCTCTTTTATATCTCTCCTGTATCTCTCTTTTGTATCTCTCCTGTATCTCTTTCATGTTGTATGCAGGCGTTAGATAGCTGTTCATTACTCAATATACCAGTTTTAAACAAAAATTCACCATTCTTGTCTACCATTCCATAGCCTTTGTGTTATCAGGAAAGCGGACTTGAATAGCATTTTTCCGGCGAAGTATAGAAAATTCGCACGCTACTAAGAGCTCACAATTAGGTGATGTGGGTATCGGGACTTTAGTGGCATGCACTGAAACTCGCGTATCGACGACAAAAAGCACATCACCAACAGACTGCCAAATTGTACGAATGAAAATCAACTAGACATAATAACGCACAGTTTCAGCTTGGTGTCTCTACAAAAACAGTATACTACAGACTTATCCGCAGAATTACGCAGTCGGCACCAATCACTATAAACCCTATGCATCACAAACTCGCAAACTCATCTACCACACCCGCCACACCAACCAGACCCCACCCCCTTACAATCACTTCGACTGTCTTCCCCGCATCCCAGCATTATCCGTTCCATCCCCCCGACGTCCCACCACCGACGACTCCCGCGTCGATATCTGCGAGACCGACTCTGACGGTGAAATCGTTGCAAAGGTGATACCGTCATCGTCCTCATCGTCATCCACCTCACGCTGAATACCCCGTCGGCTCCACAAAGCCTCTAGCTCATTCTGCGGCTCCGCTCCTCCCGATGTGCCCCTCGGAGTTGGCCGAGTAGTCGAGCGCAGACGGCTCCTTTGGTCGCGCCCGAGATCAGGCCTCCGATGCCAGATGCGGACGAGGGTGAGGTTGGGGGTACGGCACCTGCTAAGCGTACTGTTGGGAGTGGACGACGGGGAGATACGGGGCTGCGCGGGGTTGTGTGGCTCAGCGGCGTTTTGGTCCTGTGAAGGATGGATGGGTTGGCGACGGGTGCCGACGTAGTAGTGGCCGATTTTTTGGTCTTTGGGCGGCTGGGAGTAGTCGACTGGTGGGAAGGCGGGTCCGGATGTAGAAGTGGCTGAGGCATTGAGACGGGTAGAGCGACTTGTACCGGATTGCGAGGATCTGAAGGGTGGGGTGGTGGAGGTGGAGCAGCCATGGCGGGAGCTGGAGCCGGAGGTGGTGGTGGGGGAGGAGGAGGAGGAGATGGTGGTGCAGCGGCTGTGGAGCGCAAAGCAGCACTTCTCTGTAATAGCATGTTAGTATCAATAGAGACGGCTGAAGCCTCTGAGCGTGCAGGAGGAACTGGATCACGAGAGGAGAATAATTGTAGAGGACAAGCTTGTTGTGGCTGTTGATCTTGTTGAACGGGTGGAAGTGCTGGACTGTACGGAAGATGATGATGTAATAGTAGTCCGTGAAGGGAGAGAGCGGCGGCGGGAGGGATATGTGAGCTTGCAGATGTACTGGTAGAGGCGCCTGAGCTTTTAGACGCTTCAGCGTGGGGGCTGTGGGACGAAGATTGACTATAACTCCCACTGTGCTGAGACGGTGAGGCCGAAAATTTGCTGCTGATGAATCTCGGAGTAGTGCTGTGTTCCTTTGATGTTGAAGCTAGAACACATCGTCACCTCGATCTCAGGCACAGCACCATCTTGCTCACCCGTCCCAGGGCCCCATTTCTTATGATGCCAGTCAGTCCATCTGTGATTGACGGTTTATTGCTTCCATGCGTGTACTCCCTTCCTCGACGAAGTCGCCGAAGCGGTCCTCCATGCTTTCCATGAATTCTCTCCGAGAAGCCTCCATAGCCACGCTAAGAAGCTCTGCCTCTTGGACGTCTAGGTCTCGACTCGCTTGCTCAGAGCTCTCCTGCATGGCTCGACTCACCGTAGAATCATGTTCTTTCTGCCAAGATGACATGGAATCTTCTTGGATCCTTCTCAGATGAGCTGCGTGAGCTTCTGCATTCCGCCGTTGCTCCTCCTGGTCAAACCGCCTCGCCTTCTCCAAATCTCTTCGAAGCGCTTCCTCTTCTTGCTCTCGCTCAACGCGCGCGCTCGCTCTCGATTTTGACACCTCGGACAAAGCCCAACGGCAGTCTCACTACGTATGCTGCATTCTGGGCCGCCTGCGGATCGCGGGATCGTCGATATTACAGTGCGTTCCTGTCCTCCTCCACTGGCTGGGAACAGCCTTCGACATTGTCGTCAGTCTTGTGGTCGCATTCGTAGAATTTCACTGTGTAGTGGCACATGGTGGGATACGTCGCTACGTTTCGGGGTTCTACTGTTTGAGGTTGGTAGGCAGGTGGGTAGGCAAAAGAAGCCGTCGGGTTGGGGAAGAAGTTGTAATATGAGCCATACATGCTGGCACATCGAACTGGCACTTATAGACAGGTACCGACAGTGATGGTGGATAGGTCGTGATGAATTTTGATGGCTGCAAAGTTGGCAGTCGTGATGTCGAAGTCGTTGAAGACTTTGGTGCAAAAGCAAAGACGCGTACATTGATGATAACATTCCTCTGTAGACATCGCATTAGTGATTGTTACTCACGTCGCTCTGGTGCTGTGAAGAGCTCTACTGTGACAGCCGGGTCTGTGAGGCGATCCTGCTCCTTGCGTGGGCGAACACCTGGGCACCTTGCAAACAGCGAAGCATAACAACGTCGCTAGTCGTCTTCACCTGTAAGGGGCCTCACGGACCTGGTTGCTGGAATTCATTGATTAAGGGATAGGCTGATGTCCTGCTACTTTGATGAGGGAGCCGTGCACTGCGATTGCAACCGCGGAATCTTGGGAACATTTGAACCTTTGGAAAATGGGGTTTCACGTAAAGTCTAATTACTAAGCATAACCGATGATTAACGCACTTTACATGGCACGAGTGGCTGGTGGCCAGTCCCTTTGGAACCGTCAACAACCATTTCCCACACAGCCCTGTTAATATTATTGTTTCATCATGCCGCGGTATCAACATTTTGGTCTGCAGCGCATAAAATGGCTGTCAAGATTGTGAAGGGGAGCAACCTGGGAAGCTCATCACATCTCGGATACCGGCAATCACGAAACAAGGATTTAGTTGTTACGCTTTTGCTTGCGTTGGCTTCGACGCGTACTGACAAGGATTACCAAGATACGGGATGATCTCATCCCTGTTTGAAAGGCCCAAGCCCCATCGAGCATTGCGTGGCTGACGAGGCCCAGCAAACGAAAACCTGTGGCTGTGTGACGTCCCAACTCAATGCACAACGCAAACACGAGGGACTGACGTAACTTAGTCGTGGACCTAGGCCATGGTCATTTCCAAAGATGTGGGTATATATACTGGGACGTGGAGTCTGGGAAAAAGCATCCCCAAACAAACACTCCTCCTAGCCTATCCGACTTCTTCACAACACCGCCAACCCTCTAATACCGTCGTACGAATCCGCCCAATACAGCGACCATGATCTTCACTCGACTCCTCTCCGTCATCCTGCGCACCGCGCAATGGGTCTTCGCTGCCATCGTCCTGGGTCTAACAGCCTACTTCACCTACCGCCGGACGAGGTATGACCAGGGACCTCTAGGCCGCCTGATCTTCGCCCTCATCTGGTCTTCACTCTCCATCTTATTCGCCGTGATCTGGGCCATCCCCACGAAGTCTAGTATTACCGGCTACACTAGCGATCTGGGTAAGTCGATCCCTATTCTCCACCTGCTGGTCCTTTGTGTCATGCTAACAAGATGATGTGCAGTCTTCACCGCTGGCTGGGCCGCTGTCTTCGGTCTCCTCATAAGCTACTTCAACGGAAACAACTGTGGCAGTGCCTGGGCTTGGGGCGGCGTGTCGCTCAGTCGCCACGACTTTTGCGGTCAATGGCGCGCTGCTCAGGCTTTCTCCTTCTTGTCCATGGTTCTGTGGCTTGCTACTGCCATCTTGGGCATCCTCACGGTCCACCGTCTCAAGAGCCGTGCCAATACGTGAGTACTCCCTTCAACGTCGCTTCGCAGAGCGTTAGACTAACAGTGTTGCAATAGGAGCTCGCGCGTCTAAAGACTTGCCTGAATTTGCGCACTCTTCGGCTGTCGTCATCGTCATATGCCACCGGTAGACGAAGTAGCCATGCAATATACGAGGGTGGATGGATGTCTTTTCCGCAGCAAGCGCTTGTGACAGAGCTCTTGCTTTCCCTAATGCTTTCCTTCTCACGACCCGGTATCAAGAATCATTTTATAGCAAGCGTGGCGCAGTGGCGGTCTCTTTTCTCTTTGCTATATACCACCAGGTCCTGCAGTGTAGTATACGTGCATGGTCTTACGCAATCCACGAGAAAGAAGTAATCGATGACAAATAAGTCCAACAGGTCAAGCATTCTGCACTCACTCACTTTGATGATCTTCATGAACGAACTTGAATTTTTCTTGGTCATTTCCGCATCGCTCTTTCACGTCGAAAGCTCGTTACGTGCAAGCATATTCGCTTGCAATGTGGAGCTCCAACAATGTCGAGGGTGGATGACACGATACCCGGGTGTCTCTCGCTGCACGCGTATAAGGCTTAGGCAAACTAAGTAGTCACGGTTGACTATGTACCGATTGAACTGACAAGCCAAGTGCCGCATCTCGTTGGCGTGGTTTCTGTGAATGTGTGTGGTGATGAATGAATGAACACGGAAAACGAAGGAAGAGTCTTGGCGGTGATGACCTCTGCCCTCGCGTGATTGGTTGCCGAGCTTTGTCTGGCGCTCCAACTTCGAATGCGACACCACCGCCATCGCAACATCCGCAGCTCTCCCCGCGCACAATGCTTCCAAGCTGGCCCCCTTCCATGTCCGCTTCCAAGCTGGCCCCCTTCCTGTACCCCGGCGGTCCCCGTGCCCTGCGCCCCCTGCCAGCTCCAGCGGACTCAATGGCGGCCTTTCAGCGTCGCAGCGCCCGCCCGCAGCGACTCCCTGTTCGTGGTACGTAGCTCCTCCTCGTCCGCTTTGCTCCCATTGCGCCACTGACAGAGCATCCAGCACCGCGACACGCCCGAGAACAACCCGTCCATCCCGTTCAAGTTCACTGCGCAGAATGAGCAGCTCATCAAGGAGATCGTCTCCCGATACCCCTCGCAGTACAAGAAGGCCGCCGTCATGCCGCTGCTCGACCTCGGACAGCGCCAGCACGGCTTCACGAGCATCAGCGTCATGAACGAGGTCGCCCGCATATTAGAGATGCCCCCGATGCGCGTCTACGAGGTGGCTACCTTTTACACCATGTACAACCGGACCCCCGTCGGCAAATTCCACGTCCAGGTCTGCACAACGGTGAGTGGGAATATACGCACATTATACCGGCATCGCTGACAGGTCTAGACGCCGTGCATGTTGCGCAACAGCGATGCGGTTATGAAGGCCGTCGAAGATACTCTGGGCATCCACCACGGCGGGACCACCAAGGATGGCCTTTTCACCTTCACCGAAGTCGAGTGCCTCGGCGCCTGCGCGAACGCTCCCATGGTCCAGATCAACGATGATTACTACGAGGATCTCACATACGATACGACAGTGTCATTGCTAAAGGCCCTTCAGCATGCGGCCGAGGCAACTGGTGCACAACCCGGAACACCTGGTCTCGCTGGCGATGGTACGGCTATCATCACAGGCGAGGACCGGAATGTCCAGAACAGGGATGAGATTAAGCAGGGACGAGGATATACAGCTGGTGGTGTGCAGGTGCCGACTCCAGGACCTTTGAGCGGACGCAAGAGCTGTGAGCCCCGCAGCCGGTCTTACTACATTAACGAGCGAACCTTGGGGGAACGAGACTTTGAGGAAAGATGGAGAGCTGTAAATTGTATATACCTGTAGGTTTCTCAAATCATGATGTGATTGAGAGTGCAAGTTAACACTCATCAGCTGTTTGTAGAACATGGGAATCAATACTTTGAGATCGTGTATTAAGCTCAATTGGGAGTATTTAGGGCGTTTGTCGGATTTGCAGGGCTTAGAATGTTAACTTGTCCGTGTAGCATTTGAGCTCTCACGCGCACCATGGCACACTTGCATAACCGGGTTTGTAGACAGGGACACGCTAGCAACACCTCGTGCTACGTATTACTGTACTGATTCTGGTTTCCAAGCTTCGTCACCCAGCGCGCGTTTGCACAAGATGCTCGTGGGACTCCACGCTTTCACTTCTCACTGGCTCGTTTGGTCCCGTCCAGATGAACAGTCTGAGCATGATTCTGGAAAACCTTAGGAAGGAGCGGCCGTCGGCTAGGAGTACATAAACCCAGCTTTGCCCTGGACAGCTCTCAGCTCTCTCCAGACCTTCGATACAAATTCAACTCCGATTTTAAATCTCCACTGTCATATCCTACTCGCCACATCCGACAAACCATCCAACACAAGATGAAGCTCCGCATTCTCTTCATGTTCGCCTTTGCGCTCTTCACCAGCGCCGCCTCCGTCCCGAGGATCGGCTCAGATGCGGTCGACATCCCCAATGACGGTACGTCTGACATCCTCTATCCGAGACTTCAATGTACACGCTCCAGACTGACATACATGAGCCCTCCTCAATGAGGACACCGCCGATATCTCTGCCGGGCAGAAGCGGTGCACGAAATGCATCAACCACATTAACTATTGCTCATTCGTGAGGGGCTCTACCAGTTCTCGTCGTATCGTCACTAATTGCCGAGCAGTTCACCAACAATTGGGTGAAGTGCCGGGACCAGTCTTGCAAGTGGCGCCGCGACATTTGCGACGACGACTGCCCAGAGTGCGCCTGAAGGGTTGGTGTATCCGTGGCGACTGTAAGGATGGAGGTGACGGGTTTCTTTGGTACTTGGGCGATTCGGTGCATGAGTCTACGGACCTCAGTGGTGGTCCCCAGAGGCTGGAAGCGGATGACAATGGCGATTTGATTCTATCCACCCGCCGCTCTGAACAGGTAGTCCATGGAGAGTATTTAATAAAGTATTCCCGTGCCATTCGTGTAATGACCAATGATGTGCAGGTGCGCCCGCGGTGAATGAAGTACACTAGCGTGCTCGCTCAGCCCTACGAAGGAGTGGACCTACTCCACATGCTGATCCCGCAATCCACATCAAGCGCACAAACTACACCTCACCATCGCTCAACCACCAACATGGAGCACGACACACCAGAGCCTGGCTTGAAATTCAAGCGGCGCAAGACCACCCATTCGAAACGAACGCGCCTCGACGTCGACGATGCCGTCCCCGCGCCCGCTTCGCCCCCACAAAGCGCCGCATCGATACCGACAGACATAGCTGACCAAGACGACACCTCACTTTCGCTCAAGGAGATCTTGCGCAACCGGAAACGGCCGCGTGACCGTCTGCGGGAAGCTGCGCAACGCGCGGAGCTTACCAAGGCGCAAGCACTGGCTCCGCGAGATGCAGGTGCGCCGAAGCAGGGCTCGTATACGGGCCGCTTCGTCGCGCAGACTGGACAGGTCGTAGACCGGGACGATCAGCAGATGTAAGCTGGCCAACCTCCGTTCCTTTAGATGTTCAGATGGGCGGGCGCATACTGGGATGTCTAGCAGAGTATGGAGGCTGATGTGTTAGAACGGAATATATAGAAGCCCGCTTGGCTGAAAAGAACCACCGTCTGCATGGCTGGCCCATTCCCGCCCATCTCGCAGCAGCTGTTGCTGCTCTCGCACCTGAAGCCGCGCAGGCTGCGCGCAGTCCGCAAGGCGGATCGCATACGGGCGCGATATCTGCGGTGAAGTCGGAAGCGCGAGGTACAGGAGGCAACGCGGATCAGAGTTACAGGCTAGCGGCCGGCATGGGAAAACTCCACGAGATAGATCTAGGCCCCGCAGCTACCGAGCGCAACGTCGAGCGCACCGAAGCAGCATGGAAGAAGCTCGAAGGCGGCCAGCCCGAGGAAGCACCTCCCGAAAAAGTGCGCCTGGGCAGAGACGGCAAGCCGCGCCGGCCACGGAACCGACGCAACAGCGAAGACCTCCGGAGAGACCAGATGGTAGAGGCCGTGCTGCGAGAAGCAAAGCGTAAATACCTACTCTCTTGCCTCCGACTCGCATATGTTAATCTTCCGCAGTGGACTATTTCGACGAAGAAGCGCCCGGCGCACCCACGGCAGGAAACGACGGCAACGACGACGCCCTCGTCGAGCAATTCCGCCTCGAGTTCCTCGAATCCATCGAATCGCGCCAACAACGCAAACCCGCAGCCGCAGCAGGCGGCGTCAAGGGCGCCAAAGAAGCGTCCAAGGGACCTAAATTGGGTGGATCGAGGAGCGCACGGGCTGCGATGCGGCTGCAGGAAGAGCAGGCTGCTAAGAACAAGAGGTAAATTAGTAGTTGTTGTGGACTTTTTCGCGTCGTTGTGGTTCTCCTTTTGTTCTGGTTTTTTTTTTGGTGCGTCGCGCGCTTGCTACGCTTTTGTGTTTGTTTTTTTGGTTCTTGTACTTATTCTTAAGAGATTGTATATTAATCTTTTGTGTGACAAGGTATTCCAGAGTTAACGACGGGAGGGTGCTAGCGCCGGATGAGTGGCAGCCTATGGGGGTGAAGAAGGAGGCTTGGTATATGAAGGCTTAGGCTCTGGATAATCAAGTTGGAGGGACGCTTGATGGCTTCAGGATCGGGACTATTGCCTAGTCCTAGTCTGTGTGAAGGCCTTTGAGTCTATATGAAGGCCTTTGGGGGTATTGACTCTTGTACAGTGAGAGAATGGGACATGCACCCTTGCGGCGTTAGTGGGATGGATGGAGCGACTGGGAATTTGAAGTGCACTTTGTTAGTTTTGCCCTCGTGGGACAGGGAATCCTAGGGCGTCTACTAGCTATGAGATATTTAACAAGAGGTCCTTGTTCACTTGTTCACTAGAGAGGTCGTAGCATTCTGTCTATCTGTCTATCTGTCGCTCGTTGAAAATGTTTGGAGGAGAGGTGGATGAGAGAATCCGTGACGTCGTCCTTGTTGGAATCGTATATTTATCACGGGTTTTATCAGGCTCCTGGTAAGCAAAAGTCGAAAACTGCAAAGGAGGGCTGGGGTTGGGCTTAGATTATGCCATACACGTGTAGATGCATGGAGATGCGCACCAGCGCAACACGGGACGCTCATGCTGTTTGCATGTCCAATCCGTTAACTAGACGAATGGATTCCTGCGGAAGGGTAACTTGGGCAGCATGGTATATGTGCAAAGGAGGTTGGGGCTGGGGGAGGGAGACTGGAGTGATGATGTGTGGGTGTGTTATGCATGTCAATGGGAGGGGTGTATGGGAGTTAGGTAGGGAACTGTCGCGATGTCCGGCGTAGGTGTATGCGATGAATGTGTGATAGGAAGGTATGTGGTGGTGTCACAGCTTCCCCTTACAACGTTATACCGTATATCAAAAGGTCTGTGATGTTTCTCTTCTTGATACTATGGGTAAAAGTAAATCTAGCTATAACCTATTTTTCTGTGTACCAGCTCTGTGCAAACAAATTCACTATGTACACAGTTTTCGTGTCCTCGAGAACGTTATCAGGTCTTCCAAGTTTCATGGGAGGTCACAATCTGCCCACGCCTTTGTCTCAGTAATCGCGCGTACGCATCATCTCATAGGTAGTTTTAAAGCAGCCACCTTTATGTTCCCGAGGTCTGAAATCCGCACATCGCGCATTCCATTTCTCACGACTCCCAAGGTCGTCGTCGCACAACAACCGGACAACAACGCGATGCCCCTTCAACCATCCAACCACACGACAGACTCCTCACGATTCATTCCAGCCTCCTCCTCCATCAATGCAAACAACAAAATACAACTCCCACGTTCTCCATGCATCAACAGCCGAAAGCCCGTCTATATCTAGTCTCATTTGACTCGTTCTCATTCATTGTTTTCCTTAAAAAAAATCGGCCCCACCCTACACGGGTCTCCTCATCAACGGGCGATGTCACAGTTGTACCAATACCTATGGTAGGTACTGACCACGCATCTCATCTCATCGAGTGTCGTTCTCAGCCAAGAGATACTAACTTTGCAGCCTACAGTGTGTAGGCACGTCGGCAGTAACCCCCTAGCCAGTGCTTACTCCCCTGTAATCGGGAATTTTCAAGGTAGTTTAGATCTTTGAGCTAATTACAGCATAGCGATCCAGACTTATAAAGGCTAGAATTCATATAGGGGTTACTTCTAACATGCCTACAAAGGTCTTTAATGCAGACCTATTAAGTACTTTATTAAGTTTTACACAGTGTATAGTTTAAAGTTAATAATTATATTAATTATTTAGAATTATTTTTACTTTAAGTTTTTAAAGTTTTAAATTTACTTATTATCCTATTTACTTATTAATCTAGTTAATTATAGCCTTATTACTAATAGTAAGACTATAAAGCTATTTAGTAAGAATATCGTTAAAAGTATGTGTTATTAAATTATCTACCTAGGGGTAGAACGACAAAGGCTTTTATCCCAAATAATATAATAATAAAAAGTAGAGCCCCCTGCTTAGTAATTAAAAAGAGCGTAAAAAGGTGCTTATAAAAAAAGCGCAGTTAAAAGTATTATATTACTTTTTAATATAGTTTTTTATATACCTTTTATTTTTATAAAATAATTATTAATACTATAGTTTAAATAGGTATTTTTAGTAGCTTAATCCTTTAAAATTTAAAGGTATATGGCGTTAATTAAATCTATCTAGAGATAGAACGATAAAGGCTTTTATCTTAAATAACATAATAAAAAACGCAGAGCCCCCTGCTTAGTAATTAAAAAGAGCGTAAAAAAGATAATTACAAAAAGCGCGTTCGAACTCGCTAAGCGAGTCTTGGCGCGAAGGCTCCTATAAGCAAAATTTTCACGAATTAAAAATATAGCTAAAGTAGCTAAAGCTTTTTAAAAAGCTTATTATTTTTATTAGTACTAATAATTTTACTCTTTTACTTATAGTATTTTTTATAATTTAAAAGAAAGCTTTTTAAGTTAGTTATAACTATTATATATTTTTATATTACCTTTTTCACGCTCTTTTTAATTACTAAGCAGGAGGCTCTGCTTTTTATTATGTTATTTAAGATAAAAGCCTTTATCGTCCTACTCCTAGGTAGATTAATTAACGCCACACATATTTTTATTATAAATTTTTTATATAAAAGCTAACTACTTTAGTAGTAGTAATAATAAAAAGAACTTAAATTAAGAATAAAATTAAGATGCTAAAGTATAGATTTTAGATAGTATAAAAGGCTATTTATTATTTATAGTAATTTATTATTTTTACTACTCTTTAAAGCTTTATAGTTAAATAGTAACTTTAAAATTACTATTTTATAATTTAATTACTTTATAGCTATTATATAATTAGCCTTTTACTAATTATATGGCGTTAATTTATCTACCTAGGGGTAGGACGACAAAGGCTTTCATCTTAAATTACATGACAAAAAAGCAGAGCCCCCTGCTTAGTAATCAAAAAGCGTGAGAAGGTGATCACAAAAATGCGCGCGTTCGAACTGCTAAGCGAGCTTGGCGGTCTTGGCGCATAAATAGATATAAATAAATAAATAAATAAACGTGCGTACAAGACTACACCGAGTACATACACCTATGCTCTGTTGAAGTTTCGTTGGCGTTAAACCTCGTATTCCGCAGCACTAATTCTGGCATGAACCCTGAAGTGTAGGTGGAACCTTATATGGGATAGTCTATGATTCTCTTGGCACTAGTAGATATTATAATGTAGTAGTAGCTATGTATGCAAGTAGTATCTACTTTCGCTGCATCTAAAGGTGCCTAAGATAAAGTCGTGCGCGCATGTTGCTAGATGTTTTCATACAATCTAACATCCATCCTCAGATCTGCCGCTTCTTGCTATCTTCCAGGTTCCGTCTCTTTCATGACATCCTAACCGGTAAATTCAAAACAACACCTGCCCTGATATCCTAGCACAATATGGTATTTCCAAGCCAAACACCAAACGTACGCGACAACACAACCAATGCAACCATCCCATTTCATAACATCCGTCACTTAATCTGCACCATATGCCCGTTGTTAGTAGCCGCAGCCGGTGTCCCATTATGCACAGGCTGCTGCTGGTAATAATACTGCTGGCCCGGCTGACCATTATATGCGTACTGCTGACCCGGTTGTCCATTATACGCGTACTGTTGACCCGGTTGTCCATTATACGCATACTGTTGCTGACCAACTGGCGCAGGCGTATACACGGGCTGGCTCGCATATCCCATATTATTGTACGCCGTCTGGCTCGGGGTCTCCGTTATTCCAAGCCTGCGACCTTCCCAGAATGATGATGGCGATGTAAGCGAAGATCAAGAAGAAGTTGCCGACATAGTAGATTGCGACGTCGGTAGTATATCCGAGGTATGCGTTATCGATCGCTGCGGCGAAGGGAACCATGGTGAGGATCACCCAGAGGAGCATGCAGGTGGTGAGGATGATGGTCCATAGCATGAGGTCCTGCTATTTGTTAAATATCAGGGTTTCGACATGTGGGATGGAAAGCACTTACGCCCACGAGAATGTTCTTTGAGCGCATCCTGATGAGTATGGAGAGGGAAAGAGCGCCCGCTGCGAGAACGCTTACTAGGTACAAGACCCAGTATGCAAGACCCAGCTTTACTTGGTCCCGGAGCTGTTTGTAGTATGAGGTCGAGTACTCATACCCGTAGAATCCTCTGGATCGTTGTCCTTCGGGGGTTAGTTGGTAAAGAATGTAGCACCAGAAAGCCGTGTAGGCGATAGTGAGGGCGCCCATGAAGCCGACAATAGCCAGAGTGATGATTTTAACAAACGACTTGCCCGAGTTCAAGCGCTTGGCAAGCATAGTGTTGACGCCCCAGACAACAATTACTAGCACGAGAAATTGGCCGACATTGAAGAAGATCCTAAACGCGATGCTAAAGTTGTAGTACATCCAGGGGCTTCCGACATGGCATTCAGAAATCGTCCGACCGATGATAACAAGAGCCCAACCACTGTTACTCATGAGCTGTTACCCTGTATAAATGGACAATTGCGAGACTTACAGTGCTGCGAAAGATAGGGATGCCAAGAGGAAAGGTCCGCTCAATTTGGTAGGTTTCCGCCGCACGCAGCAGAGGCTGATCAGGATGGCCACGGTGAGGACGAAAAACAAGCAGTAGCTGACATAGTAGGTAATATCCGTCATCGGTACAGTTTCACTGCCTGAAGAAAGAAACCCAGGGCACACGGGGCCGCTGCTTCCTCCACTGCTTCCTCCACCGCCGCCGCCTCCTCCACGCCTTGGAGCCATTTCAGAATCGATTGAAATTGAATATGTATTGTAGTTGTCGTCGTCGTATTACAGTCCTGAGGGAAGGGGTGTTCCAGTCGAGGCGCCGCGATGCACTCACTCGTCGCGATATCGCTGTCGCAACGGCAAAACCCTCAAAAAAAACGCGCGCCGCCTTCTCTCGTATTATATTGCACTGGTGCCTCACATCATGCCACACATATCTGCCTAGTTTTAGGCTGCGGTGCATGTGCTGCAGGCCTCTCGTATTCATTTGCGCGACGAATGAAAGGATGGCGCGGTACGGTACCAAGATTTCGCCAAGTGGGGCCGGACCACATTTGGGGGCGGCTGAATGGCTTGCACAGACGAAAGAGTCGGCCTGTCGTAAGGCTTGCTGGCTGCAGCCACCGTATGTGCTAGTTTGAGGAGAGCGTAGTTGGCGATGTTTTGGGGCGTGAATGCGAAGTACGATGGGGCTGGCGGATTTCTTCTCCACGTCTTTTTTACCGCAGTTCAGCTCTTGCGATTATTGCGTTATATTTCGCCTTTGCGCCGTGGTTTGACACTATTGCGCTGTTTTTTTATGCATGCGCTGTTGGACCATAATTCGTGATGTTAAACAATATGTAATAGGTTAATAGAAGTAGGCTGGCAAATAGGTATAGATTAGGTACAGGTTACTAAGTGCTAAGCGCGTTTTAGCTTTAACCTTAGCAATCAGACAATAATTAAGGTAAAAGATTCGCTGCTTTTACCTTTTTTCAATGCGTTTTCAGCACCCCACAGCTTTCCCTTACAGCGTTGTACCGTATACCAAAAGGTCTCTGCGATGTTTCTCTTCCTGAAGGTAAAAGATAGGAACGATAACTTAAGAGGCCAAGATTATCTATCTGTCGCTATACAAGCAGACCCAGCGGTCAAAGTAAAGTGCCCAAAGGAAGTCAACAAATACACTAATTACATTACAAAACCAACACCCACGCTTCCAAACACACATATACATATACACACCCCCCACCAACCACCCTCTCCAACACCACCCCCTCCCCCTATCACAACCACAACCAACACCCCACCACCCACACCCCAAACACCACCCCCCCAACCCACACCGCGCCCCCCACCCTCTCCACCCTCCCCCTCCCCCCCTCTAAACCCCACGCACTCCCCCCAAGAAAAACCCACACCAACACCGCCCCCACCCCCACCCCCAACATAACCCCCAACACCCCAACAACCCTCACAGCACTAAACGCATGCACAAACTGCACCGTCGTCACGCACGCCGACGGATCCTCCCCCAGCGCATGATTAGCCGCGGCAACGCGCCGCGCCCAGTGCACCCATGTGTACCGCGCGCGTCCTGTGCGCGGGGACGTGTATAAAGCCAGGAGGTTGTGCTCTGTGAAGGGGGTGGAGGGTGCGAGGGGGGTGGGGAGGCCGTGGCGGGCGGCGAGGAGGGCGGTGGGTGGGGAAGGGAGAGGATGACGATATGATGTGGATGGGGGCATGTTGTTGTGGGAGGCGCTCCAGGCGCTGAGCTGGGCGAGTTGGATGTATTTTAGTTTGCGGGCGCTGAGGGCGCGGAGGATCCAGGGGCCTGCGAGGGTGGCGTAGGCGCGGCGGAGGGACTGCGCGAAGAACATGTCGTCGAAGTCGATCGGGGTTTCGTCGGTTGGGGTGGTTCGTTTTGGGAAGCGGCTGGGTTTTGGTTTTGTGGGAAAGGGGGTGCGGGGGAGAAATTGTGGTGGTGGTGACGAGGCTGCTGGGGATGATGATTTGTTCGAGGCGGTTGGCGATGCCCGTTTTTGGGTGGCGGTTGCGGCGGAGACTGAGCCATACGACGCTCTCTTGGACGCCGTCTGTACTTCTCACCGAGCCCCATTGTCGCGTGGATCTGGTGGAGTCGCTGTGGGACCTGGCCATGTCTTGTGTGTTTTGGTCCCTCTCCCGACGGCTCTTTAGCTTGAACTCGCCCTCACTTGTTGCAATACCGAGAACCTGTTTCCCCCTTATGGTTATCGTGATGGAACGGTTTGCCATCCGCCTCGCGCTTCCGCGGTCTCGTTTTCGGCTTTGGAAACTCCTTCTTCGCGGTAAATGGATACGGCGTTTTAATAAAGTGCGCAGGGAGATGCGGCGGGCGATTTGGATCTGCATCTCGCGTTTGAATCGGCAAAAGCTTAATATGCCTCTGTTCAGAAAAACTCTGCTCTTTCTTGCGTTGTGAGAACGACGGCTGCGACGCTGGTGGTGAGCTGGGCAACATCGACTCGAGAGCCTGCATCGTCCTAAAGTGCGCATTCAATATCGAATCCGCGCGCAGACTCTCCGACGTATTCCTTCGATGGTGGCTCTGAAAGCTAGACTTGCGGATGGCATCGGCGTCGTCTTGGTTTCGCGAGACATTCAGTGGTTTCGGGAGGATGTCAGAATCCGCGTTGCTCAGGATACTGTTGCGTGGAGTACCTCGCCCAGCAGAGCAAGAACCGGCATTGTCCACCACTTTGATCTTGCTCACTCTGCGCAGCGACATCTGTCTCGCCTCGTTTGAGCGATCCCCGGTCGGAGTGAAAAATTCCTCTGTTCCGGTCCCCGTCCCAGAGTCGTGTGCCGGCAACTGATTGGAAGGTGGCAGAGCAGTCGACACTTCACTGACCCGTCTTCTTCCCCTCTCCTCCTCTTCCTCGTCAAACGTTATACCAGAACCCCTAATTCCCAACCCCTCCGCGTCCGAAAAGTTCCTCGTCCCATTATCATCCTCCCACTCCGAATCCTCCCCACTTGAGTCGAAGAAAAAGTCGGCTCCTGGAGTCATTCCTTGCGCCATCAGATTGCTCATCTCAGGATGTATAGATCGCGTACGCGTAGGTGGAGGCTCGACAACACGCGGCGAAGATGCAGGGCTAGAGGACAATCGTGCAGAAGGATGCCCAAGGATAAATGTCTGCGCTGGCGGACTCAGTGGCGACGAAGGTAGCGGCGAGACGGGGTTTCGTTGTAGTGGGCTCGGCATTTTCTTGAACGTTGGCGACTCCTCCATTTCGTTCTCTCGATGACGTCCAGGACTATCCACCTATTCAGATGAAACAAAACCTTAGTTGTTGCGACTCCGCTAATCTGAAGTGTTCGTCGACCGTTCTGCTTCTGTTTCAACGTCCGGACTGCTCGGCGCTCGCAAGTTCAGTGGTAATCAAGGGAACGAAACGGTCAACCAGGATAGAGAACAAAGCATATGAGAGCGGATGTTGTCGACGGTGGCGGCGATGATGAAGAGGCTGAAAGGACGCTTGACCAAAACAAAGAAGTTATGTGCCTGAAATTATCGGATGCCTCTCCGCCGACACTTGCGGAATGTGGGAAAAAGCTTGGAGGACCGAGAACTGACATTCCGCGTGATAAGTTTAGAAATAACATTCTGTGTAACATGAGCGCATAGATGAACCTGGCTGAGTGAGGAGAGGTTGTATAAGCAATCTAACCTGGTAAGAGACAATAGGGGTAACAATAATCTAGTGACAACAAGAGGAACTCCACAGGCCAAACCAATACTCAACACCGATGCCGTTAAAGACCCAATCATGTACACATCAAGACACCCAAGACAGTGGTCTTCACCCAACGACCCATATCCAAACACCAATTATCCAGAACCCAAGCAGACCTAGGTCGTATCGTAGCTGCATGAATCCTCGAAACGCCACGCTGTACGACACCGCCTACAAAACCATGAAGATAGTAGCAAACAAAGCCACAACAAGGCTCATTGTCGCACTGCCCGTCACCGAAGAGCCTGCTCCGTGTATCCCTAGAACCTCGGCCTGGCGACTGAAGGTGACATTCTGCGCAACTGACTCGTTCAAGCACTGTCCGTTCGTGATGTCTAGACCACGCAGATCATCTGGGACGTTGAAGAACATGTAGCTTCGGTTGTTCAAGCCCTCGAAGCCGGAGGTATCGTAGGGAAACCAGTCCTCCGAATCGGTCGACGAGACATTGCGCAAGAAGATGCATTGCACCTGGTCTGGATGATCGTGTGCGAGCTGAGGGTAGGCCTTCATAACGTCCGAGTTGGAGGTGTCGGCAATTAGGACGAACTTGCGCTCAGGGAAGGTCGCAAAGACCTTGTCGAGTAGGTATTTTCGGATCGATAAAGTAGCGCTCACATCGGAGAAGTTCAATGGCCGGGTATCGAAAGAGCCACCGGGGTATGTCTTGAAGATGAAATCCATGTAGTTACGCGTGACTTGTTCAGGGGTAGTAGTCAGGTAGTGGAAGTGTGTGTCATTCGGCAGGGTTTGCGACCAGTTGGCATAGATCTCCGGCATGTTCATCCATGGAGTAAACGGTCGGGCGAAGGAGTTGAGCAATCCTTCTTTAGGTTGGTAGATCTTCGTAACACGAAGAATATCATCGATATCCGAGATGAATGTAATTCCTTTCGGCGGTACGAGGTACGAAGTGGCATTGCCGGTTAGCGTGCCGTTCGTGTAAACATTGAGTCGCTGAACGTTGTTTGTCTCGTTGCCGGCGAGCAGACCGCCCCCAGACACGTTCCGAACTGGCACGAACACGTCGAAATCACCCAGGCTGGTAGTCTCGTAAGGTAAGGTGATGTCCTGAGATCCGCCCGGGGGCGTGATCGCATTGCTGCCACCAGGCTCGCCATCCCCGCCCTGCATAGGCGCGGGTTCGAGGTGTATGGTGACATTTTCACCTCCCTGCTGCACAACGAAAATAGACGACGTCATATTTCTTGCCTGATTCTGTTGGTCCTGTGGCAGTTCATCGATGTCCACGCCGATCAAAAAGATATTGGCCAAATCGTCCAGCTTTTCCCGCGAGATGTTCGGCATCTTGTAGACGTTTCCGCGGAAGCGCAGGTTCCATCCCTCGTCGGTCCAGTTGGCATACGAAGGAATATTGAGCACCTCAGTCGGCGCTGCAGCAAGGTCGTCTCCGATACCGAGCGACGACATAACCTTCGAACCGGTAGGGAGGTCTTGAAACCAGTTCGGAATGCCTTCGGTGAAGTAACTAGGCAGATCGGTGCCTAGAATACTCCCCCATGAGTGTGCAATGCTGTCCACGCTGCTGGCAATGTCCTCGAGGATGTTCCGCTTCTCGTACACGTAGCTCCGGTCGCCTTCGAAGTATACGGCTGCTGGCGTGGTCACAGGGGCGCGTGCTTCAACGGGAGAAGGGACAGCCGTAGGCTCAGGAATTGCGACTGCACTCGCGGCTTTTAACGCAGCACCGAGCAGCAACGCGTGCTGCGAAGCCTTGGTATACATAATGCGGGGCTGCATGAACTGTTAGCTACTGGGCGGTCAACACGTAAGAGGTGAGGGCATACCGATACAGAGGTAACAAGAAAACGACAACACCGGCTCACAGAAACGATTGACCCAAGGAAACCCGGTGAAGAGGAGTTGGGTGCGAGGTGGCGTAGGAAAACAGTCCGCTCCCCAGTTTAAATTGCCCCCCGGACAGCATCTATGCTGCAGGAACGAACAACCCTGTTGACGTCAGTGATGCACCTTGCTGCGGATCTAACACTGGCCATCAGCTAGCGTCATTGTGGGCTGCTAATGATAGCACCTATGAGACGTCTACACGATGCTAAATTGATTGCATGTTAGGATGAAGCTGGTAGTTTTGAAACGAAAAGTGGAGATTAGCACCTTACGTGGTGGTAGTCTTGTGAAGTGTCTAGGAACAGTAGTTCATCCCGAGGTCCCGAGGTCCCAACATCTAGACGTCTTCATGCGCAACAATTTCCCAGGTGCGAATAATTTAACGGACATGGATTCCTCTAGCCATGCTTCAACATGATACCGCATCATAATCAATCCTCTACTGCTACAAACTGCAATGGAAATGTCTTGATCCCAATTCACATGTCTCTCTTAATATCCCCCACGTCTATATACACTTTGTCGGAGCTCTAACCCACCTCCCCAAAGATAAATCTCAAGACCAACCAGAAATCGTAATCAACCCTTGCCCCTATTAGAGCTCTACTCGCCATCGCGATCAAACATCTTCGTCATAGCCTTCTGCGCCAACTCGACGCCCAAAAACGTCGCCGCATTCGCCGGCACCGCCCTCGCCATCGCAGGCCCCATACCCGGGAAAAACGCTTTCAACCCCCCATTAGCATGAATGCCCCTAATCGTCCCGCCAATCGTCGGCCGTCCCTCCGCGCTCTGTAACCTCGACTTGATCGTATCGATCGGGAACACGGGAATCCACATTGCGATGCCCGCCGCTCCACCCGCGACCATGACCGCGGAAAGCGAGAGCTGCCCTGGCTGCCCCGTCACAGGATCCTTGGGCGTCAGTTTCCTCTTGACGACTTCGTAGGTCGCAAAGTAGCAGGCTGAGCCGGGCCCGTCGCGTGCCAGCGTCATGGCTGACCCGCGGAATACGGAGCGTATGCCGCCTTCTTTGTAAAGTTGTCGGACGACGTCGACGCCGCCCGCGTACTTGGGCTTCTCGCCGGGCGCGAGCTGTTTCTGGCCTTGGATTTGCAGGAGGACTTTTACGCGCTCGAAGGGCGCCGTGATGATGGTCATGGGGATGGCGCTGAAGAACCCGGCGGCAGACACTTGCGCGACGGAGAATTGGTTGTTTTCGACTTTGGAGAAGGACGACACGAGTTGTTTGCCTAAATCGTAGCCCCAGAAAGACACCGCAACTGCAGCCAGTCAGTACGTTGCCTTTGTTGGTGTATGTGAGCGATGGAGATGGCTTACACATGGGCGTCACACCAACAAGCGGCGCCGATACACCCGCGTACAACCCTCTTGCCAGCCCTTCTCTTGCGATCGTCTTCCGCACTACGTCCATTGCGCCACTGTACACGCCCTTCTCGGCGGTTTGTAACCGCACTTTGACCAAGTCGAACGGGTGTCCCACGACAACAGCGCAAACACCACCCACACCACCCGCTACCAGCGCACGAAGCGACTGCAGCGAAGACTTCGTAGCACCCTTGACATCTTCTTTCAGCTCCTCCGCTGAGGGCAGATTCTCCGCCTTAAGCGGGTTCGAGGAAGTCATTGCGCGGGTATTAACAGCAACGACTGGTAAAGAGAGATGCTACGAGCTGCGCCGAAGTCGAGGATGGGCAAGAACGCAATCTGAAGATAATGAAGGCAGAAAAGAAGATGGTAGGGAAGAAAAAAGTCAATTGGCAATTTACACATGCTTGCTCCAGGTCTCCGGAGCTTGGCTAGCTCTTTCGCTGACGTCGGCCGGGCTGCGTTCGGCTCATCACACAGAGCCGAGGCAAAAGCGCAGCGAAAGGGTCCCCGCCAAACCCACCGTGCCTCCAGGGCTTGTTGATAGCCGCGTGCTCTGCATAAAACATAGTACCAAGCCAATATCACTCATAGTGTCCTAGCCATTCAAAATTCATTTCGATGAAAACTCCCCAGCATATGCCTTAAAAGCATACTACGACCAACACCCAATGTCTTCGCAGCAGCTCTAGGCAAAAGAAAACTCCCGGTCATCCGAACCCTTGCGAAGAACATTTTTCATAGACAACCCCTAGCTCCACACTGAAAACCCTTAGAACACAGAATTCACCATAAAAGCTTTTCTTTCAGATATTTGATTTAACAAAGGACCACGCTGAACCCTTACCTAGTTCAGCACGCCCTCAAGTCTCTACGTAGTCCTAAAAATCACCATCCCTTCTCTGTTGCCCTCCGAGAAGGTACACATCGCTCCACGAATCAGAAATGGTTCGGTATTGGGTATAAACATTTGCACAAAAGCAACATGGCGGATGCCTTCCTTGCTGCCGCAGCCGCGACTATTGACTGATCGAGGCCCGATCCGTCGCGAATAGAAGTTAAAAAAAATCCAGTTAAGAACAGAACATTACCCCCGCATGTAAGCGGGTCCGAAAGAGAACAAAGGAAAGTGATAGGCCATTACCGTTCCGTTCCTCATGGATAGAGTCTCATTACAATGCTTGGCCGGGGATGGGTTTCCGAGCAGGCATGTGCATATTGGCGTTGGGATTCATGGGGCTGGGACCGGGCGGCGACGCACGGCGCGCGTTGACCTGGCTCGCTGAATTTGAGCGCGGGCGCACCTTCTGCGGGGGAGCCATTTGAGGTCCTCCTCCGTAGGGACCAGGAGACATGGAGCGCGGAGGTCCGGCACGAGGCGCGTTGCTGTGTGACCGGGCACGTCCCTGTGGTGGTGACATTTGACGAGGACCAGGTGGCATCTGGCGAGGTCCGGGGCTCATGGCGCGAGGGCCAGGGGACATGCGGCCTTGGGCAGGTGACAGAGAAGGTGGGTGAGGTGATGAGCGTCCGCTAGCAGGAGAAAGTGGGCGAGGCTGAGTGGCATTGGGACCCATGGGTCCACGCGTGCGAGGCGTTCCAGGAGGTCCTTGACGGGGAGGTCCTTGACGTGGCTTGACAGGATGCTTGGATAGACAAGTGCGGGGGGCGACACCTTGCTGTGAGCGGTCCAGACGAACGCAGAGAGCCCAGCCATCGTCATATTCGTGAAGCATGCGGACTAGTTGACCGGCGCGAAGCCCGAGTTCATCAGCCATGGATGGGTTGAAGTCCAATTGGATGCGATGGACATTATTAGGTACAGTAGACGCGCCTCCAGCACCGGCGACAGGCAAGGGCCCAGAGGGAGCAGGTCCAGGGGAAGCAGGGATGTCGTCAGTCCAAGCCGGGCTCGACGGAGGATTGTCAGCGCTCATGACAGGAGGCGACGGGAGAGGGGCAGTGGCAGGTGCCTTTTCCGCGGCGGCAATAGCAGGTGCAGGGTTGCCGAAGTCTGCACTTGGTGGATTAGGGAACGGAGAAGTCTCAATGGCTGCATTGTTGCTGAATGGATCCTGCGGAGGACTGTTTGAGCGTGGTTGAGGATCGTTGAAGGGGTTGACAGGAGCAACAGTGGCATTGGTCGCGCCGGGCCGCTCCCAGGAGCTACTTGGACGATCTGGCGAGGGCGAACGATTACCCGCAGCAACTCCGAGCATGTTGCCGCCGCTGGAGCCACCCTTGGCGGCAGGAAACGCAGGATCGAATTGAGTAACAGGACGGAGGCTCAGCTGGGGCGCGCTTTCTTGGGTCTTGACAACTGGGCTGATAACTTGCGGTGGAGGTGGAGGTGGTGGGTCTTTTGCAATTGGTGGAGGCGACATGTTGTGCATGGAGGCCTTCTCGTTATCCAGAAGCTGCTGGCCAGCCCTCTCCTTCTTCTTGCGATTGGCGATGAACAGAATGGCGCCCAGGAGAGCGCCGACGAGGACCAGGATGCCCAATGCGAGACCAGCCTTGGCGCCTCCAGACATACCACTTGAAGCGGCCTCTGCCGAGGGCGTGGAGGATGCGGCCGAAGAAGTAATGGCGGCGGCGACGGTCCCAACAGCACCAGTGGTTGTGAGTGAAGGCGGCGATGAAGTATCCACCAGCAACGAGGACGATGCGCGGCTGGAGCTAGCACGAGTAGTCACCGTCGCGCTCTCGCTGGTTTCCCTGTCGCTAGTTTCTCCAGCAGTTGCAGTTGGCGTCGGTGTCGCTTTATCGTCCTCTACCGAAGAAGGCTTGGGGCGAACGAGTGGATCGCGGTCGGGCATCCTTGTTGGCTCCACTGGTTCGGCGATTGAGGTCTTCGCCGGGTCCTGGTTCCGTGTCACCCAGATTACTTCTCCCGTGAAGGTGTTTGGCATGGTGACGACCACGGTCGCCATCTCCACCACCGGACTATCCTCCTCTTGTTCATCGAAACGGTTACGCTGTCGGCGCACGAGGTGCCGAAGTCCGTGCTGGTGCACCATGTTGGCAATGCAGTATTAATCCAGATTATCAGTCGTTCGAATTGCTTGACGGGCGTTGTTTTGCTGAGAAGGAATTTGGGCGATGAAGAGAGTCCGCACAAGGTCCCAAGGGTGAGTTATGGCCGAGGCGACAGCACAAGGTGCGGTTTTTGCAGGCGCAAAGGTCCAATTAGTGTATTATTACGCAGTAGTCGGCGCCAGTCGATATATACAGGCGCGAGTGACGATAGTCCTAGGGAGGCCGGATTGCTGTAAGGAATGTGGCGGAGGATGGCGCGGGTGTCGGGGAATGTAGGTGTGTATGTACGGTGGGGAGGAGAACGAGCGTGGAATTAAGAGGGTTGGGAAGAGAGTGGATGCGAGGGCCGCGCTCGATGAAAGAAGGGCGAACGACAGCCGGGTCGCGTGGTGCGTAGGGCAACAGCGGGAGGGCGGAGAGGAGAGAGGTGGAGAGACGACAACCGGGCGGCGGCAGGAAAAGCAGGGCGGGCCTCAGCTCAGGCCTGGGGAACAACAACGCCGCACGGCAGAAAGTGTTTCGTTCCAAGCGCCCGTCGGGCCCGTGCCCACTCGCGTCAATCTCGCCATTCACAGGCACCAAGCGCGCGTGATTGGCTGCCCTGGAGACCCAATTTCCCGCTGCCAGAGGAGCCTTGCTAGCTGACGATAACTCCCGAGATGCCCCTGATGGTGACGGTCGGGCAGTCCATGTTTCTGCTGCACGCTCGGCGCTGCGCTCCGGATGTCGGGGGCCACTTGCAGCTCGTGCAATCGTGGACGTGATTGCACATGCCACAGCGGTCAAGGAGGTGGCCGCTCCCCAACGCACCACCACCGCCGAGCCGTCTAGTGGCGCACACGAGCGAAAGAGATGAAGCCATCTCACCTCCCGCTTACAATTTGTGGAAACGCGGTAATCATCGCGTTTACACCAGGCGTTTGGGAGCCTGGCGCCCGAACAGGTAGGCGCAGCGACGCTCACAATTTGACTTTCTTCCGAGGTTTGCCTGCGTGTGTATGACATCTTTTGACTTGTAATCGATAGCACGGCTTCGCCATCTGCTGCATCTATAGCGCAAAGTATCTACAGGGTGTAGGCACGTCCGAGGTAACCCCGGTTGATATTCTAGCCTTTGTCAGTATTGGCCGATAGGCTGTGATTGGCTAGAAGCGCTAATCTGCTAATCACAGCCTCGAAAAATACAGTTAGCGCTAGGAGGGGTTACTCCCGACGTGCCTACACCCTGTAGTTATAGGTACCTAGGTAGGTTGTTGCGCGCGTGCGCCGAACGAACATCAGCAGACACCGCGACACATATGTCTATAGAACTAAAATTTCGACTACAATCAGCCTTCTTATTGCCTATCCTGAGGTACCTCCGGATCCAACAACCCAACGTGCACCAACACAGAAGCCTGATCCCAATACATATGCTCACTCACCAGTTTCCCCCCTCTAACCGCCACAACGCTCACAACCGCCACCTCGACCCTCTTCCCCGTCGGCGGCACCCTCGGCAACATCCAATTCACCTCCCCCTCATGCGTAAACGACACCACCATCTCATCCACCACGTGATCCACCACGTGATCCACCACGTGATCCACGCCCACCGTCCTTGAAACCAACCTCACCGCGAAATCCCCCACCAAGCTCGGCATAAAAAGCTCCTGATAAAACTCCCTTAGCTTCCTGCATCCCACGCCGCCCTGCAGCGTAGGTACAATACTCACTTGCGGACTCTGCTGCGACATATTCTGCACAAGCACAAGACTGCCCCGGTCCGGGTCTCCGTCGTCATCGTACTTCGCGTCCCCACGCCGTCTGCACCACAGGCTCGATATCGACGTCCATCTTGAAGCTCTTGCGCACGCACGCACGCACGCAAACGCCCGGCTGAACGCGAGATTCGCCTCGACTTCCTTCATACGACGCGCTTTCTGGCTCCGCGAACCCGATTTTCCGCCCCTCGTACCGGTACAAAGCCCATTCGCACGTTGACGGCTTAGGGCTGGCTTGCTCCCCGGCAACGTGCACTTGCACGCTTAACAAGGCGGGGAACTTGTGTTTCGGGCTGGGCAGCACGCTGGGGTAGAAAGCGATGATGGCGCAGCATTTTGGGAGGGGTTATTGCGCGGTTTGGAGGACGGTGGTTGCGGCGGGGCCGTAGGCGAGGATGGCGTAGGTTTCGCCGAGGTGGAGGTCTTTGTGGAGGGTTTTGAGCGTGTGGATGTACGTGGGTTGCGTGGAGGGAGTGTAGGGCAGGTATGTGGTGTTGAAGCCTTCGGCTTGCCAGGCGAGGATGGTGGACTCGGGGGCGTGGGCGGAGGAAGATGTGATGTAGATGCGAGGGGGGCGGGAGTTGAAGGATAGGAAGCCTGTGCTTGTGCTGGTGTTAGATTAACTGGGTGGGTTATGGACATTTTGGGGGTAGGTGTGGAGTTGTTGTGCTGGTGGTTGGGCAGGAAATATGTGTGCTAGCCTGGCTGGCCTTCTATTGCAAGACCATGGCGCATAGATGGTCGGAATCATCCTTGAATCACATCTTGCTGTCGTCCAGGTTTCACACGATACTTATGCTGATTTGGTTTGCGCGTTGTTCGATGCCATGTGAGGTGACATCACTCCCGTCGGTGTTTCGCGTCCCATGTGGACCCTAACTCTCCCCCGATCGACGAATCGGCCGCACATCCGACCCAGTTGTTCGGAACGACAACCAATCAAACCCCTTTGCATCGCTCAAGCGCCCACTCGCTCCCCAAAATCACACAGATGGGGCTGAAATGTGTGCTCATCATGCTCCTCATGGGCCGCACTTCAGAATGAGCTTTAGCGGTGGGATATAGGTTGTTTATTTCGAAATTTTTGCATCAAGCAACAGACAAGCGCCCGCTTGGCTCAGTGGTAGAGCGTATCACTAGTAGCTGCAAAGCCATGATAAGGTCATCAGTTCGATTCTGATAGTGGGCAGGCGCAGTTGATTGATTTTTTTGCACTTTTTTTTGTCCGTACGTACTTGGTTGGTTGTGGTGGTGGATGCGTTGTGCTGGCTGAAGGGCGCGCTGCAGGCGTGTGTGACTCCCGAGGTTGTCCTTTTGCGCGGCCGATACTGCGCTCGGTCCACCCCATCACAGTTATGTCTACTTGTTAGGGTTACGAGGCGTGCACTAATTTCCTAATAATATATTTACTTTGCGACCGGTCCCATTTATGTCCATCCCCCAGCAAAGAGCGTCCCCAAACAGCAACTTAGAAACAAAAAAAGACACATTCAGCGACCAGCACATCCCATGTAGCAACCCACCGCGCAACAACTTCCCCCTTTTCTGTCCACAAATCCAGCACGCAATACTATTTCTCGAGACCACCACAACCCGACCTTCCACCCCCAACCCCCTCCTAAGCAGCACCAGCAGCAGCACCCTTCTTCCCCTTCTTCTTCTTACTCTTCTTCGCCACCGTCGCCCCACCATTAGCATCAACCACCCCCTCAACCCCATTCACCCGCTCAGAACCCAGCGCCACGCCATCCTTCTCCCGCTCCCCAGCCACAGGCGCAGCCACATCTCCATTCAGCTCAACCTGCACAGCCGAATCGTGCCGAGCATGAGTAGTAGTAGTATTCGCGTTGGAATTCGATATCAGAGGAGAATTCGTGTCGGAGGAGGATGTGCGGCGAATACTCTGGTTCTTGTACATTTTGCTGTTTTTGAAGCCGAGTTCGTCGGTGAAGGATTCGGGGGCTTGGGGGGGCGGCGGACAAGAAGAAGAAGAAGGTGAGTGGGCGATGAGCGGGGCTGAGGCGGGTGCAGGTGCGGGTCCGGGTGAAGGAACAATAGGTTCGATGTCATCCAATAGCACAGGATGATAATCGCCCTTCTCTTTCCCATCCGCTACTTCAACAACGCCATCTCGCTCCCTCTCCTGCATGCCCACCTCCTTCCCCCCATCCACGACCGCACCTTTCCTCTCCCCCTCGCCCTCCACATCCCTCACAACCCCGCCCCCAGAATAACTATTAACAACCGCCATCATAACCACCTGCCTAAACCTCCGACTATCCCCCTCCATCAAATCCACAAACCCCTCCCTCACACAAAGCCCCGGATCCCCCCTCACCGCCCCCCGAATAGCCCCCTCCACATACCCACAAAACCAGTCCTCCCCCTCGGCCGGCAGCGCCGGAAACGCACACTCCCTCGCGACCCTCAAAATCTCCAAAATACCCAACTCCTGCCCCAACGCCATGATTTTTTCTTGCGCGAGGGCCGCCAGCGCAGGGAGCTTGTACCGCATTGCTGCGCAGTACACGCACGTGCTGAGCTTGTAGGCTGCGAGGGTGGGCGCCTCGGTGCTCGAGGGAGAGGACTCGAGCGTTTGGTAGTGCCCTGTGTAGAGGTAGTGGATGAGGGTGTGGGCGGTTACGGGGTCGAGGTCGGGGAGGGAGAGGGTGTCGTTTGTTTTTTCGCCCCAGAGTTTGAGGGAGGGTTTGGAGGCTAGCTCGGGGCTTTGGGCGAGGATGGTGCGGTGGATGCGGTAGCGGGTTTGGGTGGGGCCGACGTCGAGGGAGATTATTTCGGGGTCGGTGTAGGGGCTGGAGGGGGGTTAGTTGGATGTGCGAGCACGGGAAGAGGATAGGGCTGGGATGTGCGCACGATTTGCCCTGAGTGGTGACGGGTAGATCGGCGATTCCGTTGGTCTGGCCATCGTGGAATTGACTCTCGTCGTTATCGCGAGAAGAAAAGAGGGTAGAATCGTCGCTAACAGACATAGTATATGCGTCTTGTTAAGTAAACCGCGCAACTACACTGCTGGACTACCTAGGCCCAGCCCCAACCCCGCATTTATACCACCCCGCAAAATGAGGCTTAAAACTCAATGAGTTGTCAATTTAGAGACCCATGGAGCTTATGCATGCCCTATGAGCTGGCGATTGTACAAGAACTTCAGCCTTGTGCGGACGTTGTTGTGGTTCGTCAGCCTTGTGTCCTTCGTTGCAAGCCTCTTCATCTGTCAGTACATAGCGACCAATCATGCAGAGGCAGCCACCTGACCGGTCAGTCTCGGGCGGGGATGCGATGGCATTGGTTAATTGCTAGAGACGGGTGAGGCCAAGGCTTCCGAAGCCTCTGCCCGATGGACACGGCTGGATGAAGCGTGCCGACGTAACATGCATGCTATTGTGTATAGTGTACGAAAGGGTTGTAGATTGATGGACGATAGGATACCATTCCGAGCCTCGTAATTCTGGACAGACAAAGCGAGCCTCATATTTGTTGATGAATTCCCTCATCAACTGATAATCCATCTTCAAATTTCCAAGCCTAGCCGCAATTCCCACAAGCCAAGTCGTAATTGAGCGTGATTCGACAGTATCGGTCTCATATGTATCCAAAGAGACGGTCCAAGTATCCAATAGCGAGAATCAACGCGCTTATTGTCGCCGGGAGGCTAGAATAACTGACGTCCACAGATCGGACTCTCCGCGGTCGCGTCAGTTCAACCATCTGATCGCTGGCGCGAATCACCAGAGTCGACAATCCGGAGAAACTGGGACTTCCAGTGGCAGCGTTTTCCCACAGCATGGTGAGTTTGCCCAAATAGAACATTTCGAGCTGTATCCAGATGTCCTTCCAATGCTCATTCCACGACCGTCAACTCCTTCTCTTCAATTGCAGATTCGTGATCACTATCGCTCGTGAGGTAACATTCGCATCCGCTCCAATCCAAGTATCGTTTCCCTCACTCGCCAGCGGCCTTCGCGCCCTCGAGCCTGACCACATTCGGTGCGCCTGGCCGCCCCATCTCCCTGACCCAACCTTGCACATCATCCTTTCCGGCCTCTTTATTCTTCTTCTCATTCGCCTGCCAAGCATTGGGAAACCCTGCCTTCACGGCGCTACCCGTTTTGCGCGTGCCCATGACGGCAAGCTTCTTCTTATCGTGACTGATATAACCATTGACGTAATTTTGCATGATCAGCGAGGCACATATACATTCCATCTCCCAAATACTGGGCTCATGAACGTATGGCTTAAGTTTTAAACCCTCGAAATCGGGATGGACGTATGTTTGTGTCTGGGTGAAATCGTGGAGGGCGAAGCTGATATGGCGGCGCCCGGGTCCACCGTCGGCCTGCGCCATGGCTAGGGGCATGCGCGCTCGCTTTTCGAGGTGAGAGGCGGCAATCAACACAGCGTGAAGGTCCATAGTCGGTGCCGATCTCTCTGTCGCACCTTGCTGGCCTGCAAGGAGAAAGATTTTGCGGAACAAGGAGCGCCATACCAAAATTTCGCAGTACTTGCGTATCTGATAAAATATTTGCCATCCGTTAAGTTTAGCATGGTACTCGTAGGTAAGATCAAGATTTGTTATTCGTCGGAAAGCCTCCAAATCTCCTTTTCGGATAGCTTCTATTATTGGTTGGAAAATCAAACGCAGGTCGTAAGCCTCGGGGCGGGAGTATATGTTTCCGGTTGGGAAGCGGCCTAAGAATAAATTTGCGGTCAAGAGATAGACGAGAATCAAGCGCCGATGCCTCAAGCAGCTCGCATGCTGTGGGGACTCGTCGTAGGCCTTTTGCAAGACAAGTTGGGCCTGGTAGAATTCGTCCTTGAAAAAGTGATAGCGGCCAAGATAGTAGAGATAGGTGACGCGCTGTGGACGCGGATAGAAGTGCAACGGCGGAGAAGAGGTGCCGATATTCTTGAATATCATAGGACAGTTGTCGAGCTTGTGCGTCTGAAACAGGATCTTGAGGCACACGTTGGCCAGTTTGTAGACGCCCACCTTCTTGCCGTCGGGCTCGCCGTTCTTTATCCCACCCGGCACCGTCGTCTTGTCGTTGAGGCAGATGATGAAGCCCTGGCGGATGATGTTGGCCGCCTTCTCTGCGAGCGATTCGACACGGTCGTCGTCGGTGGTGGCGCCGGCCGCAAGGTACTGGACGAGCTCCGGCTGCCTGTCGAGCCCGACGGCGACGCGGGCAAAGATGTAGGCGTAGCTAATGAGCGTCGGGAGGACAATGAGGCCCTTTGTCGGATGCTGCAGTGCCGAGTTGGCGCGCTGCTGCAGGTCGCTCATGGCCTCGTAGGCCTTGAGCAGCTGGCTGATGTCGACGTCGCGGATGAAGGCCATCCAGCCGGCGAGGAAGGCGGCCATGGCGACCCAGTTCTGGACAGGCCGGCCGTCCGCATCTTCGCTCTCGGCCGTCTCGGTGACGGTGGCACGCACGAAGTCTTCCAGGCGGGCTTCCGAGGCCTCGTCGGCGGCGGGGTACTGGGCGCGCAGCTCCTCGATGAGCTGCTGGTAGATGGGCGTGTACGGCGGCTCGAGCACCAGGATGGCCTGCAGCTTGCCGCCGTCGCCGTGGCGCAGCGCCGTGTTGACCTCGGTGCAGAACTGGGCCACGAGCGGGCTCGCCATGGATGATACGTTCACGTTTTGCTGCGGCGGGAGAGGAAGGTTGTCCACAGTAGCGCCGCTCGTTCACACTACGCCCACACCACGCCCACACTACAGCCATCTTTCACATGCGCGACATGCCCAACGTAGACCTGACATCACAGCGGGTCTCGGTCAAGCATGGAAACGATGCATCCGCTGTCAGAGCTCTCCCTCCCGCTTCCATCTCGACAAGAAGATAGACTCGCCGAAACGAATTGGCCTGCGGAAAACCCGCCCTGAAGAACTTCACCCCTCGCAATGGGGCTCCAAAGCTTCATCCGCCATCTCATACAAAGTCCCGTACTCTTTTTCTACCAACTGCTGCAATGGATACTTGACCGAGTCCTATCGCCCACTCCACCGCCGCCGCACGCAGACCTCAAGCGGCCCAAGATCGCCATCATCGGAGCAGGTCTCACCGGCGTGTCAGTGGCTTCTCACTGCGTGGGCCATGGCTTTGACTGCCGTATCTTCGAAGCAGGTCCCAAGGGGAACCTGGGTGGTATTTGGAGCGTACGTGTGAGTACTCCACCATTTTTTGTCCTGTTGCTAAAGGTTGCAGCGAGTAAACAACACCTCCGGACTTCAGATCCACAGTATCATGTATCGCTTTCATCCGTCCGTCAAGTGGAGTCAAGGCTATCCCGACCGCCACCAAATCGTCTCGCAAATCAGGCGCCTGTGGCACCGCTATGACCTTGAAGACAAGACTACCTTCAATACGCGCATCGAGAAGGTGTACAAAGATCCCCACGGCCGCTGGATCTTGAACGATCCGTCTCTCGGCCGCTTCGACGGAATCATAGCCGCCATTGGGACCTGCGGAGACCCAAAGATGCCTACTCTCCCGGGCCAAGAAAACTTCAAGGGCGAGATCTACCACTCGTCACAGCTCGACGGCAAGTCGGCAAAAGGCAAAAAAGTAGCCATCATAGGCGGCGGTGCCTCCGCAGTCGAAGCCCTCGAATTCGTAGCCACCCAAGAGGCAGAGCACACCAACGTCCTCGCCCGCTCGGAGAAGTGGATCATCCCACGGAATCCCATCGTAAGAACCATCCACCCACAACCTCCACTACAACGGTATTAGCTAACTGTTTCCCTACCTTCAGATTGACGGACTCCTCGCCATGAACGTCCTCGGCTCCGAAACAATCTTCTCCTGGATCCCCGAGAACATCCTCCGCCTCTTCTTCTACCGCGACCTCTACGACCTCTCCCCGCCCCGCAACTCAGGCAAAGGTCTCTTCACCGACACCCCCATGGTAAACGACAACGTACTCGACCTCGTCCGCTCCGGCCACGCCTCCTGGCTCCGCGGCGACATCATCGGCTACGACCCCTCAGGCACCGGCCTCCGCTTCAAGAAGCGCGCCCAAGGCGTCCCCAAGGGCGGCCCCGGCTCCGAGCTCCTCATCGAAGCCGATATCGTCATCATGGCCACGGGCTACAAGCGGCCCACGCTCTCCTTCCTCCCCGCCGAAGTCTTCACAGAACCCTACGACCCCCCAAACTGGTACCTGCAAGTCTTCCCGCCCGAACACCCGGACATCTGCTGCAACAACTGCACGTACGTCAACGCCATCGGCACCGTCGGAAACTACCACATCGGCATCTACACGCGCTTTCTCCTCATGTACCTCGTGGATCCCCTCGCGCGGCCCCGCACGTGGTGGATGAAGCGCTGGATCGATATGACGCGCTTTATCAAGGCCAAGGCGCCCGGGGGCGCGTTTGACTTTTTTACCTATTCGGAATTGATTTATTGGTTTTTGTTTACTATTGCGATTAATCCGTTTCGCTGGAAGTGGGCTGCTTTTGTGCTGTTTGGGTTGGGGAAGGATTTGCCGCTTAAGATGGTGGAGAGTGAAGATAGGGTGAGGGAGCGGATGGGGTTGAGGAGGGTGTGGGGGGATGAGAAAAATGGGGGAGTGAAGAGTGGGGGTGAGGTGGAGAATGGTTGGTAGAGGTGTCTGCGCTGGTTGAGTAGTTAAGTGGTTGAGTGGTTGAGTGGTTAAGTGGTTAAGTGGTTAAGTGGTTAAGTGGTTAAGTAGTTGAGTAGTTGAGTAGTTGAGTGGTTGAGTGGTTGAGTGGTTGAGTTTCGTTGTGAGAGATGTTAACCTACCTAGTTCGAGTCCTCACAGGACATGGAGAGGGGTAACACAGGAGGTACTATGACCCTCTACCTGACACGCAGTGTGCTGGTAGAGTGAGTGAGGTCCTGCAATGGGAGTACCGCTTATATGTTGGTGGGAAACTTGAGCGTGCATGTTAATTGTCGACGGGGAGGAAGGATGGTATATAATTAACAAATCATATACAATGAGAAGTCGAAGAATTCGCATGTGCATACTTCACTCTTATTCACAAACAAAACAAACTAAGAAGTCATGTTCCCATCATTCATCATATTATATCCTTCCGCGAATTCAGCAGCAACGGACAGCATGTGGAGACTTTATTTCCCAGACATGACAAGTATCGGTCGGCATCCTACCGACGTGTATATAGAACCCTAACCCTTTCGCCATTGTTCGATGTGCCAACCGACTCCTCCCCCAAGATGCCCAGATATCGAAATCGCCAAATCGGTATATCGCCATATCGCCGAACCCCATGAATCCATCCAGGTAAACGTAGCAGCCTAAGCGAATTATCTTCCTTCTTTCCTTTTCCCAGATAAATCATAAATGACCATCTCCAGATAACCAGGTCAATATGAGCGGCACGCAAGATGCAAGCCAACGCCATCCAAGCGAGCGAGCACGACGACGTATCCAACCCAACGCAAACCCAAGCACACAGTCCGTCTACCACACATTCATTCACTTTCCCCCATTCCCACCGCGCGACCCCTTCGATGCCACCTTCTTCAACTTCGCGGGCGACACCGGGGGCGTACAAAGCACCCCCGACGCCTTCACGCCAACAGTCAACGCACCGCTGGTAACCATGTCAGCAAACCCCCTCAAGACGGCGACAGTAACAGCAGGATTCTGCAACAACTCGTCGGTCGCCTGCTTGTCACACAGGATCTTGGGCAGTCTCGCTTGGATGTAGCGCACGATAGCGGAGCGCAAGTTGCCGTCATCGGCATCGTCATCTGGGCAGTTCGCGAAGATGGCAGCGGCTAAACCGAGGAGCACGAGCGGGTCGTGCGTGAAGTGGAGGCGGTCTATGAAGGCTGTTGCGGCGCGGGATTTTGTGGCCGAGATGCGGTACTGGGGGTAGGAGTTAGTTGGGAGGGGATTGGAGGTGGAAATGGAAACGGAAATGGGGGATGGGAACGTACTTTGTCTGCGGCGATGAAGAGCCGGAGCAGCGTGTGCATGATGGATGCTTTCTCCATGGTAGTTTTGAGCGCGAAGGTGGTGAAGAGGGAGCCTGTGGTTGGGTTTTCGACGCCGTAGAGCGAGGTCAGGAGGGCTTCGGTGGTGGCTGCGTCTTCGGCTAGGTGGATGGCGTTGTTGATGCTCTCCTTTGGAGGGTTAGATGAAGTAGTTTTGTGGGACGGGAAGACGTACCTCGAATCCTGACTTGCAGGCGTTCTCAAAGAATTTAGATTGCAGGCATAGGCTTATATTCACAGTCAGTAGTAAACAGAGGAAATGTGGAGGAGGGAACGTACACCCACTTGTGGACATTGAAGGTCTTGTCTCCGGCAGTCACGACGAAGTCGCTGTACTCGCCCGTCTGCCACAGCCTTGATCTTGTCAGCCAAGAGTCTTTGGAATTCATCGGAGCGCTCGTACCTCGTTGTCATGGTACCAGGTACTATGCAACTAGCGAAATGCTGCTGCTCGCGATATCCATGCTTGAGCATGTAGAAGTCCTCGCGTTGGAAAGCGACATTGCTAGATAGAACATCCTTAGCACTTGCACCATGTCCGCGACACGTGTTCCAAACTTACAATGGCATTTCGTATACCGCAAGAGCATTAGTGCCCAAGCTCTTCAGAGTGAGAACAAATGACTGCGCAAGTCCAGGTGACACAAACTCCATGTCGATCTGATGTTCCAGGAAGAGAATCGAAACCTTCTTGCACGTCTTGTAGCGGTGGCACACGGCGAGCGCGGAAGTCGCTTCGAAGTAGACGGACTTGTCGTCGAGGAGTTGAGCGATGACAGCCTCAGTCTCTTCTAGCACGTACAACAAGCCAAACTGGGAATTGGTTCGGTCGAGCTGCATGGCGCATTCTCCGACAGAGGCGAAGTCACCTTGGACAAAGGCTTCCAATGGCCAGACAGTAGGCGAGTGCCCATATGGGGCAAGGTCGACCATGGGCGCCATCGTAGCTGATCGCAAGGTGGGCATGTTTCGGTCAGTTCGTGACAGGATGTAGATGATGAAGAGGTCGGTTGAAAGAGAGGGAAGAAGAGACTGTCGAAAGATAGCAGGAAAGTGACAAATATATGTAGTTGACGCAGAAGACGACGAGTTAACTACTACTGTACTACACCAAAACAACAAAACCCACCAGTCCACCTTTAAGCCTCATTTCGCTTAGTCCACTACCCACCAGCGGTGAGCGTCCTATAAGACAGTGAACGGTGAAGGTGAAGATGAAGAGGAACCCTTATTTGAAGACCTGTTTGAGACGGCACCTGCATGACGTAGGTGAAAGTTAGAGTGAGGTGAACAAGCTACCTAAAACGTTCCTGCTATATTAAGTAGTAGCTCCCGGGCTGTTGTATCGCACGTGCCGTCGTGAAGCTGGCAGGTGCGAATGGCAACCTCCGTGCCTCCCTAAAAGTTTACACTCACCGAACTGAAAAGCAACACGACACTCTCCCCCCCCCATCACAACAACCTCCCACACACAAACAAACATCCCATTCACGCCCCACACCCAAAACCAATAGTAGTAGTACCTCAAGATTCCATACATCACAATCAAAAACTCCATCAAATCCATAGAAGAAGCTATTTAAGCACTAGGGTAAAAGCGTACCAATACACGTATACACCACCCAGCAAAAACTCCCAACACCTCCGACCTCAACATTCCACGCCTAACAAAAAGAACAGAAAACTCCCACAAACGCCCACACACCCCCTCCACACCCGTCTTCACGCAAACCCATAGATTCCCCCCTGTTCCTGAAACTTCAACTGATAATCTCTCAAATCCGCCCAATGCCTCAACTCCGCTTCCTCATCCACCTAAAAACGGCTAATTAGTACCATCACCAAGCATGCATTCATTCCTCCTCACACAAGGGCAAAAAACTCACCGGACAAGAACTCGGATCCGCGCCCTCAGGACTCACGCGCTCCAGCTTACTCAGCACATCGAGGAACTTGTACAGATACTCCTGATGCTGGAGTGCAACCGAGCCCTTGCGCTCTTTCGGAATTTCGAGCAGCGTACTCGCAATGGAGCGGATTTTCTGCGTCTTAGAGAGACGTTAGTACGGATTCAAGAACGCGAGACCAACACAAAGGTGGATACTTACGAACGAGTCGCCATTCGGCTCCATGTTGACCATGTCAATGCTGCCGAGCACAATCAGGAGGTCCTTGACAACCTGCTCCCTCTCTTCGCTCATGCGCTTTTCCAGTTCCTCCGCGTCGACCGACGAATTGGAGACTAATCTGTCTAGCCCTGACACCGGGGCACCCGGTGAGCTCTGCATCGCGTGCTGCATCTGTCCTTTAGAATGCTTCTCTAACAGCGCAAAGTACTTTTCCACGATATAGGATCGGATACTTAGGTGCGAAGCGTAAATATTCGCTTTCTGGATCTCATACTGCACGGCACGACGTGCTTCCTGGGATCCAGCGTTATTCGGTGCGTCGAGCATCGGATCGCGCCTCCCAATGTATTCCGGCATAGGGGGATAGTAGGGCTGGCGTCGCTGGCCAAAGCGTCCGTTTTGGCTATCTTTGTTATGCACTTGGAGGACGGGAGGAAGGTTGCCGAGCACTTCTTTGCAGCGTTGGAGACACTGGTCTAGCATACGTTGCTGTCGGCCCCAGTCGAAGAGTTCATCGATCCCGTATGCCATTTCGCAGATTGATAAAGCGGCATAGGAGTTGTAGATGCGCACGTTGATATTGAAGCCTGTGACTTCTGGGATTATGCCGAGCGGCTGCTGAAGGATCTCGTGTGGGTAGATGCATGCATCGTCCACTTCCAGCGGCAAGGGAGGAAGGTGTTCAGTCGGGGTCGAAGGTAGCATAGTCAGTTCACCAAACGACGCTCCCAGCTGTTGCATGTTCCTGGTCTGATTTAGCAAATCAAGCATACCGTCGAACTGACTGCGCTTACCGCACGCCCACGAAAAGCGTATAGAAGACCCTTCGCCCAATCTGTTCAGTGATCATATCCAGCTTCAGCTCCCGCGATCCATCGAATTTGGGCCCAAACGATCCCGATGCCTCTGGTAGCCCGCCAAGGTAAGTATATCCCTGGTCATGCGTCTTATGTAGTCCCAACGAGCGTAGAATCGTCAAGCACTCGCCAAAGTATAACCGCAACTGGCGCCATCGGAAAGTATATGCCCCGGTCAGTCCAAGGAAGTAACTCGTGCACGCATCATAGACGTTCAGGTTCGGCTTGTCCAGGTAGCCCACTCCTCGTGCCTGGGCGCACACCTCCCGACACTTGTCAACGAGCGAAAGATGGGACGGGTAGTAGTCTCGCGTCTGCTGCTTAAGATGCAGCCTCGGTTTTCGCGGAAACGAAGCCACCAGGGATGCGATCATGGAAGCGAGCAAAGCTAGGAAGCCCGGATTCTCGCAGTCTTCCCGGCTAGCCCATGCTTCTCTAAATGATGGTTCGTGCGGGAAGGGACATAGCGGATGTATGTAGGTGAAGAAGTCGTCTATGAGGTTGTTCATGATGGGGAGGGAGCATATCGATTCGGCAGAGAGCTGGGGCGGCGGTAGCGAAGAGAGCTGGGCGAGGGCATGCGCAGCATTGGTGGGCGACGCCGGGTGGGCGTGTCGTGGGTCCATGTCTCCATCGTCTATGCGGCGCTTCTTCTTGATGGCTTCGGCATGGCGGTTGGGAGGGCCGCGCCGTCGGCTTGGGCGTTCGAAGGTGCATGGGATGTCGAGGGCGGCGCAAGCTCTGCACGGCGGCCCTGATTCATCGCACTGCACAGCGGGTGTCAGCGAGGCTGCTGGAGGAGAGTCGCAGAGCGGAGCATTACCTTGACCTTGCGGACACTGCACGAGTCGCAGGCTTTGCGCAGTCGATTCGGCTTCGGCGCGCCGTCCTGCTGCTGGCCAGGAGCATATGCGGCATAGCCATCGTGTGTCCTGGGGGGACTCACGCCGTGGTCCGGCGGCGTCCCCAGGCTTCGCTGGTCGGCTCCCAGGGCATTGTTCGCCTGTTGCTGCAGCACGTCGTTCAGGCTCTCGATCTTGGGATAGAGGCTCTGCGCATTGTGATACTGCAGGCGCTGCGGATGCTGCTGCGGATGCTGCTGCTGCTGCGGCCCCGTGTCCAACAGCGGGTTCGAGGCCTGCGGCGGGGCAGCATAAATGGGCGTGTAGTGCGCGTCTTCGGTTCCCGGGGGCGGAGGATACTGGTGCTGCGACATGGCTGCGCGGGCGCGGGACCGATGATCTACCGTGAGTGTACTCGCGTGCAGAGCGCGACTCCACGGCCGGATCGACTACTTTCACCTAGTGGAGACGAAGCGAGGGTCAGGGCGTCGACCAGGTAGTGCAACCGTCAAAGGCGTCCGCGATGCCTACTATGCGACCCACGGAAGGTTGCCCGAGTGCTTGCAAACTGACCTAACTGACCGCGGACGTGTGGTTGTCACGGGATACGAAGGAGCATCGGAGCCTGCCTACCATGAGGAAGACAAACACACGGCGAAGGCACGACAAGTGAAATGTCGTCTGTCGCAGCAGCTTCTCGGACGGTACGGTAACATTGATGGTCCATGCCCATAAATCCATGTGCCGTATGGACGTCACCCTGTGAAAACTCTTCCTCTATTCAATGCGCCCGTGTCCTTTCATGTGCTCGAGCTCGAAAGAGCCTCTCAAACAACGAATTTTGAACATGCACCCGGACCTCTGCTACCGTATCCTACGCTGCGAAATGCAGTAAACAGCTCTACTGACCAATAATATATCATGCTGTGACCAATCATGCACATCACGGAGGTGAATGTTCCGATCCATCCCTCCCGTTCGTGACACTTGTCGCCGGCATCCACGCACCGCAACAGTTCGAAATACTACCAAAGATTCGTTTTATTCGTGGATATTGACATCATGTACGCCCGCTAACGATTTCAAGTGGGGAATCTACACCGTACACTCCTACTATAAGACGCCTATAAACCTGAAACTCCTCCCATCCATGTTCTTTTACATTGCCCAACGACTCCAAAACCCTTCATTTTGATCTTTACATACTTAGCATACACCGCCAGCAAAGAGGCTCCGTATGGTCTGTGGGTGCAATGCGCGACCGGGGATACCCTTGGAACCAACATCCCTTAAATATCTGAGTCGTCACTGGATGGCGTGTCCCTCGTAGGCGGCCGCGAAGACTTGGAAAGCGAAAAATCTAGAATCTCGCTCTTGGGCCCGGCGTCGACAAACTTGCGCAGGCACCAGCCGATTTGCACCGCTGTGAAGGACTCATTGCCAAGCGGATCCATTTGCTTACCCTTGACGAAGATGATCTGATTCTGGCTGTCTTCCCGATCATACACTTTGTCTGAGGAGCCCCACGCGATGATGGCTAGCTTGGATGCGCGCTTCTGCTCCGCCGCATGCTTCGAAGAGCGTTCGAACCCTTGCTGAGCGAGACCTTGCAGCAGATGCTCGTAGACTTTGCGAGGGAGTTGGGTGGAGGAGGGATTGTTATTCGGCCATGTCGTTATATTCAGCATCACTAGATGAGGCAACTCGCCGAGGCAGTTCTGTTGACGTCGAGATTAGTATTTCAGGTGAAGCCAAACGAGAGACAATTGAATCTGCAGGTGCGCGCGCGAACACGTGATGTTCTTACCTCAAAATTGATGAACGAGTCTTGCTTGGAGCGTATTACGCTGACTGACGGGAATGCGACGGATATCTGCTCTAGTAACGGGCAGTCATGACAGATTTGCGAGAAAGAAGTGTAATCATAGACCAACTCGTCGTCGCACCCTTCCGGGATGCGGCTTGCATGAACCTAAAGCGGCGTAAGTAAGTATTCGTGAACCATTTGTGAGGATACGTACGTTCAGTTGCTTCAGGGTCTTCCCATGTCGAACGATGCCAGCCGCTGCCGGTAAGCTCTTAGCATATGTGAGGTCGATCGTCAACGTCTTGATGCCGGAAACCAAGCACATGAAACCATCCAGTGCCCCGAGCCCGTCATTCTCGTGGTTGTCGTCATGTTTGAATTCCAGCGTGTCGAGCTTCTCGGGGAGCTTGGTGCTCTTGCTCAGCTCTGCAAACAACGCGTCGGCACCTGCACAAGCGAAGATTCGGATCGACTTGACAGATCGGAAATCGATAAACTTGCAGTATGTGCTAGCTGCGTATCGCAGATTTATCTTTTGTAAAGTGATCTCCTTCAGAGCGAGCGGAGTACACTTTTCAAACGGTTGCAGATGGCTGAACATGGTCGACGTAATGAGACCTGGCGCCGTGCTTGAATCGTTAAGCTCACGGTTCGGTATCGGCGACTCGCTCTCCTCGAAGCTCGCGTGTAATGTAATCTTCTCGACCTTCTTTGAGTTCTTCACCAGCAGATGACAATAATCCAACACTTCGCGACTATCTGGATACAAGCCCAGTTTGTTCACATTCTCGAACACTTTCTCCAAATCGGGTATCTTCTTGATCTCCTCCAGGACATCCTTGTCGAGCGCAATGCCTTCGAGCCACTTCATGCGCTTCTGCTTCTTGTACAATAGCACCAAGTTGTCGCCGGAGAACGGCGACCACGGATGCCACGAGAACTTCTCCAGAATGTTCTCCGGCAGTAGTTCCAATATCATCCTTATCGCAAAGTGGGCCTGCTGCAGCTGATTGCATTTGTCCAGCACGTCGGCGAGATAAAGATCGAGCTTGCGGACATGCGGGAGGCCAATGTTCTTAGGGCTCAAGAAGGCGCCTAACCGTGTATCGCTCGAGGCGCCGACGTCAAGAGTAACCTCGTAGTAGAGTTGGCGGACCGCGATCTCGTGGAGTTGTTTGCATACGAGGCACACGTTTCGAAGGTCGGTGGGACGGACGACCTGCGGCTCTTGTATTAGCTTCTTTGTAGCATATGGTTGGCCATATGGACATGCACATCGCTGTACAGAAATGGATCCGCGTGCCGGCTCGTGCTCCTCATTTTACAGCGGGAGCTCACCACAACGTGGCGTCTGACGCTCTTGTCTACTTACATGATCTACAATGAGTGTCTTGATGTCGGTGGAAAGGTCCATGAAGCTGAGCTTGGGCGCCATATTGCTAAACGTTGGGCGCAAGGCAGAAGTGTATGCCTACAATCTCCGACCGTCAGCCTCCATTCGATCTGCCATGTATCAGGTATCATGCGGAAGCTCACCTCTAGTATGTTCCTACGCTGTCTGGATATTCTTAAGCTGGCACTGTGCGGCTAGCGGTGGTTGAACGGGAAACCAGAGCACCCAGTGCGATCGTGAGGAAGCGGACGGCAGGCTGACGATTCTTAAAGCCGTGGCAATAAGGTGATCAATGTCGGATAGGTAGATGTCGCATGTGGCGACTGCGTCGTTGCCTTGTTGACCGGTGCGACAAGAGAGTGGAGGGACAAGGCGCGGGCCACGAAGATCCACGCTGGTTGAGCCAAAGAAACATGACCAGCAAGCACCTCCAGCCTCACATGCCGCGCCTGGACCCCACTTGGCCCAAGCAATCCACCATCAGCCACATGGACTCCAGCGCGCCGCGAGCTGCTGTGTTCCCCTGTTATTGGAGAGTTGCCTACATGGGCCCTGCAACCCTCTACAAAGGTGGTAGCAATCAAAGAAACGTGCTGCACCGCCACATACGAGGCGTCGCTGTTGTGGGGTTCGGTGGGTTGGTCTTGGCGCCGTGCCCCACGTGACGATTGGTAAGCTGGAGCTGGAGCTGGAGCCCTGGAGCCCTGGACCCAGGCCTCAACCTTGGAACACTACCGTCGTCAGCTTCGGAAAGCCCTTTACCCATTACTGGTTGGCACGCTGCATCAGCATCAGCACGTACAGGCAACGTCTGCTTGTCACATCACAACTTGCATCAGCCAAATTTTAGGCAACCGTTCAGCCGCGCCGCCGCGGTACAACCAATGGACTCCATCACCAATTTAACTTGTGTATTACATAATATTCCTACACTTCTACAGTGTCATGAGCCGCTCTCTACACGCTCCTTCGAATTCCATTAGCAGGCTGCCAATATGCTCATAACAATTACTCAACCCATTTCTTGAAAATCGGAATGCAATGACTCAAAGCCTCTTTCGGACGAGTAATGAACGGGCAATGCGACGAGCCCGCCATTTCCACCACCTCCCACTCCACGCCACACGCTTCTAGCCACGGTGTCTGCGTCAACTCTGCGGGGAGGCAATTATCAGCCATCGTCTTCAGATAAGCCCTCCGACCATCAAATGCCGACTCCGCCCATGCCGGCGGCGCTGCAGGAGTTTCCAATGCATGGAGCGAGTGTGGTATCATTCCCTTCTCCATATCGGACTGTATCGACGGGTCTCCATCGTTGTACAGAGTCTCCATGGCTGGTGAAATTACTGCCACTCCCTTGCGAGCCTGCGTAGGGGACGGTTAGTTTCATTCGGTATGTCAGGTTTGCTTGTGTCTTACGGTATCCTGCTTGATGAAAGGTGGGTAAGCGCCTCCAACCGCTTCCAACAAGGTCTTGCCTTCATGAATGATGTTTCCGGCCAGGTACAACAGTCCAATAACACCACCTTTCTTTCCGGCAGCCGAACGCGAGCTTTTGCTCAAGCCCCCTGCTGCGCCTCCGCCGACGACGCCTCCATACGAGTGAGTGAAGACAATGACATCTTTGCCCTCATCAAGAAGTGGAAACAGGACCTTGTTGCGAGTATGTTCCGAATCTTCGGCTGCCGTTACCTTCTCAGGGTCCCGGGGGTTCAACGAAGGAGCGCGTGCGTAGACCGTAGGGTAGCCCTCATCGTTGAAGAGACCAGCGAGAGTATCGAAACAAGACGGGTCAGCAAAAGCGCCCGCGAAGAAGACGACCGTGGGAAGCGCGTTGGCCATGGTGAGACCGAGTTCACATTTATCTGGTCTGTCAGTAAGCTGACAGTTAATACCACTATATAAAAGCTTAGTGAGACTTACCAATAAACAAAACAAGTAAGAAATGCCGGTCATTCATGCATTTCTAAACTTCTGCGCCGCACCCAAGATACGTAGCCCCGCACCCCTCAACTGACCAATCCCTACCCGCTTCGCAGACCAAAACGCTGCTTTGGTAATCTTCCTACTTAAAGAGATAGCCGGACGGCATAAATTTTTTTCGTTGTTCCCAGGACCTTCGTCCAACCAACGCGATCTTGAACGTCGTGGAAATTTCCTAGTCAAATGGCAGTTTCGATTCCATGCAGCGTAAAGTTGAAGTTCCTTCTTTTAGAACGACCTTGGAAGATGCCGGCTACCCTTTCTCCAGAGCATTTGGCCGATGGCCGTCAAGTTGATCTTATCGCCGCTGCTATTATCACCTGTGCCGGCTCTTTCACTGCTGTTGTACTTCGTTTCTGGTCTCGACAACTGGAGGCCGATGGATACCATCTAGATGGCTGGCTCATAGTCGCCTCGCAAGTGAGTAGTTCCAAAGCAAGACCACAAGTAAAATGCCTCGGATGTGGGCAATTGGCGGATCGGGACTCTCTCCCGGTAAGCCGAGAAGCAAAATGACGTACGAATCTCTTCTTGGGGCTACAGTAGACAAATAGGCGCATAAATTTCGACCAATTCCGGAACCTAGGGAGGTGGAGTTGAGTCACTCTCAAATCTGGAGTACACACTGCCGCATGGGCCATGCCGGAAGGACATGAGCTGGACGATATGTCGAAAAACAGTACATCTGGACCGAAGTAGGGATGCGAGTGGTTTATAGAGTAGCCAGATGATTCTTCGAGTTGCCTTGGCATCATTTACTATCTCTCCCGGGATTGAGTGGTGTGGGGATCATATAGTCGCGAGCGCCTTCTGTGCTGAACAGGACAACGACAGAATCTCGTCCCAATCCAAGTTTCTTTTCTTTTACCAGCTTCCTGAGTGCACTCAACGGTGCTGCACCACAAGGGCCGTTCTTGATACCCTTGTTATGCAAATCTCCCAAGGCTCGATGCGCCTCCAGGTCCGCTACCACGACACTTGCGTCCACGCCATTTCGTAATACGTCCCATGCCATGCACGACACCGTGCCGCAGTTCATTCCGTACATGATCGTATGGCCAATAGTGATCGGCGTAATCTTTCCAGCCTCGAGACTGGCTTTCAAACACGCAGCCGTTTCAGGCTCGACTGCTATGACGCAGGCCGGTGGGGATGCCGACTTGTAGTACATGGCTACAGCTTGAGCCCATGATCCGACGCCGACAGAAGCTATGGCGTGCGTTACAGGGCCTACTCCGAGGTCTCGAAGTTGTTGATCGGTTTCTGTAAGCATGGTTGAATAACCTTCGACTACCCACTTGGGCCATGTCAGCAGAACGGTATGCCGTGATAATGATCACATCTTACTTGTGGGATGTCTTCGTAGCCTTCCCAAGATGTATCCATGGCGAGAATACTACTTGCAGACTCGGCTTCCTTACGTGCCGCCAGAATAGACGCATCGTAGTCTCCGTCTACCACTATTACCTTTGCTCCCTCTCCTCTGATCTTATTTTGCGTAGCGTGATCCATGTTAATTGGCACAAACACAGTGACGGGTATCTGCAAGTACTTTCCCATTCTTGACACTGCTCTCCCCCAGTTGCCCGTAGTGCATGTCACAACCCGAATGCCAGCTGTTCTGGCAGCCGATCCTAGCTCTTCTATCGAGCTTGTGAACGGCAGATCGCATTTCGCTGCCACCGCTCTGTATACTGCCTATGAAGCACACCAAGAATCTTGAATGCCGGCAACCCGAAACGATTCGACTCGTCTTTGAGTAGAACGTGGCCCAATCCAAGTTCTTTTGCCACCTCTGGTAGGCAATGCAATGGAGTGACGTTGTAGTCGGGAAGGCGTTGATTGAAAGGAGCGACTTCAGGATTAATCGGAGGGCCATTGTATTTCCATGATGCGGCAGATGGGTTGAAGACCATGTTGCAGAAAGACCTCGGGGAGAAACAGAGTGGGTTTGAGAAAGATCGACCCAGTGATGGTCAAAATCTTGAATAAAATAGAATCCAAGCTGCCTCTATGGTGTATTAAGTGATTTTGAGCTAATGTGATCCATCTCGACACGTTTCGGGCACATTACACACAGGCCTCGCAAGTGTTCCGTCGGGGGTGAGCGGGGAACTGGTACGAAGTAGCGCGATGATGGCCCAAGCTTCCAATACCCTGCCGAGACAGTCAGTGCGCAGAGACACTAACGCGCCCCCCAACAGATGTAGGACTTCAATTTTGACGCGCCGCATCTCCACTAATATGGATCTGATTGAGGCTGCAATTATCGCTATCGACTCATAAAACCCTGGGGAAACTTTCTCGTATCAAGAAGTTGCAAAAGAATTTGGTGTTGTGCGGTCAACGTTGACGCGCCGGCATAGACGCGTCATACAGGCGCGTACACAGCCAGTACAGACTCGCCAAAATCTCAACCAACAACAAGAATCTGAGCTCCTGCAGTATATACAGCGTCTTACTTAGAGAGAGTCTACCTCCTACGCGTTAGATAATCTAGAACTTTGCATCAATTATGGCCAAAAAGGACGTCTCCATACAATAGGTTGATCGCTTTGTTAGGCGCCACCGCGACTCCTTAGTCTCACGATAGACGACTGGGCTTGACAGCAATCGCCACAAAGCTGATTTAGGGGCAAAATATAAGCTCTACTTTGAGCTCTACATAAGAAAATCACGAAGTATGGCGTAGAGCCTCAGCATACGTACAATATGGACAAGAAAGGCTTCCTACTTAGCATCACTAGCAGGTTAAAAAGGATCTTTAATAGGCCTCTATATAAGAGTCGCCAAGTAAGGCAATCTATCCAGGACGGCAGCCGTGAGTGGATCTCGCTCATCGCATGTATATGCGCTGACGGATCTGCTGTTAATCCATCACTGATCTATTAATCTGACGCCGGGAGCCTACAATCAAGCTAGGTAGAAGAAATCAACATCTCTTATACGGCATTTATCACGTCATGAACCTCTGGATGGTCAAACAATAAGATAGGGCTTTAATGGCTCAAAAAGGTGTTTGATCGCTCTACAAAGGAGAAGGCTCGACGGCAGTGGCGACTCCTAGTCCTTAATGGGCATGGATCTCACGTTACTATAGAGATTTTATCGACTACTGCGATCAGAATAAGATCCTCTCTTGCGATATTTCCCCCTCATGCGACTTATACGCTGCAGCCTCTTAACGTCTGCGTGTTCAAGTCTCTCTCCACTGCCTACTCTGACGAGCTCTCCGCGTATCTCTATAAGAGCTAAGGACTATTAACAATCGCTAAAAGAGACTTCTTTACACTCTTCTGGAAGGCCTGGACGGCGTTAGTTACGCCGCAATTAATCACCAAAGCTTTTGAGTGTACAGGTATCTCGCCACCAGATCCCACACCTATCCTCAAAAGGTTTAACAAAGAGACTCCGCTAGAGCCAGAATCACCAGTAAGCTCTACCTCAATACTTAGCGCGCGTCAGATTGGCGCAAAATAGAGCGTCTTGTACGCTCAACTGTTAAAGATCAGGCCTCTAGGGAGTCAAAAAAGCTCAGTCAGACAATACACTCAATCTCTATACAAAAGCAACTCCTAGAGCATGAAAATAAGGGCCTCCGAGAAGCTCTTACAAACAAGAAACGGCTTCAAACCAAAGGGAAGACTCTGCCCTTAGAGCAACCTGAGGAGTGGCATGGAGGAGCAGTTTTCTGGTCACTTGCCCGCGTACAGAGGGCGCGTGAGTCTCTCAGCCAACAGGAGACTGAAAAAACAACAGTTACAACTCCAAAAGGCTCAGCAGCAAAAGATTCGTATAGCTAATAAACAGCTCAAAGCTCGTTTACAACAGGAGAAGCGCGTTGCGCGCGGGCAGCAGCCAGAGATGCGCGCGCTAAGGAGAGAGCTGAGCAGGCTGCTGAGCGACGCCTCATCATCAACAGGCTCGTAGGGCCAATCAACAACTTCAAAATTGCATCAAATTAGCCAAAAAGGGTAACAAAAAGGCTTCAAAGTCTACTGTTCTACCTATCAAGAAGAAAAAAATCTGCGCTGGCACCTGTACGCGTTAATGCGGCGGCATCTGCGCCATCAACGCCAGCGTCGCGCAGTGGCCGAATAATCAGAACACCAAGCAGATATCTATAATTTGACTAGCTAGCAATCATCTACAGCTCTATAAGATCTCAACTCTAGAAAATCTCGCGATAAAAGCTTTTGTATAGAGCTCTACAGCCTCATGTTGCTGGCTGAGGTGCTGGTGTTGGGGTGCGCGTTAGTGTCTCTGCGCACTGACTGTCTCGGCAGGGTAATGGCGTCATGTGCCAGGCCCTCCACCTGCATTCCGACAAACGCAACTGCAGCTCTCACGCCTTCGTACACTCTAGAAAGATGTCGCAAAGCCCGCTGGCGGCCGTCAAGCGCGTCTTCATCTATCCAACTCGGGAGAACGTGATAACAAGCTCCTACCAGATCAAGGTAAAATGCTCTATAGACCAAACCGTGGGAGCTCGCTGACCAGGCAACAGGGTGTCATCTACTTCCTCCGCCACCGGTTCCTCTGGCCACTCGCTCGAGCACGGCTCCTCCCCGCCTTTCTCCTCAGCTTGTTTGTGCTCTTCAACCTCTTCTTCTGGGGCATTTTTACCTCAAGTGGCATTCCTAGCCCTCTTTCACAAGGAAGGCAGCGCATGGGTCAACGGGACATTCTTGATACTGGGCGAGTCTGCAGTGGTGGTAGCCTTGCTATTCGAGGCGTTTTTCGTGGACGAATCTCAAGTGGACATCTTCGATGCGGTCCTCGTTCACAGCGGCTACGATGATCTGGTTCGTCCGTTTCGACCAGTTTCCGAGGACTCTTTGAACGATCCCGTCCGGCGACTTGGCAAGCCGACGAACAACCAACAGTATGGTCCATTCTCGTTCCGGCAGATTGCGGAGTTCATCATTTTGCTTCCGCTTAATTTGGTACCGTACGTTGGAGTGCCGCTGTTCCTGCTGCTTACTGGATATCGCGCTGGTCCGTTACAGCACTGGAGATATTTCAAACTGCTAGGCTTCGATAAGAAGCAACGGGATGCCTTTGTCAGGCGAAGAAGGTGGCAATATACTTGGTAAGTGCCCGCGTCGGCGGCCAGTGACCCCAGGCTAATGCGCATGACAGGTACGGAACTGTATACCTCTTCTTGCAGCTCGTACCAGGCTTGAGCATGTTCTTCCTACTAACCGCAGCCGTGAGCTCTGCTCTTTGGGCTGTTGATCTGGAAACCGAGCGCCGGGAGGAGGAAGCTCATATCATCCAAGCTCCGGGATATAGCGATCAGCCGCCGGATGCCAGCTTGTAGTAGTGTCTTTTTCAAACATTCTGCAACGTAGATAATGAAATCAATATCAGAGCAGGGCCAAATCAGTCTTCCTGAAGATGCGAGAGACTTCGGGATGCGTTCATAAATTGCGGCAATAGAGCTGACCAATTAGCGCCACCCCGTTCCTAGCCGGGATTGTGATCTTGACAGAAAAGTACCGCTCGTCATCCGCGAAGCTCACCAACACCATCTCCACCCACCCGCCCATTGCACCCGCACCCTCTCTACAGCCGTGCTGCACTCGGCTTTTTCGATCCTTGGGTCTCACCTGTTCCTCCGCTAATATGTTCCGAGCAGTCGTTCCTCGCGCCGTGCCAAGAGCGGTGCGCCCCGTCTCGCAGAGCACCTTTTGCGCCCCGAATATCTACTTTCAGAACCGGTTAAGGCGGGGATACGCATCGGAAGCTGGTTAGTCGCACTACAGTGGCGCCGTGCCGATGGTTCGAGGCTAATTGGAGATAGAGGAGAACGACCTCGTCATCATTGGCGGTGGTGTTGCGGGCTATGTCGCGGCGATCAAAGCTGGCCAGTCTGGCATGAAGGTGCGCGCACCAACGTTGGATGCAATCACAGGCACGAACTAACGGCTGTTAGGTCGCATGTATCGAGAAGCGCGGCTCCCTCGGAGGAACCTGCCTGAACGTCGGCTGCATCCCCTCGAAATCCCTCCTTAACAACTCGCACCTCTACCACCAGGTCCTCCACGACACGAAACACCGCGGTATCGAGGTCGGCGATGTCAAGCTGAACCTGGGAGCGATGATGCAGGCGAAGGAGTCGTCTGTGTCGGGATTGACGAAGGGCATTGAGTTTCTTTTCAAGAAGAACAATGTGCAATACATCAAGGGCACTGGCGCATTCCAGGACGAGCACACCATTGCGGTCAACTTGATCGACGGCGGAGAGACCACCGTCCGCGGAAAGAACATTCTCATTGCAACTGGATCAGAAGCCACGCCTTTCCCGGGCTTGACTATTGACGAGAAGAAGGTTATTACGAGCACGGGTGCCATTGCCCTGCAGGAGGTTCCCAAGAAGATGGTTGTCATCGGAGGTGGTATCATTGGCCTGGAGATGGTAGGAAGCACACAAAAGAACCAACAGGGAATGTGACTGACTGTTCGCAGGGCTCTGTATGGTCTCGTCTCGGCTCCGAAGTTACTGTCGTCGAGTACCTTGGTCAGATTGGTGGGCCCTGGAATGGATGCAGAGGTCGCAAAGGCGGCACAAAAGATGCTGAAGAAGCAGGGCATGAACTTCAAGCTCAACACCAAGGTCACTGCCGGTGACGCTGAGGGCCAGGGTGTGAAGATTTCTGTCGAGGCAGCAAAGGGAGGCAAAGAGGAGACGGTAGGTTCTTCTCTAGTAACTTGACCACCCTAGCTAACGTTGCGTAGCTCGAGGCCGACGTCGTCCTTGTTGCCATTGGTCGCCGTCCGTACACCAACGGCCTAGGACTGGAAAACATTGGTCTTGATGTTGATGAGCGTGTGGCCGCGTGATCATCGACCAGGAATACCGAACTAAGATCCCGCACATCCGCGCCATCGGAGACGTCACATTTGGACCCATGTTGGCTCACAAGGCTGAAGAGGAGTCCGTTGCCGTTGTCGAGTACATTAGCAAGGGTCACGGACACGTCAATTACGGGGCCATCCCCTCCGTCATGTACACGCATCCTGAAGTCGCATGGGTTGGTCAGAACGAGGCGGAACTGAAGGCGGCGGATGTGAAGTACAGGGTCGGACAATTCCCCTTCTCCGCCAACTCAAGAGCGAAGACCAACTTGGACACCGAAGGTTTCGTGAAGTTCATCTCCGACGCCGAGACTGATCGGATACTGGGTATTCACATCATTGGTCCCAACGCTGGTGAGATGATTGCCGAGGGTGTACTTGCGCTTGAATATGGCGCCAGCTCAGAGGGTAAGTTATTATCTACTTTCTATGGGGGATCTTTACTAACTTGACGTAGACGTGGCTCGCACCTCGCATGCCCACCCCACCCTATCAGAAGCCTTCAAAGAGGCTGCTATGGCGACTTACGACAAGGCTGTTCACTACTAGATTTCTTTCTTTGGTCGGGTTTTCGGTTAGCATCTGCAGGAAGTCGAGCCCCAGCGGGGGTTTGTGAATAGTAGCTGTATAATATGTCCTGCTCGTCCAAAATTTGGTGGTTGGATTCGTCTGGATTTCATCGTGGGGCTTCTATCCTAGTTGAAGTCCTCGCAATACACACAAATGGACCCGCAACATGGGAGGTACTGTAACCGAGTACCTAGGACACAGCAGCAGCTACAAAATACGCGCATTGGCTATTGTGGATGATAATGATGATAATAATTGAGGACTTGTTGCACGACAATCACATTCATGTGGTATAATGTAAATCGTGACGAAGTGGTTTCCGAGGTTCAATCCGAAGTGTTGCCGACCCGACAAGGCTCACGGGATGATGCAAGCATCCTGTGGCGCGTGCGTGCGCGACGTGCATCGCGTACCCGGCGCGTTTCCTTGCGATCTTCAATTCGACCAACCTCCACTTCCGTCCCGCACCATTCCAGCACCACACTTCGCCATGGGCCATCCGGAGCTCCAAGAACGCTGCAATGTGCTTCGACACGATTTGAAAGCTTGGGAGAAGAAATTTGCAGCCGCAAATGACGGTCGCAAGGCGGGACGCGTGGATATCAAGGCGGACGCAACAATTTGTATGCACGCGAGCACTGCATTTCCGATGATATACTAACAAAGGACAGCCCAGAAATACAAAGAATACAACCAGCTACGAGATGTTCTCTCAGGCAAAGTCGCCCCAGGAACACCGTCTACAAAGCGCGCAACGCGCTGTGATTCTCGCGATGTCGAACGAACGCCGAAAGCACCGAAAGCGCTCGCATCAACCCCGATGAAGAGGAAGCGGGAAGATAGTGGTGTTGCTCCGGATGTCGTGGCTTCTCCCAGTCAGCTGCTCTCACCGCAAGGACCTGCAATGATCGGACCGACCCCGCAACGCGACGGTATCGTTCTGGGGCTCTTCGACCTCCTGCCCACGGGGACGCCCAGCAAGACGAGAAGCGTACTGGGTGACGTGGAGCTTAACGTACTGCAAACGCCCAGTAGAAACGCAACGAAGGCAGCGAGCGAAATCTCATTGGAGTCCAGAGCACGAGGAGAGAAGACACCACTGTCGGCGGGCAAGAGGTTTATGTTGGACTCATTCGTGACACCAAAAAAGAGGAAATTGGGCGAGGAAGGTACACCCACACATCTGTGTCAAAGGGGTTCTCGACGCCGGCGTTTCTGCGGAGAGACAACTTTCTCATGAAAATCGACGAGGAAGAGGACGTGGCACCCAGGCCGGCACCTTGGAAGCGGAGAGTCTTAGGCAGGAGTTTGAGCACTATCATTCAGTCAATGAAGCATGAGGAGGAGGATCGACTAGACGAAGAAGCAGATATCATGCGCGAACTTGAGATGGAGGCTGAAGGTATTACGGCACCAAAGAAAGTCAAGGCAGCGGAGATCCTGGTGGAAGACAGCCAGGCTGCGATGCCTTTGGGGTCCTGACCGTGGTCTGGAGTCAGAAGACGACGATGTTGAGCCAGAGACCCAGCTAGGCCCTGACGGAAAACCGAGAAGGGTGTGGAAAAAGAAGGGCCTCAAGAGGCAGACCCGAAGAGTCATCAGTATGATCTTCTCCATGCTTCTTCATATCCAGTGCTAACGATAAGCAGTGCGACCCAACTTCTCGAAACCTAAACCCCAACCTGAACAGACACGGGATGATTCCGACGAAGATAACAAAGTCACCGAAACCCAACGAAACCCGTTCAGCATTCTTAGCGAGCCCGACTTCTCTCGGAAGATGACGCATCAGACTACGCCAGCGACGCCTCCCACAGCACGAAGAAGCGAAAGACGCAGAAACCCCAGCATGAGCCCACCGCAACGTCACAGGCGAAGGATAGCAAAGAAGTCAAGGAAGGACCGGTGAAGGCAGCTGCACGTAAGATCAAGGCGACAGCGCATGCAAATTACCGCAGGTTGAAAATCAAGAGCAAAGGAGGAAATGGCGCGTAAAGGTCGGTTTGGTCGGCGGCAATAGACGAATGGTATGCCTGCTTGCATTGCATGTTCGGCCCGCATGGTACCTGATCGGGTATGAGGCGTCTTACTGCATTGGATAGTCAGCCTTGTGCGTTGAAATGGCGGCGAGCCTATCTACTCCGCTGTGTTCTGAATGAAATTGGTGTGTAGTATTGTTGGCTCCAGGGCTTTGAGACACAAACGTGTCGGTCAGGTCATTTGGCCTATTTACACCAATCAACAAGTTTAGAAGTGATCAGGCTTTGTGCGGCCTCTGCTGTCGTGCACTTATGTAGAGCACATCTCTCGCCACCAGACCTTTCCTTCACCATATCATTTTACCATGGCATACATTCGAAATCGTGTCTTTGAGGGAAGCACCATGTCGTGGTCGACTGAGAGGCCGTGGATGACTAAGCCGGCGAACCCACGTCAAGCTCCGATGTGGACCTCACCTCCGCCGCCTCCAGCACCAGCACCAGCACCTCGTACCCGAATCACAACAACTCGTCTCCCGCCACTCGCACCCGAGCCCGCCCTCTCCTCAAAATCCCCGAAAACAACTGCCTGTCCTCACGTCGCCATGGCTGAGAAGGAGCTCCAAGGCCTGCTCAAGCAGCTCCACCAAACGCTGCAATCACACAAGTACCAGCAGTCCACATCGCTCCTCTCTCGCGCAAAGGTCGCCCTGCTCGGCCTCAACGCCCTCATCCCCACCGAATCAACTCCGCCTAAGCATCTTTACTTCGCGCGCGAAACGTTGGAGCTGGGCGCCGTCATCTCAATCCGCCTAAAAGATCCCGTATCCTTCACGCGCGCTACTTCCAGCAGCTGCAGCCCTTCTACGCACTTCCGGAAAACAAACTACCAAAGGATGGCGGCAACTCGAGCAAGATCACCGGGCTGTACCTGCTGCTGTTGCTGAGTGATGGCGACTATGCGGGGTTCCATACACTGTTGGAGACGCTGGAGGTGGCGGCACAGGCGGGCAAGGGTCTGGAAGACGATGCGTTTATTCAATATCCGATAAGATTGGAGCAGGCACTCATGGAGGGGAGCTACGATCGGGTTTGGGGGGAGACGAAGAAGGAGAGGGTGCCCAGCGAGGAGTTTGCGCTGTTCTCTCGGAGGTATGTACGCCGTATCCTTCCCGGCATTGCTTCTGGCCTGCCTGGGATGCAGAAAGTTCATGGCTAATGTGTTTTATAGGTCCTTATTGGCACCATCCGCAAAGAAATCGCCTCGTGCAGTGAGAAAGCCTACCCTTCCATCCCCATCTCAGATGCCAAATCGCTTCTCTTCCTCGACTCAGAAGGCAGCGTCGTCAACTTCGCAAAGGAGTCGGGCTGGGTGGTCAAGGATGGTAGGATATATTTCCCAGCGCAGGATGACGAGTTCCAGAGCAAAGACATTCTGGTGACGAGCGACCAGGTCATCGAGAATACTCTAGGGTATGCGCGGGAGCTAGAGACGATTGTTTGAGTGGAGAGCAGGCTGATGGGGTGGGACTATAACAGTGCAGACTACTGTACGATACATTTACGAATGGTTAGTGGCGAAATGGCGCGGTTCGGAACTGGACCGAGATCGTCGGTCTAGTATAGATCGGGTTGATGGGTATCAAAGACGCGGAAAAATAATGAAGATATTCCTGATGAAAGCATCCTGCGTCGTGACTACCTCAACGATACAGAAATCGTCAAAATTTACACCGCACAATTAATATGCATCAACAAGAAGAAGATGCCAAATAGCGAGATGAACTAAGTAATTGAATGCTCCTCGTGCTCTCGCTCGTCCTGGCACCCATACCGGCGTTTCATTTCGCCGATCCGCTCCGCATCCAGCTCCGCAAAAGTTACCTTCTCGAACGCCCTAGTATACCCTCGACAGGCACATCACCATGGCGAAAAAGGCGTTGCCAAAGGAAACAGATGGTCAAACTGATAGTGGGCGCGGGGCAGGCGTCGCCGTCGCCGCCTGTGGGTCCAGCGCTGGGTTCCAAAGGTGTGAAGAGTATGGATTTCTGCAAGGTAAGTAACTGCAGATATACCAGACATGCGCAAACGCTATCGTATCTTGTCTTGTAATTCTCTACTCTGTATTCTTCAAGACTCGGAGCGGTCATTGTACGACTGTACACTACAGCGACACGCAACGCGCTTCTTCCCTCCCATGTTTCGGAACCACACCCACCTTTCCATCCACCCTAACCCCCTCTGCCAGGAATTCAACGCCCGCACAGCGCACTACCTCCCCGGCACGCCCATCCCCGCACGCATAACCGTCCGCCCCGACCGCTCCTTCCACTTCAGTCTGCGCACGCCCCCCACCGCGACACTCCTCCTCACCGCGGCCGGCGCGCCGCTCATCAAGCACAAGATCCGCGGCGCGGGCAACGTCCCCGGGCCGATGAACAACCATGACGGCAACAAGGGCAAGACGAGCACGAGTAGCCCGACGAACGGCAATGCGAGTAAGGGCACCGTGGGCACGATTAGCTTGAAGCATGTGTATGAGATTGCGCGGATTAAGCAGGGGGAGGGGAGGCTGAGTGGGTTGGCATTGGAGGGGGTGTGTGTAGGAGTGTGGTGGGGCAGGCGGGGAGTTTTGGGGGTTGTGGTTGTGCCGTAGGGTTGGGGATGTGGTTGCGAGAAGAGTTGAGGGTGGAATGAAGAGGTTGGTTTGGGATGGGAGAGGAGATGAAGTTTGGCCATGGCTGTACGATAACCGCTCTTTTCGTAAGCGTCTAGAGTGTATGCGGAGGTGGAAGGCTGAAGCGGAGAGCAGTAGGGTCGCCATGCTGAAATACCCGCACTGTATACATGTTGTAGAAAGGTTCTGTATGCATATTTGGCACTTGTTTACGCTGTCCACAGCACGCTTCTTGTATCACACATATCTCCTGACACACCGCGCGCTTCGTCTGCATACACGACAGATACAGCTGTTGGTATGTACACTCCTGTGCAATCCCATGAACTTCCTCTATTATATACGGTACGGATATCTCTTGGCGAGTAAGGGTAAGTCCTCTAGCAGACGATAGAGACGTTCGCTGCCGGTGTACTCTGTTTACTTATTTTTCAACACTGTTGAAATTGCGTGTAAAGCTCAACCTACGCTTTGGGTTTTTTACTTGTAAATTCGCTTTATGTTACTTTTAGTTGCATTGTTTCTTGTATCGTGTTCTAAAAACGGGTCTTCTGGGTTGTGAATTCAATGTCGGATGGGTAGTTTGGGGGGTTCGTTGGTTAGAGAATATGCAGGGTTAATAGCTCTGTAGGGCTTGAGATACGGTAGGTATGAGTGGATGTTGTGAGGTGAGGAGGTTAGGTGAGGGGATGGGAGCTGTGCAGTGTGAATGTGTATCTACAGTTCGTGAGGGTGGGCTGTGCTGTGCGTGTCTTCGAATGCACTACCGACGTGTGGAGTTAGGGTTAAGTTTTGTGGCTTTGGTCCATGTGTTTTCTTTTGTTTGTTTATTTAGGTTATAGAGAATATGGTTGGGATTTTCCTTAGTATTCACGCTGATAAAAGGAGACTGGGCTAACGTCGTCGCGAGACTGGCTACTTTCACGTTCAAAGCGGCACCTTGTCCTATGTGCATTCTGTCTAGGATAATCGAAGACGTGGGCATGATAATCCTAACATAGAAACCAAACTGTGTTCGAGAGAGAAAACATCACGATCCTTTCGGTAAACTGTAAATTCGATTAGGAAAAGCTGTCCGGGTGTTGAAAATCGCAGTGAACCAAGGTAAAGCAGTGAGCCGAACACTTTCAATCCACCAACCAACTCTCTTATACCTAAACCCCCAACACTGCGCCCCATATTCTTCAAAAAATCACCAACTACCTAAACACAATCTCCAAATCCTCTCTCCTAAAGAAATGACAAACCATATCAATCTCCCGCTCCCGCCAACCATCCTTTCCCCGCTGACAACACGACGTCTCAACAAACACTCTCTTCAACCCAGTAAGAGACATCACAGCCTCGCGAAAAGCCTTTTTATGACAACCAACCTACCACACAACGCCGACGCTCGCAGGGAGATCACCTCCAGAGCCGCTCTCTGCTCCAAGTCCAGTTTAGCGAGGAAATTAATGAACGTCCAGACGCGGCCCAGGTAGAATTCGTTCATTTGAAATACGTAGAGGCGCGTTTCGAAATGCGTTTGACGGCAGACGTGCGTTAGAGAGAGAAGGCTGGAGACAGGTGGGTACTCGAGGCGGGCCTTGGGTGCGTCGCATGAGAGGAGGCGGCGGCCGTATGGGTAGGGCGTGTAGATTGTGTACCCGCCTATTGCGTAGGTGTAGATTTTGTTTCGGATTTCGCCGGGTAGGCGGAGGAGCGGGGAGTGTGTGGAGTTGCGTTGGGTACTGGGTTGTAAGTAACGGAGTTGTTGAGAAGTTTTGTAAGCACTTGAGGACTTACATTGATGACGTTGCTGCTTGAGAGTTCATGGTGTCGAAGTATGCGGGATGGGTGGTGGTGGTTTGCTGTTTGATCTTCGAGTTTTCTGAGGAAGGTGAGAGGTAGTGAGCAAGACAGGACAGGGCAAGAGGTGCGGGAGATTTTTATATTGATCAAGACCTTCCGGACGTATTGGTACCATGGTTCGGTACTGTCAAGATTTTTACTCATCCTACCATCCATCAAAATACTGCTCATACTATTTTCATGGTACGCTCTACCAAAGATCGTGTAGATCGTGTGGGCATTAGGGGCGTAATTTTTGATCCGTTTCTGAGGAACTAAAAATTGGTACTCATTTCGGTAGACTCACATACTCTCCGAGTGAATGTGGTTTAGATGGCATGTCCAGACGTTGCAGTTACAGTGTAAGCGACTGGAGCGGAGCGTGGGGGCCACGAGTACTAGTCGCGAGGAAGCGGAGCGGGTTAAAATCGCCGCGACTTGCCATGTTTGAATCTCATTACATCAAAAGTGATAGGCTTAAAAATCGAAGTTTAGTTATGTTAGCATAGGTACACTGTAGTTGGTCATGTCCGTCTGTGAGGGTTCAGCTGCAGCCTAGCGTCCACGTGCGCACGCGCCGTGGCGGAACAACAAGGACTCCTCGATGCGTCCACGCCATCATCCCTCCACGGCTCTACACACACTCCCTCACCCAAATGTGAGATTCGGACGTCCATTTGCGCAAACCGCCTGCTGACAACTATTAGGCATCGGCCTAAGACGCTCGCCGCAGGTGAAACAGGCACTCCTTGCGCAAAACCGACGAGACTGTACGGCACGCCTGCCTCAGCCGACCGCCTCCACAAAACCCTTCAGATGCCCCGGCTCGGCTACCTCGACGCGCGCGACAGAGAAGCCCCCGCACGGAAACGAAGAAGGGTCAATTACGCGGGTGCAGATGGCAAGAACGAGGAGGGCGACAAGCCATATTCGAATGACGATCGGCTGGCCCTTGCCACTCGCGACATCAACAGATTCCCGGTGTTCAAGGCTAAAGACAAAGACACGGCTTTCAAGGCCAAGTTCACCGTTCCCTTGAAGAACAAGGACGTTGGGGGTTTTTACAATGCGTTCCGCCCGGCGCCATTGCTGGGTATGCGGTCAGGCAGAGTGTTTGTGGCGCGACCGTTGCACGACCCTAGCGGCGAGTTCGCGATAGTGCTGTATGACCCCACGATCGACGACAAGCCGGTACCGAAGGAAGAGGCAGAGCCGAAGCTTAGCCAGGAAGACAAGAAGGCATTAGATGAGCCGTTGGTGCACAAGAGTCTAGCAGACATTCTTGGTCTGAAAAAGAAGGTAGACGGTGAAAGACCGAGGGTGCCCGTCGTCATCGACCCACGCCTCGCAAAGGTTCTCCGTCCGCATCAAGTCGAAGGCGTAAAGTTCTTGTATCGCGCCGCGACCGGCATGATCGACCCGAAAGCGAACGGATGCATCATGGCAGACGAGATGGGTTTGGGCAAGACGCTGCAGTGCATCACGCTAATGTGGACTCTGTTGAAGCAATCACCAGATGCTGGAAAGTCAACCATACAGAAATGCGTGATAGCATGTCCGTCCAGTTTGGTGCGAAACTGGGCAAATGAACTTGTCAAGTGGCTTGGCCCCGACGCTATCAACCCATTCGCCATCGACGGCAAAGCATCAAAAGAGGAGTTGGTTCAACAACTACGGCAGTGGTGCATCGCATCCGGTCGTGCTGTTGTCCGACCAGTCTTGATCGTCTCTTACGAAACGTTGCGTCTCAACGTTGGAGAACTGGCACAAACATCCATCGGGCTTTTACTATGCGACGACGAAGGACATCGATTAAAAAAACGGCGAAAGAAAGCCAGACCTTTACAGCTTTAAACGGCCTCAATGTACAACGAAGAGTCATTCTCTCTCCGGTACAAACCGATTCAAAACGATCTATCAGAGTATTTTGCTCTGCTCAACTTTGCCAACCCAAACTATCTCGGCACAAGGATGGAGTTTCGCAAGCAATACGAGAATCCCATTTTACGAGGCCGTGATGCTGATGCCACGGACTTGGACCGCAAAAAGGGCGATGAGCGTCTTCGTGAGCTACTTTCCCTTGTCAACAAGTTCATTATCCGCCGGACCAACGACATCCTATCCAAGTATCTACCAGTCAAGTATGAGCATGTCGTCTTCTGCCACCTGGCGCCTTTCCAGAGGGACTTATATAATCACTTTATCCAATCGCCCGACATCAAATCCCTCCTCCGTGGTAAAGGCTCGCAGCCCCTCAAGGCGATTGGCATGCTCAAAAAGCTCTGCAATCATCCCGACCTCCTCGATTTACCCGATGACCTTACTGGTTGCGAAGCCATTCTCCCTGAAGACTTCGTACCCAAAGACGCAAGAGGGAGAGACCGGGACGTGAAGGTCTGGTACTCGGGTAAGATGCTCGTCTTAGACCGCATGCTCGCCTCCATCCGCGCAAGCACAAACGACAAGATTGTCCTCATTTCTAACTATACCCAAACTCTCGACATATTCGCAGCACTCTGTCGATCCCGCGGGTATGGCTGTCTCCGCCTTGACGGCACAATGAACGTCTCAAAGCGCCAAAAGCTCGTGGATAAGTTCAACGATCCCGAAGGTCCCGAATTTGTGTTCCTGCTGTCTTCGAAGGCCGGAGGCTGTGGTCTAAATCTGATCGGAGCCAATAGATTAGTACTCTTCGACCCTGACTGGAATCCCGCGCGGCCGACCAGCAGGGCTCTCGCCCGTGTATGGCGCGATGGCCAGAAGAAGGACTGCTTCGTTTATCGCTTCATCGCAACGGGTACCATAGAAGAGAAGATCTTCCAGCGCCAGTCGCACAAGCAATCGCTCTCATCCTGCGTCGTCGACGCCTCGGAGGATGTCGAGCGCCACTTCTCGCTCGACTCGCTCCGCGAACTCTTCCAGTACAGAGACAATACGACTAGCGACACACACACGATACATTCAAGTGCAAGCGATGCAGGAAGGAAGACGGGAGACAGGTGCTCAAGGCGCCAGCTATGCTGTACGGCGACACGAGCACGTGGAACCACATGGTCAACGACGGCGATAACGGACCTTTGAGCAAGATCCAGGATCTGTTGCTCCGATCCGAGACGGCGGAGAAGGACGTTAGCGCCCCGTGTTTCAATATATCAGTCATTGAGGATGAGTCGTGAGCGTGGCGACGTACCGAGGAACACATGGCGGAATGTGGGGAGGCTCAGGAGTGCCCCACAGGGTGCATATGTAGACGGTGCCGGGATCGGAGCGGGCCCCATCGGTGCGCGTTTAGCGATGCTTTAGCGAGATATATTGCTTGTCTATGCTATTTTTCTTGGACTTGACTCTTGTCCATCTTCTTCAGGGTGGCCGACTTTTCCGCACAGTATTTCCGATGTTTATCCACGTGGGGCGGGGGGCGGCGCACGCGTCCCGCTTGGGATCAAGCCTGCCTAAGTGCTCGGAGGCTTTTATACTCTGCGCTAAGGTGGCTTAAGCCTTAGGTAGTGCTCGGAGGTATACTCTGCGCTAAGGTAGCTTGATAACGCCTCTTTTTTACCACATGGGTAGCTGGGGAGGGTCATCAAGCCATTATAAGGGCATTACTCGGGTGCTTGTTGTTGCTTACTGTGGTATCCGGCCGAAGTAGTGTAGGTGGGTCGCGCACAGCAGGGGTGCGCATCCTATGTAATTAAATGCAACCTTTCTGTTTCTGTCTAATATTACATACAAATTTCAGTACTTTGTATGACCGCCTTCGGCATCAATCACAGCCCGGTATCGAGCTGGCATGCTATCAATGAGCTCCCTTAACTGTTCTACAGTGATCGACTCCTAGGCTTCCTGTACTATCCTACGCAGTTGATTATATGTTGGCTGCCTCCCACCTTCTTAATTAGGGTAATTCACCTCTATATAGTCCTTCATCTTGTTCCACACAGCTTCAATAGGGTTAAGATCTAGGGAGAATGCTGGCCAGAAGATAGGATAAATCCCTCTTTGAGAAAGCTCCTCTATTGTGTACGCAGCTGAGTGCCCTGGTGCCCTATCTTACATAAAGCTTAGGTGAGGACTTAGACGTAACTAGCCATCAATAAGTGGTACAATCCGCTCACAGTAGCTCTCCTTATTAATTAACTTCTACTCCTTCTCCCAGAACAGATGAGGACCTTTAGACATGCCAGAGAAGCAGCCCTAGAATATCTACCCACGCTTTCTGTGGATCTTCTCTACTAGGCAGGTATCCTCTAGCTCCTCTCCTGGTCGCCTTGTTACCCATACTTTTCTGTGACGTCCACCCGTGATCCATGTTTCATCGCTCCATAGGATCCTCCACCATTGCCAGGGTTCCCAGTTGATATGAGCCTCTGCCCACGCAAGGCGTATCTGCCAATTTTGCTCAGTAAGAGGAGGCTTAGCACAGGCTACACAGCGTCTGTACCCTCTCCTTCGTAGAGCACTCCTAATTGTATATTCGCTAACTCCCCAGTGCTTAAAAGGTCCCTTAGGCAAGCTAGAGATAGCTTAGCTGCCTATTACTACGCGAGGATCGTATATATGCCTTAAGTTGATCAACTTAGGCATCCGTAAGGCGAGGTGGGCGACCGGAGGAGCGCTTCTTAGGCGTGACGCGATCCTTAGTAACTGCGTAGCCAACTTGTCTCTCTGTACATTGAAGCTAGTTGGCGATAAAGTCGTAGGTATGGCCTGCTCAACGTAGGGCGCGTGCCTCTACAGCCTCATCGCGGGTAAGGTATCGATGGCGAGGTGTAGAAGGTGGTTCGGACATTATGCGGGTGACGTGGGGATGAAGAAGCGCGACAAAGAAACATGTATCTCTATACAAATTGGGTGACGCTAAATGTGGATTTGTCAGAAAGTCGTATTTAATTACATAGGATGCGCACCCCTGCTGTGCGCGACCCACCTACACTACTTCGGCCGGATACCACAGTAGGTGGAGTAGAATTTTTCGAAACTTTGTTTTTCGCGTGGAGGCGGGGCAGGGGCGTGGGACCGGGGAGCGGAATCAAGCGGGTGGGATAGGAATCGTTGGATGGGGGTTTGTGGGTGCATAACTTGTATATGCGGGATAAGGAAAGGGGACGGATGCGCATAGAAACTTTACTAGTGTCATAAACCTCCCTTACATACCACGATCTTACGACCCACTTATGCATTCCCTCACAGCGATATACCGTGTACCGAAAGCCAATCTTTGAATAGTCTCCTACAGGGTGTAGGCACGTTGGGAGTAACCCCTGTTAGTGCTGACTCCCCTTGTAACAGGTAATCTTTAAGGTAAATCAACGTTTTTAGCCAATTAGAAAGCAGCAGCGATCAATACTCACAAAGGCTAGAACTACACAGGGGTTACTCCCGACGTGCCTACACCCTGTACAGTCAACCAGAGGGTACGGGTGACTAGCGCCAATCCTCTGCAGGGAGCAAATCTCTTGTAAAGGACCACCAAAGGGCTTTGCGACCCATGCGCGCTAGTCACCCGTACCCTCTGGTTGACTGTATGTAGTCTCATGACTCACTCCCCTACCTACCCACCCACTACCAAATGTACCCAAAAAACTAAATGTCTAGCCTACACCTACACCCTCCGCCCTACCTACTCGGGTCCCTCTGCGCTTTCGGAGGACCCAACTCTTCTCCGACAACTCCGCACAAGAGAAGAACCGGCTAGACGTAACCGTAGAACCCGCAAGATGCCGAATATTATGTAGGCATCAGGGACTTTGCAAATCCCACCGTCTGGTAGCGAGCATTAAACTTCGGATGGAAGTGGGTTGGGATCCTAGTGTTCAACGGTTGCGGAGTTGTCGGAGTCGTCGAGTCTTCTCCGGTAAATCCGAAAGAGGAGGAGAGGAGAAGAGAGAAGATGCAAGGTGCCGAGGAGGAGGTAGGTAGGTAGCAGGGTTTCTGTGAAGCGCATCGGGTGGTAGCGAACGTCCGATCCGAGTCGGTGGGTTGTTGTTTGAACCTCCGATATCACAACACCACGGGGACCATGAATGTAGTGATAGCCAAGAACGATGCTCAATACTGTGGTTACCCCTCGAAGTACAAGCCATCCGTCACTCAAGGCCCGTTCTGGAGAAGCTGCGTTTCGATAGCTTGCAGAAATTCTAGTGACAAAGTCTCTGTGCTCGCACAGACAAAAAGCGTTGGTGAAATGGTTATTATTTCAGAGGATAATCATAGTATACGAATGAAATTTAGACATTAAAATATACGAAACGCAAAAAATATATACACGTAAAGCATGAAGTAAAACAAGTATGAACACTGAAACACACGGGTAATCGCCAATCCAAAGATGCTGCCTTCGGAATCCCATCCCGCATCTTCATCCTCATCCTCACCAGCCTCAGCCGCATCCTTTCCCGCGCGACACTCCGTGATCACCCTTTAGCCGCCGCCGCCGCCACCCTTGCATCGGTCCCATTATGCAGGATGCAAATATCACAAAACGAAAAGTTGAATTGAAACGAATGCGAGAGGAAGTCTATACGCCCGAATCTTCCTCCTTGATGCCGATGACTTCCGCCCAGGCGTTCCACGCTGAGCACGTATCCTGGAGCGGCGTGGTATCCAGGAGAACTGGGATTTCGGATTCGCGCTCTACGAATTGCAGCGCGAGGCCTTCGGAGGTGTGCCACCCGATATGGCAGTGCATCTACGTGTCATGCGTTAGCCTCTCCTGTATTCGTAAGGAAAGGGGGTAGGTAAGGGGGACTTACAAGCCAAGTACCAGGGTTATCAGTCAAGAAAGCAATGACTAGATACCCCGAAGCCGGCAGGTTCGCGACGTCGCGTCGCGGGGGGTTGTCCAAGTTGAGGGCTACGGAGCCGTCGAAGGTGGCGCCTTCGTCGGCTGCTAGGATGAAGAAGTCGTGGCCGTGGAGGTGCATGGGGTGGGGGACGTCCATGGCTGTTTCGATGACGAAGTACACCCATTGGTTGGCCTCGGGCAGGAGGTAGACGTTCTCCTGCGCCTCGAACGTCGCGTTGCCTTCTGAGATTTGCAGCAGCGAGGGGCGCGCCCACTCTACGGACATGGTGTTTAGGCCTATCTTCCACTTAACAATGTTGTTCGGTCTCATGAGCTCGACGCCGAGGTCGGCATCCAGAACGGGATTGACTACGGATTGGGGGAGGTAGGGCACGAGGTTGGATAGGTCTTCGTCGACGCAGGTGTGGAGAGAGAGGGCATCGTCGGCGGTGGAGCTGGGTGTGGAAGTGGAGCTGGTGTCGTAGCGGACAATGGCGCGGATGTTGGTGGTTTTTTCGTTACTGGAGCAAGCGGATTGGGGCACGGCGCGCATCCAGTAATCTGCTGCTGGCTGGTTTGCTTCGACAACTATGTCGTAGCGTTGGCCTGCTCGGTATTAGATTTTGGACCATGAATGTGTAGCGTGCAGTTGGCTTACCCGTGGCGATATCCAGGTAGGTAGTCTCGTAGGGCACGATGGGGACGAGATCCATGGCAATGACTTTGAATGAGTGACTGTCAATGGCGAACTTGAAGTGCGTGTCAATAGCCGTGTTGATAATGCGCATGCGGTAGCTCTTTCCAGCCTCGAAACTTGTCTCGTAGCGTGAGCCAGTGTCATTGTTGACGTTCTTGCCATTGATGAGCCCGTTGTCCAGCTTGGGCGGACCGGAAGTCCGGGCGTACTCGTACTTCTCGTCGCTGGTCTGATGGGTCCAATCGGTGAGCATGATGGGCTCGAGTTCCTCGCCATAGTTGGCCGTCGCTGGGCCGTGGACGACGATTGGTCCAAAGACGCCGTTCCAAGCTTGAAGACTGTAATGAGAGTGATACCAACTTGTGCCGTACTGAGTCGCTTTCCAGGTATATGTGTAAGACTCGCCAGGCTAACGACTTGTCAGAGGGGCTGCAATGCAACCTAAGGCTTACTCACAGGAATTGGACACTGAGTGATAGAAGGAACGCCGTCCTCTTGAACCGTGTAGTTCTGACGCATACCGTGCCAGTGAATGCCGGTGCCGTTGTTCTGCATCTTGTTCGTGACATGGACCTTGACAGTGTCGCCCCAGTTTGCCTCAATCAAGGGGCCAGGGATGGTTCCATTGATCGCTAGAACAATACGCTCAAAGCCATCGGGTGCTGCTGTCATGTTGACTACTTCGAACCAGTACTAGACTCGTTAATGAGACATTCAAGGAGCAGGTGCCTCGCACGATGCTTACTTCGACAGTGACACCCGTATCGGGACCTTCTTCGTACCAATTCGTGTCGATGCTGTAGTCGCACCAGACACTTCGGTCGGATGCAGTGTTTCCACTACACACAGCAGAAGTAGAAGGAGAAGAATAGGCTTGTGGGGCTGGGAAAGCAGCAGCCGCTGCCACCAAGTAAACGAGTGTCTGAAGGACAGTCATAGTGATGAATTCAAAAGATTGACAAAGACCGAGAAGGGAAACGAGGGATGGGAGCTGTACTACTTGAAGCCCAAAGAATGAAAGCTGTAGTTTAGCATGAAAGAGGTTGAAGTTCTGGTATTGAAGATCTTCGTCGTGTGGAGATTCTAACCAAGGTCGAGTCCGCACTATACACAGAGAGGAGTAAAACAGGAGGCACGAAAACCCAGTACCTAGCACACAGTGTGATGTTCTGGTATATTTATGTTGTCAGAGCCGGTGCAAGCGGAACCGAGTGTGCCTCTGGTTAATCGTCGCCCGTCGTCGGCGAAACTCAAAAGTGGTGTCCGACGACGCTGCAGGAGTCGTCATCAAGGCCGGGCGTTAGCGGTGCCATTGTCCGTGTTGCGCTTTTCAATAAACCATCACAGTGCCAAGGTGTGAACTTCTGTGAAGGATGCGTGAGTAGCACCCGCATACAAGCCAGTCCACTGTGATATAATGAGCCGACAAGCCGCCACATGATGCTTCCGACGTACTTCAGCAGGCCAAGAGTGATGGCCCACAGCCGCATGCTTGACGTGCTTTCGACTTGATGGGTCCTGTCGAAAATTGTAGGTCCCTTACTAGTATTACTAGTATTACTCGTACGATCCTTATCAATCTGGTAGCGTCCCAAGTAAATCCATTCACCACTGATTAGGTACTACAAAGCAACAAAGCAGAGATTCAAATGGAATGAGATCTACATCAACATCTACGGCTCGATCGCTAACGGTATACGGAAAATAGGGGTAGGAGGAAAAGGGTTAGTCTTCAAATAGATTAGCGGGATCTACGATGTCTAGACTACCTAGGTATTGACTGCAAAATAATCCCAGCACTGATCATTTCAGCTTGGAGAATGTTTCAGGGATTTGCGAGAAACGGAAACGGGTACGTAAGCGAAGCTCCTGCATCGGGTACATCTGGACACGTGCGGTGGGTGCTTGATCCACGGTGCAGTGAATGCATTAAACTAGCACGAACCAGCAGGCCGGTACCGCACACAGGCAAGGCCCGGGAACACGAGGCTTGCAAGCCTCGATTTATTTGTTTCGTTGGCCTCGCGTCTGTCCGCGCTGAATCTTATTGCTTGCTTCGTGCGAGGGATGGTTCTTCGGATAGTTCGGAGAACGAGCTTTTGTAACAGCTAAATATAATCGGCCCTTTACAATTATCGCGTCATCCTTTAGTTCCCCACTGTGGCTAATCCTAATCGCGCCTTTTTTTTTATATACTTTAGCTGTTAAACCTTAGTTATGCTTGCTGTTAAGTCTTATAATCTGTAAAAGGTTAGGTCGACTATAAACGGATATGAATAAATGAAGATCTTTGTTGTGTGGAGATTCTAACCAAGGTCGAGTCCGCACTATAGAGAGGAGTAAAACAGGAGGCACTATAACCCAGTACCTAGCACACAGTAATGAATGAATGAATGAATGTGACAACCGATTAAGGGTCTTCCGCGGGACCATGCATACCGCCACGGCAATGCAAAGCCACACGATCACCTACGTAGACTAGGCGGCACGAGGAAGCAAGCCGCGGCGCGGGTCGCTGGCCGACAAACAAGCATTCTAGTAACGTGCTTAATATGGAGTCGCCCCGGGAGCGTCGTAAGCACACAGCGGCGGCCTTTACTGCAGGAACCATCCTTACGAGTTGCTTGAGTTTTTGCGCTGTTTCGGGTGCCATGTCCCGAATGTCACGCGCGTTAGCCCCATCTATGGATTATGTTCCTGATGGGAGTCAAACGATTGTTGATAGTGCGCGGATGTGCAGAACGAGGGCCGGGCTGTTAGGTGTGTGACAGGGGCTAGGAGCTGACGACTACCAGCACGCTAATCAGGAATGCCTCCTTGAGCGATCTCGCATCGAGGACTTGCAGGAGGACACGTCATCAGCAAGAAACGTGGAAGAACGGCAACTGAAGTCCGTGTTGAAGAACAGGGTCGGAGCAACAAGGGGAGGTTTGGTCGTATATCACACTGAATCACAGTCGAGATCCGTCTCCGAGTGTGGTTGTGGTCACCTCCCAACATCCCTTCGCTGTTCAGTCGCTCCTTCTTCGCACTCTTTGTTCAGAATGTTTTGCAAACTCTCACTGTTCATTGCCCTGGCTGGGTGGGCTACCAGCGCGCTCTCCAGAGAAATGGACTTCAAGCTCTTCGCCTATGGCAAGATAGAGGGACCGGGTCTGGAGATGTTCTATGGTGATGGTCAGTTTTTTAAACACTCGACGATCACATGCACGACTCACTGCGTCCACAGGCCAAGCCTATGTCGGCGGCACTCCCTCTTTCGTGAAGGAAGCTGTGAACATTACCTGTAAGACCGAGTACACACTGAGAGATTCCATAGCTCACAGTCGCAGTGTCGATGACCGAAGGCGACACCAAGTTCATAGCGAAGGCGAGTAGCACGGTGGGCTGGGCCTCGTCGCCCACCATGTATGTCGACCTGACAGAAGGCGCTTCCAACCCCGTGGGTTTTGTCAGAAACAACGAAGAGCTTCCTAGCGGTGCCACGGCTGTTGGCTTCGGCCTCTGTGAGTCACCTGTACCCTCTGATTGGATGTAAACTACTGACTTTATGGCTTAAGATGGCGGATGGGCGTTCCACAAAAAAATGGACAACTCCACTTTGCAGATGAATTTCGTGGCCACGCGGACGAACGAGACCGGCATATACTTGTGAGTGCGCGACGCTGCATAGCATGGACAAGACTGATAGAGTACAGAGTCAAATGGAATGCTGCTCCGACGAAGGCAAACGGGGACATCGCGATATCCTTGAGGACTCAAGCCCCGGTTGTGCTTAGTGATGATGACTGATTGGACGGATATGGTTTTCGGTTCGATGCTTTCAGGCGGAAGGCATGCATGCTTTCCACATCTTTGATATTCTAACGCCTTCTGTACACGTCTTTATTCCAGTATCACATGTCGACACAGTTTGCTTATAGGGCGTCAGTCCCACCACGCTATTTTACTCTTTGCTTGACTCATTCGTTCCGTTCGCTAAAGTAGTGTCCTGTAATCGAGTAGTTTAGTGTACCCATATCACAGTATCCACGTGCCTTTACCAGACATGACTCCTTGACTCTGCGTGTGCCGTTACCACATCGATGGAAAAGATAACCTTCAATCGTCTTTCCTTCAGACGCCGAAAAAGACTCCAGGTGAACGGCTAGGCTATTACTTAAGGAATGAGAGACGTGGGATTGAATGCAGCAATCATTCTAGAAGCCATCCATTTCCCTGGGTTATCACATGCTATCAACCAGAAGATTCGATTGCTGCCTAAAATGCCGCTCTTCTCTCACCTAAACTTGTAGGGTACCGTAGTATTGTTAGGCTCGGGTCTCCTCACTGGAAGGTGACGGCACTGTTTCTGTCCTTTTTTAAGGAGCTCCCGCCCAACCTGCTCCATCACGACGACTCTCGGCTATCCACTTCTCCCACACAAAGAATACCCCCTCTCGAATCTGCACGCACACGCACTTCTACGCACGACACACGCTCATCCACGTACACGACACGGCGCACGCACTGCATACGCGCCGTTCGCGTTGACGACGGGTGTTTTCGGATTTTGTTTTCGCCGACGCTACGGCCTGATTGGGACAGCTCCGGCGCCCGCCGCCTAGCTCCGACGCCACCACGCCCACGACACTTGTTCCACGACTTTTCACGACTACAACAATCCGCGCGCACCCCGCACACACACGAACTCGACCGCTACCTCGAGTGCTGTTCTGCCCACCCGACGCCCCCGGTCAGCTTTGACCGGAGAATCCTCGCGCCTGCTTCACGGCTCGACCGCCCGTCACCCGTCATCTATCCACCATCCCTCTCGCCACAATGCCTCCCAAGCGAGCGGCCACCGACGACCTCGCCTCCGTCAGGCTAAAGTCCCGTCAGCAGTACCTCGAGAAGAGGAACGCTTTAAAACTCGTAGAACTTCAGAAGCAAGTTCAGGAAGAGGAGGAAGAGGAGAGACAGAATCCCTCCCTGAGCAAGAGCGAGTTAGCCCGTTTCGCCCGAAATAGAGAGCTCCTGCGAATCATCATCGCCAGAGAACAGATAGATGACAGCAACACTGGCTTCACATTTGAGACACCCACCGACAAGACCGAGTTGCTCAACGAGCGGCCCAGTGGAGTCGTATCTCTGCGTGGAGGACACAACGCACCTGTGTCTGAGTTCTCTCAGTGGGAAGAGGAGCAGCTCAAGAAGACCATAGGCAAACCTCAGCCTGGTGTAACTCAATTTGAGAACCAGCCACTCAAGGACGAACAATGGGAGTATGTTTTTGATCCCTCAGTGAACGTCCGCTTCACTGAGGATATCAAGCAAGTGGACCCAAAAAAGCTCGAGCTTCAAAAGAAGCTCGATGCAGCCGAGACCAAAGCTACCAGCATTCAGAATCAACGCGCCTCCTTGCCTGTTTCCAAATACAAAGACAAACTCATCCAAGCTATTTCGGAGCATCAAGTTATCATCCTGGTTGGTGAGACTGGCTCCGGGAAGACGACGCAATTGCCTCAGTTCATTCTTGAATTAATGGAAAGTAAAGGCGATGACAAGATGGTTGTCTGCACTCAACCCCGTCGGGTGCCTGCGATGTCCGTCGCGAAGCGTGTGGCTGAAGAGTATGGATCACGCCTTGGACAGGAGGTTGGGTATTCTGTCCGCTTTGATGATCGTACCTCGGAAAAGACACGCATCAAATACGCCACCGACGGTATTCTACTGCAGGAGTTAAAGAGTGACCCAGCTCTTGAAAAGTACACTGCTTTGATCATCGACGAGGCCCATGAGAGGACTTGCAATACGGATTTATTGCTCGCGTTAGCGAAAGATCTAGTACACGCCAGATCCGACTTTCGCCTCATCATATCGTCTGCCACGATGAATGCGGAGGTGTTCTCAAAGTACTTTAACGACGCCCCTATATTCAACGTCCCTGGAAGAATGTTTCGAACAAAAATATGCTACACCACCTCGGCTGAAGCGGATTTTCTGGCCGCGACCATTATCAGTGTGATGCAGATCCACGCCAGTCAGCCTATACTTCCGAATTCTGGCGATATTCTCGCGTTCCTTCCAGGCGAAGCGGAGATCACAGCCGCGCAGGAGGCCATCGAGGAGATCTGTCGCAAATGCGGATCGCGGATTCATGAGCTAAGGGTCCTTCCCCTATTCTCCTCCTTGAGTAGCGAACTCCAGGCCAAAGTGTTCGAACCTAGACCTCCGAAGGCGCGCAAGGTCATATTGTCGACTAACATCGCCGAGACGTCTGTGACTATTGATGGTATCTCTTTCGTGCTTGACTGCGGGTACGAAAAGCAGGCGCAGTACAACGAGAAGACTGGACTTTCATCTCTAGTCGTGACGCCTATCTCTCGAGCGAGCGCGAACCAACGCGCCGGTCGGGCCGGTCGGGTATCGGATGGAGTTTGTTTACGGCTTTATCAAGAGATGGCATACTATTCGGAATTGCCTGAAACAACTCCACCCGAGATCCAGAGAGTTGCCCTAGCCCCAGTCGTCTTGACTCTCAAGAGTCTCGGTATCAACGATATCCTCAACTTCGATTGGCTCGACCCACCGTCTCCCGATGCTATGATAGCAAGTCTAGAAGAGCTCTACGCACTCGGCGCAATCAGTTCAACTGGCGAGCTGTCAATTGTCGGCCGTAGGATGGCGACGTTGCCTTTGACTCCGAAACAAAGCCGCATGATCTTGGAAGCGGATAAATTGGGAGCGACAAACGAAATCCTGATAATCAGTGCGATGCTCACGGAGTCTGGGGCTCTGTTTCTTCGCCCCAAAGATAAGAAGCTCCATGCCGATGCCGCGAGGAGACAGTTCATATCACGCGAAGGAGGCGACCACGGGACTTTACTCAACGTTTATCAGGAATTTGAGGCGAGTGGGTATGATCCAGCTTGGACTCGGTCTTCGTTCCTCAATTATAGAAGTCTGGTGCGTGTTCGAGAAATCTACGATCAGCTTGTGAACCTTTGCGACCGAGTGGAAATCCAGCCCTCGAGTGCCGGGACAGACCATGTCGCAATTCGGCAAGCAGTCACGGCCGGCTATTTTATGCATTTAGCGAGGTTACAACGAGACGGAATCTCTTACCGCACCGTCCGCAATGGTCTCACTGTCTGGATTCACCCAAGCTCTATCTACAGCAGCCCGGAGATCCAACGTCCGAAATGGGTTATCTACGATGAGTTGGTCCTCACTTCGAAAGAGTATATGAGGAATGTTGTGGAGATCGATCCGTCATGGTTAGGAGATGTGGCTAGCCACTACTTCAAGAAAGGGGAGATTGAGAAGCTGGGCGTGGATAAGAAGCTGGGCAAGGGCAAGGGGAAGGTGGGAGTGGATGGGCGATGAACTACAGTACCAGGCCAAAAAGTCCGAGTACCGTGTCTTACCACAGGATCGGTAATACGAGGACGAGCTAAAGGAGCTTGTTGGAATGGATAAGACTGGAAAGGATGCATATTCGGTTTGGACTGCATTTTGGATGGGATCACGAAGACGCGTGCAAGGAGTTTGCCGGAATGCATGGGGCAGGAAAAGGATGTGTATTGTAGGTTTGATTGCAGTTTGGATGGCATTATGATACCCAAGCACGGACAGGTGCTCTTTTTTTTTATACGTTTGGAATTTCAAAGTTCGTATCAAGTACGTGGAACGAGTCGGCAGTATGCGAGTGAAGCAGAGTGCATGTAACGCGTAATCTTGAGCAATTATTACTAAATCCTGAACGCCGTACCATGCATAACATAACAAACAACAACAAACCACGCCTCCACCCCTATGAAATAATTCGTGTCTGATGCTAGGATTCTAGACAGCTAACAACACAGTATACAAACTATATTTATAGTTTAGTTAATATAGCTAGAAATAATACCTTACATAAAGAAAGCTTATAAGTATATTTCTAGTAATTATTTAACTATGTGGTGTCAAATTAACAACATGGTAGGACGACAGATGCTTTCATCTCAAATGGTATCACAAAAAGAAAGCAGAGCGCCCTGCTTATTGTTTAACTATATTTAGCTTATAGACGCAGCTCATAGGTGCTGTGTTAACTTCAGAAGCAAGCGTCTTAGCATCGGACACGAATTATTTCACGGGGTGCTTCTATTCCTCCGTCCTAACAACACCCGCATTACTCCGCACATCAAACTCCACCCACCGCGCCCTCCCCTCTCTCCTCCCCCGTCCATCACTCCCATCAATAGCCCCAGGATTCATAACCGTGCACCCACAATACTTAACCACGAAGGCGGGCGCCTCACTATCTGCGACCACCACACTCGTCGGCAACGGATACAAGTTCAGCGCATGCGCAAAGTCCCAATGCAGCGGCCTTACACTCAACGGAAAAGGCGAAAGATGCGATTGAGAAAGGAGCGTGCGCGTCAACGCACGCGCGGTAAGCGTATCCGTATCGATTTGCTCTTGGGCTTGGGCTTGCGGCGCGGGAGTAAGTTCCAGCGCGGACGGGGCGTCGAGATCCATAGAGTCTTGATCTTGTTGCTCTGGGCCGTCGTTGTCGACATCTGGTTTGTTGAAGCGGATGCTCGTCCGGTGGAGACGGCCCATGAGGTCGTCTCGCAAGATGGCCATTTCGCCCTTTACACCGAACCATGTCAGCCGCGAGGGATTGCTCGTCCAGATGACGTCGCCTTCTTTGCCTTTCGGTTTGCCGGAGCCCCAGACTTCGGTGTTTGCTTCTTTGACGGCGCGGCGGATGCGGTTGGTGAAGAGGTCTGGGATTTTCTTGCGGGGGAGGGGTGTTGCGGCGCCGGCGGAGAAGGCGCTGGGCCAGGCGTCGTTGTCGCCTGGGACGAGGATGAGGGTGGTGTGGGCGAGGAGGCGGGGGAATTCGGAGAGTACGGAGGCGAGGGCGTCGAAGTGTTCTTTGTATTCTATGCTGCCTGCGCCGGGGACACCTGCCAGGCTGGCTTTGGAGCTGAAGTTTCCCATTAGGACGATGGCTAGGGGATATACAGGTTGAAAATCTGCGGTGGTGGGGGAGTATGTGCGGAGAAGAGTTCGGAGGGCTGATAGGGTTGAGGGGACGTCGAGGTGTAGATCTGAGGCGATGACTACGTTGTGTGCTTTATCGGGGGTGAGTAGTTTCGAGGCGATGCGGTTCATTCGTAGGCCAGTTGCGCGCTCGGAGCCTACGCCGAGGAAATCTGTCCATCCGAATGCTGGGCCTGCTAAGCTGCTTTTTTCAGCGTCTTCTGTGCCGCCGAGCGTTGTTGATCTTCGTTCACAGGGAGGGTGACCGACGGAGAAACCGATGAACTTTCCGCCTATCGTACCGCCGATGCCGCCCGTGCCTCCTAACGCAGAGGTCGAGCCAGTGGTGGGGTCTCCGCAATTCTCCTCGTAGCTGCCGTCTACAAGCACTATCATGCCCGGTGCAAAATAGGTGCCGTCCTCGGGTATTGGGCGCGCATGTTGTATGTCTAGCGCTATTGTGCCCGTGAGATCTGAGAGAGTGAGAGTGCCAGTCGGAGAGATGGTGAGCATGCCGAGCAGGAGATGTGTACTCCCACTTCGACCTAGAAGATTCGAGATTGGGGTAATAGTGTTGGTTTGTAAGGTAGCAATCGAACCCGTTCTGTTCAGGGTAGCTGACCGGGCAGCGGAGAAGGTAGGCGCTTGAAATGTTTCATTCCGAAGTATGCGTTGATGAACGACGTGATAGCGTTGCCTGAAGAGATCCGTCTTATGTGAGGGGTCTGGAAAGAGCGACGGCTTGGTTGTCGACCTACTACTGTTAGTGGAGGTTTCTTGTGCTATAGGGGGGCGACCATACTTGTCGAAGTGCTTCTTCGAAACGTTGTACACCAGTTTCGGTTGCTCAAAGGCTCCAATGACTTTCATCCACTCTCGTGGATCCTTCAATAGCTCATCTTCCTCCTCGTCATCCTTCATCTCTAAACTCGACATACCAAAGCTGGTGTGAGCATCCAGAGGTGGCCTCGTTTGGGCAGCCGGTCCACCATTCATAGCTGCATCTGGTCCGAAATTGAAACTGGCTTGTCTACTCAGAGTCGAGCCGGTAGCTATCCTGCCTCCGCTCATAGACCCCTCAAGCGCCTTCAGTATGCTTTGGAGCGTCTCCCCATCGCCCTCGACAATGACCTGGCCGCTACCTTTCTTCCAACTCTTAGCCACTTCCTCCAACACCTTCTCCGCTAGCCCCTCTTCTCGCCATCCCGCACCACAATGCTTCCCAATGAAACTCGCTAGTGCCGCGAGCGCCGACGAAGTGAGTGTCAGATTATGCTTTTTCGTGAATGTGCGGAAAGCGAGCGGGCGTAATGTTGCTGGTGGTAGTTCTACAGGGAGAACAGTGGCTCTAACAGGGGGTTTGAGCGATGGCGGGGCGCGTATGGCAGCTGTACGGCGGGGATTGATGGGATGAGCGGGTGTGCCAAAAGCGGGAGACGAAGAGGGTATTAAATTTTGAGGCACTGCCAATGGCTTCTCTGGTCGTCGTGTGGTCGCCATTGTATTTCATCCGAATCGTGTATAGCGAAGCGTGTATAGCGGAGTGTTGACGGCGTTAATTGATTCTCACGGCAGTCGCGTCGACGCGCCCACGCCTTCGCGTGCGCACAGACCATATACCACCACCTTTTGCGCCGTCGCAACATCCATACTCACTCGCCCTCGACACCAACTTCACAATTGATAGGAACAGCATCTGAATAGATCGCCATATCACTCACACCATGACGGACCCATCGAACGAACCCACGGCAGACACCGCCGACCTGCCGCAAACGAAAGAGAAGCTCGAGGAGCTCACCAAGTCCGCCTCGCTGCAATACTCACTCAAGAATTTCTCAGCCGCTGCCGACCACTACGCTGATGCCGTCGAGATCCAAGCCAATCTTAATGGCGAAATGGCGCCCGAGAACGCCGAGCTCCTCTTCCTGTATGGCCGCGCACTGTACAAGGTCGCTATCGCCAAGAGCGACGTGCTAGGCTCCAAGGTCGTACAGGAGGAGAAGAAGCAGACAAAGGCTAAGAAAGCGAAGAAAGAGGTCATACAGGAGGATACGGGCGGAGCAGCTAGCGGCGCGACAGCAGAGAAAGGAAAGGAAAACACGGTGGAGACGAAGCCGTATTTTGAGCTTACCGGCATGGAGAACTGGTCGGATTCTGAGGATGAGGACGAGGAGGAAGGTGGAGAGGCCCAGGCCGAGGAACAAGACGACTTTGGCGACTCGTTTGAAGTCTTCGAGATTGCGCGCGTGCTGTATACTAAGCAGCTGGAAGCGCTCGATGGGGCTGACAGCGCCGAGAAGGGCAAGGGCAAAGGCAAAGCAGAACTCACGCCAGAGGCTCGAGCGATCAAGGAAAAACTTGCAGACATCTATGGCTTCCTCGTCGACCTATCTTTTGAGAATGAGCGCTTCCACGATGCGATACCCGACGCGCGGACCGCTGTGTCGTTAGCGGAAGAGCTACACCCATTCGAGCACGAGAACGTGACATCGGCGCATTATACACTGTCATTAGCTCTAGAATTCGCCTCTATGGCGAAGGTCCGCGCGCAGCAGGCTGGACAAACCAAGGACGCGCCCGTAGACGATGCCAAACAAGACGAAGCCCAACAAGAAGATGTCATCGACTGGGATCTAAGAAACGAAGCTAGCACGCACACCGAGCGTGCCATCTCCAGCCTCGAAGCGCGCCTGAAGCAGGAGGAAGCCGCGCTCTCCTCAGCGACGCTCACGCCCGAGCAGAAAAAGGAAAAAGACGATGTCATCGAGGAAAAGAAAGGCATGCTTGAAGATCTCAAAGCACGAGTACGTCGGACCCTCTCTTCCTACGAATGCATATCGCTAACAACATTCAGCTCATCGATCTCAAAGCCGACCCGACAAAGCAGCAATTCGACACCGTTGACCAGTCCGTCATGCAAGGTCTTCTAGGCGGCCTTCTGAGCGCGGACCCCGCGACGCAAAAAGCAAAGATTGCAGAGGCCACGCAGTCTGCGAATGACATCTCTGGACTTGTCAAGACGAAAAAGAAGAAGACGGATCCTCCAGCTGCGTCTTCAGCGGCGGCCGAGGCTTCGAGCAGCAAGAGGAAGCTGGAGGTAGAGGAAGACGACGCGAACGGAAAGAGAGCAAAGATGGAAGAGATGCAGTGATTGGCGTGGCTTTAATACCCTTCTTTTCTTCTGCCCCGTAGTTTGGGTTTTCTCTGCCTGTCGCTGGGGCGTGTATTATGTTTTGCAGGCCTTCTGGATAGCAAGGGGCGCGTGGTCTTTGGGCGGATACGTCCTTCCAGGATAGGCTTTTGGACAGTTTCACGGTATACCTTAGCACGCACTCACGATTCTGCAATAAAAGAACAACGAATTTCCCATCTCACTACACAAGTCTAAAAAGCCTCCCCCCAACCCGATCCCACTCATCATCCCACCTATTCTCACTCTCCCTCAACGCCCCCTTCTTCAACGTAGAAAGAACACTACCCTCACCCCCAAACAGCTCAACAAGCTGCTGCGCCAGCTCCTCCGAGCTCTTAAACCCCTTCCCATTAACGTCCTCCTTGACCAGCTCGGGCCACGCCTCGAAATCGCCCCACCCCACGACGGGCAATCCCGCGCCAAACATATCGACAACTTTCATGGGGAGATCGACGCCCGACGAGGACGTGTGCAGCGAGACGCCGAGATCGGCGGCGGCGAGGAGGGTAGCGTAGTCCGAGGGTGTGAGCCACGCTATGCGTATGACGACGTTTTGGAGTTTATTTTCTTGGTTCAGGGCTTGGATTTTGGCGAGGTAGTGGGCTTGCAGGGGCCCTTTGCCTGTGATGATGGCGAGGATTTTGGGGAGCGAGGGGTGTGAGGTTGCGTGGGTGGAGTAGGTGGTTAGCGCGGAGAGGAGCAGGGAGAAGTCTTCGTCTGCGGTCCAGGAGGTTGGGCTGACGATGAGTTTCCAGGGGGTTTTGGATCCGGCGGATAGGTCTTGCGCGTATTGGGCTGTTTCGGGGAGGTGGGCGAGGAAGGTTGTGCGTTCTTGGGTGGTGATGGGGCGGAAGATGGCGGCTGGGCGGTCGTGGAGGGCTTGAGCGGTTACGCGGTAGTTTTGCTTTAGGACGCGGGCCATGGCGTGGGTGACGGTGAGGTGGTGGGCTGCGAAGCGGGAGAAGATGTTTTCGTAGAGGGCGGAGATTTTGACAAGAGGGTGGGAGGGGCCGAGTTTGAGGGCGAGGATGGAGTAGGCGAAGTTGTGCCAGTCGATGATTAGTTCGGTGTTGCGGAGGAAAGAGATGATGGTTGCCATGGCGAGGGTGGGTATTGAAGGCGGGTTCTTCAGAGTCAGTACATAGTAGGTTGGGAAATTAGGGGAAACATACTTGAACTAGCATATATCTTGCAGGCTCGGAGCCGTAGCCCAAAGCATGATACAAACCACATGTTTGCCATAGGACTTTCAGCGGAGCAAGGATAGGGAAAAGCAACTTGCTGCTTGAACGGAGGATGGACGGCGCGGGTACTAGCGGGATGATCTGGATCAGGTCGTTTGCGGCGACATCCGGATGCACTTCAGATTCTGTATCATAGTGTAAGCTACTGCGTTTATGCAAGGCCAGACAGTCCCACCGTGGTATCCGATGAGATAGACCTTTGCGCCGTGCTTCGCGATGCTGATGGCATGGTACTGCATGCGTGGTGACCGTCCAATGTCTCCCAAAACCAGGATGTGGGTCGTTCGACCGGCTTTGAAGTTGGCCTTCTTCTTTCCATCTCTTCCTTTTATTTCTACTTCCTCGCCTTCCTCGTTGACAGCCCGAAGAGGCTTGTCCTTGTAGGGGTCGTACTGCGGTGGTAACGTGACGAGGACGATGGTGAACAGGGTGGACAGGCCCAGGATAGCATAGAGGGCGACATCGAACCACCAGCTCGCGTTCTCGCTCAGAAAGTCGTCTCTGAATATGCTGAATAGGTTGAACATGTTTCAACAGGTCCAATCGGAAGCGCGTCTATCCAGGATCGGAGGGGTGGTCTAGGCAAGGTCTGCTGTGGGTGAACGCCACAGCCGCGGAGTTCGGCGGGCATGCGCCACGGTCTACCCATGGATCGGGAAGCTGCCAATACCCATCCATCAGCGTCACCGAGACCCCTGAAAACGCGGCCGCAAACATTCGAGACGACTCCGACTCGCGATCCCTCCGCCACCCCGCAATTCGCCCTTGTCTCCCCGCGCCTGTCGCTCCCGTCTTCGTGGAATTGGATGCCGCGCTCTCTATCGTAAAAGTCTCGACCCACTTGCACAGGCGAACACGCTCCGACCATCTATCTTGCGACGGACCTCGAGCGCGTCACATATGGCGTCGACCTATGCCTTGCCCGTGGATTCCGCCTCGCAGGGTCTCAGCCATGGACGCTCGCGGTCGCATTATACCGCCGACCACTCGGCGTCTTGGGCTGGCCAAATGAACGGCACAACGCCCCCCCGAGCTCAGAATCAAGCGGGGGGTGCTCACCGTCACCACAGGTCCGAGATGAACGGCCAATTGTACACACAAGGACTCTCGCCTTACGGACACGAGCTCAAGGAATCGCACGACCATGCGCATAACCATTCTCGATCCACCGATTCAACGTATACGCTGAAGCCCTTCCCCAACAGGCGGCCGAAGGCGGCAGCGAGGGGCGAGTCGGACTTGGGAAGACCAGCGCTGGCAAAGGGCGCTGCGGGCAAGTCTGCCTTCTCGCCAATCCACGAGAATCCGGCGCCGCTTCCGCCATCCTCGTAAGCTCGCTCTGATTTGAGGGCGCCGGATACATGTTGACGTGTGACTAGGTCCCGGCTCAAACTGCCTGAAGCGCTCACAGCTCTCCTCATACCCCTCCCGTACGTCTTCGCGTCGTTGGCCTACTCCAGCATCGTGGCCCAGACTCGCAAGTTGCCCGCTAGCTTGGCAGACACAATTGTCGAGGCCGATGTATCCTCTTCAGGCATCACGGGCGGTGGACAACTATTCCACGCGTGCACCTTATCGTCCACAACACTGCTGCTGGTCGGGCTTATCGCAAAATTCCGTTCTAGCGCAGACCAACCGCTTGACAGACGGAAGAGCTTTGGCAGCTCAGACGGTTCAGGCGGGAGTGCGTTGATGGACGCTACTTCGTTATGGCGCATGTCTACAAATGCGCTTGGTGTATTGCTGCCCTTTTACGCAACAATGCAACTGGGTGGAGCGCGGACGGCTTTGGTTTTCCTGGTGGCAATAGCGGCTGGCTTGGGCAGTCTGGATCAAAAACCAGGAAAACATTCACTTTGGGAGAACACACGAAAGACTTTCCGGATGAGAAAAGCAATCCTTGGTTCGCTGCTTCTCGGCGCGCTCATTGATGCATACTGCTCTGCAAGCCTTTCTGGGGTGACGTTTGGTTACCTTGCATTGACGGCATCCATCTTCGTCTTTCCTGCGCCGCTGCCGACCGCAGGATGGTTTCTTATGACTAGCACCCAAGGCCAAAATCCCTGGAGTACTCAAACCTCGACTAGAGCAACCTTGCCGAAGCCATCCTCGCCCCTCGTAGATACGCCACAGGACGCCATCCTCACCCTCGGCTCCGGCATTTTCTTGAGCCTCATCACTGTTCTTTACGCGTCCATCTTTTCAACGTCTCCCTCTACGTCTCGATTTTCCCTTCTTTTTTCGACCCTCTCAATTGCATCAGCGACGGCATTGATATATTTTTCACTTCCTTCGGCCTTGCGCAGCCAGAACAAGGGCGGTTTAGCTCTTGGTAGCCTTTCCGTTGCAGTGTTTGGAGCATGGGAACATCCAGGTGCATGGCATGCCTATTGTATATTTCCTTTGAGCTGCGCCCTTGTTTTTGCAGCGACCATTTACGATACCCGAGCATCGGCGGTTCCCGCTCCATCTTCACATGGCCATTCGCAGGCCAGCCACCGGCATTCCCACTCTCATGGGCACGACCATCATCTTCATGGAAACCAGTCCAAGGTTTCTGAATTCATAATTGCGCGCTGTACGCCTGGCTCGATCCTTCATAGCATTATGATTGAGAAAGACTCGCGCCGGATTGCTTATTTTGGGTGGTAAGTGTGAATCCCCCTCTACCTGCAACGATTCTTCATCTGTTTAGGGTATCCGAATACCTGAATTGAACATTTGCTGATGGATTCTAGTCTCAACCTGGGGTTCATGATGGTTCAGTTCTTCTACGGCTATGTCAGCGGATCCTTGGGTCTCATTACGGATAGTATCCACATGCTCTTCGACTGCGCCGGACTTGCAGTTGGTTTGGCTGCCGCAGTCATGAGCAAATGGCGTCCAAATGTCGCATTTCCATATGGCTACGGCAAGGTTGACACGCTTTCTGGTTTTGCGAACGGCGTGTTCCTCTTGTAGGTTTTGGAACTTTCCATATAGAAAACCTGTTGATCTTTTTCTAGGCTTGTCAGTGTGGAAATTATATTCGACGGGTTTGAAAGGCTGTGGGAGGGCCACGAGCTGCACAGACTCAATGAGCTCCTCATTGTCAGCGTCCTTGGTTTCTTGGTTAACATCGTGGGGCTTACGGCCTTTGGGCATGCTCATCACGGCCACGGGCACTCGCATGACCAGTAAGTTGCTAATGGGTATTTTCTTGTAAGACTTCTGCTAACGCATGGCAGCGATCACGGAGACCACGACCATTCCCACGGACACTCTCACGGACATTCGCACGACAATGAAAACATGCAGGGCATCTTCCTCCACATCCTTGCCGATGCACTGGGCTCCGTTGCCGTCATCATCTCCACCCTACTCACGAAATACTACGGCTGGTCTGGCTGGGACCCTATCGCATCTTGCATCATTGCAATCCTCATCTTCGCCTCTGCCATCCCTCTCGTCAAAAGCTCCGGCATGCGGCTGATGTTATCGCTGCCTGCAGACATAGAGTACGGTATTCGAAATACGCTTCAAGAGCTGAGTTCCTTGCGAGATGTAGTGGGTTACGCTGTGCCAAAGTTCTGGCTCGAAGACGAGGGCGCTGCGCACGCTGAGGTGCATGCTCACGATCATGAAAAGGCCAAATGCGACCATGATCACGATCACGGGCATTCTCGCTCGCAACCAGGGCACGATCACGGCCATGAACATTCTGCGCACGACCACGACCACTCGCACCCGCATAATCACGTCGATCACGCGCATGATCATTCGCACCAGGACCACGACCACGATCATGACCACGACCATGCGCCTCGTGGGCAAAGGATTCTCGGCGCTATGCACATTATCGCTTCACGAGCAGCCGACCTGGAAGACGTGCGAGAACGCACCGCACAATTCCTCAAGGGACGAGGCATGGACGTCGTATTACATGTCGAAAGGGAGGGTGAAGGCAACTGCTGGTGTGGAGGCGGCAACAAGACGAATTAAACCGCGCGGTCCTTCTCTCGTTCCTCAGTAGCATATTACAACGGCGTTTATAACAGGTCTTTTCTCTTTGTCGTCAATATCTGGTTTTGTTTATATCGGGGCCGGGATGGAGTTGGCGCATTTTGTTTATAGGGACGCAGGTGCTTGAATAAAGACGGAGCGTACAGACAGACTTAGCAAAGAAATATATATTAAAGGGTATGAACGGTGTACAACGGTGTTTTGCAATTGTGCTTTGTGAATGACTTTGCGCTGTTCGTGAATCGCCACAAGGAGTGTGAGCCAGCCCACGCGCAGTGAAATACGCGAGTCATTCCACTTTCGGGTCTAGCGTCACTACAAAATCCATTTCGGTACAAGCGAGCTCCATCAGGACTTCGCCCTTCACAGCATCGTCGCAACAGAGATAGTTATGAAACGATCGCTTGTAACTTGTCGAAATAACTGCATATCAACCGTTGGGAGATGTCGGACGTGACGACGTGTCGGTGCTGGCCTGCGTGCCCGAATGCGATTGATTGGTCTGCTGATGGGATTATTGCGTTTGCGAGCGATGAGGAGATTATGCTCTTGGTGAGTATCTGCCCGTCTGGAAATGGGTGGAGGTGTGGTGTTTGGAGGCAGATCTAATATGAACGACTCCCATTCAAGCAGCCTGACTAACATTCCGACCAGTTCCCGCAGATCGAATCCCAGGACACGAAGCAAGATGGCACCTCTTGGCACCATCTACCACTACCAGTATCTTGGTTCACGACTTCGGAGCTGCCAGTAAAAGAAGCAGCGCCGGTCTCCACGTACTCCATCGGTGAAGAGGTGTCGTCTAGCGCGCCCATTCTTTCCACATGGTCGCCGCCCGGGGTTGCGAAACATCGGCGGTGCGCCTTGGGCGTCTTGACGTCGAGCTTGGTGTTTAGTATTTGGGCGAGTGAAGGCAAGGTGCAGGAGGAGTCGAGTTGGAAGCGAAGGCTGGTGAGTTTATATTCGGGGTCATGTCATTCCGTCACAAGATGTGTACTAATGCAAGTCACAGGTAATCAATCATGCCCTCGAGTCATATTTTCTTACCAACGCCACTGAGGAGGAGAGCAATCTGGTACGAAACCTAACCGAGAGATTGCGCCTACGCAGTCGTGTTCGATGCTTTGCTTGGGCCCCTGCTCTTCCAAGTCCACCCGCTACTGCTATGATGGGCACACAGTCCACTTATGGCCAGCCTTTTGTTGCCGTATCCAATGAAGACAACCAAATCGTCTTCGTCGCCGTCAACTCGCCTACTACGACTCTCGGTGTCGACAAAGAGTGGTCAGCCACTGTGAAGAATCATATTTCAATCGTCCCCGAGTTTGAAAACGTCTTCACGAATCCAAACACATTTGATGAGATCATGCTCACACAGCGACACATGTCTCATCTGGCATGGAGCCCCTGGGCGGAAGATGGGGACTGGCATTATTCTGTCTTGGTGTATGCCACCAATGAGGATGTCCGCGCCAGAGTCGTCACTTACAACAGTGAGCAGATCGAATTGGACGATTATGAAATCACCTATCCCGATCTTCAACTACGGCATACTGGACCTATGAAGTGGTCGTCGAGGGTTGAAGATGGCTACAAGGTCACACTAGCCCTTTTCACACTGTCCGGTGTAACAGTCCTTACAGTATCAGCGAAGAACGCAGAGATTCTGGCCCGGAGGACGCATGACTTGGATGGGCGGTGGGATGAGATCAGCGGAGTCGTGTGGGACTATACGACAGATGAGCCCTCGCTCCACTTCGCCTCATTACAGTGTACGCTGAATCATCCGACCGCCGGTCTCGGGCTTTCAAGCGACAAGCTTTCTACCATGCCCTGGCCCAATTGGCGCGAACAACTCACTGACTCGCAGGCATTGTTCAGCATTCAGAAGGAGCTCAGAGGCAACGTAAGGACCAAGGTGTGGGGCCTCTCGAGCTCTCCACTAGGCGACTTCATCGCAACTCTGAGTACTCGTCATCCGTCCGACATGATCGAATATGGGCCACCCGCGACGCGACGGAGCACAATCGCAATCAGCGGTTTGTGTATCTATAGCCAGCAGACCACGATAGACATCCCCAAGCAAAATTTCGACGCAGAAGGTCTTTCTTTCACGCTCCAGAAATGGATCGAAAGCACCCTGCACGGCGAGGACCTTGCAGCCAGCATCGTTGAAGAAGTAGCCAGCAAGATATTCCAGAACCACTGGAAACCGAATCCCAGGCTTCCTTCAGAGTCATATACTTTCTCGAGCTCTCCAGATGCTCTGCGCCCACTCATCACCGAGACTAAGCGCGCCATCTTTCTGAACGAGCACACAATAAAAGACCGCTGTACTATCCTCGTCTCAGAACTCTGCTCGCCATCCGCATCAACATCTCTCCCCAGAACCCTCATCGCATACCGCCTCGCCACCTCCGCCCTCAACCTTCCAAAAGAACTCGCCAAACGCACCCCATTCAGCGCCGAGATCCATGTCTACCATCGTCGCGTCGTCGCACTCATCGACACCGTCATGTCCGCCGAAGATCCTCCCGAGCCAGAGTCACAGTCGACCAACAATTCAACATCTAGTGCCCAAAACATCCTTACACAGCCATGCGACACCTGCGATTTCTGCGAAGCAGATATCCCATTCACAGATCTCATATCCGCTGCATGCACAAACGGACACCTGTTCCCTAGATGCGGGCTAAGCTTTCTAGCTATCCAGGCGCCACGAATGACCAAATACTGCGGAATATGTAAGACGCCGTTCCTAAGTGAAGAGTGCGTGAGAGTACAGGAGATGGGGAGTAGGGAGTCGAGTCGGGAATCGAGCCCAGGACCGGAGGGGTTGTTGGAGAGCGTTGACGGGGCGGAAACTGAGGGAGGGGATGTGGTGATGGCAGAGGCACCGGGAAGCGGCGCAATGAAGGGAAGGGAAATGCCGGTGTCGCTGGCTAGAGTGCTGTTTCTTGCTTGCGATGCGTGTGTTTATTGTGGGGGGAAGTTTACGGGCTAGACAACTAAGGGTGACCTGTTAGCTATGCACATGATACATGATTATCGCGGGATTGAGAACAAGAACTCGATGTTTCAACTTTCAAACTGATGTTGAAAAGTTCAATCAAGTTGGTCCATCCCCACAGAACCATATCGACCGCACGTCATCATGAATCTAGAGAGTACTAATCAAGTGGAGCATTTTCTCAGGCACTATTTTAAGGTCCGGACTCGGGAACTCGGGAAACACCCAATCACCAGATTGAAGGACCTCCTATTCAGCCTCCACCCAACAATGTCAGCCCTCGCCCTCAACATACCCTTTACAGCAGTTTTTCCTCCTGCATCGATCGCAGTGCACCAGCACATTCCTAATCCGTCATCTCATGCATTTCCCCATGTAAGAAGCCCCACAAACGACCACGGCAGTATAACCAGCATTGCCCGAATCGAGGCTAGCGCTCATCGATCACAGTGAATCGCGCGTCTGATGTGCATGCTGCATGATTCCACGACACCTCAATTTCAGACCGCAATTTCAAGCTTGCATATTCAATTCGCGCAAACAGTCATACAATATAACCTCACCGCACAGCATCCAACATAAGCCCCTTCCTCCCTCTCGCCACAAAAGGCGCAAAACAATCATGTAACATCTCCACGTCCGCTCTCTCCACTCCTTCTGCTAATCGCACATCATACCGCGCAAATAGATTCCTAATCACCATTAGAATCTCTGCCATTGCGAGGTTTTGCCCCACGCAGCTCCGCGGGCCCTTTCCGAAGGCTGCAAACCACTTCTGGTTCTCTGCTTTTTGCGCGCCGAGGAACCGCTCTGGGTCAAAGGTTTGCGGCTCAGCGAAACAGGAGGTCAAGAAGTGGAGGCTGCGGATCGTCATGGATTATCGTATAGCCAGCTGGAACAAGGTAAGATCTCGACGTCTTGGGTCCGTGTACGTCGTCGGTTGGGAGGGGCTGATACGTGGGAGCCGGCCTGAGATACCAGTTGCGAGACGTAACCCCTCTGTTATAACGGCGTTAAGGTACGGTAGGTTTTCCAGCTGTTTGTAACTAAGCACTTCTTTCCTTTCTTCGTCGGAGAAGCGCTGTCGAAGCTCAGTTTGTAATCGCCTGAGGATATCTGGATTCGCTAACACATGATCTGATACGTAATCGTCAACAACGTATGACTCGTCTCGCTGCCGGCCCCGATCAAAAGCGCAATTTCTTCAAACAGCCTCCTCGGCGTCTTCTCGGAATCAGGCAGATCACTACTCTTGTACACCTCGTTCATGATAACGGGGAAGTCTTTGCTGCTGATAGGCTTGCCGTTGTTGCGGGTCACATCGAGAGCTTGGTCCTGCATCGCGCGAAGGGAGTCGAAGATACCGAGTGCGATCTCCCCTTGGTGCGCTACTACCCAGTGCGGCAGGAGATTGAGCAGCGTAGTGAGAAAAGGAAATTGCCGATTCCACATATAAATCTGCGTAAAGTCGCGGATATGCTCGTGGAAGACGTGCCCCAGGTCCGGCGTGTCCAGCAACGCCATTGATTTCGGGCACGAGATATCCGTCACGACGTCGCTCGCGAGCGCGCGGTATGCATCCGTCATAGAACCCGGCACCCCTTATCGCGAAATTCTTCGATGCGGCGAAGCAGGCGGTCGAAGTGCGCTTTTAGGACATGTTCGACGCGAGCGATGCTCTGAGGCGACAAACCTTTTTTAATAGGGCCGCTGCGCATCTTGTGCAGATCTGGGTTCGTGGTCGCGAAGATGGAGCCGTTGCGGTCGAACCAGGAGTAGTACCAGGGGTCCTTGTGGAGCTTTTTGCTCATGCTGTAGAGGGAGGTGAAGGAGGTTGGGTCCGAGATGTGGACTTCGAACGGGGTGATGCGCACCATGGGACCTGGTGTCCGTGCATTCATTGTCAGGTGGAGAAAAGGGTTGAAGTTGCGGCAATAGAGGCGTACCGTATTTTTCGTGCATCTTTTCTATCTCTTTGTAATACTGTCCCACCAGCACGGCATTGTACCAGAGCTCATACCAGCGCGTAGCAGCCGCGAGCTTTGGGTTTGGGATATGCGATAGTAGACGCGGTAAAGACCCAGGGTAATAGCATAGATAACCAGCGCCCCGAGAGTCAGAGGTAGATACTGGAGCAGCATCGACAAGATGGTAAAGAAAGCCATCTTGATACCTAATATAATGACGCACGCTCAGGTAGCGACGTAAGGTGCCAGCTCTTGCTTATATGTCAACAACCTTTGAGTCCGTAGTCCTTGCTCTTCCGCGGAAGCCGCCACTACCACCTGTTAGCGCCTTGGATCACTACGCCGCATTGCCAACCTTTCCTCGACAACGTGGGCCCCACAACATCAGTAAAACTTTAGTCGGAATAGGAAGAGCTAATTCGAAGCTGGAGACTATTGCGTGGTTGTCAAATCTAAAGCTCTAGTGCTTATGTTGCACTCCACAACGGTGTTTCGTCCGGGTATTGTCCAGTCATGTGAATTCATTCTCGCTAAGCAGACCAATCAGAGACCATAAGCGCGTGACTTATAATACCGAACTCTCATTCTCGTCCTCTACCATCCTACATCCTATCGCTATATGAGAGTCTGAAACTTCTCCAGAGCGCTCTCTGACGCTCATGTTACATCCCCGGCAGAGCCTGCAGCCACCCGTCAACATCCTCGTTGATCGCCTTCTTGGCCTGGCACCTGTTCATGGCCGTAACACCTTGGCTCTTGAGCGGTCGGCCATTTTCGCAAGCATTGAACATGCAGTTTCGAATCCATGGCCCTCTGAAGACTGTCGTCCTTCCACCCGAAGAGGTAATCTGCCAAACGTTAGCGGTTACATACGCATGGGATATGTCGCAAGCGAGTATATATGTCGAGATGAACTGCCCCCATGTCGAACAAATTCGACCGGATGTACAGGAGCAAAGAATAGACAAGGTAGCTTACTGTGCGCAGGTTAGCATATGGTTACTATGAGTTCTCGCAGGAGGCCTTACCCAGCATGCGTCCCATAGCCCTTACTGTCATCGTAGGAAAGCGTAAAAGGGTTCGAGCCATCCTGAGGCCACATATTATTAAACTGCGCGGTATCCCACAGCGTCTCGTAAGCCACCTGCGGCATGCGCACAGGATGAGACGCCGGGCAGGGACCAGCAGCCTGGAAAGCGTCCTTGGTCGTGCTGTACATGTGATCTTGGTGATTCGGCGAATCTACATCTCTCCCGTTCCAACAGCTAAGCGTGTCAGCGAGATACTTCTTATCAGAGAGCTGACATGACTGACGAGGGAAAGTGGTGCACTGTCATGATGCCGCCTCTGCAGGGCCGGGTGGGGAAGTCAGGCAGCTCGGGAAAGCGCGTGCCCTTGTCTTGCAGACATACGAAGCGGAGGCCCACGTTCTTCTGGGGGTTGAGCGTGTCGACGGTGGGGCTGCCGACGGTCATGCGGAAGCCCTTGGGAAAGGCAGTAATCTTCTGGTTGCCGTTCGAGAAGAAGTCCTGTTGTGTATACTAGGTAACATTAGTTAATATACTACACTATACACACTTGCGCTTGGTGTGATCTTTGAGGACTGGGAGAACCCTACATAGATAGTCATGCCACCGTTTATGCCGTTGGGCAGCGCGGTGTTCTGCATGATAGGAACGCGCTTTGTAGGAGCCGTTGGCGTGCTTGAAGTACATCACTGCGGTCCAGTAGTTACTAGACATCATTAGCTGTTCAGCTTATCGAAGCTTGTTAGACAAGTGGCTTACCTGAAGTCCTCTGAGAATGTACAGGTCGTGCAAGTCGCTTCTGCTCCAATGTCACCGTTCATTGTCGCATTGAAAGCATTGCCACCGACGATCTGTTCAAAGTCAGTTCGCGGGACGATGGTACGATATTCGGCTACTTTGCCTGGTGAACGTGCGCAGAGGGCATCCTGCCCGGTTCAACGATCGGATCGAGACGTTGGATGCTCACAGTGGAACATCCGAAGCGCGCAGTGCTGCCTGCGCGGGCGCAACAAGGGCGACAGCAAGGTACCACTTCATCTTCGTTGACTTCTTGTCGAGAATTCGGTGCGTAGATGGGCGGAGTGCTCAGTGTTCTCTTAAACCCTTCCATGGCAGCCATGAGTATAACCACAGGTCTTGTTGTCCATCTATGATTCCTTGGTTCAGCTTGGAGTTGCAATACCAAGGTGGCTGAACTTCTCACGTCGTCTATTTGATTGCACTGGCGCCCAATGACGCTGGATCGGTAGAGTTCCCCCGCATTACCCCAGAGCTCATACTGCTGGAGCAATCCTATCAGCCTCAAGGGTGTCCCAACTTTTGCTACCCAGCCCGGCACTTTTCATCTATTTGCCGAAGGCGTCAAGAATATCCATCAATTTTGGGACCCTGGGCGATGAAAATCATGGCACGGCTAATTGGGATTGCAGATCCCTCCGAACTAATATCGAATGTTCCAAGTGCCGGCATACGAACGCATGATTTATATTGAGAGAGTGAGGTCGCACCAGATAACAAACCTCCTATCAGTCGTCTGCCGGGGAGTGCCGAGACGTCATGTGATGATACATTCATCTGGGCGCCATGCCGGATCTTCGATGTGATTCTGTTCGCATCAGAAGTTAATCTATATAAACACTGATCTCAAGACTTTCATGACTAGTCAGTCTATTGCCTTGTGTCACAGCACTGTGCTTATGCCCAGGCCACACCTGGCAGCCATCCACATGCAGATATGCACGAAGCCCTGAGTGTCCGTTGAGCGGATTCGAAACTGTCTATTTGCCACTTTATGTAGCTTTAACTTTAAATCAAGACTCGGAAATACTTCCTACACTCGGTACTACTCCATTTTTTTCTAGTCGGTTTGGCATTCATAAGGAAATCTCTATGTACATCGGTGTTGGCATCGCTTTTTTTCATAGTAGAGCGTTTATGACATCCTTCAAATCGTTGCCCTCCTGAGTGATATCGATGGCTCGCTCTTCCGACCATTGCATCACTCGCTCCGCATCTACACACTGCAGCGGAATAGGATACTCTGTTGCCAAACGCAAGCCATTCACGCCTTCCCATTGAAAGGTGGTTAAGATAATGTCACTTCTACAGAGTGCAGCGAGGCGTAGCCATTTGAGACAGTGCTCTTGTTTAGAGATTAGCACTTTGAGGAGGGTATTGTACATGATGTCAAGAAAGCGTACCGACATGTATTCTTTCTTCTCTAAGATCCCCATTAGAATAATTTCCATAATAGTGCGTTTTATAGTTCCAGCGCTTTTTAGTTTTTTCTAATCAGGTTAGCCTCACTCTCCTTGCATCCGTCTGCAACTGGTGTAGTACCAAGCAGTGGAGCTCATGATAAAGTCCTAATTGCACTAGGCTGTTCAAACTGTTTTTCAATCGCACTGATTCCACGTCGAATAGATCAAGCTATTCACTGGAGACGGCAATGCTCATTCCTGAGTCTCAAGTCAGGTACAGCTTGCGTCTGCATAAGGAACATTTACCAGCTAACAATCGATACCAGGTATCATCCAATTCTGGGCCCGGTGGCTGCGAGAACGGATTTCACCAAGATGGTGGCCGTACCTGTCGAAGTACGTCGCTCTGTAGCGGATAGCTTGCTGCACAGGTGCTGTCAACTGGTCTCGGGTTAGTACGCTCATTTGTATATACGGCACTATATAGGTTGCATCTTTTGGTATTGTACGTCTACCATAGATCTGTTTTAACGCGCGCAGCTGGGGTAGCCCACGCCTGCCCACACCTGTACTGCATCTCCATTATTCGAGCTCGTACTTGCTCCATTGATCCAGTCTTCCACTTAGTTCGGAGTCGTTGTTTGAGCTCCGCGATAGAGTTGATCTCGTCTAACTGACGTCGTACGCGCTCCTTGATGATACTCCAGATGCCCTCTATTGGATTAAGATTAGACTGTTTGCTGGGTGAGGGAGACACCTTATCTTATTATGCTGCTTATACTTTGCAGGCAAGCTCTCTTTATTTCGAGTGCTGTGTGAGAAGGGTTGTTGTCCTCTACAAGATACAAGCTATACCGTTGTCCGTGAGGGAGATGGCTACGTAGCTCATCTGATCTAGCTGGAAGGTGGTAGTACGCCGCGCAGTAAACTGGGAGAAGCTTGTCGGTATAGTAGCTCGCGCGCATGGAGTTTCCTGGCTTCGATACCTAGGGCGTTCGAGCTTTCTCTGCCTCACAACGCCATACTGCGCGCTGCGTTTGCTGTAGTTCTGTAATCTCCTTCTGCGTAGCAGCTTTAAACATACCAGTAGAGAAACAAGTTTTAAGGGAGCTCTGTAACGTGCATTTCGTACATATGTAGCCTGTATACCAACCATCTTTAACTGAGTTGAGAGTCGTTTCTGGTGGGCCTTCTTATCCGATGAGATGAGCTGACAAAGTGGCTCATTTGGTATCTTGAACGGGCGGCCACTGCCTGCAGTACCACGAGTTTCCTGCTTTTCTTTCGTAGATCTCTTCTGCCTTCAACAGTATCACCGTATTCTTGCCTCTCCTGTAGCCAACGACAAGCGGTGACCATGGGGATGTTGCGTTATTCGAAGAAATCCCGAGAGGGAAACCCAGCCACCAGTATCCTTTCGATCGTACGCGTCGAAAAACTTCGCACGCTTCTGTGTATCCGCATGTGGCTTAACAGGTTGATTAGGTGTAATATTGCGCCTCATTTGCATGGAGAATTATTCACATATCTCAAGTTTTGGTGGAGTTCTGGCCTGTTCTCATTTTTCTCTTCATGCGGGTGCAACCAACCAAGTCAAGTAACTTGGTTATCGAACAGCCTGCGTACTTTGCCTTTACGTTCCGCACAAGGTCAAACCAGGGGCTAATAACCGCTGGATCGCTGCACAGGACTCTTAACGATCGCGGTGTCGTCGAGTTAAACGAGCCCAGTCCTTGCAACTTGGCCACCACTACGTACTGCGTACTGCGAGCAATTGGTTAGCTGTTTCACGCAGATAACCCAGCGTAGGCGCAAACCCTCGCGCATCAAGCTTGCTTATACATTAAATAATCGCCTCGTCTTCCAGCCTAGTGAGCATTAAAAAGTTGGGTTGAGAATCGCATCGTGATGTCTTTCCAGCGCGTCGCGCTCGAATCTTGCTTTCGCGAACGTCGTAGATTGCTGCAGCGCGTCGCTGGCTTAAAGTTGCGTCTCTCTTCATTGCTTGGATAGCTAGGATAATTCTATCTTCACGAGGAAGCGATTCTACGTTGGGTTGTTGAGACATTGCAGTCAGAAGTGTTGAAAGTGTGTTATTAGATTATTGGAGGAAGCTCGGAATAGCTGCCTTGTGTGTATACTAGGGCGTGATGACGTAGGCGTAAACACTGTAAGGTGCTCATCTGGTGGGAGAGACTGCTGCATAGCACGCATCAATCTCTGCTACGCGGCACGCATCCCTAACTATATATAATATATATTTAAAACTTATTTTTTATTACTTACTAGGTACGCGCGCTGCCTTCTAGTATTGTCGCTATTTAGTGTTATTGCTTTTTGTCTTTAATTTAATGCGATCTGCGTATGTATTTTAACACCACCTATTGTTGTTAACATACCGGTATTCTACCGTGCCCGTGCGCGTAACGACCCACGTCGCGTAACGACCCAGGAACAACGCGCTCACTACTTCAAAAATGAGGGTATTGCAACAGCTATAATAGCTATTATTACGAGATTTTGTAGTAGAGTAGTAAACAAAGGCATGCGATTAATTTGTACTATCTAAATTTACTTGGAAGTTTAACATTGCGGCCACGGCGGGTGGTGAAAGCTGGGGCAGCTGATGCAGCCTGTGATGCCTCCTTAGCAGCTGCACCAGCACTACGTTGTTTCTGACGCTTGTTGGCTTGAGTAGAGGCTTTTGAGGCCTTGCGCTTGCCCTTTTGGGATAGTTGTATAGCTTTTTTAGCGTTGCGAGCTGCCTTCTGGCGCTCGCGTTCAGCTGCCTTGTCAGCCTTCTCCTTCTCCCTCACCACCTTGGCTGCCTCTCTCGCCACACGCCTCTCCTCTGCCTCCTGCTCTCGGAGTAGCTTAGCAGCAGCTTGAAGCTCCTTCCTGTTAGCCTTTGCAAGCTGCCCGTTATGCTCTTCCCTCTGCTTCACTGTCTCTTGTGCACGTGCCTCTCTGATCTTGCGCGGAGACTAGAAGACGGCACCACCGTGGTACTCCTGGCGCTGCTGCAAGTTAAGAGGTTTGCCGCGATTCTTGTGCTTCTTCTTAGCAGTGAGAGCCTCTCTTAGGCTATCGTTCTCGTGGTGTAGCAGTTCGTTTTGTACTTAGAGTCCGTGGAGCGTTTGGGGAGAGCGACTTTGACTCTTCTGCGGTAGTATCCTTCACTGCAGAGCGTACGAGACGCTCCATCTGACGCCAGTCGCTCTCCTTAAGCGCTGAGGGGCCTGCTTCGCCTTTATCTTGCTTCCTAGAGCTCTCTCTCTTGAAGCGTTTGAGTATAACCTCTGGGTCCATAGGCCATATACCAGTAGCTTCAAAGGACTTAAGGATAGTCTCTGTCTTAAATGAGGACTCCCACGCTCTCCAGAACAGTGGGAAAAAGTCCCCCTTCTTGACTGGTACTAGCCCTTGGCTCCTCTGGAGGTGGGGTGGAGAGCTCCTTAGAGTAGGCGGTGGAGAGAGGTTTAAACATGACGACGTCGAGAGGTTGAAGCGTATGGGTAGAGTGAGTGAGGGGGAAATACGGCTAGGAGTATGCGATGGGATTCGCAGTAGTTGATAAACTCCTTTGTGAGGTGACTGCCATGGCCGTTAAGTATGAGGAGACGCCAGTCTCTCCTACGACGCGCTTTCTGCTTTGTGCAGCGATTAAATACCTGCTCTAGCCACGCTAAACCGATGTTGTTATTCGTCTATCTAGATGGAGATGAAGCTACAAAGACGTCGTGTTGCCTAGCTTTAATGGCGTCTACCTAAGCTGCCTGCAGTGAGCTGTTTGCCGACTGATAGATAAGACCTGGCGGCAGAGCCTCCCTATTAGCGCAGACAGCTGCTAAGAGGGTGATCTATTCACGAGAGCCATCTTGGAGTGCCGCCTGCACCTCTTTTCGCTCCTATATCCGACGGCTGAACACTCGTTTTGAGCGTCCTGTTATACCTATTATGAAGCCCTTCTTGTCTATATTGTAGGAATGGCGCGGCTGTATGTTGTACTGCTTTATCTTCTGATGTAGTAGTAAGTCAAAGTATAGCTTATACTTAACGTTTGAATTAGCGTTGTGGTGGAGAGAGTTAATTCTAGATGTCTATTTGGAGATGAGATGGTGGCCGTGTTGGTTAAGAAAGCGGGTAACCTAAGCGTCGCTTACGGGCTCTGTGGCTGTTGAGGATGCGAAATTTTGTATTATCTCTCTTATAGGAGGCAGCCCTCTCTTGTAAGGTCTTTAATATAGCTTATGAGCCCTAACTCTTGTTGTGGGCTGAGTACTTGTTGATCGCGATGCTTAGCTTCCCGTGGGCGCTGACAGCCTTGGTGTCTTCGGCGCAGCGTACTGTGCGGTACACTAAACTGGCGAGCGAGCAATTTTCTAGTATATAAGTTGTTCTTCTAGTTTAAGCGATTCGATTGCTGCGAGCGCATCGTCAATTGGTGCCATGGTGGTGGAGTTATGACGCGTTGAAGTTTGGAGCTTGTCTGGTGTTTTGGTGTTCCTGGGTCGTTACGCGAAGTGGGTCGTTACGCGCACGGGCACGGTATCAGTAGCCCGGACAGATCAGTCCGCCGGACAGTTTTTCTTAGCAACTTCGACGTCCCTTATAACTCATTATAGAACACCACTAACGTTACTTTATAGTAACTTATAATAACCTACTATAACTTATAATATACCAAGTTACTATTTAATCTACTTTTTATGTCGTGCAGCCTCTTTGCGCGGCTGCTGCAGCCGCGCAAAGCTAAGGAGTCTTTCTTGGCAGTACGAACTTACAACAAGACTCCCTATAATATACAATATATTATCTACTATACTATACGTAGGTAATATATAGTATACTTATTATAATTCGCAGTAAAGTATACTATATCTTAAGTAGTACTTTATCTAATTTTTAGTTACTAAGTGCGTACTATTGCAAGATAAAGTTAACCCGTTATTTTTAGCCTTATAGTAACCTATAATAAAATCACTCTAATTTACTATTAACACACTATCTAAAAATAAGCTGCTAAGGGTAATATCTAACTCCTTCTCTATCTCTTTATCTATCTAATAGGTCCTTGCGTTGTGCCTAGGCTCTCCGCACCTCCTACAGCGGCGTTGTATTAAGGGACCTACCTCTCCCTCACTACTACCTTGCGCCCTTTTTAACAACTTTACCCTAATAGAAGGGCTTTCTACTTCCAAATCTACTCCTTTAAGTAAAGCCTAGCGTCCTACCTTTCTAAATGCGCTTTCTTTTACGCGTTTTTCACTTTGTTAGAACCTTAATTTGCTTCTTAAGTTTCTTAATGCGGGTCTCTTAAAGTACACTATAGTAGAGCATAAGTTTAGCACCTTTTATAAGCTGTGAGTAGCTTAATTTAGTATTAGGTAGAGACTAAATAAAAGAGTCGCGTATAAGCTTTAACTAGGATCTAAACTCGAGGGTATTACTTAAGGTCCTGGCTTGCTATAGTGTATCTAGTAGGGTACCCTAAGGTGGAGTGTAAATACGTATATAAAGGCAATCTACCACCACTAATATATCTAAAGAAACAAGTCTAGAGGCCTTAAAAGGCTTTCTTATAGTTTTCTAATATAAACATATTAAAAAACGCGTCGCAAAAGGCTAGTAGGAAGCCCTCTTTATTAATATAAAAGACGCGTTAGCGCGCTAAGTCCCGCACGCGCTAGGAGTACTTTAGCTTTAGTGGCGCGAAATAGACCAAATTAAGCGGCTAGAGGATATAAGATGAGTGCGCTAGTATATAGAGTATTAGGATCTTCTATTCTAGATAATAATTCTTAAAATCCTAGAAGTAGTAGCTCTTATAGCTGTCTAGAATAAGTAACCTCTATAATCTCACTATACGCAGTCTTGTATACGCGTTAAAGTGCTTTAAACCACATAACTCTAAGCTTGTTATTAGTCTAGCCAGTCTTAGAGACTAAGAGCTTCTAATTATGGGGGATACTAGTCTCCTTATACCACGCTAAGATATAGACTTGCCCTTTATAGGTAATAAAGGGCGGGATAGTATACCTAGTAGCGCAAATACTCTAAATCACTATAACCTACTTACGATTGCCTAGCTAAACAAGCATAGATTAAGAACATCTTTCTAAACTAGTTACAACCTTTATTAAGCTAATAACTCCTATCTAGAAGCCTATCTTATTAAAGTTATAGATATCTTTATCCTGCACTTTATACTTAGCTTTTGTGTCCTCTACTAGCTAAAACTACGCGTTTATAACCTCTAGGTCTTCCTATTATATCCTCTATTAGTCCTTCGCTTAATTAAAAGCTATTTTAAGCTTAGGTACGCGCTTTACAAAGCGCTAAGCCTAGCATTGTCCTATAGGGTCTCTATGCCGCGTAGCTAGCAGTTTGTTAGCTATATCTTCTACCTTACCTAGCTAGGGTGCAAATCCTCGCAAATCTAGGTTAAGGATATACTGTATGAGCGTCTACTCTTTAGTCGCGGTAAGCTTTGCTATGCCTAATTATATATCTGCTTAGGCGGTGATTCTATTAATTTAATTGCTTAGTGTAGACTTTAGGATATTATATACTATAGTAGCGCGTCGCAGGCTTAAAATTTACTTATTCTAATAGGCGTGAAGGGCAAGCTTAATTCTGCCTTCTTAATTAGATAATAACGCGTTGTGTTGTTAAGACATTATGATTCATAGTGAAGTGTTGTGGTCTTGGCAAAAACTGTCCGGCGGACTGATCTGTTCGGGCTACTGATAGAATATGTTAGCGGTAGTGTGCAATTATATAGTAAACACTACCTATTATTGTTAGCGGCACTATATAATTGTATAGTAAGTATAACAATAATGTTATTTTATGTGCAAATCCCACTTAGCAGGGCATCTCCGAGATCTAACTGTATATAGTTAGTTAGAATGCGTGCAGATTATTGATGCGTGCCATGCAGTCTCGCCCCATCTGGTGAGCAGGAACACATTCCGCCAACAAGAACTAGACGGCGGGCATTGATCTTCGGCGGGCGGGCATTTACCCCGCACAGTCGGTAAATCCTATCCGGAGATTGCTTCGATTGCGGAAAGGAAATTTTAATAAAGCGTCCAAGGCAAAACCAACATAAAGGTAAAACACTCCGCACACTCCCGTACTCGGGCCCAACATTATAGCAAGATTTTCGGAGGAGACCCGAGTAACAAACTTACGTGGACGGTTCCCACAAATTCCAAATACTTTATCTCGGACCTGTTTATAATACTCTCATCTTTCGTTAAGCTTTATCCGTTTCTATTACCGATCAACACTTTTCACAAAACTCAAGCCTACCTGTGGTCAAGAGCTGTACCCATTACTTGTCACTAGGCATATACAAGATGCATCTGTCGTCCATCATCCAAGTTCTTCTACTTTCCGCCACAGCGGCCCTCAGCTGCAGCTGTAGAGCGGACCATTCCCGACGCGACAGCCATGATCGTCCCACGCGATGCTTTGGAATTGACAGCCCGTCAATGTATGGCCGTAAGTACCACCATGAAATTAACACACACACCCCAAATACTGATCATCGTTTCGCAGTGTTCGGAATGTCCATCCTGTCTCAGGCAATGCCCATGGGTTCGCGATTCGCCGAACTGCAGCGTTTGTGGCTGCGGGGTAAGATCTTCCTTTCCCTAGTCGCTTCTAGAACCCCATATTTCGCTAAAGATACGATCGCTAACAACTCCGACTTAACAGGACATTTGTATTTGCTGAATGGTCAAGCGAGATTGTCTGGATATTCGGGTTAGAATGGACATAAAACGCTTCATTTAAAAGGACTTGAATATCAATACATCGCTGCTTACATTCCTCATCTTACAGTTCTTCCCATCTTCTCACTCACATAAACTGTCCTTCCCCGATCTCTCCTTAACCTACTCCTCCCAGGACGTTAACATCAGCTGCAAGCACTTTCCGCCCATCCCCCCAAATATACTCCTACTCTATTAGTATATATACACCCCTCCATTATATATTTGTAGCAATCAATCAACATATATTGCATTCAGAAGCACGTTACCTTACTTCACTTATCTTTGCATGCGAACGGGCCACATAGCCTGTTAGACTATCGTTGCCTTTTCAGAACCTAGAACTAAGAGTGTTGAACCAAAGCATGTGTTCGGTTGGGCGTTACGTACTTCGTTGGTTATGGAAATCGACACCTGAAAACACAGACCTGTAGTAGTTCTGGCCCGTAGAAACTATTCCCAGCTTCCAGAGTATTGGGCTGTGTGTCTGGGGTGGAAACTATGCGGGCGTGCCGGTCAAGACGGTACCCCCATGAAATAATTCGTGTCCGATGCCAAGATGCTCCCAAAGTCAACACAGCTACCTTCCTTCCTTTATACCTTTAGTTAGAGTTACCTCTAGCTATATTAACTAAACTATAAATGTGGTTTGTGTACTATATTGTTGGCACTCTAGGTCTTAGTATTAGACTCGAATTATTTTATAGCAGTGACAGGTGCATCCGTGTGGCACAGTCATGGGCTGAACCGCAACCGAGGAACTACGCCGTAGAACGATTGCGAAACACATAACCCTGCTTATCTTCATTAAATTCGCGCATGGAAGTGCTGTGTGTCACCTAATAAATTTACTCATAGATAGCAACCCCTAGGAAATGCCCTCGTTTTGAACACCCCCTACTTGTGAAATCCTATCCCACTTCTCCCTCATACACGCAGACTTTTCACAATCCAGAATCTTTCAGACTCTACAGACTGAGCACGAGGCTGCTTTCTGGATGACCATGTCGCAATCACAGCCATGAAGGTTGATCCCCACTTACCCGCGATAGCTGTAATTTTACGCTTTCAAGCAAGACATCGGCAAAAAGAATGCACTTCTTGTGGATGATTGGCTAATTTTGGTTGCATTGGTAATGTTCTGCAGCAAGTATCATTTGGGACTGTTAACGAAAAGTCCAGTTCGCTACAGTTGTCACTGCGATTCTAATCGCTATCGGAGTGGCAGCTGGTGGTGTCGGCAGACCTCTTCCTCGGGACGCTCATAGATCTCCAATTTACGATCACAGATACGTCGTCTTTTAGAAAGTGAGCCATCAGCCCCTCGATCTCCTCCGTTGCTTTTTTTGGCATGATGCATACCTATACTAACGTACACAAAACTATGTATGGAGCAGACTTTTCTCAATTGTAGGCCCTCGGTCCTACAAAACTTTCAGTCCCTTTCCTCTATCGCCGCATATTTGGCGTAGGGGGGCGCAAGTTTAACAGCATCTCCTGGATTCTGATTGTTCTTGTGGTGCGCTGGCAAGTCTCATTCTTCATTACGAATACATTTCAATACTACCCGATCCATCAAACGGCCCATTGGACATGCTTACTAAGAAACATCTACCTCGTCTCAAGTAGAGCCTTCTCCAGATTGAGTCGCCTGAATGGCTCAATCACAGATTTAAGTAAAGGCTCTAGCAAGACTCGATCCTCAAAAGAGTCGTCCGTCCGGGATCATCCAAGTGCGGACAACGAGCCTGGTAAAAGTGAAAAGTGGCTGAAGAAATATGAAATTTCGTAAGGTCGCCCACTTTTGTTATGTCGTGGGGCTACGCTGACTTAATGAGCGCTCTTGATGGGAATCCATGCGCGCATTCTTCTCACCCTCGACACGCTGTCCACGGCAGATGCGAAGCGAGCAATGTAGGAGTGCGAATTGTCAAACCCCACCAAAGTCGCTAAATTTTGCTACAGAAACATGCATGCTGCAACTTCTGAACGCCCAGCAACGCGAGAAAGAGGAATGGCCCGAATTGTTTCGTCGCGCGGATCCGCGTTATCGATACTTGGGCGCGAAGAAAGAAACCTGCAGGCGCTGTACGGTGGATCATCGAAGCTGAGTGGGAGGGTTAGGGTGCCCTGGGAAATTGACGGGAATACCATAGGTAACGTGTCTGTGCGCGTGCCGAGCCACTTCGCGTGCCGAGCCACCCAACACCAAAACGCTAATTAATCGCCTGAATTTGACGCGTCATAACTCCACCAATATGGGGGCAATCGAGGATGCGATTGCAGCTATTGAATCTTTAAATCTAAAGGAATTATTTTCGTACAGAAATATTGCTGCCACCTATAGTGTAGATTAAACTACGTTATCCCAAAGACACAAGCGCGTTCAGGCACCAAATAAAGCTAAGAACATCAACTAGCAGAAACTCAACCTATAGCAAGAGCAGGAGCTTGTAAAATATATTAAAGGACTCACAGAGAGACATATACCACCTACTAGGGAGATAGTACGAAATTTCGCCTCTATAGTAGCTAAGGAGGCAGTTAGCGAGAGCTGGGTTACCCGCTTTATTAACCAACACAGCATTTATCTTATCTCGCAATAGACAGTTGGCATAGACAGCAATCGCTACAAAGCTAATTTAGGGGATAAATATTGCCTCTACTTTTAGCTCCTACATAACAAGATTAATCAATATAAATAGATCCTTGTTATACCTACAATATAGATAAGAAAGGCTTTATAATTAGTGTTGTTGGCAGATTAAAGAGAATATTCAGCCAACAAATGTGGGAGAAGAAGGAGGTTAGGGCATCACTCCAGGATGGAAACCGCGCGTGGATCACGCTCCTAGCATGTATATGCGCCAATAGATCTGCTCTGCCTCCTAGCCTAATCTATAAGGCTGCCAACAAAGGCATCCAATCAGCCTAGGTAAAAGACATTAAGGCAGGAGAACATAAAGTCTTTATCACCTTATCACCCTCTAGCTAGACGAACAACAATATTAGTCTTGCCTAGCTTAAACAGGTATTTAATCGCTGTACAAAAGAGAAGACTCAACGAGCATATCAGCTCCTAATCCTAGACAGCTATGGATCCCACATTATAATAGATTTCATCGACTACTGTGATAAGCATAGGATCCTACTTGCTATCCTGCCTCCTTATTCAACTTATACGCTTTAGCCACTTAACGTTGCAATATTCAAGCCTCTCTATTAACTGCCTACTCAGCTGAGCTCTCGAAATACCTTAACGCAGGCCAAAGGCCTAGTTTCTATTAAGAAAGGCAATTCTTCTACTTAATTCTCTACTATTTAGAAGGCATAGCAGGCCTCCTTTAAGGAATTAATAATCCTTAGCTCTTTTAGAGCAACAGGCATATCACCACCTAATCCTGATCCAATCCTCGATAGATTCACTAGATCTCAAGAATCAAGAGAGAAAGCTCCTCATCCCTACTGAGCGATCATGATTGGAGAAAGGTGGATAGGCTCGTACGCTCTGTAGTTAAGGATCAGAGAGTAGTAAGGATACGCAGAAGCTTTGTCAATCGCTCCACTATCTATCTGTTCAAAATGAGCTACTCCACCACAATATTAATGGGCTTAGGGAGGCACTGTCTACAAAGCAGAAGCGTAAGAAGAAGGGCAAAGCTCTAGATCTCTAACAGCGCAAGGAGTATCACAGTGGGTTAGTGTTCTGGTCACCTAGGAAGGTGAGAGAGGCACGTGTCCGTTAAATCTATCAAGGAGCAGGAGGATAAGGAGCAGCAGCTTTAAAAAGCAGAGACAGCAGAGCTAAAGAAGGCAGCTAGACTATATAAGGAGAAAATCCAGCAGGAAAAGCGTGCTGCGCGAGAGGCAGCGAAGGAGGCAAGAGAGAAGAGAGAGAGAAGGAGAGAGCTAAAAAGGCAGCTTAGCGCGCTGCCTAGAAGTCTGCCCGCGACGCAAAAAAAGCTCTACAGTTATCTAAAAAGGGTAAGAGGAAGGCCTCTTAGCCATCTCTATAGAGCAGAAAAAAACGTTAGAAACGTGTTGTTGATGCTTTAGATGTTGAGGAGTCCTTAAGAGGGCGCATCTGCTGCCCCAACCGTCTCTACACGTTGCGGCCGCAACGTCAAGCTTCTAGACAGATATAATTAATTAGTGCAAATTAATCGCAAGGATCTATTTAGTGCCCCTCTAGAAAATCCTGTAATAATATTAATTGTGGGTGGCTCTATAGCTTCATTTTTGCATAAGCTGTTATGGTGTTGGGTGGCTCGTCACGCGAAGTGGCTCGGCACGCGCACAGACACGTTAACCATGCTTGCCGCGGAGGTATGCGGGATTTTGCCGCTATGGGGCGAAGACCGCTATGCGGGGAACTTTCCATGGACTATAGCCCACATATACCTATGTTATAGTCGTATACTTGAAACGCTTTTCTGTGTCCACAACAGCAGGAGGGAGAACTGCTATTAATCCTTTTATTAGAAACCTCTTAGTCGCAAAAAAAAGAAGAAAAAAAAACCAAACCATAGTCGTATACGCCGTACGGACCCGGAGAGGGTATCAAGCGTTTATTAAATCGCGCAGCTCCAATAAATGCCATTGGTGTTTTCGGGGCACAGCATGGCCCACGCATCCTGATTTGCCTTCAGTGCATCATGCAAGAAAGGACCTGCAGGAAGCCGGCGCACCGACAGCAGCTTAAATCTCTCTAATCCCAAGTAAGAAACTTCGTTCAGACTCCAAGAGCCGAGGTACTGACGCTCCTCCAGCGGGCCAAGGAGCAATCCCCCTCCCAAACTGCCAACGAGTACAACAACAGTATATACAACATAGCGGCACACCACGGTACGCACTATCCAGTAAATCCAACTGTATCCATTGGCAAACCAACATTAACGACACTGTAGTACCTACACCCTTCGCCAATCCATCTTCCCTTTCCACCCAGCTGACAACGTCAGCTACCCCCACCAGATTGTCCAGCGTACGAAACCGCTTACATGCTCAAGCACGGCAGTCACTGCGCTGAGTACATTAGACAGCAGCTTATGCTTAGCGCTGACCTTACACTCGAACCGATTGATTTGGAAACGGGAAGTCCCAAGGACTGGGACGTGGAGAGGGAATGTGTCGATTGGGAGCAAGTAAGAGAGTGGGGCCATTCGCGAGAGGTCAAACGATGAGTCTGGAATTGTGTAGTCCTTTGGTTTTGATATGATGTCACTGCAAGCGAGACAGATCCCTTAAGCATAGACACTAATAACCAACGCCAATTTCGTCCTCGTCCTTCATCAGCAGCGCACACACAAACACCATCACAAAAACATCAACTCTCCATTCAACTACCACACCAGTACATACAACTCCTCCCACTGCATCCCCCCCCATCCTCCCCGTCAGCCATGAGAGACACCCATGCCACCATAAGCGGAGAAGTAGCTACGCTATGCAATCTAATACAGTGAGATGAAAAATCGAACCTTATACAGGCACCATATTGATACAAGAACAGCGCTGAACACATGCAAACAGTTCCTACCCTCCTCCCTTTATGTGCCCACAGAACCCCTGGTCCCCTGGTATCCCATCCATCCCATTCCCCAAAAAGTCAAAAAAAAATCGCCATTACGCCATCCCACCCCAGGCTGCTTACAGGCCCGAAATTCGTCGCATCGTCGTCATGAACTAATTCTGCAGGATACCGAGCAGCGCATCCAGAGGATCATCGTCATCCTCCTCGTCATCCGAGGCAACCGATTTCTGCGCACCGAAGCCGTCTTCATCTTCGTCATCGGCGTCGCTGTCCACGCCCTCGGTGCCAAAAGCGCTTTCGTCGCCCGAAAAGCTCGCGGGCTCCTCTTCGAATTCGCTCTCTTCCCCTCCCGTACCAACTCCTCGCCAGCTCTGCTCGCCATCGTCGTCCTGATACAAGTCCTCGTCGGCCTCTGTGTCACCACCTCCACCGAACGCTGGACCGCCGATAAAGGGACCAGAGTGTGGTGTTGCATACGCGAATGGCGTTCCTTTGCTGGCAACAGCTACGGAGCGCTGACTTAGTCGACTTGCGAGATCTGAGTTGGTATGGGGAAGTGGTGGTGCGACCGACGAGAAGAAAGGCGAGAATGGCTCGCGAGAGCGGCGCGGGGTATTCGCCCAGATTGCAGCCTGTGGCCTAGGGACTTCCGCAGCGGTGTCAACATCTCGTGTTGGAGAATTGGATCTGGAGACTCTGCGACGCTTCAATCTGGTCATAGAAGCACTTGGCGTTCGTGAAGCATGCGGAAAAGAGGAATGCTTGATGGGCGAATCATTCAAGCGACGCTTCGATGAACTCGTAGTGATGGGTTCTAATACCGACGCAGAAACAGTGCGCTGGCGGGCCTGTAGCGAACGTCGGGGATGGTTCTCGCTCAATGGGGAGATAGGCTGCGGCATGGGATTCTTCAGAATGGACATGGGCGTAATAGATCGGCGCCAGCTGCGATCAGCAGGTCGCATAGACAGCTGCAGAGACTGGTGGCTGCCGAAGGACGAGTTGATGCTGGCCGGAGGAGCATCGTATGCTTCGAAGAACGCCCAGCAAGTTTCCTTAGCGTCAGCTTCCGCGACCTGATGCTGACATGTCTCGTCGTTACCCTCCATTTGCACATCCGACTGAGGTCGGAATCGAGGAAGCTGGCGTAGCTCTTGCCAAGTCCAGGAACTGCTCATTTGGTCCTGGGATTGAATGTATGCCTCGCGTTGGGTTACATAAAGTCGCTTTTTGCCACCGGTTACGTGCATCATGATATCGGAGGCGAGAAACTGAGCGGACCAAAGGGCGGCGCTTGACATTTCTGCAGGGGTGAGAAAACGCAATCTCGAGTTGTGGCGAACTTTCCGAAGCGGAATGAACGAAGCGCGCAGAGCGGGAAAAGAGATTACCGTCGGGTCTTCATCTCCGTCCGTGTACTTGAGGTGTTCCAGCAAGTCTTTGAAAGCGTGCGAAAGTGAAACTTGTATGTCTCTTGCACTGGCACTTCTGATGGTAACATCCTTCACTAAACCTCTGCTCCTCAACCTTTGGTAGACCAAATTTGTGCTCTTGCATGCTTTAGGAGATAGCAACTCGTCTGTCAAGCCCGAAGCCCAATCACTGATGGCTTGGCTAGACCAACCACTCTCGGTGTCACTGAATGGATGTGAGCTCCGGGAGGAATGCCTTGTACCAGGAAATGGGCTTGAGTCGGTATCATCTCGGAGCAGTGAGGACCTCGAGCGGCCAAGCATGGAGCTACGCGCCTGGGTCCATTCCTCAGAATCTTGCGTGGTGGGGTTGGACGGGTCATGCATCGGTTCATCGGGAGAAAACCAGATCCCTCGGAGGTCACGGCCCCATGGCAGTAGGACTACTTCCACTTCCCATGGATTGGATAGGGTAGGCGGCATGGCAAATGCTTCAAGCACATCCAAACGATCTTTGATGCTACTGATATTGGCCTCGGCCTCCTTGCGATCTACAGCAGCGAGTATAAGAGCAGAAGACGTCGTCGACTGAAGAGAGTGATTCGACTGGAAGGAACCTGTAACAGTAGCCACGCGGCGACGACTCATCGACTGACTACTGTTGTCAGCGTCAATATTCTGATGTAGAGAATCATGATCATCCATGCGGGTCTCCAAATGCAAAAGCCTGCCATCCACATGATCAAATCTTTCCTGGAAATCATCGGGATGAACATAGTTGAACGAGTTGTTGCTCTCTAGAAGTGATAGGCGATCGTTGAGTTCCCTCATGGTATTAGCCACGTTAGGAATAGAATTGAGTAGGTTGTACAGCGAGGGAAGATACGCCACAAGCTTCTGGAGTGACTGTGGCGAAGATGATTTGAGAAACTTATTCACTTGCTCCTGGGAGGGGTTGGCGGAGTTGTTCAGTAAAAGCTGGGGTGTTTGAGCAGATGTTGCACCGGGTGGTGACCCGGCATCAGCGGCGCGTTGTGGATCCAGATTCGAGGTGAGCCGCATCATGTCCTCTATCGCTCGTTTCCCATCCTGCACAACCTGATCAACCGCCGCAAGATTTGGTGTGTTTGCAACGCTCGGTGTCGCAACCTCAGTCGCGCTTTCGATAAAGTCCTCAAAGTTGAGTGTATTCGGAATGGTATCGCCACTGACATCCAGCCGGAGGTTTCGATTGAACTCTAAGACAGCATCCAGAGGGCCTGGCGCTATATCCATCATCTGAGGCTGCTCACCTTGAATCGAGTTAGGTCGAGTTGAAGGTGCTCTCCCCTCCTCGTGGAACCCCACCGGTGACTGTCCGGCGCCGAGGTTGTCCGGCATTGTTGGTGCGATGGATTGCTGGCGCTCAATAGGAGTTGTCATACTGCCTACGTTCAGCATTGACAGTCCTAAGCCTGCAACTGTCTGGTGAGACCGATTTACATCGTCTCTGGCGACGCTGTTAGTCGCAGGGTAACGATCATTTGACATCAGGCAGACCGAGGGCACTCGTGGTAGCCCAGACGAACTGGCGTGCGACGGGACATCCCTCCCGCCATTATCGACGCGAGATCCATTGGCTAGTGAAGCTTCATTGCGTAGCAGCATCTGGGTTGGGATGGTACGCGCTGTTTGCGATCGGCTGTTAATTCGTTGGCTTGCGTCGCGCACCACATCGACAAGCTTATGAAGCTCGCACTGAGCGCCAGAATGGGCCTGGCAGCGACCGTCACAAGCAGGAGTCGCTCGCGCAACGCTTATCGTCGCGGAGAACTTGTGAAAGCAGGCATGGTGTCCACAAACACATAGCGTCGAGCGCTCGCTGCCCGCCCGATGTTCTTTGCTGCCATCATGGACGTCGGCGCTGCCGGTATCCCAAAACTGCTCACAACCGCATGCGCCGACGAGGTCGCGATGATTACAGGGCCCGGTCGGGAGAGGTCGATTCGAGGGCGGTATTGGTATCTGATGCGCAGAGTCGGACAGCCCGAATCCCGCCATGGGTGCCTGGACTGGGCATCCCAGAGCTGGACGGCAATGTCTAACAGTGAGACATGTCGTGGATCTACAGGATAGCTTGTAGCCATGTTAGCAATCAGTTGTACAATATTTCTGGCTGGGCACCTACCGAAGAATGAGTGGGCGGAGGAAGAGGAAAGACGCTTCGAGGGCGGTGGACGCGATTATATACGTGTGGGCGCGTGTCGGACGGGAGGGAAGACGCGTTGGGCGGGGTCGTAGAAGGCAAAGGGCAGCAGAGGAGGCCGTCGATACCTCGAACAGCGAGCAGCGAGCTCGGTGACTCTTTGCGGCCCGCAGATGGGCACGCGTCGAAACGGTTAGGCGGCGCCTCTGGAGGCACCCGGGGAAGTGGGAGGCCAGCGCTATCGAGCAAGGAACAAGATGATTCGTGGCCAGGCGCCAGGGAAAATGCGGAGACCATGGCATCCCTGCGGAAACGGGATTCCCACTGGGAAACGCCCGCTTCATCCTCGCACGCGGTACCGTACCCCTCCAGCTCACGCTCCGCGCAGACAGAGACATGCCATCCAGCGTGTCGCAGAGACTCGAGCCTTCGTGTGCGTCCAAGTACTTCCCCAGGCAGCGGCGCATCCAGATTGCCGTGACAAGCCACAGCCTGCCCCATTCGGAGACGTGAGGCCGCTCATTGGGCCATGCTGGTGGGGTGAAACTATAGATGGCGGCATCTGCGGCATCTGGGGGTCCCGGGTCCGGATGCTGGCCATGTGTACCGTGTGCCTGTCTGCGTGTCTGGCGTTGTCAGCAATGTACTGGTGACTTTTGGGGGCCAACATACCTTGGGGGCTTGGAGTGTGCATGGGCTCTACAGGAGGTGTCGAAGATGTAGCTGTTGATACGAAAGCGTGCAAGTGAGGCAACGTCGAGCCAAGACATGTCCCCCACGGAAAGCTGCGATGGATGCTCTTGCTCCCCTTGGACACTCGCCACTTCCACGTCGGTGCTTCATCGTACATGGTTAGATTCTCCTAGACCTCTCGAATTCATCAGACCGATAAGCGCCCACGAACGTCGTACAGATTACACAACATATACCACTTTCCCCGCGCCCTAATCTATCGCTATGTCGTGTACAACACCAGCCCCAAATTCGCCCCTTCCAATTGTCTTCCCCATCCCGCTCTACCCCACACACCTCGTCTGCTCCCACGCCCGAACACGCGAACACAATTTCACAATGCCAAACAACTGCCTCACCTGCAAGAAAACATTCGCCACCCGTGCAGCCCTGACGCGCCACAGCGGGACGAACGACCCCCAATCCCGCAAACCTCACCCATGCACCAAATGCACCAAAACCTTCTGCAGTCAGCGATCCCTCCAAGCCCACCTGTCCTCAGCCGCGCACACTTTCAACTGCAACGTCTGCAATCGAGTCTTCGGCAGCGAGCACGCGATCCGCCAGCACAAAGCGTCGGCTTCGCATAGTAAGATGACGTCGCGCGGTGCGGAAGCGAGGGGTGCGACTGTGAATGCTTCGGGGAAGGGCGGTACGGCGAGGGAGGGAGGGTTTGTTGAAGAATTATTTGACGAGGACGAGGACGAGAGCGACGAAGAGTACCGAGGAGGGCTTGGCTATCAGGAGTACCGAGGAGGCTATGACTATCAGGATATCTTAGGTGGAGGGGACAATTATGGACTATGCGACAAGGATTGTGGATGGTGTGGGCACTGCATGGATTACGTCGATATTTTAGAGGGTCTCGACGGGGTATGGGTTGGGGATGTGATATATGTAGCCGATGGCCAGATGTCTGAAGGTAGCATCGACAGTGGCACAAGTGCGAAATTGTCCCTGGAAATGAATAGTAAGTAGGCAGGGCTCATGAACATAACTTCGCTAAATAAGTCGTTTGACACGAAAAGCATCATCGTGACGGATGTAGAGCGATTATACTACTGCATGTCTACAAAGGAATCCTACTGCCCTCCCTCACTTATACAATGAGACTGAAAGATCATGCCAACTTCAACCCGTACTCATCTGGCTTAAACCATTCCTTCAACAGATTAGCCAGGATCTCATTCGCGCCGCTCTTTGCCTCCTCGCTGCTCTTGCCCACACACTCAATGTATAGCTTGATCTTAGGCTCTGTGCCCGATCCTCGAACGGTAAACCGGGATCCGTCGTCTAGTTCGCATGTGATCATCTGAGCCGTCTTGTCCACGGGCAAATCCGGGACGTGGTCTTTGCTCTTGGAGTCATAGCCGACAGTAAGATCTCTCCAGCGCGTTATCTTGCGTGTCCTCAGCTGCATAGGGTGCGGCTCGTTCAGGCCACGTATTGCTGTAAAAACGGCGGTTGTGACTGCAGGGGAAGGCGAAACGAGGTATGTATTCGCGTCTTCAAAATACCCGACATGCTGGTATAATTTTTGAAGCTGGGTGTATGGAGTGAGTCCCTGGCTCGACCAGTGCGACGCCGCAGTTAGGAATATGGCTGCGGCAGTGATGGAGTCCTTGTCGTGAACGGTCTGCGGAATCATATATCCCAGCGCTTCCTCAAACGCGTAGACGACATTGTAGCCTTGCTTCTCAAGATCGCGGGCTACGTTGCCGAGCCATTTGAAGCCCGTCAGTGTCTCGGTGAAGTGGAAGCCTTCTTTCTGCGCATATGCGTGGAGCATCCTCGAGCTCACAGTGGATGCCAGCATCGCCATCTTCTCGCGGGGTTTATCTTTGGGATATCGCTCGCAAAGGTACGAGGCAAGCAGTATGCCAAGCTGGTTACCGGTGAAGATGTGCCATTTGCCTGAGACTTTTTCTGCTGCAGCGAGGCGATCGGCGTCTGGATCGCTGGCTAGGATTAGAGATACCGAGGACGCATCTGCCGTTGCCATTGCTAGGTCGAGTGCGCCTTTCTCCTCGGGATTTGGGAATTTCACTGTTGGGAAGTCGGGATCCGGGTGTGCTTGAGCTTCTACGACCACCATCTGCGATGCTATTCCAAGGTCCTCGACGCACCGCTTCATTGCTCGCAGACCCACGCCGTGCATTGGAGTGTAGACAAATCTGAGATCGGTGTCCATGGTAACCGACGTGTCTCCGGGCTGCGCAGCGCACTGTATGGCCTTGTGGTACCGATCACGTACAAGGCCCAACGACCCTTCGACTAGGAGGCAAGGATCGTCGATGACGGACATATCCCAGCTCACCGGTTCTAGATTGTGTAGAATAGCATTTGCGATGCCAGCGTCATGAGGCGGGATAATCTGGCAACCGTTGGACCAGTACACCTTGTAGCCGTTGTCGCGAGCAGGATTGTGGCTCGCCGTAATCATGATGCCAGCAGCGGCACCCAGCTCCCGCACCCCAAACGGTACGAGTGGCGTATGCGACGGAGTCTCATACCACCAGACCTTGATGCCCTTGGCGACAAACGCCGCGGCTGCCAGCGTCGCAAATTTCTCTGAGTTGTGTCGAGCATCGCGACCGATGACTACACCCCTCGTCTTGACGTTGTGCTCGGTCTGGAGGAGGTATGCTGCAAGTCCTTGGGTTGCTTGTATGACTGTCAACGAGTTCATACACGCAAAGCCAGCCTGCATCGGTCCTCGCAGCCCCGCGGTGCCGAACGCTATGCGAGTGCGGAGTCGTTTGTCCAGTTCATCGTTGTCGCCCTGGACTAGCAATCGGTAGATCTCGTCGGTGGTGTCTTTGTCCTTGTCTAGTCGTAGCCATTCCTCAGCTAGCTCTTTGATATGGCCCGTTACGCCCATGTCTGCTTGGCGCGGGTGGGAAGGATGAGGCGCTATATTGTGGATTTGTCGCTCGATGAACCCGCGATATTGTACTGGAGAGAGGTTCTTATTGTTCGTTTCGTTGATCAGACCACAGTGGTGAGGCAAAGCCTGGAGGACGGGTGACGATTCTAAGGCCCCGGTGTTCTCGGATGCGGATAAAGGCGCCACACAGCCCTGGAGATCACCACCTCAGCTTGAGCTGTAAACTGGAACCTCGACCACACAAGCAACCTTCTACCCTTTAAAAAATGTATCCAAGTAGGCGGAAAATAATGCGCATCCAGAAGCGCCCCTGCCAGCCGTCGCAGAACTCTACTCCCGCCGCCGCAATTATTGAAGAGTTCGCTCGCGGTATCTGTAAGCGGTTACAGTACCGCCACATGCATCTGTATTACTCACCTGGATCATAAATGAAGTTTTTCCAATGTTCAGCTGACGCCGTATAGAAGGATAATTTTCAGAATGGCAACCTGGAGTTGAAGGCCATTCGAGCGTGGCCTGAACAAGGCGCGGGTCGTAGGGGATGTGTGGGGGTGATCGGCGCAAGCTCCTCACCTGCACCGCCTTTCTCACGCCAGACGCGTCGCTCCCCTCCTAGCCTGCTGCATGCCCACACAACTGCGCCCCGGTTCGCATGGGTGACGAACTGGTCTGCGTCTCTTTTTCGCCCTCCTCCTCGAAAGCGCTCCGACGTTTCGGAACATGGACGCCCAGACGCAGCAAAAGTCGAGAGTATTCAGCCGTCGCGAGATCGAAGCCCTGATCGCTGAGGGACGCTCAATTGTCATCGTGGACAGCAAAGGTGTTGAAGGTGGACGCATGGCTGCCGTATCACCCTGGCGGGGATAAAGCTATCAAGCACATGGTGGGCCGGGATGCCACCGACGAGGTCCAGCGGTGCGTCCGTTCAACGCCTTCCATGCCTGTGCGCTTGCTGACTCTTTCTCCAGATTTCACTCAGCGCAGACGCTCGAGCTCACCAATCGCTACCAAATCGGCCGCATTGAAGGGAGATGGCTCAACTTTCTACCGCCGATCCAAGGGGGGAAGTTCAGGACGCAGGAAGAGCTGAGCAGCATCTCGGAAGAGGAATACATGGAGGCATGCGCCTCGGAGCAGGAGTCTATCAGCTCGGCCTCGTCAGCAGCGCCGAGTCCAATTTTTGATTCCGCGGACCAGCCCGCATCCGCCCTTCGCAAGCGAAACACGGCCAACGTTCGTCGACCGCCCTCATCCTCCTCCGTGTCGTCGATAGAGCTGGAGCCGCCTCCAATCTCGGCCAAGATGTCTGTGCTGGATGCGCGCACACAGGAGGAAATTGATTTCGACAGGGCGAAATATCCTCCCTTGGACCTGCAGACCCAAGCCAACATCGTGCAGAAGTACCGTGTGCTACAAGACCGCATGGAAGCAGAGGGGCTGTATCGCTGTAACTATACCTCGTACGGCATCGAGTGCATCCGCTACGGCATTGCCTTTGCTTTGTTCGTCTTTCTCCTGCGCTCCGGCTGGTACATCACCAGTGCTTTTCCGCTCGGCTTCCTGTGGGCATCAGCTCGCCTTCACAGTTCATGATGCGGGCCACATGGGCATTACGCACAACTACCAGGTTGATACTACCATTGCCATGTTCGTCGCCAATTATTGCGGCGGCCTCAGTGCTTGTTGGTGGAAGTACAACCATAATGTCCACCATCTTGTTACGAACTCCCCCGAACACGACCCCGATATCGAGCATATGCCTTTTTTCGCCATTTCGCACCGACTCTTAGAGAGCCTTTTCTCCACGTATTACGAGCGAATTATGGAGTATGACGCAATTGCAAAACTTATGATCCGAATTCAGAACTACACCTATTATCCAATCATGATGGTCGGGCGCTTCAATCTGTACAGACTAGGTTGGGCATACATTCTTTTCAACCAGGGACCCAAGAAAGGGTCGGCTTGGTGGCACCGTTATTGCGAGCTCGTTGGACAGATCTTCTTTTGGACTTGGTTTGGCTACGGCGTTGTCTACAAGACCATCCCTGGAGGCTGGAATCGCTTTCTCTTCGTGCTGATCAGCCACGCTATCACTGCCCCACTGCACGTACAAATTACGCTGAGCCACTTCGCCATGAGCACGGCAGATATGGGTGTCACAGAGTCTTTTCCCCAGAAGATGCTCAGGACCACCATGGACGTCGACTGCCCACAGTGGCTGGATTTCTTCCACGGCGGGCTCCAGTTCCAAGCGATCCACCACCTGTATCCTAGGATTCCACGCCACAATCTGCGCCGAGCACAAAAACTGGTCCAAGAGTTCTGTGATGAGGTGGATATACCCTATGCCTTGTACGGCTTTGTGGATGGTAATAAAGCTGTTCTGGGTAAATTGGCAGATGTGTAGGGAGGCAGGCGGCTATCCTTGCTGAATGCCAACGTACTATTGCGGATGGCGAGATTGGGATGCCTTAGATATTAGATGACGTGTTAGCATTTTCAGCGTGCGTTGGAGTTTTGTTAGGCGTGGGTACATGGAAGATTCGCAATAAGAGCATTACACACAGAAAAGCATCTTGGGTCCGCGACTCTCTTGTCGGGGCCGCTTGAAGTTGTCCCCCTTCCTTATGCATCCCTCTCGCACGGTCTTCCCAAATCCCCGGCATCGATAACGCTTCAGTGTCACACATCGCCGTCCGCTAATGCACATGCTTGACTACCTGCGCCTCGTTGAGTCTCTTCTTCTCATTGCCTAGCTTGTTTGCAGCATGGAAGTTGAAATCCTGCTTACTTTATAGTAGTTCCCCGTCATATGCTCAAGTGAGCTGGGCAAACCGGTCACGTGATATTACTGCCTACGTACATATGTACATACCTTGTATGTACAAGAGCATGAAGCTTCGCGAAAATGGACAGATTAATCTGCCTACCTTATATCTCTAGTTTTTCTTTTCCCTTTGTCGCTGTAGCCTTCGTCTACGCTACTTCTATTACAACAGATACTCAAGCGTCCTACACTCCCCCAGCGCGCTCCTCCGACCAAGACCGCTTAGGCACCCCACTGCACGTGTCGATATGGTGCAACCAGCCGTCCGCCTTCGAGCTCCTCCTCATCCGCAGCGCAGACATCAACATCCTCGACGAGGGCGGCGAACTGCACTCTGAATCCACGCCTATACAACTCGCTGTGTGTCTTGAGCGTCGCGCTATGGTCAAAAGGTTGTGGAAGATGGGCGCGGAGCGGGATAAGCGGCCGGAGGGTCGGCGGTGGGGTGCGTCGCTGGTTAGGATTGCGGCGTTTGAGGGGCATGGGGGTGTGTTGCGGGATCTGTTGTCGTGGGATGAGAGCTGGACGCAGGAAGAGAGGGTGCTGGGGCGCTGGATAGGGCGGGTAGATAGTGGCACGTTGATGCCGTAGCGGCCTTGCTCGCTGCGTGTAGGTTCAACACGACGGAATTAAGGGAGGCGATGCATAGGGCTGCCTCGTGTGAGGCGTGGAATTATCGGGACAGAGTCTCGTTGGAAGAGGAGGTGCGGACGCTGAGAGAACGGTCTGCGCGGCAGGCGGGGGTTTTGGGGTTGTTGCTCGATGAGTATGACCGCGTTGAACTTGGAGGGGCGGGTGTTGTACTGCTGCACAGGATCGTGCAGAAGTCTTGGATTGCTTGCTGGGTTTGGTGTCTTCTTGGCCTTCTATGGTTGCTGCGTTGAGGCTTTTACTGGAGAGAGGGGCGGATCCAGATGTTCGGGGGTCGTCGGGTGGACGCACGCCGCTGCTGCACAATGCGCTTGTTGGGCCGAGACATTTACGGCGATATAATAAGAAGCTTGTTGCGACGCTGCTGGATCATGGAGCGAGGGCGGATATACAGGATGATGGAGGAGAGACGGCGATGGATGTTGCGCGGAAGCGAAGGGATTATTCTATGGTGCTGATATTGATGGAGCATAGCAGAGACGATGGAAAGATTGGGGAGCTCCAAGAGTAGAGTCTCAGGTATGTACCGGCTGATTGAACTATGCTTTTTCTACTTTGTATTTGGTAAAAACAGGTATCTGATGTTCACAATATACGTCCGATGTCACTTGAGGACAGCATTATCGTACAACCATCGTATACCACAGGTCGGCCTGTAAACGGCAGATGTCACCAGTATTTATATTGAACCCAGAAGCATGTAATCCTCTGACACACTTCTGACTCACTGAGGAACGTGAAAACATTAGAGCACTTATAATAACACCCCCCACCACACGGTTATCCTCGTCATATTAGAACACAGAAGAACGCCAGCAACATCCACAGTTACCAGAAACAGAGACAAAAACCTCCAATACTTATCAGCACCCTAGCAGCACCTCCCAACTCCGACGCCCAACTCCTACTTCTCCCTACCCCCTAAACAAATACCTCCCTCTCACTCTCCCCCTCGCCCTCCCCACCCTCACCCCATGACAACACACCCCCTCCCCTGCACCACACATCTCCCCCACCCCAGCAGCCTCATGCACTAAAAACGCTACCCCTCTACCCCCCAGCCCCCCTAAAAGCCCCGTCTCCCACTCCGCCTCTAACCTAGGCCACGTCGCGAGCCTCCACCCCAACCACGCCGCGAGACCCTCCGCGCTCAACAGTCCCACCCTCTCAAACCTCGCAACCGCATCGCGCATATGCCGTATCTCAGGCGCGCCGCTGCGATACTTCTTCTGGAGAAAGGCGGCAATATCGCTGGTTGTGAGGCCGCGGTGTATCAAATTGAAGAGGTAGATTTCGAACGCGCGGTCGAAGGGTGATGTGTTGCTTGCGAGGAGGCGGGAGAGGGGGGTAATGCGGGTGTGGGGGTGTGTGAGAGTGTGTTGTGCGCAGGGCGTAGAGGCAGCGGGTTCCGTAGGTTTGGGCGGTTGTGGGGGATGTGGGGGGGGCATGGTGTGGGTTTATAGTGGTTTGTTGTTGGATTTTGTTTGCATGCGTAGTGTGGTGCTTTGGGATAGAGAGGGTACATTATGGTAGTTGAGGATGCTATAACGAGGGTTTATATGGGTACATTGTGAAGGGTGGTGTATATATATATCATTGTGAAGGATGTTGTTCGAGGGGTTTTGTGAATGGGGAAGGGATTCGTTGCTTTTGCGATGAAGGGGACACGGTTAATACTCGGAAGTCTCTGTTCAATGGAACGCACATATCACCATTTTATGTATGGTCCTGGCACTTGTGCTGCTTCAAGTATCTGCTGATAAAAATCCGCAGCTCCCAAAAACCCTCGAACTTACCTTCACTACCGCAAACACCAACACTATGGCTCGTGCGTAGGCGTGTACACGACAAGGAGAAGTCTTTCATGGCGTGCGCGAATAGCACGGTTACCGTGTGCCATGAACCAGATCTGGCTATGTGGCCGTTACATCAGGTTATAGGACATCTGGAGCATGCTAGTGACGATGTACCTCAAAGGATTCACATTGTCCTCACGCTTGAGCTCGGAATTATCCAGAGATCCGATAAATATACTGCATCTTAATAACTATAATGACAAGATTTATTGCTGGAAAGTATCTAGAGCGCCAACCATCAGTCAGGAGAGACGAGTAGGGAAGTGCGTGATAAGTCTTAGATGGAAGTGCCACCATGATTGACTACGTGGAAGGTCTTCGATGCAGACCCATTAAGTACTTTGTTAAGTTTTACGCAGTGCACAGTTTAAAGTTAACAATTATATTAATTGTTTAGGCTCCCTCTACTACTAGTCTAGCATATCTTAGATCTACCTTTTATTCTACGCGTAGATCTTTGCCTTAACACCTCTCTCTTTATTATTAAGCTTATAGTTTTTATCCTTTTTAATAATAGTAGTAAGGGCAGCCTTTTTCCTTTAGATATACGCGCAATTAATGCCTTAGTATTAATTGCCTACTATTTTTATAAAAAACGCCTTAAGTAAGGAAAGTTAAACTTATAAGTTCGCTCTACTAAAATCCTAAGGTGTAGCTCTAGTAGCTAAAGGGCCTAAGTACTAGTAATACTGTGTACCTTTATTCTTTTACTTACAATCTAACTTCTCCTAGTATAATAGTTATTAAAGTAAGGGAGTTAAGAGATATAGGTTTAAAAGTTGCTTATACTACTATAGTACGTTAATAGAGCTATAATAGTTTTATTAATAGGAGGGATTAAAGTTGCTATATTAGTTGTAGATTCCCTTTGTAGTAGGTTATAATAAAAATAGGCAAAGGTACTAGCTTTTATCCTACTTCTCTTATTACTACCCTTTAATAGGCTATCTCGCCGCCCTTTAGAGCTTTATAGTTAAATAGTAACTCTAAGGTTACTATTCTATAGTTCGCTATTATATAATCTACTCTTATAATTATTGCGTTATTCTTTAGCTCCCTACTATAGCTAATCCTAATTGCGCCCTTTTTTTTTACATACTTTAGCTATTAAACCTTAGTTGTGCTTGCTATTAAGTCTTATAATCTGTAAAAGGTTAGGTCGACTATAAACTAATATGAATGAAAAAAATAAATGACTACGTGGAGCTGAGGGATACCTCTATTGCTAGAGAATCAATTTGAAGAAAGAAAGTTGAGCTCAAGTGTTTGTTTATGAACAGCTAATACCAACCAAAAAGAATCTTCTTCCTCAAGTCTCATCGCTCGGATATAGATCTCGATGAAAAATAAATGCGGGAGTTGAATCCCATGAGTGTGGATATTGTCACCACGAGCGTATAACGCTGACGTAGCTTGCACACTCAAGATAGAGCGGATGTTGGATCCGACGGACGTTGGATCATACATGAATGTTGTTCATGTATGTGCTGTTGGCTTGTAAAGCCGTCTCGGTCACAGCTCCAAACGCCCGATTTGGAGTGTTGGCCCTTTTGAATGTAGAGTCATTGTCACCCATAAGTAAAGCATGGACATTCAAGACTGTAACCTGCAGCAAAAGTGAGATGTGCTTGTCATGGTTGGCTTACCACTGCAAGCACCTCTTACCACTCGCCACAGGCACAGAAGGATCGACTCCAACTCTCGCCACCGTGTTATCGCGCACAAACACTAGTGGAGCAAGGCTCGCGCCTCACCTCCGAACGGAAGGGTTACCGCACGGGCGACAGCCACCACAGCTGTCAGGGTTCATCAGATTCGACCGGTGGTTCAAGTCCGCCGTGCCTACATGCCGGCGCGCTGCCCGCACATGCTCCTTGTCGTCTGGAACTCTCAAAACGGATCAAATAACTGCCTGGGACCTTGCGGCCTGTCAGACCCTTGGTGGAGGGTTCAATATCTGTAGGCGTCTTCCGCTCATGGGCTCACCACAAGGGCTCGCACGCGGCGGCGGGGCAGGAGAGCTCGGAATTGAACCGAGATCTGTTCTGGCGGTTCCAGAAAAGACGACCATCATCTCCAGCCCTGATATCCGAAAGAGAAAGCAGAGATCACGACCTGGCAACAGTTAGTTGGAACTGAAGAACTTCTTTGCGGAATTTCGGAAGGCTTACCCATCTCTGCCGCGCGCAACTAGCGTACATACGCTGTAGCAGCGACCTTATTCTCCCAGTCTCGGATAGTACCGTAGGTATTTCCTACCCGATTGGACTGGGGTAAGGCAGCCAGCCGTGCATCGCATTGTACATCGCGGCCCAGGAGAACCTTCGTGACGACAGAAACCTCCAAATAACGTAAAAAAACCTAAAACAGGCGCGCACTGTAATGAGGTTGAAGATGTGTTGAAGGAAGATGATGGGGCGGGGGAAGAGCCTTATAAAGACCGCGAGCATTGCGCTCGGACCAGGGGTGGCCCGTGCCCAGGTGATGAATACAAACCTGCACATGTGCCAAGGAAGCTAAAGTCAAAGGACCCGGGGTGAAACGGCTTTACTGTTATTCACCTACAGTTGAAACTTTAGGAGCCCGCTCACTTGCCATAACATCGAGACTTAGGAAGGCTACATGTAGCGGTCACTTCGGACAACGGAGCAAGATAAAACATGCCTAGACCACTGCGCCGTAGTTGTCATAGCGACCTTGTTCTTCTTCTTCTTTTTTTTTTGGAAATCGGTTTGACTGCCACATAGTAGTTAAGGCTGTCAATTTCAATAATGTACCAAAGAATTGAGTTGACTTAACACAGATAGATCAACAAAGACAAAGGGGCTAAAGAAGGCCCCGACGTAACGCTATAAGTCAGTTGCGGCGCAGTCTCCATTTTAGGCGCTTACATTGTAGTACTGAAATAGCTTATCAGTTGTGCTGTGCCGCAACCCTGCAGCGTTTCACACCGTTCGCATGCAAAACCAGTGGTTGAACACGACACGCGGATTACCCACCTCAAAACAGTCGATTAATAGGATACAGTATCGGGCAGCATATAGGCGGAAGATTTGCAGGTTGAAGTCGCATAGAGCCGTGCGCCAGTACATATGATCGTAACCACTGGACATAGAGCAAACAAAAGAAAACGCAAAGATCTAAGATTTAAATTGCAAAGCAAAAGTGTCAGATTATATAATACAGAGTTATAATACATGAAGGAAGTTGTTGGAATGGTTGCCTCGCCCGATACAATCAGAGTGCCAAACCCTACCCTCGCAAATACAAAACATGGAAAAATACCTCCAAGCTCTCTGATAGAGGTTCCAGCGATATGTAATTTGGCGAGCCAAATAGATCCATTAGCGCAGGTCCCATGCTTTGTGCTAGTATTTTCGCGTCAACATACAGTTCTCTCACCTGCGTCATAAAGTATTCCAGGTTAGCACAGCTACACGCAGCAGCGATCTGTTTGTCCTTTGGCAGAGCATCGACTTGAGCTTTCCAGGTTTCGAGACCTCCAGAAAAGTTGGTCTCTGATCGGAACGAGTTGAACTTTCGCACTATCGCTATCCAAACGCTCAACCCCTGGTCTTTCGGATCGAGAGTTTTGTTGAAGCAGTTGCTGGACAGTCTCTCCATGTCTTCAGGACCTAGTAGAAGCTCAAGTGACGGGATGAGGTGGTCGAAATTGGCGGTTTGTAGGCTCTGTGTTTGGAGGATGGTCAACACTTCGCTTCGCAGCCTTATTTGAAGATCTCCACGCTGCGCTCTTCGCTCAGTCTCTACCCCGTCCAGCTGGGTTTCTTCCATGAATAGGGTAACATTTGTATCCCTTGAGGCAGCGGTAGCGGGCTCTGGTATAGCAGAGTCATCCGTGGCTACGATAGACTTATCAACAGTCGTTGGCGGTGTTGTATGTGTGTGAAGGTCTCGCGAGTTTGTGCGAAGGGTGGCTAACAGTGGAAAGGTAGGCGAAGCACTATGAAGGCCGCGCGATATATCCTCGTGAGCAAACGAGATGTCCGCATCTCGATGGTCCTGCGCTCGTCCAAGTTCATCTCCTTCGTTGGCAGGTGGTAATGCGCGAGACGGCGGCGTTGATGAACTGGCAGCTATGGTATCGCGATCACGCAGTTGCCCTCTAGCCGTTTTCTTTGTTTCCGGGAGCTTACCATCGCCGATAGTAGCCTTGGTAGCTCTCTTGCGCTTGTTCGATGCACGCCTTTTCCTGTTGTTCTCAGTGTAGTCAGGATCGGAGTCGCGGTCAGGTTGAGATTCCAGGTACACCTCATCGATCGTTGCGATGCGGCTTTCTTTCCTTCCTGAAATGATGGTTCATGAAAGGCTTTTCTAGATCCTTCAACATGCCGGCTGGTGCTATCTTGTACGGGAGAGCTGGGAATTACGCTGTCGGATGCAGCTCTCGAGAAGGGGACAGCAATTGTAGGTTGCGCGACAATCGGTGGATTATCGATATCCTGTGGCAATGTAGTGGTTGTTGTATCATCCGAAGGGGAACGGGTTGACTTGGTTTTTCGGAGCGTCATGTACGCGCGATGTACGATCCAGCAGAACAAGTAGGTGCGGATTCTTCAGAAGGTATTAGCAGACCACTTGATATTGACCATCCGAAACACTTGCCTCAATCGATCTGCTTCAACCTCACAGTCTAGGCTGCATGTGTTATCGCAATGCCTTCTATGTCCATCTGTCCCGAGAGAATCCCAGATCCGATGTGCAAATTTGTTCATCAGAGAGTCCGTTGTGAATGCCCAAAGTCTCCGATCGTGAATGCTATCTTTTAGTCGTTTATGGAGCGCAAATTCGTTTATCACACTGTGTTTCTTTTCCTCAGCAACTGCGTAGAACTCTTTGAGTATATCTTCGTCGAACGTTGGACGCGACGAATTGGGGTTGTTCTGCTTGATCCCAAGTTTGACCAACCATGATTTTGCGTGATTTTTCCCATCAGTACAGTCCGCAACACATATTTGCAGTTCCTTTTCCAGAATGCTGGGAGCTGGATCTGCTCTTGAGACCATATTGTGCTGGTAACGAACACTTTCAGTAGTCGCTATTCAGTGTCGAGGCTGATTTGTCGGTTTTATTGACGGAAGATGAAAGCTTGATGGGGTGGGTAACACAGGTTGAAAAAAGGGGAGAAGCGAATGAAGCGCTGGTGCCTTGAGAAGGTAACCTAGGAAGCGAACATTGGGGGCCACCTAAGTTTGGAACGAAGAGGCCAGGGTTTGTGTGAGGTTAGCGTTGGCGGATGAGTCTGATTGGACGTGAATACGCTTTGTTTGTCGTATGTGCATAAGGGGCTTCCTGCAGCGTTGCGGCACAGCACCTTAACCGCACACTTGAGGCGCTATCATCCAATGACAATCCCTCTCTGTTCCCAACAACTGCGCACAACCAATGGGATGTTTGCTATTGTCCCGCGGTCAATAAATGTGAGACATTTTGATTCCGTGTTGGAAATGGTTTAGGAACTTCCAAGGCTGTTCATCACGGAATCTACGCGGACGGGAATATTTATGTCTAATTACTCAAGATAAACTGTATAACATGCATATCAGGTATCATGTTCACAAGGAAGAGCAGACGTCTTATTCTCATGCAGGAGGTTTTGCATCGTTGACCTAATGCGCTATGGAGAAAAATTCATGGCTGCCACGCTGTAAGACCGCGTGTCAAATCCATTTCAAGTTAGACTTTTCTTGCGTTACGGTACTACTGCCGTCCAAATGTTGTTGCGTGCATTTGTGTCACGCATTGCAACCTTGGAAGGCACGAGACCCCAGGTGACGCCACGTATCCCTCAGTCGCCCTCTCCCTGCCCTGCTTATGCCCTAGACTTATAATTTATTTACTAGGTGTGCGAGAAAACTCTACCCCATGCGCCACTTACACTTTTTAGACTTGTGGAATACCTTGGTACTTAATGGTAATGACCTAGAGCACTTCAGCACGATTTCTAAGTATATAATTCGAAATTTTTCTAATACTCAATTATTAAATCAGCTAAATAATATTTAGATCCTTATACTTATCTTAAACATGTTGGCAGCAGTATCTCAAATTCAGCACTATTGTACTGGGTCACGTGACTATCAGCTATGCGGGCGTACCTATCATCGATAAGTATATATTTTCACCTATTCAACTTTTTATAGGTCAATTTATACTGTGTACCGAGAGTGCGCAAAGTCTTCTTTCACATAGTTATAGGTCAATACTTCTGTTATAATTTGAATATACTTCCATAGACTCAATGTGCCGGTGTCCAGGTGGCTTGCAGGGTGTGGCCCTCCCGAGGTCTAATTGCTAACGATTGTGGAATAGCGCACAGTAGATAGGCGCTCTACCGGGCCAGGCCTCCATCAACTCTACCCTCTATTTTCGGAAAAAATAACGCTTCAAATGCACGCTTGTTTTGCAACAGCAAAAGAAAGAGGAACTCCGAAATAACTTCGCAGTAGCTAAACAAGACCGTTATGGACGTCCTTGCTATAAGCTAAGGTATACTTCCTAGAGTGGGGTACCAGCACCATCGATTCTAGTCTCACTAGACTTGCCTAAGTGAACAGAAGATGCAAGCAATTCGAGCGGGAGATAAGACGGGCTATGACTAAGTTGAAGCTTTTGAACCGCAATTGGGTCGTATTGCGGCACGGCACAAAGCAGGCAGGACAAATTGCATGCAGCACAGTCCGTCCGCCGCGTTCGGGGACCAGGGCATATGTGGTCGTCGCTGCGAAATACCAGAGGAAGAAAGCAAGTTCTATGTGGCGTTAAATTAACTACCTAGGGGTAGAACGACAAAGGCTTTCATCTCAAATAACATGACAAAAAAGGCAGAGCCCCCTGCTTAGTAATCAAAAAGAGCGTAAAAAGGTGGCAAGTTCTATTAGGGGAAGGAGAAAGACAAGGTACACGGGAAATACATATGTAGTCTCTACGTGTTACACTTCTCTGCGCGCGTTGGCGTTAGCCTGCTCCCCCGCGTCGTTCTCTTTATCTGCGTACCCTTTACTTCAATCACGCATTCCTTCCGGTGTGAGCACTCATACAAACCGACTCAGATTGAACCAGAATATCAGTGTCTTATATCCACAGAAGTTGCTTTATCTTCAACCCGCTGTCCGGCCCTTGCATTCTGGGCGGCTTCCTTCTTGCGCCCACCCAAATATCGGTTCACACATTGTCATCCCGACCTCATCTGCACAATCTCACACTCGTTCGCAGGATGCCGCTGCCCGAAGGATCCCTGAGCGTCGACGGTGGCTGTAACTGCGGCGCCGTGCGCTACCGCGTCGCCATTCCAGCGCTGTCAGAGCGGCCGCTCCACCCACTGGCACCCGCTGATAAGCCTGTTCCGCTGCCTTTTCTGGTGCTGGATCACTGCAACGATTGTCGGCGGGCCACTGGCTCGGTGCTGCCGGCATCCATCGAAATGTGTCCCGTGGCGTTTGTGGGTGTAAGCACGGCGACGCTTGAGCCTCAGGCATCCGAACGCAAGGGGCAAGCCGACGAGCAGCAGCGGCGGGCCGTGGACACCGGCCCGAGAGGTCTTCATGCCCGCGCCAGCCGACAACGACAACTTCCTCAAGAGCTTCGAGTCGTCGCATGAGCGTTAGCCCCGGTTTTTTTCGCGCTGTGGCACCAGCATTGCCTACACGGCCGTCATGCCCGAGGGATTTCCCAACATGTTGGACATCACCATGGGCTCAGTTGACCGCCACTACCTCGAGAGAGAGATACGCTGGTGCCCGAGCAACATCTATGGTGGGACTACGGCATCGATTGGATTCGCCGCCTGGCGACCCAGGGCTACGGTGCTCTGCCCATCCATCCAGACTATCGCATCGCCGACACGGTCTCACTGCAACAGTGAGCATTTATCCGCCATAATCCAGCTGCATGATAGCAGATCTTCTCTGCCTTGCAATCTGATGAATCAAGCATCCTAAGATGCTCTGTGGGGATAGCACAAGGATGTCTAGCGTTATTCCCGTGGTCAGTAAGATGTTGGGTCAGCTATCGAACTAGATGTGAAAGGAGACATGTTCTAAGACCCCACACTCTCTCTCAGGTTGTACTCACAAGTTGTCTGTGCTGTAGAAACTCATGGTAATGGGTGATTTTGCAATGGCAGGTGAGGCAAATCCATAATACCAGTACAATCAATTACACGTTCTATCTACTCCCTCGTGTGCCTGATTTTTGTCTTGCCCAAGTTCAACCAAACAACCCACCCTATCTCTTATCATGCGTTTCTCCCACGTTGCTATCCTCATGGCAGCTTTAGTATATAACTCCCTCGCTTTTCCGACAGCTGGTGAGTTAATAAGGTTGCGGCTTATCTTTCCACTGACCTAAACTTACCTTGTCGATGCATTTGGAATATACGCAGCTTCAGCGATTGCGTCTATCATTACGCTGCGATGTATTGCGGGAGTGGTACTACCCCTGCCTGGATCTGCCCTATTTGCAGAGCTGGAGCTTTGGTGGGGCACGCTGCTAATAGTTCTTGTTGCGTTGGCGTTTATGCCAATTGCTATTGCGATGACGCGGGTTGCAGAATGTGTTTTCACGGTAGCTCAAGGTCAAAGATAATCTTTTAAGAGTGGAACTCTTAATACAGCCAAAGTTGCGTAGGACTTTAGACAGGAGCTAATCCTTGGGGGAAAATATTGAACGTTATTTGCGCTGTAAAATACGTTAAGTCTAGGTATTAGAGAATGTCCAAAACTGTATCTTGTGCGTGCAGCCTAGATTATAGGTCTTCTATTTTATGACAATTCTTAATTAGCAAAAAAAAAAAAAAACAGATCGCAGGATATTTTATAGATCTGTACTTTATTAATACTATGAGGCCTTTGTATAGTAAGAACTAGTTTTGCGTCCTTACTTCTCTCTGCTATTATTGTATACCGATTTATCATATATTCAAGATTTTTGCACAGAGCTGGTACACAGAAAAAAAGGTTATAGCTAGATTTTCTTTCACCATATATAGTATAGTTGCGGGATGCAGCTTTGTTCACAAAAGAATACCCATTTATTATTTTATCTACATCCTCTTCCGGGCTTCTAATCTTGGACCTGCTACAATGTACTTACTCTATTAGCATAAGGTTAATATATACTCTCATCCATCTTCTTGAGACATTAAAGCATCGCCAATTGGTGTGGTACTTTAGGTTATGGCCGCCTAGAATTACGTGCAAAGCTAGCTGAAACAAAACAAAATTTATACGAAGTACAAGATTCCTCCCTTGTATGCTCTTCTTCCTTTGAGATACTCTACGGATAATTTGGAGTTGCTACATTCCCTAGAAAAACAACTAAAACAGCGCAATAGGCTGCCGCCGCTGCCAAAATCTCATGCCTCCGCGCCTGAGTAAACAAAGACAGAATAGATGAGAAGGCAAGTGTGAACACGAGGAGGGTCGCGATACACGTCAAATACGCCTTATGTGTCCCTATATCGTGTGCCATGTGGTAGAGAAGATAGATAGGAAGCACTAACAAGACGAGGATGAAAAGCACGAGGATACTGATCGCGAGTTTTGCGATGCGGGATGGGGTATAATATAGCTCGTACTTGTCCTCGTCTTTCGGCGGCCGCCCGGGCATATTGCTGCTGTCTATTTCTGTCTTCTTTCGGGTTTCCTGGGGTATGGTCAGTTTTTTTTTTTGGGATGGCCGCTAAATAAACGGGCCGCGCATCCACGGCGTACAGGCCCATGGTTCCAGAATTAATATGGATAGGAATCATAGGCTGGGGCATACCTTGGACCGAAAGATCATGTCAACAAGTGGACAGTGACAGGCCTTTAGGAAGCCTTCGACAACATCGTCAAGCCATGCGTGCTCCCTCCCGGGGCGCAATGTGATAATGTCTTCCTTGTGATGAATCCAAGTTGCTTCTTCTTCTCCCAGGGGTTTGCGGTTGTTCATGTACCGACCAACACTCTGGTACTCGGAATCAGATGGCCTGTTGAATGTCATCATCTGCTGAGAAGCGGTGAGTAATCGAGCTACCAAAATCAGCAGCCAGTCCAAAGTATAATTGTTAATTTTGCGTACCATATGAGCAAAAGGTAGTCTCGATGTTCGAAAGAAGCTGGCGATGCTCAGCGGCGTAGGGACCGAATAGATCACTGTAGCACAAGGCCTCTTCATCGTCGGTTGCTATTTTCATTTCGGTACTCTGTAATCTCTCTTCGAGCGCTCGCAACTCTTCTTGTTTGTATAATAGCAGTCTCGACTGAAGGTATCCAAAACGTCGATATATCCCAAACCCTTCATCACTGTCGAGAAATGCTGTGAGATTTGGATATCCTTTCGGATGATCGTTAACTAATGAACCTAGGGTCAGCGGTATATCTTACAAATCGATGAGCTATAATACTCACGTCTCCTGGTCTTCACAGGGATGCGATACTTCTTTCGCGGTTGTAGTTTGCCCTTGGGGATGGGTACCTTAGTCAGGAAGGTTTTCGGCCACTTTGGCAACGCGCGGCAGGCTACACACAACTTCTGAACCCGCGCTTTTGCTGGCGCAAAGGGGGGGGTGGCTTTGAAAAAGATGACGATTGGGTGGTCGAGGTGGGTGACGACGAGCTAAGGGCGCATTGAGTAACGCGGGTGGGGGCTTGCCCTTCAGCGTACCCCCGCTTCGCCCTTCTCCATCGCGATGACATCGGTGTCTTTTTGCACGTCCATGATAACGTCCCTGGGAGAAATTTTGCAGAGAATTGGATGACGCGCCATGAGTCGAGATCTCCCAAACGTGCGATGGATAGTTATTTATATATTACATTTCCCCTACACATCGATAAGTGTGGGCGGGCAGGCATATGAGGCATATGACAACAAGCTGTATTGCTATCTGCAGAAAAGAGTGTGTGGAGTGAGGAGTCTACCGAGGAAGAAAGGAGAGGGCGAGAGCTTTATCTTGAGGGTAGTGGTCTGTGCACCTGGATGGAACCTTCTACACACACACCACCTCTGACGTAAGTCACGTGGCTACAATAAGCCCACCTGCATATGTAGCCTTGAAGGTCCTCACCGGTGACCCTCTCAGTCGTTCCACCGCCTAGATCATGTCATACACTGTGGTCAGACTACCATTAATTAGGGCTCAAGTCTGCCTCAGGAATCCACGTCGGTTGGTCCCTCCAAACCGCGATGCCGTTCTTGTCCTTCAGTAGGTAAGACCATTGTCCTCCTTCTTTACGGAACTCTGTCACAGTTGCCTCAATCGTTTCAATACTCCCAGGACCTGTTCTAGTGACCCAAACTGATTGATGCTTCCTGTACTTTCTCGGATAATCCTACGCAAAGCAGGTCAGCGTCGTCCCCGGCAGAGCCTTTCAGAAGACTCACTGCCGTCCCATTGGGATTGTCGTCCACATTGGCGGTCGGTTGCCTCCACTCTGGCTGATTAGTGGCCTGGGACTGATTCGGCTGTTATCGTAAATATCCTGATCCTCGGATTTTGAAAGACTACTTACTGGCTGCGGCTGCGAGTTGGTGCGTGGCCCTGTTTGTGTATTGGACACTGCTGGCTTCTCTTCCTGAGGCGAACTAGTGGGCGTATTTGGCAACGCTGAACTGCGCTCGGGTGCTGCTTTAGTCTCAGACGGTGAATGGTGCTGTGGTGCCCGCCTGATCATGTGATCACTCTAGAAGGCGACCGTGGGGATGAGGAATGTGGGCAGAGAGGTCTTCAACTACGGCTCACCAGCTCACCGGTCCCAGACTTTACATATCGGGGGCGTTTGTTCGGGCGAATCAAAGCAGCATCTATTCGCTTCCAAGGTGGCTTCCACGACCGCCTGCAGCGGGCTGGGCTGGTTCATATCGCATGATCAGCGTCTCGCGATTTCATTCGTCAGCCTCGCATACAAGGCGACAAGGCATCGCACCTGTGCAGCCTCAGTTTTTTCACAGCCTCTTCCGATGACCGGAGTTCATGATACACGAGGTGTAGTTTTCCAATCAAATGCTGAGTGCTGGGGCTGTGTTCACTCTGCATTTCTTTCTTGTCAACCATTAGCCCTGGAGATCTTTGGCTTATATTCTTGTAGGCCGCAACGACAAACATTATCAGTTGCATGCCACAAGGCAGTGGCTGCCCACCATGGCGCTAATAATGCAGCCTCGTCTGAAGAGACCGTCATCGACGATCGCGTCACCGGTCGAAAAAGGCACTCAGCTTTTGGTCGAGTCTCCAATTTCTGATATCGCACCAACAAATCCAGCGAATGCGACTCTGGCTACCTTCGAGGATCACTACAGACGCGACCTCGATGAATATCGCGCCATCTTTAACCGCCACATGAAGAGAACAAACCTGTCAAACACGATCACGTATTTGTGCTCATTTGGACTTGGGGAGATAGCATCGACGATCTCGGCGTGAAAGAAGAGGTGCGGAAGTCCAATCGCACCAATACTTTCTCAGCTGAACATATCTAGGTCGACAAATTAGAGAAAGTATTCAAGGTAAATTATGGATTCAAGGTCGAGCGGAAGCAATTGAACTGCTTGGATAAGGCTAGCCATCAACTGAATGCTTTTCTGTCATCATTCATGGTCTCTCATGACGAGTCGAATACCTTGTTGATATTCTATTATGCTGGACCCGGTGTATATGAGAATGACACTGTGGTGTTTACTGGGTAAGCCACTCAACCGCAGTCTCCAGGATAGCTGCTGACGCAACACAGAAGCACACTACGCAGCAGACCTCCGAAGAGAAAGACCGAAACAACAACGTTGCTTGGTCAAGCGCCGAGCACACAATCAGAGCCAAAAGAGCCGATGTCCTCGTAATCTTCGACTGCTGCCATGCCGGTGGCTTCGGAGGCTACACTACCGGCCGGGCACTCAGACAACCACCATTCCAATGCATAGCGGCATGCGGAAGGTCGGAGCGCACTCCGAAACCTGGACCAACATCTTTTACCAGCGCATTGATCTGGGCACTCAACGATCTACGATCCCACCATCACTTCACTTCAAGAAGCCTGCTCGACAATATAAAAGAGTACAAACTACTACCAGCGACCCAGCATCCGACACTCCTGAGGCGCGACGAATACAACGATGGGCTAGTTTGGATAGCACCACTTAGACTCCGTCGGCATGACTCAGGCACTACTAAAAGTGAGCGTCGCAATCCTTCACATGAGTATTTCGACCTTCGCTTCAACTTCTATCGCAAAGTGAGCATAACCGACGCCGAGAGGGTAGCAAAATGTCTCAGCAAGCTCATAAACGAAGAAAGTACCTTCCAAGCCAAACACATTGTTCTTCTCGACAAGGCGTCGACACATTCCAAGGCGATCGTGAACTTGACATCAAATATCAACAAGAAACGTAAAAGATCAACGTGTAGCCTGAGCCAATATCCCATCCCACCACTCTCGACCCAGATCTCCAACCAGTATCATCTCATTACAACTTTTCCGGCGCTACTATCGAAGGTAAGCGTCGATTCATCTTCCACAAGACTAACGCGGCTCTGATATAGATGTCATCATCCAGCCTCCTCTCAAACGACAGCGAATGATGGTTCCGTATGCGGGACCTCCACAGCATCAGAGCGCCTTCTATCATTTCAGAGATGGCTCTGCACTGCACTTTACATGGTGTGAGGGCGCAAATAGGGCGCTTCGCTGATCGGGTCCGTACTTTCAATTACAGTCTTTCTGAGCCAGCGTTAATTGATTTGCAGATTCGTCCGTCTGTACGACACACTGAGGACACACTGGCCGATACCGAATCGAGTAGTGGCACCGGGGATTGAGCGGCGATAAATGGATCAACCGTAGATGAGATATAATTCTATTATTCATGCATGTTTATTTATTTTCAAATCTATTTTTCATAGCTTAAAAATTTCAACAGTGCAAATCACGGTTTAACAGACGTAGTGGCGCAACTTTGCCAGCCCGGAAACAGCAAATAGGCAGAACGAAATAGCCTAGATGCAAGATCATTCTACTCTGAAACACTGTAATCACTTTGAATACTTTTCAATTCTCGCACATAGTAGTAGTAAGCTTTAATACACAGTGTTTCCCTTATTATTACCCTCAAAACCCCTCATCCCCGCCCTGCTCTCCAGGCGAAGCCCTGCCACAGCATATCTAATGAAATTAGGTGCCATTTTGGGGCTGCTCATACGTGACCCCATCAATCGTCGTCTCCAACGTCCCATTCGCATCAAAGATATTAGTCAAAACATCAATAGACAAATGAAACCCATCAGGGCTCGTCTTCTTCTCCACCAGCTTGCCCGTCTCCTCCGTTCCCTCCTGTACCAAATCCGAAAACCAATCGATCGTGTTCAGCGTCGGCGACGGGTAGCCAATTGTGACGTTCTCCCAGCCGCTGAGCACCGTGTCGCGGACGTCGGAGTAGTTGGTGTATGAAACGGCGACAGAGTCAATCAGGGTGTTGTCCGCGTTGTAGATGATGGTGACGTTTGCTGTGCCGGACACGGTGCCTTCGAGCGTGTATGTGCCGGCTGGCGGTTGCGGACGCGACATTTCGGGCATGCCAGGCTCGTACTTGACTCCCCAGGGGACTTCGTCGGAGATTGGCTCGATCTCCTTGACTTCCAGGGGTGTGCGGGAAGTCAGCTTGGCGATTAACAGGCGCTCTGTGAGGCCGCCGGGCTCAGTGGATTCGGGGCAGGGAAGAGGGTTCTCGCCGCCACAAGACGGGGAGCGGACGATGGCTTGCCAGAATGCGACCATTGTGCCGTCGAGAGACCATCTGGGATCGGCTCTTCCGTTCCAGTTGGGGTCGTTGAAACTCCCTGGGCTTCCATCACCCTCTCCGTTGAGCTGCTGGCCGAAGTACGTTCCTCGGTCGCCGTTGTGGTCGAGCAGGTAGGGCTGGAAGAATCGACGGGGTCCGTTGTTGCGTGTCGATGAAGTCACGCCACTGCTGATCATGTCGGTGAGCGGAGGGATGAAGCGCATGCCCGCCATGAATATCTGGCGGTCGCTACCGCGCGTATCCATAACCACGGACCACTTGTTGTCGGGGGATATGTCAAGCGGGTCGCAGTACTCCGGATGCGCAGTGATCCTGCGAACTGCGCCTGTTGCAAGGTTGACGGCAAACACGTCGATGTTGGAGGACTCGTAGGGGTAGCCCACATAGGTCACTTCTTGTCCGGACCCGCTGAAGCCGCGGAGCTCGCCCACCGAAATCTGTTTAGGATTCATGCGTAGGCGATCTCCATCGACGATCCAAGGTTGCTGCTCTGGCGCCTCACTGTGCAGGACGGTGACTTTCGAGACGTCATAGCGAGGGGCCAAGGGTGTCCCTGTGGTGGGGGATGGGTTGAATTCCAGAGTACCGAGATACCCAAGCTGGCCCAGCCTTCCGTCTACAATGCCGAATGAGCTGTATCCCAGATGGACGTTGTCTGGGTGTATGCGTAGCTCGCGAAGCGGACCGCCGGGACCAGAGCCATCGGGCGTGTTGTTCCACCGGATTGAATACATCTTCGTCTTCTCGAGCGTGCATTCGTCGTCTGCAAAGTCTGCACCTCCGCACTCGATGATGCTGGCACCTGCAAGAATCTTCTTGCCGTTACGGAAAGGCTGCGGGTAGCCCAAGTCAAAATCGACCCTATGGTCGTTCTCCTCTGGTACGCCACAAGTGACGCACTTCCAGGGATCGCCGTTTGAGAAGTTTGTTCCGTCAGTTTTCACGATTATCAATTGCATCCCTGTGAAGATGCTCGTGGGGTCTGACGCAGCAGGAGCGCCGGCGAAGTTGACAGCGGCGGAGACATGCTTGCCGTCAGGCAGAAAACCACCACCACCGGCTTGCTCTAATCCTCCTTCCCGAAGGATGCAACCTATGAATAAAGGATTAGTCTTAGTACATATGTATTTGGACAGCCTTGTAAGAGTACCGGGGGTACGTACCCAGTTCCAGCAGGATTGACGTCACGAGTGCAAGCGCCTGTGGCATTACTGGGAGAGACTGGCGGCAGCGGTAGCCTGATGAGCTCGATAGGTTCCGGTGCTGGAGGAGGCGTGGGGTCTCCAATCTCTGCTCGAGGGGATGGAGGAAGCACAGAACCATGAGTGCCTGCCAGTAAAGCAACGGCGGCAGTTGCCGACATGAAACGTACGATAGCCATGCCAATGGTGTAGGTGCGCTCCAAAAACTCCTGTAAAGGTGTTTCCTGTTGGCACTCGCTATGGTCGACCTGTCTATCTAGAAGCACCGCCTGCGGTACCTTTATATTCATGACCCTGGTATACCTAAGTAAGGTAACCGCGGCAATGCTGCACTTTGACGTTCCTCCGAATAGGTAATCGAATATATAGAGTGGGACCGAATAAACAGTTCCTGCCAGATCTGTAAATTGAATCCTAGGCCCAAGTTGTCGTCGATGTATTACAGCAGATGGGCGTAATACAAACCTCCTATTAGGCCCTCTACTAGGCTCTATTTGATGGTGTCGTATTGTCGTATTGTCGTATTGTCGTACTCGAATACGCTGTCGATCTTCCTACTACAGGACCTCGGTCCGTCACTAGCACCTCAACACCAACATTGAGATTCCGCCGCCGTCCAGGATTCCCCATACGGGCCATACCTACTTGGGCCGCGGACGGTACAAGCCGCTGAGTGCAATTTCCGAAAAATGTACCCAAGATGCCGAATTTTCGGTGCCGACCTGCTGGCCGATACCACCATCTCCCGAGGTCCGAGGCCGTCACGTGGCCGGCTACATATGTATTCCATCCATCCCGTCAACTCCGTTAACCGACTCTTCGATTCCCTTATCCATTCATTTATTCCTTCTATCTGCCGTCCTCGTGTTTTGTTTTGTTCTTTCTCATCTCCTCTATCCCTCTACAGTCAGCTCACCCTTTTACATATCTCGGGACTTAGAAGCGCAAAACCACAGTCCTTTCAACCTGTCACAAAGCACAACATAAGACTTACTAATAGCGCAAAATTACGCAAAATTCTATGTAGAATATGCATTCTCAGTCATTGAGGCTGGGGTCGGCCTTACCCAAGTACCCAAAGGATAGGAGGCTTCTCATCTCCGTTGGACGACCATCACTCCGCCGACGTTCGCAACCATCAATTATTCCATCGTACCTCCAAGGCATCTGAGCGCATAATACTCGCATCCTCATTGGTCTCAGCACGCGGAAGACTTGAGTCCGCGAAGAAGTTCGGAGCCTGGTTGTGCTTGCTTTTAAGTCTCATAAGCTCGACCATATAGTGTTCGGCCACGTATAGTGATCGGCCACCCCACCACAACGCGTTACTCACTTTTTGATCATCTATATTCTCAACACCACGCGTTCAAAATGGATCCCCGTGAGTTGGCTATACAACAATCTGCTATCTGCGATCTCAATGCTGGCGTTTTTACAAGTCAGCGGAAGGCTGCTAAGGCCTGGGGCGTTCCCGATCAACGCTCCAAGAACGCATCAACGGTCGCCAACCCAACGCGATAGCTCACTCAAATCAACAGCGATTAACACCGGAGCAAGAGCACTTTCTAGTAGAGTGGATACTAGAAGAGGACTCACGCGCACAACCTCCCCTCTCATCCACGCGTACGAGAAATGGCCACCCGAATCCTGCACATGAACGGTGACTACGAGCCTCTAGGGCAACTATGGATACCCCCATTTCATCGCCCGCAACCCACGCGTCGCATCTATTATCGGCCGAACAATCGAGAGCGCACGAACAACAGCAGCTAACTACGACACTATAAAGGCCTTTCTTGAGCTGTTTGAGCGGACAAGAATAGAGCTAGGCATACAATATAAAGATATGTGGAATATGGATGAGACTAGGTGCGCACTAGGGGTATGTACGAATGCCCAGGTGCTTGCAAGCTCTTCAAAGAAGAAAGCTTACATCAAATCTCCCAGAGGATCGCAAGTGGGTATCGATTATTGAGACCATCTCAGCCGTCGGCGTCAAGCTTCAATGCCTAGTCATCTTTAAGGGCAAGCATCTGCAATCTACCTGGTTCCCAGCACAAGACACACCAGATTGGCTATACACACAACGTCAGAGAATGGATGGACGTCGAAACTCAATTGGATATGAATGGTTACAGCGTATTTTTATACCAAATACTTCACCATCTAACAGCGGCTATCGACTCCCTTCTTTGACGGCCATGGCTCCCATACACCTATCGACTTCATGTGGCTCTGCAAGGGTCAACAAGATCCACCTCCTGTACCTCCCAGCTCACGCCTCCCACCTGTTACAGCCTCTAGATCTTGCTCCTTTCTCAGTACTCAAATCCAAGTACCGTGATAAGATTCAAGCTCTCTCTGCCCTTGATGACGCAGCACCTATTAAGAAAGAGCGCTTTATTACATCATACAACAAGGCAAGGGAAGAAGGACTATCAGAGCGTGTTATACGAGCTGGCTGGAGGGCTTCTGGCCTCTGCCCATACAACCCAGGCCTTGTACTGCTGTCATCCCAAGTAACTAGCCGGCCAGTTACTCCTCCACCTAGCAGCCAGGCTTCAGCTGCCTCAAATCCACTCTTCAACACACCTCAAAGCTCACAGGCCTTATACAAGGCTCAGCAGGCACTATTACTATCAGAATCTCTTTCACAAAGTACCCGGATAGTGCTTGGCAAGGCAGGCAAGGCTATTGCAGAGGCAAACACCAGGGCAGCCCAGCTAGAGGCTGAGAATCAACGACTTAAATATCAACTAGATACCCATAAGGTTACTCGTACAAGAAAGCGGGTTCAAGTTAACCCAAATAAGCGATTCAGCAACGTTGAGAGTATTAAGGCTGCCATTGACCAAGCGGCAGCTCAACAGGCTAAACAAGCAAGCGCTACACCAGAGAAACAAGCTCAAAAAGCAGCAGCAGCAGCGACAGCGCTTACTCTTAATTCTATGTGTACTAAGTGGCAAATATAATTGTTGTTGTTGAGAAATCGCGACTCCAAACTGTGTGGCTGTTTTGGGTGGGGTGGCCGATCACTATACGTGGCCGAACACTATATGGCCGAGCTTAATCTAGAAAAGGTTAGGTCGACTATAAACGGATATAGATGAATAAATGAAAGTTCGGAGCCATGTATCCTCCGACTCCCGACCTTTCCTCGTACTACCATATTTATTTATTCATTCATATCTGTTTATAGTCGACCTAACCTTTTACAGATTATAAGACTTAACAGCAAGCACAACTAAGGTTCAACAGCCAAAGTACGTAAAAAAAAGGGCGCGATTAGGATCAGCCACAGTGGGGAGCCAAAGCATGACGCGCATAATTAGTAAAGGGCCGATCACATAACAGCAAAAGACAACCCTAAACAAGCAATACAATCGTTAACTTCAAACTGTGCACTGCGTAAAACTCAACAAAGTACTCAACGGGTCTGCATCGAAGACCTTCGTACTACCATAGACTTTTACAAATGCCAAACGTCTAGAGAACAAATTGCAGACAGTCGTTTATATGAACATGTGGAGACTCTGGAGAGCCCCACTTATGAACCGAGTCTCATTGGCCGTGGACGCCATGGCTGTGACATTTCCCGTCAAGAATCTACTTGCCACGTGCGAGCGCAAGATCAGATGGAGATGCTGTCCCTGAGACAGAAAGGGTCCATCAGCCATTGTGATACTACATAAATAGATACCATCTTCTGGAGCTGGTGGGAGAAAAACCACCATCCATCTCCATCACTACCTCAACGCTCAACTCCAACATCCCAGCCCCAGCAACAATGGCAATGCCAACCAACACCTTCGAAGACGAACGCGACTTCCGCACCCTCTCCTTCAAATGGTCCCTCGCAACCGACACCAAAGTCCGTCCCTCCATCCATTCCATCACCTCCACCCCACCCGCTAACGCCATGCCACCGCAGAACCAAGCAGCCTTACTCGAGCTGCTGACCCCCGACATAGTCGCCGACTACAGCGACTTCCCCGCCGTCAACACCATCCGGCGTGTCTCCGCCCAAGCCTTCGCCGAGCACGCCTACGGCTCTCCCACCCGCGCTCTCGGCCATCCAGACCGTTTGTCCTCCCCCTCATAAACTCCAACCCCCCAGTACACTAGACCACCTGCCTAACGTGCTCCGCAGTGAAGACGCAACACTTCCTCGGCAACGCCACGTTCACGCGGCCCAGCTTGACAGAAGCAAAAGGCACGTTTCAAGCGCGCGCGTACCACGTGCGGGATTTCAAAGATGGGCGGGTGGCAGAGTGGAATATTAGTAATTTGCTGGAGTTTACGTATACTAAGGTTGGGGAGGAGTGGAAGATTGCGGGGTGGAGGCCGCATACGGTTGTTGCGGAGGTGGGGAAGCATGATGATGTTATTGGGCTGGCTTAGGGGGTTGGGTTTTGGGGCTGCGGGGCTGAGGGGGAGGGTAGATGGTGGTGGCCCGCCCATCGAACTATGCTGTAGAACAAAGTGTCTAGCCCCGCTCTACATCTCCAACAACCCAACAATAAATCCTCCTCACCGCGTCCACAGCCTCCAAACCCCTCAGTCCACCCCCCAAACCCCCACCACCCACCATCCCTGCTCTAAACACTCGAAACGCCAGCTTCGTTACGTTCCTAATGCAAGTTCTCTCGCACGATTTCGCCCACTGCCATGCACGAATAAGAAAATCTTCAAACCCATCAAACCACCAACCCACAAAGAGTCAAATAATCTACACACGCTCACCACCCCTACCTCCCCACACCACCCAGCCCCCCCTCACGGCGGTATCCACCCCACAACCTCCACCGGCCACCTCACATGCACCCTATCCTCAACTTTCAAGATCCCCCAAATGCCCCCCAGCACATGCGTAGTCCAGCCCTTCATATACCAAAAGCCCTCCATATCCTTCATCAGGACCACAAAATGCGCATACAGCACCAGCAGCACGACATCGTGCCGCTGCAGGGCGTCCAAAAACGCCTCTTCCATGCAGTACAGCCACCGGAACGCAACGTGATACTCCCTATCTACGCCGCCGCCGCCCCGGTTAGCGTAGCTCTCTACGAGCAAATCGAGGGCTTTGATGTTCGTCTGGAGCGCGGCGGGGGCGCTCGCGTACGTGACGTAGGCGCGGAGGTGGGCGAGGGGTTCTTCGTATGCGGGCGGGGGTGTGAGCGGGCAAGGGAGGGGTTTTCCTTTGCCTCCTTTTGTGCGCAAGCTAAGCGCGTAGCAGCGCGTGAAGCGGTCGTAGCCGAGGTTTTCGTATGTCGTGCGGATGCCGCGGAACATGAGGAGCCATTCTGAGCGGCCGGTTGCGCCGAACGCAAGGTAGTCGCCTGGTTGGGGGCCGCGGGCCCACGTGATGAAGCAGATCATTTGGACGGAGATGATCACGGCGTCACAGTTTTGGGGGTCGAGGTTGGAGAGCTCCTGGGTTACGGTTGAGAGGGCGGTGGCGTAGTGGGCGGTTGCTAGGGCGGTGTATTCGGGGTAGCGGGTAGGGCGGAAGCGGGAGAGGTGGATGGCGGACATGGAGAGGAGAAGGTGTAGGAGGTGGGGGTGGGAGAAGGCGATTTCTGTGACTTGGGTTCGCCAGAAGGTTGTGTTGCCTGGTTGGGAGGAGAGGGTTGGACTTGTCGAAGTGGTCCAGTGGTACATGAGTTCTAGGTCTGCGGAGTTCAGAGTGGGCAGAGGACTGGGTGATAAGGATGCTGAGATGGGACTTTCTGGTGTTGTGCAAGCTATGGATTTGGAAGAGGAGTGTGCTCTTGGAGGTAGATAGTCGCAATGTATCTGGCGATTTCTGCAGTTAGTGCACCCTGGTCTTTGCTCATCGCACTGAGAGAATTAGTTTGTATGTTCGATAATTGAGAATAAGTTCACCTTGATGCGTCTGGTCTTGCAATTCTTGCATCCAAATCGCGACTTGCGGTGTGCACGGCGCCTTGTTGCCTTCTCGTCGGCCTCGGTGGCCTGTGCAGTGCTTTCATCTGTGGAAAGCCGACGGGTTACTCCCGTGCGGTGAGTCGGCATTTTTACTAGGTGTTGGGAGGGCATCGCTCATAGTATCTTCGTAGCACTGAGTAGGAACGAATACGCGCGGGTACGTCGTATGGGAGTTTACGGGCCCTGGGGCGAAATGTGGCCCGCAAATTCCACAGTGTCGATTGTTACGGAGCAGGGGTGCTAATCTGAAAAAGGTATAGTGTAATTAGTTCTTCTAGCGTGTCTATTCGGAGCAGTGGCATAGGATCGACTCTATTTTTGGGTACTACAATACCTACTCAACAAGAGTATAGCATATAGCATGTACACTACATATTTTCTATCAAATAGCTAGCTAGCTCTGTGCATGGAGAACCGGAGGGCCGTATAAGCGGGTGGCAAGACCACTATGTGGCACTGCTCATAGCACTCATCGTCGTCCGCATCGAAGAGTCCTACGTGCGCTGTAGGGCGCTATCACGTTAAGGCAGGATTGCGCCCAACGTAGGTGTCCCCGTGTCCCTCACACCAGCGTGAGAGTTCCGGCATTGGCAAAATGCGCAAAATGCTCGGGATATTCGGTCGAACTTGCATAATGTGTAGGTCTACTCTGACCCATATGACATGCTTTCCCCTGATGCTCAGGATTTCCGAGGAGTTCAGCGCCAAAATCGTGAAAGAGCTCTCGGGGAACAACATCTTGTCGGTCCGCTTTCCGCGCGCACTACCGCAGCAGAGGTGAAGAACCGGTGCCCAAGTCTAAAAGAATCAGTCAACCTCACTTTAGCATAGGTTCGGCAACTAGAACCGCAGTGTCGCCCTTTATATTGCGCAGCTCGATCTGTCGTTTGATCCAGTCCGGCCCGCTGCCAGGGAGTGCAGAAGTCGGTGAGGACGGCGGTACCAGTTTCTTCCCTCAACAAAGTCCTCGCCGTTGAAACCGAACCGATATTCCAGTAGCGCAAAAAACTACCGTGGAAAGGACACCATGGTCCATCATTAGTTTCTTCGACACAAACCCGGTCGCAACAAGGGTTTACTCCTCACTTCAACTTGAACTTCTTCCTTAACGTCGGTGGAAAATGTGGCCCTCCTGACTCGGCATGACTTCGTCTCTCGGAAAGTGTTCCAGCCCATATTCTCTCCGCCACATCCACCCTCCACCGTACCAACATAATGTCAAGCCCAACAGACCGCGGCTTTTTCCCCAACACGACACAATCCCAAAGATGCGAATTTCCACGTACTTCATCCAACAGGTCCACCTGTAGCGTTATAGATGCAAGCACAACCTTGTTGTACGGATTTAGAACATCGACATGCGAGCCTCCATCCGCACCAGGCCCTTCGCGCACAGCAAGCTGCACCTTGAAAACCTCGGCATCCATCACCACGTAACTTAGTCGTGAGAGATATTGCTCTTTACGCCCGGGCTCCCAGAAATCGCGCCAATATCGGGTCCACTCCGTTTGTTCTCCTCCTGTGTCTTCTACCCAGAGCTGAACGTCACTCTCATATCCAGTACCCCCGAAGGTATGTTGAAGATGGATTGCGCCCTCCCATCCGGCCCATGTCCAGCTGGGGAAGTGCGTCCTCCTCCGCGGTGGTTCCGCATGCGACCACGCGAGCCCAGAAAGGAACAAACCTGGAGCCAGGAGCGCATCCTTTCCGCGCTTAACGTCCACATGTAAAGGTATACCCATGACATTGTATACAAAAGATGGGCTGGCTTGGAATCGTCGCAGAATACCGTCCAGCGCATTCAGTGCGTCTTTATCATAGGTCATGCGTCTTCCCGAATATTGTTTCACGGCGTTCCAGTACGCTGACAACGCGCCGAAGCGATGTGTGCCCTGCAGCCACTCGTCGCCAAAGAGAACCGGACGGATGGAGGTCAGTGCGGCTTTGCGATCGTGTGAATGGAGGTGTTTCAAGGAAACATCTACTGCTTCGCAGCAGTGCATGACCTTGCATTCGAAATAAATTTGATGTTCAGTGAAGACCAGTCGACGAGCTGAGCAAAAGGCCTCTTGGTACGTCCAAGCTCTAGTCATCCAGGTGGATTCACGGATGGATTGTTGCGGATCGGGAAGCGTTGATGCGAAGCTCTCGTCGCCCACATGGAAAGACGGTTGAGTTTTTCTCGAGCGACTTATACCCGGCAATCCGTACTGATCGTTTGAGCCGGCTGCAGCGATAATGGTGCAAAATGCACCTTCATATATGAGATCCATGCGCTGTATATGCTCCCTCTTGAGCTCGGCGTCCGTCTGCGGAATGCAGTATCTATCTACCCAGAGGTAGCGCTTTCCCAATCCGCGAACAACGCTGATGGCGTCTTTCACAACAGGCGCAAGGTTGGTGAGCAACTCGGTGGGATCGGAAGGGTACTCGGTGCTTGCAGAGGGACCCCATACGTAGCTCAAGGCAAAGTAGTTGCAGTTGGGTGGCGCGGCAACGATTTTCATGGTGTTGCAGTCAATGATACTAAGCTTATCTGGTCGCGAGTATCGCATACTGCAGCCGTGGTTCTTCTTACAGAACTGTAACCATGTTTGCAGCGCGGGAAAGTTGACGCGAAGAGGGTGTACCATCCGCGCAGTAAGCCACGGCGCTTTCGAGGAGTATGCAACGGGCACTATGTACCCGACTCTACCAAAAGTGTCAACATAGCGCTCTTGCCCCTTGCGGTCGGAGAATAGACCGTTTGGCACGACGGCTAGCATGGTGTCGCCAGAGTATCGACTTTGGGGTTGAGAAGCGCGCGAAAAGTATTCCCGGTAAGAGACAGTGCCAGAGAAGGCTCGTAAGTGGTATCCATGCTCTTGGTTTTCCTTGTTGCACCACTCGGTTGGTGGAAGGCGCATTGTTCTGAAGAAGTCGCAAAGCGTACATCTTCCCGGCTCATCCCAATCCAAATACATGATAAAGTGGCCTTTTGACGAAGTCCGTTCTTGCGACTCCATTATACGCGCCAGATCGATACGGCGGCATGGCTGGCATAGCTGCTCCGGCTCCGGCTTCTGTCGGAAGGGAAGCGCGTCTCGTCTCGTTCCCGTGCGGTGGTATTTAAATGAGGCCGCTCTGTGATCGCTAGCGCTTGAGCGCCGTCGCCGGTTTGGATTATTATCCATACCGAAGATGAGAGGAGGTCGACATTCAGCACGTCCTCAGCTTGGTTGTTTTACACTAAAGAGGGGTCGCCAGATCCGGCTAGCGTGATGTTACCTTCGTGCCTGCACCATTGGCAACATGGAATTTCTCGAGCTGAAAAGTTGCCAGAGACCAAACGACTTTGATGATGTGAAAGCAGAACGACGAGTGTAGAAACGTTGAGTCGCATGAGTGGGAGCAGAAGATGGCTGCTATGAACCTGGGCCAGGGTGGTTGGCGGGAGTGTCATCGTTGCGAGGTTATCGTTCTGATGCAGAGACGTATGTGACGGGAAGCAACGGTGGCGCATAAGGAAATGCCAAAGTGTGCTCGAAGTATCTAGCCGCAATGGCAGGGGTGTCTGGCGGCTGGCGATGATGAAACGAGTGTTCACGGTTGAGCGATGAAGCGGGCTTGCGTGCCCCACTCCAACAAGCCGAGGCCCGTGCGTGTGACGATGTCGGACCTACCTAGGCTACTATGTCACAGAGCCAGGGCAGGTGCGGTGGACGGGTCGGGTGCTCCTTCTCCACCGTGCCTTGCAAAACACTGTGAATGCCAGCCTGCGCGCTTGGTCTGCCGTGCTGCTGAACTGATATGCTAGAATCCTTCATTCTTCATTCCTAGCCGCTTCAATATCCACGTTGGCCTTTCGACGCGTCCACGGCCTCCGCCAGCCCGCACGCATACCTGGGCTCGCTCCACAACATCGCACACGCACAGCCCAGCAGCGACACCAGAGCTGGCTCACAAACGTACTTGGAGGCGGCAGCGCCCGGCCGTTTGACAGAATGTCGACGCCGGAAACGAAGCCTGGCTTTCTGTCGGTCGGCATCAACGCCCTGTCGCCTTGGGGGTCGCGCAGTACCACGCCGAAGCCGCCAGGGACGCCCAAGAAGGCGGACGAAGACAAGGAGAGGGAGAAGGACAAGGCAGCCATGGACGGCGCCAACTCGCAGCGCGGCGGAGACCACAAGGTAAACAGGCGGCATCGGCTCAGCTTGAAGCGGTACCCGCAGGACTGCCCGCCGCTGGCCGTGAGGTGGTTCCATGCCGTGGATGTAAGAAGCTCTTTCCGTAGCCAAATACAAGCCGTATCTCACACTCGCCAGCTGCCCAAGCGCAAGCCCTTTTCATCCAACGCCGTCGTGCCCGATAAGCCCCTGCCGCCGCCCAAGAAGTGGATTTCCTTCTCCTCCGAAGATTCGCGCTCCATCGAGAATGCCTTCCAAAAAACGGCCGCCGAAGCCGAAGCGGCCGAGCAGCGACGAGGCGTACTCAATTCCGGCTCCCAAGATCATGAGGAGCCAGAGACGAGCACAAAGGTGCCGGTGAATGAAGACTACTTGTTCGATGTCGAGATCGAAACTCGCGAGCTGGCACCTGCATATTGGCTCGGCCCCGTATACGATGTGAGACGGGGGACCTGGTTTAGCCCAGACGGCGAGCCGTGCGACGAGCATCTGGCCACACAGCTCGAAGAGGGCTATCTCAAGATCAAGCCGTGGCGGCTGGCAAAGGCACCCGAGAAGCGCTCGAATTCACAACCGCGCACACGCCCCGTGTCGTTGACCACGAAGGTCGACGATGATTACCGGAAAGAGCTCGGCCGGCTGAACCACCGAGATTCATTATCAAACCCCGTCACCCCCAAGTCCTCTTTCGACAATCTGAAGGCCGAGGCCAGCAGAGACGCTTCTCAACCTAAAGCGCCGGCCGACAATGCAGTCACGGCTCCCGACGATGGCCCAAGGACCTATCGTTTGTTTGGCGCACACATGAACTCGGTCGTTACCTATCAGGATGACACGACCGCGTGGATACTCACCGATGATATGTGGTCACGCATGGGAGGTACGCTGTATCAAAAGTTTGCAGGGGGCGCGCACTATGCGGGTTCAAAATACGTGCGTGGCTACATCGACCCGGCAAAAAAGAAAGACGCCAAGCCACTCAAGGAGGAAACAGGCAAGAAGGAGGCCGAGCGACCAACCACTCCCTCTCTTGCATATGGATCTGACCACGGCAAGCAGCGCACATCTTCCGGATCCGAGGCTACCTCGGACCAAGCTGAGGAGCGTGGGCGCGAGTCTCCGTCAGAAACGCGCAGGAAGAACCTAGAAAGGCAGATATCATCTCTTATCGTCTCTTCCCAGTCCGAAGATACCGAGCAGCAGGAGGAAGAAGTTCGGAAACGCGAGGAGAAGGAGATGCGGGAGGATTACAAGGACCAGAGCAAGGGCGAGCAGAGTCGAGAAATCGAGCATCTGCTCCTCGTCACACACGGGATTGGCCAGCGACTCGGCATTCGCATGGAGAGTGTGAATTTTGTCCACGATGTCAACTCTTTGCGCAAATCACTAAAGGCCGTTTATTCCAACTCGCCTGACCTGCAAGCTTTGAACTCTGACGTGGATAAGGAAATGAAGAACAGCCGGATTCAGGTGCTTCCTATCTGCTGGCGTCACCTGCTCGACTTTCCTAAGCAGAGTCTCAAGCACAACCGCAAGGAGCACGACCTGGGCGACCTTGACTTTGATGACGCCGACTACCCGAATCTAGAGGACATTACCGTCGAGGGTGTTCCGGCGGTGCGCAGTCTGATAACGGATCTCGCGTTGGATATCCTACTGTACCAAAGTCCGGCATACAAGGGCCACATTTCAAGGATCGTTGTGAAGGAGCTGAACCGCATCTATCGTTTGTTCAAGGAGCGCAATCCATCGTTCAACGGAAAAATCAGTCTCGTCGGTCACTCTTTAGGCTCTGCCATCATGTTCGACATCCTTTGTCAGCAGAAAGATTCTAGGTCAAAGTCTTCTCAATCGAGCAAGGGCCGTCGTGCGACCGAAGAAGAAGTTAAACTCGACTTTGAAATAGAGGACTTTTATGCACTTGGATCACCCATCGGACTGTTCCAAATGCTCAAGGGACGCACCATCGCCGCGCGCCCGTCGGCCTCGTATGCCGCATCTGAAACACCCGCAAGTCCACTCGATGATCCTTTCTCGGGTGACACCGAACGCGATCGCATCAATGACTACATCATCTCGTCGCCTTTGTGTAAGCAGCTGTTCAACATTTTCCATCCGACGGATCCCATCAGCTACCGCCTTGAACCTCTCATCTCACCTGCAATGTCCTCTCTGAAAGCCCAGCCGCTACCCTACACCAAGCGAGGCATCTTTGGCGCCCCGGCTGCACAAGGGTTGACGAATATCGGTGCCAGAGTAGGCCAGGGAGTCACAGACTTTTGGACGTCGGTGAGTACCGGCATTGCAAGTGGTCTCCTCAATCGCAGTCTTGGCATCACAGGTACCGATGCCTCGAAGATGGCTCACGATCTCCATGGTCAACGGTCGTCACGACCGCTCTCCATTGGCCCGAACCCTAATACTTCTGGAGGCAGCACCCCCAGTGTCGAGGATCCGGCTAGAGCTCTCATTGACGAAGAGCGGAAGCGCAGACTGGGCGAAGAGCCCATTGGTCCCGGTGATGATGGCGAGCATCCCCCAACATTGATCGACTCGGAGATCGAGACACTCTATTCTGGGTTCCAAAAGCGAAGAAAAAGCGGCGAGAGTGACGCGGGGGAGAGCTTAGAGAAGGATCTCGAATGGCAGGAGTTGGAGGAACGGAGTCGAAAGCTGAGGAAGGAAGAGGGCAAGGTGCGGGCTTTGAATGCAAACGGGAGGGTTGATTATAGTATCCAGGAAGGCGTACGTATCATCCATGTCTTGTACCTGTTGGCCTCACGAAGTCATATACTGACACGCTCGCTCTAGGCATTCGACATCTCGTTGCTTGCTAGCATTGCTAGCCATCTTTCGTACTGGGCAGACGAGGACGTTGCCCACTTTATGATATCCCAGCTCTTGGCTAGACACCGAGTCTTTAAGAAGGCTGATTAATAGATTTCCATGCTGTGACGGGCGGCTCAATTGCCCTTGCTATTCTCCACTCTCTCCATTCTATCTTCTTTTGGCGACAGCTTTCCCTCACAGCTTTTTACCGTGTACCGAAAGATTTGCGATGATTTTCTCTTGATTCTCCTTTTGCTGCTCTGGCGATCGCTTTTCTTTCGCAGGCTTTACTTCCCCGACGTTCTATTCTGGTCTCACGCCTATCTCTTTTACGCAAGGTCATTATAACTTGTTTTCACTCAATGTCACAATACATGATGTTCCTTGTTCGCCTAGCGTAAGTCGCTCCCGAGTTCCCGAAAAGTAGCATTCACTCTTCACCAGCCATAACATGCTCGCCCTACGACGTCACGACGTCACAACACGTCCATTCACCTTCAACCACCCCGCCCTTTCTATTGTTGCCTATTCAACTATTGTCTCGAGCTGCTAGCTCCTCGCTTAGCGTTTGCCCTCCGGAGTATAAAAATCTCTGAGCCCGCTACTTCTTTTTCTCCAGCTTCTACACTCTCTACGTAGCGAGCCAGCATCATCTCTTTTCGTCAGCTTTTGTGAGCACCAATTCTTCCCTCTCTTCCTCTTCCGTGACTTCGCCGGGATGGCAAGTCTGCTCGGGCTCCTCGTGAGCCTCGAGATGCTCTTCCGCACGGGGATGGCGAGGTGCGGCATCTCGCCGCAAGATCAGGACGCCATTGTGGCCATGGGCCTGGTGGTGCTCCTGGTCAGCCTCGGCCTTGGTTGGACGTGGTTCCTCTCGCTCTGCGAGGCGGCTGCGAAAGACCTCCTCGCCCGCATCTCTGCCTTCGGGCACCTGGACTACATCGATCCCGTCTTCCCTGGATCGTTCCCGCCCTCGCCTGACCTGCCTCGCCGCCAACGTCGCGCTCTCGCTGCTGCCGCTCGACGTCGCTCGAGCACGCCTCCACCTCCACCGCCGCCGCCCGTCCTCGAGCACGATGCCGCCTGGCACGTTCGCGACAAGTGGGACATAGGTGACCTGGGCTTGGGTCCTCGGAGGCCTTTTTGGGCGAACAGGATCTGGAATTCCGAGAACGGCACAACGCACCGGGTTACACCTGAGGAATACAAAGTGCTTCGACTGACGTGCCCTGCTTCGCAGGAGGACCGTAATATCCGAGCGACACAGTCAGCCGGTAGGTCTCATACGCAGTCCCAGCCTGTCGCCGATGAGACGCGGTCCCCGTTACCGCCCGTTGCTGCTTCGGCAGGTCTCGCCACAGACGTTGTATCTCCGCAGACGGTGGTTGTCGAGCTTCCCCAGATCCAACAAACGCTGTCCACTGGACAGCCGGATCTGGCGGGTCCCATCCCCGCTTCTACGGAAGGATTGGTGAGACAGATCCGCGTCGCGACGCCTTCTTGGAGGAATCCATTTCCTCGCTTCGCTCCTGGTCCTCCTTCGGCTCCTGCTCCGGCTCCTGTTCCTGCTCCCGCTCCAGCTCCGACGTGGGAACCCTCTGGTGGACCGATCTTCTTGCCTGCGCGGCCGCCGCACCCTCTGTTCGTCTCTCGGTCGCGAGACCAGCCTGTCTTCGTCCGTCGCTGGCCGGAACCCCTCGACATGGACTGGGAACCGTCCGGAGCGCCCGTCGTCTTGCCGCCTCCGCCGCCTCCTCCAGCGGCCCTGGTCTTCTTGCTGCCTCCGCCTCCGGCCTCGCTGCCTCCTCTGCCTCCTCCAGCGCCGCCGGTCGTCTTGCCGCCTCCTCCGCCCCCGGTCTCCCTGCCTCCTCCTCCCCCTCCTCCAGCAGCCCCGGCCCCGAGCTTCGGCACCTCTCTGGTCTTCGGACCCTCGTCTTCGACCGCTCCTGCGCGCCGCCTCCCTCGCTCGACCGCCTCCGGGCGTGTCCATGTTCAACGCGCTCGCCAGGAGCCGCAGCTTTTTGCTGCGATACCCACGGAGATCGCCGCCGCCGCTGCCGCCACTACTGGACAACTCGCCCCTGTCCATGCTCCCGCTCCCGCCGCCGCCATTCCCGCACCCGTTCAACCTCCTCCTGCTGCTGCCGCCGTCGCTCTTCCGACAGCCTCTACGTTTGCCGCCCCTCGCCTCAACCCGTCTACGTCTGCCCTCTCGACGAGCGAGACTGGTCGCTGTCCACCGACCAGCTCTTGTCTCTAGAGCCTGCCAACTAGGGCATGACAACGGACTCGTTGATGGCGTGGGAGGTTCCACTCGGCATGCTGAAAGTCGAGCAGTCCGCTACGGCCAAAGCACAGGAACTCGACGTCCGTCGAGCTCGGGTCCTCACAGCACGGTACAACGCTGTGAGTTGTGCGCTTACGAAGGCTGCTGTCCTTTTTCGGATGCAGCTGGAGGCGTACAAGCGGGATGGCGGTGCCAAGCCGCAGTTCAACACTTTCGTTCGCGTCAACAATCTTATGACTGTGGCGTTGAGCGACTTGCAGGCTTGCAAGGCGGCCAATGGGCCGCAGTGTTTGCTTGCTGCTTCGCAGTTTGCTGCTGCGGTGCGGTTCTTGTTGGAGCACGTCGTCTTCGCGTACGGTGCTGAGGCCATGGACTGGCTCGGCAAGGCACACGACGCGAAGCGACGGTGGCAACTGATGCGGAACGACGCGGTCAAGGTGGGGAAACTGGTTGGGGTGCGGAACAAAGAGTGGGAGTGATGCCCCATTTCTTTGGTTCTGGCTCCGGTGGTTCTTCTCGGTCTGGTTTTTTTTCGTCGGTTTTTTCTCCCGGTTTGTGGTCTGGTCTTCTCTTCTGTGGTGGTGGTGGTGTGGGTTTTTTTCGGTGTTGGTGATGGTGTTTTTTGGTGTTGGTGGTGGTGGTGGTGGTGGTGGTGTTTTTGTTTTTTCTTCTCTTCTTCCACCAGCGTATCTGGGGTCGAAGATTCCTTCTCTCGCCCTCATGGGCGGAGTTGGTTTCTTCTTCCCAGCACAGATCGCTGCGTGTCTTCTTCCCCCATGCGGCCTTATGGACGCTGGGGTTACCTTTTTTTCTCTTCTTCCGCCGGCGTCTCTGGGGTCGAAGATTCCTCTCTCTCGCCCTGAGGGCGGCTAGAGGTTTCTTCTTCCCGTTAACAGAGCGTCGTGTGTCCTGTTATACGAAGGCGGCCTGATGGACGCCGGGATTGAGCGTTGGATGTGTGTGTGTAGATGGTGTGGTCTGGAATGAAAAGTGTTCTTGTGCTGCGGAATATTTGGCTTGGGGATTGTTTTTGTGTGATGTCTTTATGCTTTATCCTCTTAGTGACTAGTTCACATGTCTTTTCTCCTTGCTGACTATAGATCTCTTCTCTCGCTCTATACGCCTCATCCTCTACAACCTCGCCTTCTAAAACAAACATAAGTAGCCTCACAACCGCCTATCAATCATCCACTCGCAGAACTCAACTCTCTATATCTCACGCCGGCCTCTGCGTTACATATCCCAGGGTAACATAATACACCGTGAATTTCGTTCTAGCAAGCAGGCGTGCCATCCGTTTTACATTATCCATAAGTGTAGAGGGTAGATGTGTTTGCATCACGCACATGACGAGGAGAGACGACACAGCATGCTATATTACACATACGCATCCAAGCATATCCCAAGCCAGCGTAAAACCACAGAACTATCCTTGCCTTAAAAAAGACATAGTTAAGCCCACGCACAGCCCGCGCATCTTTGCGCGCTGCGTACAGGAGATCTCGTGCATGTGGGCGAGAAAGAAATCAAGGGAATCGCCGCACATACACTCTGCCACACGCAACACTCGAACATGCCTCGTGGCCAAACTTGCATATTCTATCTACTGCTCGATCTATAATGTCTTTCATTCGTCCCATGCCATCCAACGATGCACGCCCGCCCTATACGGGTATCTCACCAGCAGGTGATGCTTCGGCACGCACGTCCTACCATCTCCACCAGCATCCCTCCCTCCCACATATCCCACCCACTTCATCCCCCCACCTCCCTCTCCCCCCACCCATCCCTTACTCCTCCTCCTCCAAATACCCCCTCATCCACCCCACTCCATACACCGTCCCCCAAGCACCGGCAACCATGCACGGCAGAACGCGGGCTTGCTGCGCTGTGATGGCGAAGAAGGAAGCCTGTTCGATTAAGGCGCCGAGGAAGAGGAGAGTGTTGAGGAGGGTGAGGACCATAGTAGACCAAGAGAGGGTTTTGAGGTGGGTAAGGAAGGGTGTTGTGGGGGTTTTGAGGAGGGTGTGGATGCGTGTTGTCATGGTGGTGGTGTTGGCGGCGGCGGAGGTGGGGGCGTCCATAGTTGTGGGTTGGGGATGGGGCTGAGGTGGGGTGATGCGATGTGGTTTGTGTCTGGATGACGGTTTGTAAGGTGCGGTGGAGAACGGTTTTTGGGTTGGCGGAACCGGGCTGGGCGCGGTTGCGGGTGCGGTTGCGGTCTTTGGTGCTCGGACGCGCGCGCGGCTGGGGTTGAAGGTTGAGCAGTGTTGGTTGGAGAGGGGAATTGAGTGCGGGCTGGCTGCTTGATTGCTTACTTGCCGCTAGTGGTTCGTTCGGACGCGCGGCAGGATTGAAGGTTGAGCTGTGTTGATGAGAGAGGGTATTTGGGTGTGGGTTGGCTGGCTGGTTGCTTGCCTGCCTGCTTGCTTGTCGCTAGTTATTTTGCGTTATTTCACCTAAGGTCGGAGACTTTCCCACGTACTGAACTGAGAGAATGAAGCATGATCATGTCAGTGATTGAAAGGATGGAAAATACAGCAACCATGTAAGGAAATAGAGTATGTGAAAGATTGGCGTGGGGCGATACGACGTTAAAGAGGTGTTTTGACAGCAAACGGACGAGCAACTACGCTTTCGTGAGCGAACAACGGTTTCTCTACGCCTAAGTCTTTATTCATTGTAAGACTACGCGTGAGCTTCCCAGGCAGCCCGCGCTGGACAAAGTAATCAAATATAACTATCTCCGCGTCGTTGGCCGATTCTAAGTGCGGAAGGCGATTCTTTGGCAAGCTTTATCATGTCCTGCTGAGTTTTCAAGGCCCTCTTATAATTATAATTAAGTCCACCTCTTGTGTCAGCCTAATAGCTTCTAATCGAGCTGTAAAAGAATATTATTACCTGTAGCCCTTGTAGCATCCCGAGGTCCAGTCGGTTCTTACTTCTCAGTGTGAACATTACCTAATATCCCTCAGGCGTCCCGAGGTCATTCCTCGGCGCTTTCGTGGCACCAGACCTTCCGATCCTCATGAACAGGATGTCTGAGAAAGGTGTGTTGCGGTCTGTCCCAGGCAAGCATGTGATGGGGCAGGGGTACTAAATCTGTTCAACGAGTTGTTAAGGAAGGCGGTATAGATAGGGTGCTGACTGCAGGGCGCGCAGGGGCCTCGAATGGGGTCAGCTTTGGCACCTTGGATATGTAAGCTTCTGGCCGAGTCATGGGTAAGGCTTGGGTTACATTTGAGCTTGCTCTCCCGTCAGTTCAACGCGTTACGCTAGATACGAAAGCGGGGTAAGCGCTGACCAGAGCGATGAACGTAGAGGCGGCTGGTGGGTAATCGGCCGTCAGTCGGTGGGCGGGATTCGCCTAGGTAGAGCATCACATGTGATTCAGCGGCGGGCACCCTGTGAGATTGAGTTGAACGTGCCGTTATAGCCATGCTCAAACCCGTAAGAATAAGCATCGTGTGATGTAGAATACCTACCTTCTGTTCATCTGCAATTGATGTTGGAATTCCTGCGGCGCCCAGTGCCGTGCCAGAGCTTGTTTCTCGCTGCCGCTACTCGATTGGGCTAGCGGGACTCGTCGTGAGGTCAGCGGCCCGCGCGCCCACCCACCTTTCCTGTGTACTTCCTCATCGTCCAATCTGCTATCAGCTATATATACGCAGCGCGATAATACTCGGGCCTGATCCTGTGCGGACTCGAAGCAATGGCAGTCCTTTCCATACCGCTGCAGCCTCAGTGCCATCTCCTCAGTCTCCCAGCCGAGCTGAGGAACCTCATCTACGAGTATGCGCTGACGGAATCGGCGCCGCTGTTCTGTACGGTTGGCGACGCGACCAAATCGCCAAAGCTCCTGTTGCGATACCGTTTTGGAAATGATGAGGCCCAGCGCGAGGCCAACCAATTGAGATATGTCTGTCGCCAGCTCTGTTACGAGACGAAGACGTTGTCCCTACGGCACAACGAAGTCCACTTCCGCGGCATCGAAAACTTTGAAAAGTTCGTGCTCTTGTGCATGCCAACACTGCACCAGCGCTTTCGCGACATGGTCATCGTCGACGACCACGAGAGTCTGAAGCGGAGCTACACTGTCCGTCAATTAATCGACCGATCCATGTCTCCGGCTCTGTATGCCTTTTGCGCCCGTAATCCCCAGGCGCGCGTCATCATTCGCAACACACGCCGCTTCACCGAAGGCACATGGTTGCATATCTATGTCAAATTGCGCCAGACGCTACGCGGAGATCTAGGCCCGAAACTGGAGGCTATCCTGGATCCTGATGCCGCGGACCACATAAACGCGAGTTCCGCCTCGCTAAGGCGAGAACTTTTCTCTAGGTACCAGCGACCCTTCCTCCGGAATTTGAGGGTTGCGCCAACAGCCGATTATCCGCAAAAGTCGTCGAGCTGGACCGCGGTGCAGCTTGCGGAAGCGAAACGGCTTTTCGAAGAGGGATGCTGAACCACAACTCCACCATGTACATACATACATGTACTGTGTATCCGGTACGCTGGGATTTCCAGTCGCTTTCTAATCGGATATGTATTGCTAGAGTAGTGCTAGTGCAACTATCCGAGGCGCAATGACTCTTGTTCCCTGCAGCCGAGGTGCTGACGGTTACAATCCTCAGGCGGCGTCGGTCGAGAAAGGATGCGATACCATCCAATGCTCGGGCAGCTCCGTATCTGTGTTCCATGAGGCGGCCTCCACACGCTCTCCACCTGCCGTAACGTCTCTAGGGCACGGCGGATATCTGTTGTGCTCTGGCACTCTTTCCCCATCGGGCAGGCTGAGGAACAAGGACGGTGCCGCCTGGCCTTCTGTATATTGCCTCCCTCGCCCGGGCGGTTCAAAAGCGTCCACGCGCCCCATTACCCTTTGCTCCGTCGTCCCCTCGCTCGCTCTTCAGCGCATCTCATAGATATTATTTATCTTGGCAACTTCGACCAGTTGTGCTGCCACCATGCCTGCCTCTGACGACGCCGCCATCGTAAGTAGACAAGCACTGTAGAAAAATCCTTGCTGTGCATGGTGTCCGACTTTGACATGGTAAGCTAACCCCCGCAGCACGCCACAACATTGGACCCGGCCTTCCAGGACAATTCTGGCGACCCCGAGCGCAAGCATCCGGAAGCACACGGCACTGTGCCGCCGCCATATATCCTTTCAGATGGCAAAGCTACTTTGGAGGAGAGCTATCTCGGCAGCGACAGAGATGACTTCCCCACGGACGAGGAAATGCACACCCTGCGCCGCGTTCCCCAGAAGATCCCGTGGAAGATTTTCACCATCGCCTTTGTCGAACTAGTCGAGCGCATGTCCTACTATGGTACCGTTGTCGTCTACTCCAACTTCATCTCTCAGGACAGAGTCACATCCACTGGTAGAGCATTGAATCCATCCGATGCAGAGGCTCAGCCTGGTGCTTTGGGTCGTGGCAAGCAGGTAGCTTTTAGCTTGACGACCTTCAACGCCTTCTGGGTCTATGTCATCCCGCTTTTCGGAGCATGGATCGCTGACGCCTACCTCGGACGTTACAAGACCATCATGATCTCAGTTTTCATCGCTCAAGTCGGCCATACCATCCTTGTCGCTTCATCTGCACCCAAAGTTTTAGACAACAGCAACACTGCCCTTGGAGTTTTCATTCTCGGTCTGCTCATCACGGGATTCGGAACGGGTACCTTCAAGCCGAATATCTCACCGCTCATCATGGAGCAGATGCCAGACCAAACACTGCGCGTCGAAGAACAAAAGGGTGAGCGCGTCATCGTTGACCCAGCTGTAACCGCAACACGCGTTTACAACTGGTTCTACTGGTTTATCAATTGGGGCGCCTTGGCCGGTCAGCTGGGTATGGTCTACGCTGAACGTTATGTCGGATTTTACCTGGCCTTCCTGATCCCCCTCATCTTCTTCATGCTTGCCGTTCCCGTCATGGTCTTTGGCAAGAAGTACTACGTCCTAAACCCCGCCTAGCGGCAGTGTCCTCGGCCCTGCGTTCAAGTTGTTTTTCAAGGCCCTCGGGCACGGTGTCAGAGCAAATCCGCTGGCGACAATCAAGAACTGGAGAGCTGGCGAAGGGTGGGAGATGGTCAAGCCTTCTGCATTGGGTACGAACAAGCCATCTTGGTACAACTTTGACGATGCCTGGGTCGACGAAGTTAGACGTGGTTTCGGCGCCTGCGGTGTCTTGTGCTGGGTGCCGATTTTCTGGCTCGCGTACAGGCAAATGGACAGCAATCTGACCCAGATGTGCTCTACCATGGCCTTGAACGGAGTTCCCAACGATCTGCTCCAAAACATGGATCCGATCGCGCTTATCATCATTGTACCAAGTAAGTTTCAGCATATATTGACGCACGAGTAAATTTTAACCTGCTCTACAGTCATGGATCTGTTCATCTATCCATTCTTGCGCCGCAAAAACATCAACTTCACTCCTATCAAGAAGATCACCGATCACCGCTGGATTCATCGTCGGTGCATTTGCCATGATTTGGGCCGCTGTTCTTCAACACTACGTGCAAGTCACAGCAGCAAACTTGTGCACAATTTCAGACTAATTTTCATAGTTACAAAACTTCTGGATACTACGAGAACGGAAACGCCGACTACAAGTCGCCTATCAATGTGTGGGCCGTGACTGGTGTGTACGTGCTAGTCGCCATCTCGGAGATCTTCGCCTCCGTGACCACGCTCGAATACGCCTACACCAAAGCACCCAAGAACATGCGAAGTCTCGTCATGGGTGTCCAGTGCTTCACGACAGCCTTCTCCGCCGCTCTCTCGCTCAGGCCTTCACCCCATTGACCAGCGATCCGCACCTCGTTTGGAACTACGGCAGCGTTGCTATTCTTGCTTCTGCCTTCTGCACGGGTATCATCTTCTACGCCGTCTACTACAAGACGGACCAGGAGGAGCACAAGCTCAACGTGCTTGCGACGGGCCACTTTGGCACCGACGCTCAGGCCGAGGAAGTCGAGAGGCGCCTCAGTACTGCGGCCGAGAGGCGAGCGAGCCTTGCCGCCGACGAGGAGAAGAAGATGCCTGGTGAGATTTAGGTAGCTGAATGAATGACGGGTCGGAGACTGGGGATTCGCGGTGCGATGCGACCGCTCGCGTCGTTGTGGACAGGGTAGTTAGTGCACCCACTGTTCCAGCTAGTACTACCATATATTCGTAACTTGTAATTCCTCTCGCTCAATGCATTCAATCCACATATCTACACTTGAACGCGCGCGCATCGAGAGAAGGCGCCATTTGAAGGCTGGCTTGGAAGCGCAGTGCTGTGGCTGGCATACGCGCCGCAGAGCGACCCACCCACCGCACGAATCCCACCTACATCCCTAATTCTCCCACCGCGCTCCCAAAATCAAAGCCACACTTTTCTCGTTGTCCGCGCCCGTCGTCCGAACAAACGTCTTCTCAAGCTCCACAGCCAAGGGCGGGCGCCCTCTTGGCTGGACAAGACGTGGCGGCGCGAAGTCAAGAACTTGGCGGGGGTTGGCGCGCCGAGTCGTCCAAGGGTTTTGTCCAAGGGTGGGCGGAGTGCTTGGCTGGGTGGGCGGATTAGGGCTTGTAGTAACAACAAGTTGTGTAAAAGGAGTATAGAGGAGATAAGTAGTAGTAGTAAGATTTTAAAAGGTAGTAACGTACTTTGCACTCGAGTCGGACACTCCATCGAGTCGGACATTTTGCCAAGACCCCACCAAAACGTACTATCAGCAATAGTATAACGCGATGCCTCAACCACACAATAAACTACCAGCGTTAAAAGAAGCGCGTATACAGCTTGCGATCCAGGCTATTAAACAAGACGCGACACTCTCTCAGCGACGCGCTGCAGCTATCTACAACGTCTCTCGAAGTACACTTAGCGACCAACGCGCTAGAAAGACGTTTAAACGCGACTGCGCACCTAACAAAATAAGACTTACTATAAGAGAGAAGCAGGCGATTGTGGAGCATATACTCAACCTAGACGCGCGAGGATTTCCGCCTCGGCTCGATGCTATAAAAGATATGGCTGATTCTTTACTAGCTGCACGCCACTATAAGCTAGTTGGCTAGAGGTGGCCTTATAACTTTGTTAAGCGCTAGCTAGAGCTTAAAGTCAAGTTCAATCGAAAGTACGACTATAAGAGAGCTCTCTAGGAGGATCCTAAAGTAATACAAAACTAGTTCCGGCTTGTGGAGAACATAAAGGCCAAACATAGTATCCTAGATAAGGACACCTACAATTTTAATAAAGCAGGCTTTATAATAGGCATAATATTAACTAGAGCAGTAGTTACAGGCTCTAAGCGTTAAGGACAGCCAAAGCAGGTGCAGCAGGGCAATAGGGAGTAGACAACAGTTATCCAAGGCATCAATGCGACGGGGTGGTGGATCCCACCCTTCATTATCTTCGGGGGCAAGCACCACCTCTCCGCCTAGTATAAGGAGAAGGATCTACCTCATAATTAGGTTATTGCAGTCTCTAAGAACGGCTAGACAACAAATAAGCTTAGTCTACAGTAGCTAAAGCACTTTAATAAGCATACAAAGAGGGCGTGTTGTTGGCACAATACGTTTGCTTATTCTTAACAGCTATAAGAGTCACAACTCGTTCAAATTCAAACAGTATTGCAAAAAGAGCAATATTGTTACTCTCTGTATGCCCTCGCATTCGTCGCACCTCTTGCAGCCACTTAATATGGGCTGTTTCGCGCCTTTAAAAAAGGCGTATAGGCGCCAAGCTAAGGATTTGATGCGCAACCACATCACGCACATTACTAAAATCAAGTTCCTGCCTTGCTTTATTGCTGCTTTCAAGGCTTCGTTTACTGAAAGTAATATCAAAGGAGGCTTTCGAGGTGCTGGCCTAGTGCCCCACGACCTAGAAGCTGTGATATCGCAGCTTAACGTCCGCCTGCGTACGCCTCCACTTTGTACTATTCGCGATAGTACATAGGAGTCGCAAACTCCGCGAAATAGTACAGAACTTAGGTCGCAATCAACGCTAGTTAAGCAGAGGATTTAAAGGCATATAGATAGTTCCCCAACTTATATAGTTAAGGCGATAGAAAAGCTCGTTAAAGGCGCTAAGATAATAGGGCATTCTTTGGTATTAATGACTAAACATAACGCCAAACTTCAAGCTGCTAATGAGGCCGCCACACGACGTAAATTATATAAAAGAAAGCGATTGCAGCAAGAAGGAGTCCTTATAGTTAAAGAGGGCCAGCGACTGGCTACTCTAAAGGACTTTGGGGTGCGTAGTGATGGCAAGAAGGCAAAGAAGAGGGTGCGCACTAATAGAGGCGAATCCGCTCAACGGCGCTGTGGACGCTGCGGCAAGCCTAGGCACAATAAAAAAACCTGTAGATAGCTTATAGAAGTAGATTCTGAATAGTTTAGCCTATTTAGACTATCGAAAATAGTTTATGTTGACTCTATACTATCGTGAATAGTACAGAACTTGGTGGGGTCTTGGCAAAGTGTCCGACTCGATGGAGTGTCCGACTCGAGTGCAAAGTACGTTATATAGCTTACTAGTTATAAGAGAAAATCTACTATACTAGTAAGAAAGTAATAAATAGTTAAGTTAGTTACTATTATAATTATTATTATTATTATTATAGCGTAAATATTATTAAGAATTATTATTAAAGAAATTATTAATTATATAATAAAGTAGTTAGTTAAATAGCTAGTCTAGGATTACGTAATATATAGATTAACTCTAGAAAAGAGATAATAATTTACTATAACAATTATATATAGCTAATAAATCTTTTTAATTACTAAGTAGAGGGGCTTTACTTTTTTTATTATATTATTTAAGATAAAAGCCTTTATTATTCTACTTCTAAATAGTTAATTTATTACTATATAGCTAATAAGTTTTTATACTCTTTTTTAATTACTAAATAAAAGACTTTGCTTTTTTATTATATTTTTTAGAATAGCAGGAGAAATATCTACTATTATTGTAATATTTTTATTAGAAACTCCTTAGTCGTAAAAAACAAACAAACTACTATATTATTTAAAATAAAAGCCTTTATTATTTTATTTCTAGATAAATTTAATTAATACCATATAGCAAATAAAAAATTTATAGTATTAATTAAATCTATCTAGAAGTAAAATAATAAAGGCCTTTATCTTAAATAATATAAAAAAAAGTAGAGTCCCCTACTTAGTAATTAAAAAGAGCGTAATAAAAAATATGTGTTGTTATATTATCTACCTAGGAGTAGAATAACAAAGGCTTTTATCTTAAATAATACAAAAAAACAAAGCCTTCTACTTAGTAATTAAAAAGAGCGTAAAAAGGTAGTTATAAAAATGCGCGTTTAAACTACTACTAAGCAAGCTTAGCGGTCTTAGCGCAAGCCTTCTATAAGCAAATTTTTTATAAAAAGACTACTTAGAACTTTAGAGAAGGAATAAAATAGCTTTAGCGCTACTACACTATAGTTATCTATTCTTTCTCTACTATTCTAAGTTATAAACCGCTATCTAGATTATTGCAAATAATATAAGTTAATATATTAATAGGTACGTACTATTTTATAAGTAGAATAAAAATAATATATATTAGATACACTATTACTCTATTACTATATTAAAGTTATTCTTAACAAATCTCTTATTATTATCGCAGCTTTTTGCCCTACTATCTACCTAGGGATTAATAGTGGTCTTGCTAACACTAAGGTACTTGCTAACAACTAAAAAGTATATACTAGAGAGTTCTACATAACTATTACCTAAATAATAACTATACTAGAGTTCTATTTTGTCTATAAGCTTACTTAGCGTAAGGGATAGGTATACTTAACTATTTATAAGGCTATCCTTATCTACTAGTTAGATTAGTAGATAGTCTAGTTTACTAAGAATAGAATAATTATATTTCTATACTAGTAGACACAATTACTTCTTATTAGTAACTAAATTTAAGAGGGGAGGTAAAAGGTAGAGAATAAAATATTTATTAATAAGCTCTAGTGTCGGATAGGCTATCACTAGTGAAAGGAAAGGAACTGAAAACGGATTACATTTAAAGATTGATTATTATTCTTGTCTTCGTGTGGATGCTACAGAGGTGTACATGCTCTTGTCTAAGTAGGACCGAAGTAGGATTGAGGCGGTCTATTGGGCATCGTTGGGCAGCCAATGTATCTACCAATGCCTATAATCCGACATCTAGTGTAATAAAAGCGTTATATAGATCTATAAGATTCTCTTAGCTATTATTATTACTATTAAGTTAGCTTATCTAAGTAGTAGTACGCCGCGCCGCCGCGTAAGCAGCGTGTAAGCGCGGATAACTAATAATAGTAGTAGCGATAAGCTAGGTGTACTATATATGCTATAAGTAAATCTTATATAGGTTAGAAGCTTATAAGGTATAAATAGAGTGCGAGTAAGTTTAAACTATTATTGCATTGCTAGATATTTAAGGTTTATTTTTTAATTAGAATTAGGTGCCGTATATAGTAGTATATAATAACCTTTTATTTTAATCTACTTTAATCTTAAACTAAAAAAATAGATTAAAAAAGTGTTTGGTAAGCCGACTATAAAAAATATAATTAGTTAAATTTAATATAATTTAGTCTATATAATTCTAATCTAACTTATATTTATTACTAAGTAAGGTTTTTTTTAGCGACTAAGATGTTTCTAATAAAAATATTATAATAATAGTAGTTATCTCTTTCTACTATTATTAATATAAAAAAGTTTTTTTAAGATAGTATTAATAAAAAGAGATTATTACTAGTATAAATTTATAAGTATAAGTTAGATTCGAATTAGAGTTTTATATAAGAGAACTTAATTCTAACCTAACCTATATCTATTTACTAGCCTAGTTATAAGTATAGAAAAGTATTTTAAAGTATTAATAAAAAGAGTTATTACTATTATATAGTTATAGAATCTAAGTAGGGGGCTCTGCTTTTTTTATTATGTTATTTAAGATAAAAGCCTTTGTCGTGCTACCCCTAGGTAGTTAATTTAACGCCACATAGTTATATAGAACATAGTATAGGTTTTTTTATAATTACTTTTTTACACTTTTTTTAATTACTAAGTAAAAAACTCTACTTTTTTTTATTATATTATTTAAGATAAAAGCCTTTATTATTCTACTCCTAGGTAGTTAATTTAACGCTATATAGAATATAGCTTTATTTATATAAAAAAGGAGCTTATATAAGCGTAATTAACAATAACTTATATACACGCCATTAAATTATTACCTTGGGACAAGACAAAGCAGTACGCACTCGAACAGACAAACTCTTCCACTTCTAAAGCATACAGAAGTGGGCAGTGCAACCTTCCAACAAAGCTAGTGCCAAACAGTCTCCCCGCGATGCACCCGCCCCAACCACTCTACATTTCATGCACCTTACTATTCCGACTCCACCTCCTAAAAGTCTTCCCCTTCCACCAAAAGATGCCCCCACACGCATAAAAAAACACTGTCAAAGCCGCATTCGTCATAAACGGCTCTACAAAACCCTTCTCTATGGTCCACGGCGTAATAAACCTGCCCATCCCATAGCCCCATAGATTCTTATAAACCGTAATACTCACAAACAAACTCGAGGCCACAGGCTTATAGCTGTCAACTGCATAGGTGCTACTAATGGCGGGGAGAGCGGCAACTTGGATACCTATGCACGTGTAGCCCAGGATCACGATAACTTCCCAGGGCCAGTGCTGCGCGTAGCCCACGGAGACGATGATGGTGCCAAGGAGCATGATTATGACGTAGGGGATCGCGGCTGGGAGTCGCATTTCGGGCTCGCGGATGCCGTTGTTGCGCTTCGTCGAGCGGGCGGAGACCCAGTCGCTCAGGGGGCCTGCTGTGAAGAGGCCGATGAAGGCACCGACGAGGATGGCGAAGTTTTGGAAGCCTGGTTTGCTGTTAACATCCCTCCATTTCAACCTTCCTAATTCCTTCTTTCGGCAGAGAGGAAGGGCGTATGTGACTTACCAATAGCCATAGGCTTCCAATTATACGGCGGCGCAGTAAACACCTGACTCTGCGTTAAGTTGACAGCCAAGAAGCAGCTGCAACTCCACGAGACAGTAAAGCTCGCAAAATGGACGATTGGGAACGCAAAAAGCTTCCACGGGGTCCACAAATCGAACAGAATGCTCTTGAAGGGATGCGAGTTGGGCTGCAACACCGCCCACTGCCACTTTCCTGGCGTGCCCTTGCCCAAATATGGATCTCGCGCAGCCATCTCCTCGGGTGCGAGGCCCTCTGTATTCGACAGCGCCGAGCTATCGGTAGGAGCGGGGTGAATCTTTTCCGCTTCATCCGTCTTCGCGCGATCCACTTCCGCATTCTCCATCCCCACCACGCGATCCTTCTCCGAGTCCGACGGGCCTGACAACTCGGGACTCCCACTCGCCACGTCCTCGGGCCTGAACCGGGTCTCAGGAAACAAACCGACAACCATCAGAAAGCTCGTCCCCAGCAACGCAGTATTGAGCCACCAAAAGCTGCGCCACCCGACCTGTTCAGCCATGGCGCCGGACACGATGGGGCCCGACCATCAGGCTGCCCATATAGACGACCCAATACAGCGTGTTCCACTTGCCGCGGTCGTGCAGGAAAAAAATGTCGGCGATGACGGCGGGCGCGATGGTCTCGGCGGGGCCGGCGCCGATGCCGTTGAGACGACGCACGCGCCCATGAAGGAGTTGTACGACGTCGCTTTGGCGCGCCAGATGGAGGTGCCGAAGTTGATGAGCTGCGACATGAGAAGGACGGCGCGGCGGCCAAAGGAAGTGCTCATGGGGACCCTGCGCAATCATCAGTTTCAATGTTACACGAGGTCCCACGCGCCCAATCGCCACCTTCACACTTCACGAGTCCACGCCTACATACCATATAAAATTGCTAAACCCCCAACACCAGAATACAAACACCCAGTAAATTGCACGGCAGCTTCCAAATCACACTCGAAGGCCTCCATAAGCGCCGGAAACATGGGCGCGAGAGCCAGAGGGCCAAACCCCTGGGTGAACGTCACCATCATAGTCGACGTGATGCACGCGACCTTCCACGGGGTGCTCCAGTTGAGCGGATCGTGCGGGTCGGCCGACGGCTGCGGGACGAGCACGGTGTGGTGCGCGCCTTTGACGAAGTGGTGGCTGCCGACGTCGGTCATGATTTCGGTGCCTGGTAGAATCTCCGTGTGTGGAGTTCGGCTTCGAGCTCGCGCGCGGTCTGGGGCGCATGTTAGTCTGTGCAGAATGGGATGGGATAGGATGCGACGCGGGAAGGGGTGTACCTTTTCATCGTGTACCCTCGCCATTGCGGGTGGATCTTCTGCTCCTAATGGTTCAAAGGCCGCTACAATGATACCGCGCAAGTAGCAAAGGCAATAAGGATCCTTCAAGCCTTTATATAACCACCTTATTAATATGAAATGGGGCTGGTTCCGCTAGTGGATGACCCTAGCTCGTACAGCGAGACGATGCCTGTAGACACTTGCCGGCTTGTAAAGCGAGACGAACGGTGGCTGTAGACACTTGCCGGCTCGTAAAACGAGACGAAACGATGCCTGTAGACAATTGCCGGCTCGTACAGCGAGACGATGCCTGTAGACACTTGCCGGCTCGTACAGCGAGACGATGCCTCTAGACGCTTGCCGGCTCGATCAAGCCGAAAGTATCCCGCCTTTAAACCAGTCCAACCATCCCAGCAACCAGGCGAGGGGTCTCTAGTCACCATGCATGCACGTCTTGGAGATATTCAGGCCGAGGAAAACGCCGACGGCTAGACTCGTAACCCTAACTTACTTACCTACCTACTATATTACTAGATAATTAATCCCTACTTTTTAACCTTTTACCGCCCTATTACTAGATAATAGGCCTCTACTTACTACCTTATTATTTAATAATAAACAACCTACTATATGTGTAGCGTTATTTAATCTACTTAGAAGTAGGATAATAAAGACTTTTATTTTAAATAATATAATAAAAAAAGTAAAGCCTTTAACTTAGTAATTAAAAATAGTGTAAAAAAGATAATTATAAAAAAAAGTAATAACTTACTATATATACTTTACTATAGTAATATATTATCTTTTTATACTCTTTTAAGTTACTATGTAAAGGATCGAAAGTTGAGTTCGAAGAAAACATGAAATTGAAGCTATTTTGTGTATATACGTGGGGGGCGAGCTTATATGGCGGGGTACCGCGCTAGCGACGCGCTAGTGGGTACTGCCGAGGTAACGCCGAATCAATCCATCACACTATCCCGCCCTCCGACCAGCTTCGTCCCGAAGCTGTTCATTACATTACCATTACCTGTCATTTCTTGTGACTGTAATCGTGTGGCGCAAAATGATTGACAATGAGTTGCGCGTCCATAAGGATTGAGCTGGGTATCGCAGGGGCGTCGGGATGCTGGGAGCTTCGTACAAGAGACGCTAAGGCTAGTAGCGTATACTGGTAAAACACTGTGAAATCGCTGTAAAACACTGTGAAATCGCTGTAAAACACTGTGAAAAACAGCGTACTTTATTGACGCGTTTTTTGCGAGGTGACGTCAGTGGCGTCAACTGAGGGGAGCAGCGGCGTAAGCCCAGGTGGGTGATGAGTTGCCCGTTGACTCATTTGTTTTGTATGGGGATTTGGTGGGCAACAAATGTTGTCGCGGGGGAGAGGCCATACTGATCACAGTGAAACACTGTGAAATCAATCAATTATATAGCCGTCGGAGTCGACGTCGTAATCGTACGGGTCGACGTCGTCGTCGTCAACTTCGTCAGCTGAGGCCTCTGAGGGTGCTGAGTCTCCTGCCGAGTCATCTGATTGTATAGACTTTTGGCTTGCAATAGATGACGGAGGGCGAGCTTGGCCATAGTCGTTGGCTGAGTTGAACCAGGAGTCGACGTCGACGCTCAGGTGGCCTGCGCGATCGGGAGATGCTTCAGAAACGACGGTGCTGCCGGCGTCGTCATCTGATTGTACTGAGTTTTGGCGGGAGACCGATGCTTGCGAGGGGCTGCCGAAGTGCTTACGAGCGGTGGTCTCGGAGGTCACTGAGTAGCCTGTCTCATCATCTGATTGTACAGAGTATTGTATGGCAGAGGATGCTGAGGAGGGGTCCGAGGTGACTGAGGGCGAGCGTACGGGCTGACGTACGCGCGGAGGTGAGGGCGAGCGTGGGAGCTCGTCGTCAGAGCTATCGTCGTACGCGTACGAGTACTGAGGAGTCATCCGGTTGTATGGGGATTTGTATGGCGACGGATGACGGTTGAGTCGCTCAGCGCGTCGGGTATAGCTGCGGGGGACCTGCTCGTCGTCAAAGCTGGAGTTGAGGCGCGGGCGCTGAGAGAGCGGGCGCTGGGAGAGCTCTTGACGATTCTGCCGAGCAGGTGGGAGATCCCGCGGAGTCATCGGTTTGTATGGAGATTCGTATGGCGACAGATGACGGCGCGGGGGGAGATCGCTGAGGGCGTACAGAGGAGAGATCAGGTGGCGGTGATCCTTGTTTCATTGGGTTATATGAGGATTTGGCTGCGCGCAAATGGACTGCAGATTGGTATATGCTGGCTGAGTCTGCTAGCCACTTTAACTCATGTTCAACCTTATTGAAAGACCAGCTCTGCTCTCGAGCTTTTGTTGCCAAATCTGCTATCTCTTTGTATAGGGCCTGAAGCAAGCTTTCCTCCATGTTATTGGGTGAAGTTCGTGGCGTTTGAACGGTGGCTTGAACGGGGGGCGCGTACGTCGACGCGTACGGCAGAGAGGAGCTTTTGAGCTCGCGTTTGACGGAGGGAGAGGCGTGAGAGTCGTGAGAGCCGCGACGGGCGGCGGGAGGAACCATGACGCTAGCGATGGGCGATTTCTGCTAAACCTTAGGTAGCTGTACTGGGCATTGACAGCAGGAGGAGCCACTCCTTTGCGCGACTGTTCGCAAGCACAACCTTTGCAGGGCGCGTCGTACACAAGGTCCCTGTTACTGAGTAACGACTTGCTCGTCAGTGAGCCCGACTCGTGGGTCCCGCAGGGCGCATCGTACGGCACAACCCACTATTTCTTCTCCTGGTGATGCGGATTATCTTGCAATCACCTTTGCCAGCAGCGCTGCGCACGAGGCGAGTTGCCAGCCCCGTCTCTGTCTGAGTCGTCACTCAAACACGCTTCCAAGATGGACACTCTTGGGGGGAGCTACTGGGTGACGCGGCAGCTGCGCGGAGCTTCAATAGTGTAAAGGATCGAAAGTTGAGTTCGAAGAAAACATGAAATTGAAGCTATTTTGTGTATATACGTGGGGGGCGAGCTTATATGGCGGGGTACCGCGCGCTAGCGACGCGCTAGTGGGTACTACTGCCGAGGTAACGCCGAATCAATCCATCACAACTAAGTAAAAGGCTTTACTTTTTTATATATATTACTTAAGTTAAAAGCCTATTATAGAAATAAGGCTCTAACTAAATATAATTATGTGTCTATAATTATATAAGTAGTACTATTTTAGTCCTATTTCTTTTTTATAAGTATATATATAGTCTAGCCCTTTAGCTTTTTTTTATATAGTAATCTTATCTAATTTATTTCCTAAAATTAAAATTTTAGCTTATTTTTCTTTAATAGTTATATAAGTTTAGTATTTTAAAATTATAGGCTAATTCTTCTTATATACTTATATATTAGAATTCTAATTTATATACTCTAATTACTTCTTACTAATTTTTTAAAATTTTTTTATACTTAAATCTTATTTATAATTAATATAACTAATATTATAATTTTTTTTATAAAGATACTACTTACTAATTAAGTAAGCTAGTCTTATTAGTTTACTTAGCTCTAATTTTATACTTAGTTTAAAGGAATCTAATATTTTATTAATTCTAACGCTAACAAAATTACTAACTAAGATTTAATTTAACTAACTTATTTCATACTTTTAAAGAAAATAATAAATATAGATAATACTATCTATAATAATTGTCGCATTGTTTATTTAGTGTTAATTACCCTTTTTAATCCCCTTTTTATATAATTTAAGTCTGCGTAGGTTAGAATAGAAAGGCCGCTCTAGTCTAGCGCCTAAAAAATTGTCTACTTCTAGTCTTCTTTACTAATATAATAATAGTTTATAAGAATAGTTTATAAACTACCCACTTGCCTAATATCTATAAGCGCTCTAACGCCTATTAAAAGTTACTTAAAGCGTATATAAAAAACTAACTTTTACTCTATTATTACTATTATTAGTAATTACGCTATATTTATACACTACTACGCAGCACACTTATATAACGCGCTTACTAGCTTACTATCTAATACTATAATAACTATGGTTTGGTTTTTTTTTCTACAACTAAGGGGTTTCTAATAAAAATATTACAATAATAGCAGTTATCCCTCCTGCTATTATTAATATAGAAAAGCGTTTTAAGGTAGTGTTAATAAAAAGGAGCTATAATAACTATAAGGATTTAATATATTTACGCAATACTTTTCTCTCCTAGTAACTTATTAATAAATACTTCCTTTTTTTTTAATCCTACTCTTTATTACTATCTGTCTAACTAGTAGTAATATAAAAAACTATAGTAAGAACTCTATATACTTCTTACGCCTTTAGTTACTAATCTATTACTAGCCTAACTAGTATACTAGAACTGCCTTATATAGGCTAAGGTATACCTTCTATTTTAACCTATTAATAATCTTCTAGATAAAGTAGTACTTTAGTGTGGCCCTAATAATAGTAGCAAGTAGATATAAAGCGTACTTTTAGGTAGCGTTAATAGTAGTATTAGTATTAAGGTTTAGAAAAATAGTAGGAAATAAAGTAGTAGAAGTCTTCTTAAGGTTAACTTTAATATAGAGATAGAGTGTTAGTGTATTTATAGTATATAAGCTCCTATCTAGTATATATCTTATAATAGCACAAACCTACTATTATAGCTATTACTTCTACTAATCTTTAGAGATAATAGTAGAGGATGATAATAGTTGCATTATTATACTAATTATAGCACTAGCGCTATCTTATACCTTCTCTACTCTAAACTATAGTATAGTAATATAGTCTTATTTTTTTTATATAGATTTTTTTTATTTAAAGTACGCGCGCTAAGTCTACTAAGCTCGCTTAGCTTACTTTTACACTAAACCCTTTTTATTAATACTTTAAAACGCTTTTATATATCTATATAAAAGAAATAACTACTATTATTATAATTTTATTTTATTAGAAACTCCTTAGTCGCAAAAATATATATATAATAATTATATTAAAGTTTATAATATTTAAATTATATAAATATTACGCTTTATCGGCTTACTAAACGCCTTTTTTAACCTTTTTTTTTAGTTTGAGGTTAAAGTAGGTTAAGATAGAAGGTTATATATATACTACTATATACGGCACCTAATTCTAATTAAAGACTAATCTTAAATACTACTTAATAACACAATAATAGTTTAAACTTACTTACACTCTATTTATACCTTATAAGTTTCTAACCTATATAAGGTTTACTTACGCTGTACACAGTCTATCTAGATTATTACTATTTACTATTATTAACTATCTACTTACTTAGATAAGCTAACCTAATAGCAGTAACTATAGCTAAAAAGAATCTCGCAGATCTATACAACACTCTTGTTACACACTAGAGATTATTAATAAACACTTTATTCTCTATAGTTTATATTCTTTACTAGATTCTATTACTTACTAAAAGTAATTACTACTAGAACTAGAAATAAACCTAGCAGTCCTTCGCAAACTAAATTAGCTACTAATCTAGTAGGTATATAAAAATTACCCTATGAATAGTTAAGTATACTAGGCTCCTATAAATAATCTTATAGATAGAATAGAACTCTAGCATAATTACTTTAGTAGTAGTAGCGTAAAAACTTTAGCGTATACTCTTTAGTAGTAGTAAGTATCTTAGCTTTAGAGATAATATTAATGCCTAGATAGATAGTAGTAGAGCGTAGAGAGACAGTAATAGAAAAAGATTTATTAAGAATAATCTTAATGCAGTAATAGAGCGACAAACGTATATCTAGTATATATTACCTTTATTGTTCGTACACTGTATAGGCAAGGGCACCTAAGAGTGTTAAGGTTTTAATATTGCCGCATAATAGTATTATATAGGGATTATGTAATGCCTATACGCTGCAGCCTATGCGCCGCAGAATCTTTTTTCTTTCTATCCACACCCTCTCTAGAGATAAGTAATTAATACTAAGTTAGTTTTATTATGTTATTTTCTTTTCTTATATAATTATCCTATACACTCTTTACACTTGCTAATACAGAGTATTAGATATTAATATCTATATAGCTAGCTATAGAGTCTATTTAATACTAATTAGTAGTTAACTAACTCTTAACTGCAAATTAGTAAGAGTAAAGACAGATTATATAAGTTATTATTAGCTATATAATTTGTTTATTATACCCTATTCTCTATATATAAGAGGATAGCAGATTAAACCTTTATAGAGTTAGTAAGTAACTATTACTACTATATAAAATAAAGGAAGCGATTATACAAGACGTATAAAACCTATCCTTATCTATAGAGATAGCAGATTAACTCTTTTATTAAGTTAGTAAGTAGATATTACTACTATATAAAATTTAAGAGAAGATAGTGTGCTAAGTACACTACTAGTAACTCTACAAACATATAGTTAGATAATAACAAACCCTAGTAAAGCGTAACTCTCTATATAACTAACCTATTAAATAAACTAGTTATATAATAACTACCCCTACTACTACTTTGTATAAAGCCTCCACCTTTACTACCTTTATCTTATAAGATAATACTAATGTGCCTAAATATACTAGACTATAAAATAAGTATACTAAAGGGATAGGAATATTAGAGGCAACACTACGCAAGAAAATAAGACCTAAGTACTAGAAGAATAAGATTAGTCTAGTAGACAATCCCTCTCTATTAGAAATATAATTATATATAGTATGTACTATTACTAATTATTATGCGTTATATACTATAAAGGGATAGCTTTCTTAAAATTATTCTAGGAAGACTTTAAAGGATAGAAAGAACACTATTTTTTAAAGTTAAACTATGCGTTTAGAAGAAAGCTTATTGCAGTCCTAGAAGAAAAGGACATTACACTAAGAATAGACACTAGAGCTATAAGTGCTAGCAAACTATATAAAGTAGCCTAAGGTAATACAAATATTACTTATATATTACTACCCTTACTAGCCTACTTAACTCCTCGTACGCAAACACTAAGGCTAATCTTAAAGATACCTAAGCTAGTTAGGCTATTGTATAAACCTAAATAGAGTAAGTCGCTACTATTGCAGGCACCTATATAGCTATAGGTCCCTATAGACATCTTAAGAGAACCTTTGTATAAGTACTAAGGACAATCCTATTTATATAAATAACTAAATAATCTACCACTCTTCGCACATAGTATCTAACTACTATTCTACCTACCTACTTATAATTATTAAACGCTATATAGAATAGAACCACTACTAGTTAAATATAAATTATAGACACTATACTAATCTACACAGACTAAGCCTATACTATAGTCTAACCTATATAAACTTCCACCTAAGCACAACCTAACCTTCTTAGAGAATTCTAGCTAATAAAATAATCTAATTTTAAAAGGCATAAAATAAGGATAATAACTATACTAGACTAGAGCTCTATATAATATTTTAGTAAACAAAACTAGAATCTTTATAGATTTATATATAGACGCCTAGATATTGCTAAGAATTAATACCTAAATATCTTTCTAGATATTCTTACTAGCTGTGCGGCACAGTATTATCTCTATACTATTCACCCTAGACAATTATAGAAGTGCTTGTACAAAGCACTTAATAGTTACTTTAACACTACTATTAACTATAACTAGTATTAGATAGACTAGACTATAATAACTTTTATATAATACTAGCGCGAAAACCCTAATAAGAGTATATATAAAGTTCTAGAGGTAATAATTAATAGGCTTACCCTTATATAGAGAGCATTAGGTGTAAACTTTGCTAGAGAAATTCCTCTCTATACTACTATTATATAAGCATACTACAAATACCCATAACTAGAGTAGGCTATATTTACCTCTAAGCCTATCTATAAAGCTCTATTTACTAATCTCTATATACGTTAATCTAAGTAGTACCTATAAGAGGTTAATATATATACTATACTAATTGCAAATATAACTTTTTTATACAAAGAGGCAGACTACTAGCCCCTTATAGATAAGGATTTTGTAGATAATTTATACTATTATTATCGCTATTTAGATCCTAATTAAATAACATTTATATAAGACTAAAGAAGTGTTTTATATACTATAAAAAAGATTGTTAGTCTTTTAACCATCTATATAATAAGCGTACCTGCGTAATAAGGTAGTGTATTACCTTCTATAAAAAGTATAATAATAAAACGCCTTTGTACGCAACTATTTAGTCCTATGTTTAGGACATAGAAGGGTATAATAATAAGAAACCTGCTTTGCACAAAAAAGAGAAGCAGAGTAAAGATAATAAGAACAGCAATAATTAAGTGTCCTACCTAACTACTACTGCCTATCTTTATTGCATAACTAGCAAATATATCTATAAGATAGAGCTAGAGGAGTGTGCGAAATAGTTTATCCTTAAAGATTAATACTGTATAATATACTAAGGTAAACTATAGAATATAGGTATAGCAAGAATTTTCACTATTAGCAAAGTATAGCTAGAGGTATATATATAAGAGAACCCCTATATAAAGATTAATTAGATACCTAGCAATACTAATATTAGCTTTAGAGGTTAGAACCCATAAGAATCTCTAGAAACTATACAAATTACAAATCTAATAGGAATAGTTACCTACTACATTCTAGACACTCTAACACTATTCCTACTATTACTAGCAGATGCTAATAAGCTAGGTGTCTATTTTAATAATATTCTAGATATTATTATATAAAGGATAGCACAACTATACCTATTATATGCAAATGGGAACACTCTTTCTTTAATAATAATAAGGAAGAAACTGTGTCTTTTTTTTTACTAAACAAAAAACTCCGCCGCCTTTATTAACAATTTAGACACCTCTATATAGAACGACTTTAGAAGATACTTACTATTACTAGCTATAAAGTAGATACTACTATACTAAACAAAATTTAGAAGTTTTGCCACTACTATTAATTGCACAAATAAGCTCTGCGTCGCTTTAAGTTTACTATTAAAAATAACACCTACTTTAACAATAAGATTATTATTAATATTATACGCATTAGAACTAGAAACGCACTAGATATTATAGATGCAGACATATTATTTTAAGCTACAATCTTTTTTAAAATTAATGTCTACACAAGATGTGTGGAAAGCCCTCTATAGATACTAAATTAATGTCTACTAAGGTCTACCTAACTATATTATATATAACTTAGGTATAAACTTTATATTAGATAAGTTTAGAAATTACGTAAAGATTATTAGTATAACCTATAGGCAGATGCCTATAGAAGTATATTAGGTAATAGGGAAGGTTAAGCGTTTTGCACGCACCTTTCTATAGAGCCTTTAATGTTCTTAAGGCTAAACTAGAAGATTATATAAATAAGGAGGACATTCTCTAAATAGCTATTAAAGCTATTAATAACACTATAGGCCTAGATAGCCTTATACCTACACTGCTAGTCTTTAGCGTATATTTTAGGATTAATATAGATTCTTTCCTATTGCCTAATATTATCGCACATATAAATGCTATTAAAAGGCAATAAAGATATTATAGAAAAAAGGAATAAGACTAATATTAATTATGCGCTAAACACTTATAATAGTCTATTAGTAGCGCATAAAGTCCTTAAGCTTCCACTTTAATCTAAGGTTATAGTCTAGAGAGAGAAAGGTGGATGATAGATAGGCCTATATAAGATTAAGGGCATTAAGGATAGAGATATAATCCTTAACCTAGGAAATAGTCTAATAAAGTTTTATTATATGTAAGTTAAGCTGTACTATTACAAAAAAGATTATACTTTCCTACTATTATATAAAGTAGATAATGCTGCCCCTATGCAAGAAATCCTTTAGAAAAAAGGAGGAGAGGCTACCTAAGAAAGATGCTATATTTCTTTCCTAAAAGGAGACAAGTAATTAGAAACTATCTCTAAAGCTCTGTGTAGATAGTATAATTACAATATCTAGAGTACCTTTTAAAGAGTTAGACTATATAGAGATAAACACTCTAATCGCTAATAGTATATTTAAAATTCTTCTCTTTAACCTATCTAAGCATAAGGGCAAAATCTTCAACCTCCGCCTTATATAAGAAGTTAAGGGCAAGACTACTTAACTATACAAAAAATCCCGCCTTGTGTTTACTAGCCACTCTAATAAAAAGAAGAATAAAATTCTTACCTAATTACCTACTATCTAAAGAATAAGCTAGCGCCTACTCTTTATATTAGGAGTAAGCCTTTAGGCAACGTACAAAATTTATTTTTAAACTATAAAATATTACCTAGGCCTATATTTCGTCTACTAATAAACTAAACTATACACTTTATACTAGACTACCTAAGAAACTACGCATAAACTTTCTATAAGATATAATCTTTTATATTATAACTACTCTATAGTGTAGCTAAATTAGGTCTTTACTAGTTTAAGACCTACTATAACTACTATAAAGAGAGACTTAGTATAAAGACTTTATTATATAACCTATAATTACTATTATGAAGAATACTTCGCGTACGTTTCGTACACGGTATAACGCTGTAAGAGAAAGCTGTACCTATATTTACTTATTACTAATAAAGAAGAGCACACCTTTAGAATTACTAGCCTTTAGACAGATAATACTCTTAGTATTATTAATAAAAACTTCGCATAAAGAGAAAAAGAAGAGCTAAAGAAAGTAGCCTTTTATACAAAGGATAAGACTGTCCTTACTAAGGACTAACCTATTAAGTTTAATAGTGGAAGAATTTAGCTTATATATAACACTATAGTTCTTATATAAAAAGGCTAAGCAAAGGGCCTTCGCACAATTAACTTAAAAGATAAAAATACTACACAGAGGTATATAGAGCAGCGTGCGAGAGGCGTCTATATTATATCTATATGCTAACTAGAAGCCACATTTAATTGGTCTATTACTACTTAGACTATATTACTCTTATATAAAGATATTAAGATATTAAACGCATAAATTTAATAGTAAATTAATAATAGTAAGTATAGTCTTACCTTTATACTATTAGATCTCTATTGCGCGAAGCTATTTATCTTTACTAATAGCTTATTTGCCAGTAATAAGGACCTAAGCTTATAGCTAGAATTCCTAATTGCTTTAGGCAATAAGTATTATATAGGTAATAGTAATAACTTTAATATTCTAGCAAATATTATATACTAGAATTTAACTAAGTGTAAGAGAGTAATAAGAAGTGTTTTTACTAGTAAGCTATATAGTATAGTAGGAGGCTTTAATAATACTATTACTATTAGCACAACCCTTTAGAAGATTATATGCACGCTTAGTCTACTACTAATTCTTATAGTTATCTATATAGATTTAAAGTCTCTCTATAACTATCTTATATTACTAGGAACCACAAATAAGAAGCGCCTTATAATTAATATTATATTACTCCCACATATTGTATAAGCACTACAAGATCTCTAAGATTAGATAGATTAATAGGAAGAATAACCCTACTAATGCCTATACAAAGAAGGTCCTAAACTAGGCTCTAGAGTTCTTAATCTCTAGCAACACCTTAATATTACTATTAAAGCATTAGTGGATTGCCTTAAGCCTACCTATATAAGCTCTTTCTAGCCCTTTATATAGCACTATATTTTTATTATTTATCTATTCTTTTGCATAATATATTTATTTAGTTCTTTTTGCACGTATATATTACTTAAAAATATGTATTTTTCTATTTATTATTTGTATAGAAAGAGAAAAGACATAGTATACATTTATTTAGAGAGGAGTTTTTATTTTAGTACTTATAAATAATATCTAGAAGTGTCTATCCTACTATCTAGCCCCTATTCCGTATAATAATCGCACCTAGCACTATAGCTCTACTACACGCAAGAACTACACAATTTTGCCTAGAAGTTTGCCACTATATAACACTTAGTAAAGGGCCTAAGACTAGAGTTACTACTATAGTAGTAAGTATATATAGTGCTTCTAAGAACACTACGCAACTAGATAAGGAGCGCGCAAAAATAGCCCTTACACTAAATAAGCTTGGCAACCTATAGACGCAGGTCTATACTAGCTATAAGAATAATATTAATATTATGCAAAGGCAAATATGCGACACGCAACTCCTTAGCCTATTTTCTATAGTTAGTATTTATATAAAAAGTAAAGAATAGAGGAACTTATATTAATAGAGATGCCCTAGATAAATATATATAGTTTCCCTAGGAACTAGTTAGGGGGATAATGTGTATTCTTCTACCTAAAAGAGCCACTATAGTAGTATTAAAGCTAGGAAGGCCTAGCTAGTTAAGAGACCCGCTAGTACAAGCGCTATTATCTACACTAAGTTAGCATTATATAGAGATAAGATATTATATAATAAGGGACACAGTTTAGCACTTTATAAAATAGGAGATTAGCTTAATAAAAAGAAAAAAGAGCTAGGGAGAAGGGATATATATAGAGAGATATTTAAAGTAGGGAATAAGAAAGAAAAGAATAAAGGAAGGAAAGCCTACCTTATATATATCTCTCTCTTCTATTTAGAGCCTTAATTCCTACTCCTTATTAGTGTTTATTCTTCCCTTATCTAATATTACAACAATTGCCTAATACCACTACCTAAATAAATAAAATAAATAGGTCTACCTATTATATAAGAAATAAACTAAATAAAAAGAACTCTATATAAATAACACATTATTGCTATAATCTTATTATTAATTACGCAATCTTACCCTTAACTGCTATTAGCCAAAACTACTACTCTACTACTAATAAGTCTAATCGCGCCTCTAACAAATGGCAGTAAAGTATAGTAAATAGTTACTTAATAGAATAGAATCTTTTTATTAACTAGAGCAAACTAGCTAGAGTAGAAGACGTACAGATAGGGGAATAATAAATAGATAGGGTGAATATTAGCAAGTAGATAGTTTGTGCAGAGAAAGGAAAAATCACTAATAGTAACCTTAAAAATAAAAAGTTGCTAGTGTCTATACACTATATAGGCAAGGGCACCTAAGAGTGTTAAGGTTTTAATATTGCCGCATAATAGCATTATATAGAAATTATATAATGCCTATACACTATAGCCTATACGCTATAGAATTATCTTCTTTCTATTTACACTCTCTCTAGAGATAAGTAATTAATACTAAGTTAGTTCTATTATATTATTTCCTTTTCTTATATAATTATTCTATATACTCTCTACACTTACTATTATAGAGTATTAGATATTAATATCTATATAGCTAGCTATAGAGCCTATTTAATATTTAATCTACTTATAAGTATAGTATACCTACTATTATTATAATATTTTTATTAGGAACCTCTTAGTTATAAAAAAAAACTATATAAGAAAAGCCCCTTATTTTTTTTTATATTCTTTTTAATTTCTAAGTAGAGTGCTTTACTTTTTATAATATATTATTTAAAATAAAAGCCTTTATTATTCTATTTTTAAGCAGTTAATTTAATACTATATATTTCTTTAATTTTTTTATAATTACCTTATTAAGCTTTTTTTAATTACTAAGTAAAGGGCTTTACTTTTTTTATTATATTTTTTAAGATAAAAGTCTTTATTATTCTATATTAGGTAAATAAATTAACGCTATATTATATATATATATATATATATATATATATGTGTGTGTGTGTAACGTTAAATTAACTACCTAGAGGTAGCACGATAAAGGCTTTTATCTCGAATAATATAACAAAAAAAGCAGAGTTCTCTACTTAGTAATTAAAAAGAGCGTGAAAAAGGTAATTATAAAAAAAAAGCGCGTTCGAACTACTAAGTAAGCTTAGCGGTCTTAGCGCGCACAGCTTTCACATATAATATATATATATTTCTTTTTTAACTCTTATTCTAAAATAATATTAATTAAACTAGCTATTTTAACTATTCTAGCTATCCTTAATAGATTAGCCATATAAGTCTAGTACCTAGTCTTACACAGGCCTGCCCGCCATTACTTAGAGGCCTGCCCGCTATCTTATGTTAGCTCTTAAGCTTCTTCTCTAGTACACCCCACTCTGCAAATTATTAGAGTGTATTCGCTTTTTTGCATCGTAAGTACTAGTATATCTAGTCTAAGCACGAGGTTTTTATGCAAGTAGTAGGCAAACTAATAGGGTTGTAGAGATTCCGCGCAAATAATAACAGTCAAATAAAATAAATAAGGAAGAGCAAGTTGTATATACCGATTTCTAAGAGCACGTCCAATGCCCATAAATTAAGGTTTACTCGCTTCTGTACCCCGCAGTGCGCTAGCTCTAAACTATATGTAGCCCTATCTAAAAGAAGACTTCGCGCGCACTCTGGGTAGCCCGTAGACTACCATACTCTGTCTAGAGACCTCGGTCTAATTTAATGGCCTAGCCAATAAGTATATGTGGCAACCCCGCACCTAAACCCCACATAAGGTATACCCCACTATGCCATACGAACTGCTTTACTTATAAAGGCCAATCTAATAGGCAGTCTAATTCCGCTTTAGGGCCAAAGTTCGCGCAATTATACAATAGAGACGTAGGATTTAACGCTATTAGAATTCTTAGTCTATACGCTTTAGTTGCTTTTTATCTTATCTAATCTCTTATATTATTTAATAGTGTGGCTTCTATAGCTAATCTTTACTTTCTAGTAATAGTTATATATAAATACACTAGTTACTTTACTAATCTTTTTTAATTACTTTTAAAAAAATTTATACTATTTATTAAGCTATTTATTAAGTAGCCTAAAGTGCTAAATATTTAGTTTCTTTTTAGTCTTTCTATAACTATTTTAATCCTTTTTATATTAATATCTTAAAACACTTTTCTATATATATAATAGTGAGAGGGATAAATACTATTATTATAATATTTTTATTAGAAACTTCTTAGTTGTAAAAAAAAACCTATAATTATTCTTATACTTATTTTATTATCTTAAAACGCTTTTCTGTGTATATAATAGTAGAAGGAATATCTGCTATTATTATAATATTTTTATTAGAAACTCTTTAGTTATAAAAAAAATAAACCATACTTATTTTATACTTTAATTAGTACTAATATAGTATTTATTTATTTAATAAAGTGGTTAAAATAATTATAATACTATTTTATATGTGTGGCGTTAATTAAATCTCTCTAGAAGTGGAATAATAAAGGCATTATCTTAAATAATATAATTAAAATAGTAGAGCCCTTAACTTAGTAATTAAAAAGAGTATAAAAAAGTAAATTAATGAAAAAAGCATATTTAAACTACTAAGTAAACTTAGTAGTCTTAGATTATATTAGTTATGTGGCGTTAATTAAATCTACCTAGAGATAGAATAATAAAGGCTTTTATCTTATATAATATAATAAAAAAAGTAGAGCCCTTTACTTAGTAAATAAAAAGAGCGTTTATATTAGTTATAAATTAGTTATATAATAGATTATAGTAAAAAATAATAAAAATACTAGCGTTTTTTAAAAAAAATTTATTAGGCTATTTTACTACTCTTTAGAATTTTTTTTAAATAGTAACTTTAAAGTTATTATTCTATAGTTTACTATTATATAGTTAGTTTTATACTCTTTTTAATAACTATGTAGAAGTCTTTACTTTTTTTATTATATTATTTAAAATAAAAGTCTTTACTATTCTACTTCTAAGTAGATTAAATTAACACTATATAATTCGTTTGCTATAATTATTATATATATTTAGCTTTTTACTATAGCTAATTAATTATACCTTTTTTTATACTTTAGCTATTAAACCTTAGTTATATTTACTATTAAGTCTTATAATTTATATATATTATTAATTAACTACCTAGAGGTAGAATAATAAAGGCTTTTATTTTAAATAATATAATAAAAAAAGCAAAGCCTTTTACTTAGTAATTAGAAAAAAGTGTAAAATAGTAATTATAAAAAAAGTGTTATAATTTATATATAGCGTTAAATAAATCTACCTAGGAGTAGAATAATAAAGGCTTTTACCTTAAATAATATAATAAAAAACCAGAGCCCCTTACGTAGTAATTAAAAAGAGCGTAAAAAAGGGCAATTATAATTTATAATTTATAAAAGGTTAGGTTAACTATAAATAGATATGAATAAATAAATAAATATGGGGCGCACAATATAATAAAGGACACGAGCTTATCCGTATATGCACAAGAATCCATCTTAGGCACAGCGTTAACTTCTGTAGAGATCATAGCAGCCCACACTTTGTAGTGCACCCCCACCATATCAATCTGAAATTATGGTAGTCATGATATGTCCGATTTGCAGTCTTATCTTCCATGGCGTACGTCCCCCTCTCCACGAGCCCTTCACAACAACCAATCTCGAAGCCTACAGCAAGCAAAGAGAAAAGGAACAAGCATGTCTGCGAAATTTTCACAGCGACATATCCGAAGTAGCCCACGGCGCTATATCGGGCTGCCAAATCTGCGATATCATCTGGCGGCACTTCTTCCGCGACAAGACCCCGCTGGGGTACCTTGAGAACCCGATCTTCATTACAGGCGAAATGGTGCATTCTTACAGTGGGTCTGGTACTCATTATAGGATCCTGGAGCCAGTTACTATGTTTGGGGATGTTAAGTATGGGCCTGATGACTTGACGGTGGAGGTGGGGTTGAATTCGCCGATGGACAAAATTATTCCACAGCATAAGGATATCACGTTCGTAAACGTCGAAGGTAGTAATACCACTTTGTGTTGAGTTGGTACGGTGCTTACTGTGGTAGATGAGCCTGCGGTCAATATGAAGAATCTCCCCGAGCCAGATGTCAGTGTCTATGGACCAAATACCTGAGGCGTCAGCGAAAGTTAGGTGTCAAACTGCAAGCAGAATCATCCTAGATGCAACACCGACTCCAAAAAGCCTCCCTGGTACCCAACACGCCTTCTGGACATTCAGTACCAGGAGCCCCTCGATCCTTTGCAGAAACTAGCTGCTTTGCTACATTTCATGGCAGAAGGCGACTTTCCAGCAGATTGCAAGCTCATTGAAACTGCCACGATACCGATAACAGGGCCATATATGACTTTGAGCCACAGATGGGACAACAAAGGCAACCTTACCATGCGTTACGACAATATCGAACGTTGGCCGACGAAAGCAAAACATTCATGCAGAAGAACTGCCCAAGACCTTTGCAGAAGCCATACAGTTCGCACGCCGCCTCGGCGTCCGCTATATCTGGATCGACTCCTTATGCATCATCCAAGACGACGATGATGATTGGAAACACGAGGCCGCGCTGATGCACAAAGTGTACGCTCACAGTATGCAAAGCCTTGAGGCAACTGTTGGCAACGGTTCCTTGTTGCAGCCACGCAATCCACCTCTTATAGCACCATATATCGTCACGTCGGAGTGGGAAGACTGCAAACCGATCCAGTATGTAGCTACCAACTTCCGCTATTGAGACTCCAGAATCTTCCACTCCCGTCTGTAACACTCGCGCTTGGATAACCCAAGAGCGCTGGCTCGCGCCGCGCGTCCTACATTTCACCTTCGATCAATTGCTCTGGGAATGCCGAGAACTGGAAGGCGGAGAACCATTCCCATTGGGACTCCCAAAAGAAGCTCAATCAGAGTCCTCGATCGGGTTCAAGCAAAGCTTCATCAAGCACGTATCTGAAGATTCGTCCCTCGCAGCTCGAAGATCCCGGCATAAAGATTGGACGCAGACGCTGCTTGTCTATGGTCGCACTGAAGTCACGAAATAAACAGATCGTTTGGTCGCCATTGCTGGTGTAGCCACCAGGCTGAGTACAATCATGGGCGACCAATGGCTCGCCGGGCTTTGGCGTAAGAACCTTCCCGGGGATCTTCTCTGGTACGTTGACAAAGGCCGTCGCAGGAACAAACCGCCGCCTGAGATTAAAGGGACGTTTTCCCGTGATCTGGGAATCCAGAAAATACAAACATCAAGTCCACGGGTCAGAGCGGCTCGCAGGGGGACGGTACCAGGCGCCAAGTTGGTCGTGGGCGAGGGTGCTGGGTGACATACGTCCTGGGAAATTTCTCGAAGACAGTTCGGAAGACATCATGATCGATGTCCTAGACGTAGACCTTACACCACGTGATGCAGAGCTGCCATTTTGGTCCGTTAGTCGTGGAATGCTGCGCGTACGAGGGACATTGTATCCGATGGCGATGGATCCACCAGATTGGGACCTCGTGTGTAGCGGAGAAGACGCTCTCGAGGCTTCCCCCAAAAATCTATCTCACCGGTCTAGGCAAGAAGAATCAAGTCATTACCAGGCTTATCATTGCCAGGCTTAAAATCAAATTCTCACGCCGTCCATCAGGCCTGATGAGCCAGTCGAATATACAGATCTCGGGCGTTCGTGCTACCTACCTGTTCAGAAAGCTATCAATGATGCGCCTAAGAGTAAGTATCATGGCCAGCCTCTGGTATACGGGCTAGCTTTGTTGCCAACCGGGAACAGGGGGGAGTATACGAGGTTAGGCACGGTGGATTTTGCGTTCGAGGACTGCAAGCTATTTGAGGACGGACTGGAAGTGCAAAGGAAGGGCGAGCAAGCGACGGGGTTGAAGGATTGTATGCTCAGGAGGAGATTGGAGTTTTTACGATAGTGTAAAGAATATGTGTGTATGGTCGTGGGTTAGCCAAACTCCGCTTCTTGCAGTGCGTTGGCCACTAGAATACGGGGTGATGATGATGATGACGTTCAAGTGGCTTCGTGAACAGTCACAGCACTGGCTACAACCACAGGACAAAGTCTGAGTACATCTTGTATTGCGCATTCTACGGCAACGCACCCTGATTAGACTCGTATCTTAGTACTATAGGTAGGCGCTTACATAGGACATGAGATGCTTTTGATCTACGACATATCGCACCCTCAAAGCTGCGCTACCAGAGTCAAACCATCAAAGCATGCTCCAAGGGTCACGGAATCCTCCTCCGCCTCCGCAGCGTTAACACAAAACAGCCTTCACAGAGACCACATACACACACCTATCCCAGCAAGTCCTCCTCCTCACACCACCTGACCGCGCAGTCTTGAATCCTCCTCCTCACCATACACCCTCCAACCAGCTCCCCCACCTAAGATGAAGTACCGCACAGCCTCGACCGACTCTTGAACTCCAAACACACTCCCCCAAAACGCATAATCCCTCATCAAGCCAACACCAGATCCCCGTCCGTACAATAATAGAACCCGTACCCAGGCGAATGCCTGCGCCGACGCACACGTTTCGAAACCGCGCACTCCCGCATAGTGCGCTTGTGATCACCCGACCCACCACTTCCTCAAATCCATCCTCAAGTCCTTGTAGTCTACTCCGTGCTCTTTCCTTTCCTCCCGGCAGTTCCATACTCCCTCTCGTCTTTTTTATGCATCCATGCAACCACAACACCCAACGCGCATCACACCCCCTCCACCCATTCACCCCATTACCCCCCGACAAAGCACCCCGAATTCATCCCAATAGGCAGAACGCCTCCCCCGCCCCGCCATCTTCCAGAACCCTTCTCCCAACCCAGTCCCCGCACGCTAATTGGCGCCTTACGCGTATGAAACACGCAGCAGCAGGGATGCCACCGTTCACACCCTAGCGACCTCTGTTACGAGAATAATTGCGCGTTTATGCAGCATGACGCTGCGCATGAAAATATATGCGGGGCGGAGCGCATCGGATGGGTTGAGTGCGGTGAGGGAGGGGTGATGGATGGGTATTTTAGGAGCGAGGGTCTGGCGCGTTTGGAGGCGGTGCTGCTGTGTGTGATTCTTACTCTCTTTTTGCCTGACTTTATTGCTGATATTTTTGTGTTGGTTGGCTTTTTTTATTGTCGCTCTTTGAGTAGATATTTTTGGGGTGTGCTATAGGTCATACGCGTCCACTCTTTGCTCAACCGAGTATACTCGCTCCCTAGAATCGATACCATGGCTGGACTCGCAGACACACGGGCTGTTGCTATAGATGAGCAGCACATCGGTTCACCCGCCGAAGGCAGCTCTCCTTCCATCGCTCATACAACCAAGCCGAGCGACCGAGACTCGGGTGTCTTTCTCTCCGATACCGAAGTCCCATCCCCACCATCCCGCCCCTCGTCCATCTCTTTAACACGCTCTCCTTCAACGCCATCCCCAACAACACCCGACCGAACGGACTCGACAGCACGACGTCTCCGTCGCCCCGCAGAACTCAATCTAGGCACCAACACCGCACTCGCTCCCTCAAGACCGCGCTCCGAGCTCGAGCTCCGCCACGACCTCATCCGGAACTCGCAGAGCCAGAAAAAAGCCGCACTTCGCTCGCCCACGCAATTACTGAAGGACCGTTTGAACTTGTCGCCGACGAAGGCAGCACACGGGGAGAAAGTGCGCACCTTCACGCCGCCAAAGCCGATGCTGAACGGCTGCATCCTGCCCGGGCCCGCGGCACAAATGGAAGCATTCTCGGGCTCGTCGGTACGAGCGCGCATCGAAGGAAGCGGTCGACCGGCATGGTGGTGCAAGTTCGACAAGCTGGTTGTCTTCGACGGCGCCGAAGAAGCTGAAGGCGGAGAGATGAAGTTCAACACGCGGACTAGCAAAGGATTGACGATTGCGCGGCGGCGCGGGGACACCGAGACGGTCGTCATTCCGATGGAATGCGCGCATTGCCAGGAGATGCTGCATCGGACGGAATGGAAGTACGATATCCAGGTGTGCAAGCGCGGGGTGTGCTGGGACTGTAGGGAAAGGTGTCGATGGGAGATGGAGCAGGAGAAGAAAGAGACCAATGGAGAGACGGAAGACGGAAGGAAAGACGCGAACAGGGCACGAGCAGACAGTGTGCTGGAGGACGCCGATGTGAGGGAGGAAGAGCTACTCGCTAAGATTGGGATCGAACAGCGACCAAGAACACCGATAGAGACGGTGGGAAGCATCGAGGAGAGACTGGATGACGCGGTACTTTTGTAGGTGTTTGAGGGAAGAGGCGCAGAGGTGTGGAATGAGATAGTGCCCTCTGGCAGGCAAACCTTATTTGTTCTTTGTACATAGTTGATCAAAGGAATCTTTCATATCCAAACGGTACCGCGAGATGTCATGCTGAGTATATCCAATGGACAGCGACCAGAAATGGAGAGAAAGCTGCCAGCTGCAACCATCAAAGCATCTCATCTAGATCCATAGCATCATACGTGTATTCAAAGGGGACATCTTCCATCTCCATAGAATCGTATGAGTTGTGCTGATACGCCTGTGGTTCAAAATCCCGGCTGGTGAACTCGCTGGGGTTAGCGTCAGGACGGCCCTGCACGACGCCGTGAGCATGTTCACAACCAGCCAACAGATACCTCAGCATCGTATCCAGATCGAGGTTTTCCAAGCGGATATTCGGCCTGGCTTCCTCATGTCGTCCCCAGTCGTTGGTCTTGGCAACCTTTTCGTCGGCATCCTTCCATGCATTGCGGTAATCCTTTGCTATCCCGAGTTGTATGCGCACGTCTTGGTTGCCTAGGGAGGCGTACAGTGGGCCGCTCGGATCGTCTAGAGCTTCGAGGAGGTTTGCGTGAAAGGCGTGCGACGCGAGCGGCCGCGTCCGGTGCAGGTCGGGGTTCGTGATGTACTTCAAGGCATTGACATTAATGCGCGGCGCCGTGCCCGAGACATGAACGCCCATAATCTCGAGTGCGACGGAGATGTATCGCTCGAGGAGGGTGTAAAACTCGAAGAAGTCGATCTTGAACATGGACTCCGCCTGCTTCTGCGCAACGTCAGCCCCGCATATCGCACAACAAGCCCAGAGCCGCGCACTCACGCTGTTCGTAGTCCGCATAAAGGCATATCGCAGCTCGGCGCGGCTGTCAATGTTGCCATTCTGGTCAATTTCAGCGCGCAATATCTCGATGGCCCTCAGGTACGAGGCAACGAGCGACTCGGCTTTCCACTGCAGCCGATTGAGCAGACGCGTCGCCCTCGCCTTGTCTTGCTTCAGCTTCTCAGCCTTGGAGAGCGCCACTCGTTCCAGCGGCGTCTTCGGTGCATACCTAGAGTCTGCAAGCGACATATCGATATAGATTGGGCGCTTTGGTGTTGCTGATCAGTTGATCGGTTTGTGCGGGGGATCCACGATCCCCATGGAATACCAAGGGGCGCAATGTGCGTCCTTAAACTAGGCGATACGGAGCTATGGGTGTAACGCGGTGGCCATAACCCGTATAGGAAATATAAAAAGCAAAAACAGCGCCCAAGACAAGGCTAAGTATTGGTGGTGCCATTTTAATCTGCAGAGTTAACAGTGACAGTGGCAGTATTATGGAAAGTCGCTACCGGTATGGAAACTGATTTTAGCGTGTGAACTGGTTCATGCATACCTACCGTGTGTTACCCCAAGATGCATAATACAAAAGCCAAGTGTACTCGAACCTTTATCATTCAACTGGGTCTGTGATAAACATCCTCGTCAATACCCTTTGTATGGCTAAACCATCTGTAGAAGAAAACTATACAATCTTCTCCACCCCATCTCAATCTCCCTCAACCGCCCACTCTTCAACTCTACTCGAGTCTCACAATGTGACGTTCACGCCGCCGAGGCTCCACCATTCCCACTCGAACCGCCATTCGAATACCCATCTGCAGCACATCAGCCTGCGTTAACGCCATTCCCTCGAGCCAACTTACTCTTCCCTCCACCTCCACCTTTCTTAACTTCATCTATCTAAGAATTAGCACTATCAGCGAACATTCAACTCAAAGCGTACCCTTCGCAAGCGCATTCCTCGCCTTCGTCTCGTTCTCCTCCCTCACGAAAGCGCCTTGACCATCCGCATAGCTTGGGACAGGAACAGCGCCGATATCGACGGGCTGGCCAGATTGCGGATCGAGGATCGTGAATCCTGATGCGTTTATTAGTTACTGGCGTTGCAAGAGAGGATTGGGGATGAAAAACCTTGCTGAAACCACTGTCTGGCTTCCTCGAGTGTGACGAGGATGTCTTCGCCCAAGCGGCGAAGAAGATATGCGCGGGCAGTTTGGATTGTTGCGAAGACCCTCGGAGCGAAGGGGACGGGTGGGAGATGAAGAGGGGATTGAAAGGGGGAGGAGAAAGAAGACATGGTGTATGATAGACGTTGGAAGATGGTAGATATTGAAGATGTTAGACGTTCAATGTTGGATAATGGTAGACGTTAGAGGATAAGAGATATTTGATGCCGATTTGATGGATGCAGTGGAATAAAGAAGGTAGTATTCGAGCTAGAGCTTTGGAACAAGGTGGATTGGGCTGTCTTTAATAGCAGTGTATGAGGCTCTTTGCCAATGGCTATCTTCCGCATTTCGGTCGAACATCCTTCATCTCTAGGGGCAAGATAGAGTGCAAAACAGTGATATTGGGCTTAGGTATTCGTGTTACCCCAGGCAGACCAAAGTTGAACTTAATTGTCTATGTAATAGTAATCTGAGTAACCTCACGAATAGCATAAGTATGTTAAGAACTAGCAGTGAAAAAAAAATCTTAGAATTATCTTTGGCCTTCGTATTACCCATCCTGGAGTAACACACAGTAAATTTTAGCATTTTTTTAAGTTGCTAATACCACACATAACAGCCTTTGTATTATATATCCTGGGGTAACACACAGTAATATTCAGCAACTATTCAAGTAACTAATACCGCACCCAGCCTAGTCTTTGCGTCTAATCCCCAACCCAAACACAAACCCCATACCTCACCAGCATCTGACCCACTACCACAAACCCTCCCACCGCCGAGCTCCCACTAACAACATACGAACACGCCCTCAGCACAGGCCCAAATTGCCGCACCCCGCTCAATCTCGCATTCTTGCCTTCCTGGTCCCTCACCCAGCATATCCCGCTCCACACCCCCATGATTAGCCACTGCATCGTGTAGGCCTTCCACGTCGATGACTCCTCGGGCGGGATGGAGCCTGATTGGAAGCGGAGATGGCGCCATATACTACGAGCGGTGTGAGCGCTATGACTATGGTCAGGAGGTAGATGATAATTTGCCAGCAGAGTGGGTGGGGGTCAGATGCGGAGGGGCTGAAAACCGGGATCCAGTCGCGGTGTTTGAACGGTGCCCAAGATTTGGCGAGGTTTAATTTCTCGAGGCAGAGATTAGCGGGGACGTCGATTGCAGATGGAAGCGCGGAGCCGCGCTTGACAGGGTTGCAGCAGGGGATGAGCAAGAGAGCGTCATTTCCTGTGCCGGCGTAGTCGAGTTTTTGGGGGCAAGGGTTTGATGGCGTGCGAATAGACGGTCATGGATGAGCAAACGCTCACGGATTTCTCTAAGGACTGGTCTGAGGCTCTGCGGTCTTTGTCCAATTTCGAGGGACTGGTGACATCGAACGAGGCGGCGAGATTGCTGCTCACCGATCTGTCCAAGGACTGGTCTGAGGCTCTGTGGTCTTTGTGCAATTTCGAGGGAGTGGAGACATCGAACGAGGCGGTGAGATTGCTGCTGTCATTTGCGGAGAAGTGCAAGTGCTCAGCGTTATCGGCATCGAGCAGTCCGCAGCCGCACACAGTAGTGCTTTCCTCACACAACTCGCCCTACGGAACCTTCGAATACCCCACCTCTTCTCCGCGCTTCGTCCATTACACTGTTTTCCACAATGTACAAGGATGCATAGTCCGGCCTGCAAAGGTTGCCAATCAAATTCATGATTGACATAACAGCGTAAGGGGCCACAGTCAGCCCAAAAGCGGCGTAGCCAAACTGCTCGATCTGGTCTCCACGAGACTGATACAGTGTAGAGAGAGCATAGCCTGATTGTACTAGTGCAATGAGGCTTTGACCATGTTGTACGTCGCGGAGACTTCCAAGACGGCGTTAGGGCTAGCGGGAGCGGTGAATTGTGTATCCGGTGGGACGATGGCGAAGCGGTAACCCTCCGGAAGCTTGTAGGTTCCATGGATGATCTGTCTGTGAACGTAGACAGGAGTCCCGAATCTGGACTTCAGCCAAGGCGGCGAATACGTGATAATATGCAAGGAGCGCTCGTCTCGCATAGGCCCCTCCTCCCTCTTTGCTCTTCTGTATATCGCGTTGCTTATCTTGTCTCCCTCGACCGGTCGCCAATCCTTCCCTCGAACGACGATACAGAGTGCTCCGCTCCTCGCGGCCTTCCTCAGATCGTCGTTCTTGACGAAGACTGCTCTGCTCAAAATAGCCTCAATGCCCCGATACAGCCCGAGAACAGGAAAAAGTAGGCTCCCTATGACAGACACCATGAAGTCATCTGATCGCTCGCCGGGTCGCGTAAGAACTGTCGCTGCATGCGCGACGTAGTTAAAGAGGTAGAAGAGAATGACGTCGGACCACTTAGTTGGCGTACACAATAGTCCCGGTGTCCCATGATTGGAAGTCCCGACAGGAAGGGGGAGGGTGATGTTCTGCAGTGGTGCCGCCGTAGCTGCACATGCTAGCATGCATAGCTGGAAGACAAGCTGGACGGCATAGAAGCGCGCCCGTAGACCATCATTGTGCCAACGATGGTGAGAGGAATGGAGGAGTAGAGGTCACAGAATTGGAGGCTATGACTCTTGAGTAACCCTTCGTGATCACGATGTTGGAGCTCAGCCTCGGCGAGTTGTTGCCCAAGACGGGATCTGATTCGCTCCTCCGCACCCACCTCGTATTCTCATGCAAGTGCGGCATGCACAGCCCATTTTCCGCAAAATACAGCTACACAGGACAAAAGTCTTGGTACTGCTTATCCTGGGGTAATACATAGTTGCGTACACACTCGAAGTTGATTATTGAGGGTACGTGCTGATGTGACATAAGACGATCTGTTGGTAGTAAATGCCATTTATTAACGAAGTTGCAACGCTGAGCATCATATCTGTATACCAAAATTTAGATCCATTCCTCTGGGTTGGAAGCCAGAAGGATGGTGAGATGCATCTGCGGAGATCAGCAGACAACGCTGACGTTGAAGATGTGAAGGCCGAACCTTGGAAGCGCATGTGAACCACAGGACCTCGCTAGCGCGCCGCTCCGCCACAAACCGCCACTGGAACGCTACGCGTCCCGAACATCCGCATGCATACATGACCCCGGCTAGCCTCACACCCACACCCATTGATTCTCACTCCGTTCGCTCTTCAACACTCCCCATCGTATACACTCTAATCTTCTAATCACACCGCACACCCGCGCCTTCGCCTTCGCCATCAACCCCGGGCGTCCTTTCCTCCATCCGAATAAAGCCGACGTCCATCTTTGAAAGAGCCACCGACCGAGCCGAGCACGACCAGCCTTGCCCAGCGTTCGCCACGACGACCACCTCACATACACATACACCCCCATCGACTCTCAACTGAGTCCCTCACACACTCCCCCACCAACCCTCCGTTCAACCCCCTCAACAATGGCGACCAAATACGTACGTCTCCCACCCTCACCACCCCCTCTCAGAGAACCCCCCCCCTCTAACACACCACAGGACGCCCCCAATGGCGCACCCCCCGCCTACCCCCAAGAACCACCCCCAGCCCACTACGACGCCGGCCCCGCCCCAGGCCAAAACTACGGCCCTCCCGCCCCCTACTACGGCGACGGCGCATCGCCCAACCCCTACGCACAAGGTCCCGGCCCCTACGGCCCGCCGCAAGGCCAATACGCGTACGGTCCACCCCAGCAGGGCATGTACTACCAGCAAGGACCGCCTCCGCCGGGCGGATATTATGATAATAACCGAGGCAAGGACAGCAGTGGCGCGGGCGGTGGCATATGCGCGGGTATATTTGCTGCGTTGGCGTGCTGCTGCTGCTTGGATTGCATGTTCTAAGAGGTGGGAAATGATGGCTGGTGCGTCGGGTAGGGGAAACGTGTCTCGCTAGAGGGGCGACGTGCTGAGGTTTTTTCTTTCGGGGCGTGGTGTATTCCATTTTCGCCTGCCGGTCGGGTCTTCCGGGCGAACATAGGTTGCGAGGCCATGATGATCTTCTTTGGGCTTTTGGGATACCTGCACTTTGGGTTTCTTTTGTACGTTGTTTTAGTAGACTTGGGAACGCAGTGGCGGTATACAGTTTTGCTAATGGGAACACATGTTTCTATTGGGATTTTCTCACCCTGACCCTGTGCATTGGAATGAATCACTCGTAGGCGTGCCAACATTCAAAATGGATGAACAACAACTACGAACCTGAAAAATCTCACGTTGCCTCAAAGTCTAGACCAAATGCAATGTCGTAAGAACAAAGAACCCACGATTCAATCACTGTTAGCCCGGTAGAGTGACTTTTGGATGTGTAGAATCACTTTGCCTCACAAGGCAACATCACCGTGCAACAATCTCCATGTAGCAGTCTCAGTCAACCTCCGAGGATAGAATTCAGCTACCGGTAATTGTAAACGAGTGAATGAGGACTATCAAACTGCCCGATTAGTCTGCATCAAGACCGACGAATGCGATTTTGCAAACATCTCCACTGATATGAAGCTTTCTCACGACCGATTGTTAAATCGTGCCATTAAAATCTTGCTACAGCCAGTTCGAGGCTAGTTGCACTATGCCAAAGCGGACCGTCGTAATCAGACGTCGGACGCTTGGCACTTGCAATAACAGCAATACGGGTATCCACGTCGCATCACATCACGACGAAGCGCGGAGCAAGTGGATCAACGGTGTCGTTCTCAAGATTGAAGGTGTGGACATGTCGAAGGCAAGAATACGAGGGCTAACTGTCAGATGAGAGCAGGTGCAACATGTGCGGTAGAAACAAAGCGAACGTAGTTAGTGTTTTATCTGGAAGAGAAACATCGCAGACCTTTTGGTATACGGTACAACGCTGGAAGGGAAAGCTGTGGGTGTGCTGAAAACGCATTCAAAAAGGTAAAGCAGCGAGACAGGTTGGGCCGGGGACTGTTCGTTAGCACGTGCAAATCGGCCCCTCATGCCGATGAGGTAGTCGAGTAGTTAGTGTTTTAATAACGTTTATGGCACTCGAATCACGTTCAATTCTGCATCGGCAGAGTGGAGGCGCGAACCTGTGTAGGTAGGCGAGTCGCGTCGTCGCAGGGGCTCGAGGACGAGGATTGGGTGGGGAATATTCGACGTTCTACGGGAGTCGTTCGAGTAAAGTACAGGAGGGGAATCGCCAGATCGCGTCGATCGACCGACCGTGAATGAACCTTCGACCGAACCGAACCGAAAGGGATAATCGCCGATACCGATCGCTATAACATACTGGTTCCGATTCGTGTATGAGACTGCTGCATAATTAATGCCGACTCTTATGAAGCCGCCGGAACCACCATAGAAGAGAAATTGGGAAAGCCTTAGCCGTTGCATATCCGAAACCACCGTTACTTTTTCGCAATCTGGACAACCGTCTGGTGCAGAGACCGAGAGAAATACAATCAGACAAGCAAAGTAGGCCTTGACACCATCTGCGCAAGGCACCATAGTGGCAGGTTTCTACTCTGCCACATCGAGATCTTCGTGGGCGGCCGGGGGAGGCGATTCGACTGCGTACGTGTTCAGAGAAGGTCGTCGTCTCCCAGGGTGGGGGGCTCACTCTTGCGCTCGTCACCGGTGGCGCCGGCGTCGCGGTCCCGCTCTCGGTCTCGCTCGCGGTCCTCTCGTCACGATCACCGCGGACATCCTTCATCTCACGATCACCGTCCGGGCTCCTAGATCGGTCTCGGTCGCGGCGGTCGTAGTCACGCTCGCGACGGTCGTCCTTGCGAGGAGAGAAGTCGCCGCCTCGGCTACGACGCGGAGACCTGCTACGAGCCCGGTCGCCGCGAGGAGAACGGTCACCACGGCTGCCACGCTCGGCACGATCGCCACGGTCACCGCGCTCGCCACGAGGACGGTCTCGACCAGAGTCGAAGCGCCACGAAGCCGAAGGCGGAGTGCGAGCCCACTGTTGTCTGTTAGATGCGATTCATTACGGCCATGTGCCGACATACCTCAATCTTCAACAAGTCATCGCGCGGCCGATACGCTTGTTGTGCATCTCGTGGTAAGCATCATCTGCATCCCGACGGCTCTCGTATTCAACGAACGCGAACCTGTGTGCTGTTAGCTTTTGTGACGCGACCGGGAGCTTTGCGGGACACTTACAGCCTGCTTGAAGCCGAGCGAGGAGCTGGAATGTCGCAACGGACAAGCCTTCCATACCTTGACGATGACGTTAGATGGGTCCGCTACGTAGAATGTGGCAAAGTCATGAGGAAGCTGAACACGGGAGGCTGGGCGCACGGTGATGACGACCAAGCAGGGACACAAAGCTGTGTGGTGGATCGGGGGCATCGCAGGGAGCGTGGAAGGCAAGAGGGATGAGTTCGCTCGGGGTATGCGGGGACGAGGGTTTCGACGACGATCGAGACGCGCGAGGCGTGGTCAGACATACCGTTCGAATTCGAAGGCCAGGTCGCGGGCGCGGGTGCCGTGGCCGAAGCCGGTGACGTAGAGCGTGGTGCCGCCGCGAGACATGATGGCGGTTCAGGGCTGGTCGGGGGGGAGTCGTGCACGCGATGGGGTTGACAGGCTGTCTCTGCGGAAGAAGGGCGCGAGGTTGCAGCTGAGAAACTTTGAAGGCGCGAGGAAACACTACGTAAGCTGCGCTAGCCGGAAAGCGGAGACCAGCTCTTGCCTAGGCATGGCACGACCGCGCAGCGGCGCACTGTCGTACCTGGTAGGTGAAAGCGCTTTAGAACTACGCGAGAAGCTGCTGCTTGGGAGAGATGTCGGCGGTGAATGGGGGAAGGCCTACGTTTACATTTGATGTTCTATAGCGACCACGGTACTCGAACATCTATTACACTGCCAGGGACAGGGCGACCACAAGAGAAAGTTGTCGCTGAAGATGAAGCACAGAACCACAATAGCAGGAGAGTAGAATAAGCTAGACCACAGTTGCAGCCTGCACGACTGTAGGACTGTAGGACATTCCTCCAATATCAAGATGCAAGGTGCTGAGTAATAGCCTGCGAGGTCCGAATTCGAAGTGACTCGAATACATCTACATCCAACTAATACAAGTAGAAGACTGCCGAACATTCCACAGCAATGCCCAGCAAATGGTAATCACTGTTTGGATGTGGTATACAATCCAGAGGACCAAGTAACATCGCTCGGGAAATATTCGCAGAACAAAGCCATTAGATAAGCGCCAAGCCGCTCGCCCGTTGAGACATGGCTCGCACTCGCGCCAAAGATCCTGGCGTACCTAAACAATCACTCCAAGAAACCTCCATCGCCGCTCTTCTCTTTGTCTACGCGCCACCCCGAAAACTCAGTCTCTCCATCGCTCGTTTCCAACCGATAAGAGCATAGGCACGACGCGATAAAACTCGGCCGCTCACCACTCCGCTCCCTTTGTTAATTGCTCTCGCGATTCTTCGAGCCTCTGCGCATCCCCGCTCGACCGCCAGCCGTATCCACCATGGCTTTCGATTTTGCGGCAGGCTCGCCGCTGGCGAACACGCTGCAGCAACTTGTCCAGCCCAAGCTCGCCGAGTTCGGGTGGACGACGGGCGGCGACGACACACACGCTCTTTGACTACATCCTCCTCATGGTCGCGAATGGCAAGAATGAAGAACAGGTCGCCACCGAGCTCTCTAACGATCTCCTCGACGAGGCCGAGGGCGAGAGTTCCGACACGCGGCGCTTTTCGCGGTGGCTCTTTGAGCAGCTCGAAGTGCTCCGCCGACAAGCCGCTGGCGGTAACGTCAGCGGCGATGCAGGACCTGCGCAGACGAATGATGAAGCAAATGGTAGACGCCGCGCAAGCTGCCCCTGCGTCTACGCAAGATATGGAGATGGAAGGTGTCGCAGAAAGCGGAGAAGGCGCAGAAGCTGCAACTGGCATGTATGATACCCCATTTCCTTTTCTTCCTCTCCCCCCTTCGATCGTGAATGGACGTCGAGATAGCGCTTGCGGGCGCGAGATTTTTGCGATCGACTCATTAGAGAGCGGCTGGCGGTTGTTGTCCGTTCGAATCGCACCAAGCGCAAGCAACAGAATCTAACAATTCTCAGTCCCACCGGCCCCAAGGCTATGCGTAATGGCAGTGGCAACAGCTCCAAATCAGCACGCGGCGGCCGCAGTATGCTTGGCCAGGCGAATAAGCAAATGAGTCGTGACGATTCCGCGCTCCACCGAGTTCGGGGGGGCGCAGGGCTCTGGCCGCATCAACTCTCACTCGCGCGAGCCTCCGAAAGGCCCCGTTCGTTCCCAGAACATTGGACGTGGACTAGATGCGATTGCGAACGGGAGAGGCGCAGGAAGCATGAGCATGGGTCCTGGTGCCATGAACGGAATGAACGGGATGAATATGGGTGCCATGCCAGGCATGCCTATGGCGCCCATGGGGCAGAATGCTATGCCTGGAATGCTGAACCCGCAACAACAGATGGCCCTCATGTCCATGTACGAGCAACAGGCGCAAATGATGCAGCAGATCTTCTCCGGCCAAACTCCCGCACCTTACGTGAATCCCAATTTCCAGCAAGGCAGGGGAAACAAGAAGCTGTCCAATCCTCGGAATTCCGGACAAGTGCACAAGCAGACTCTGCCACCGTCAACCAAGTTTACGAAGAAGGAAAGCCAAGACGAGAACATGACCGATGACCCTGCGGCCGAGGGTGGCGAAGGCATGGACGTGGAGGGATCGCGACCGGATTCCTCATCAATCATGTGCCATTTTAACCAGAGATGTACCAAAGCCGACTGCGCTTATGTGCATTCCTCGCCAGCAGCTCCCAAAGGCGTAGTAGTCGACATGAGTGACACGTGCACATTCGGAGCAGCGTGCATGAACCGCAAGTGCGTTGGCAAGCACCCTTCCCCCGCTCAGAAGATACAGTACCAGGCCGAGCAGGAGTGTATCTTCTACCCTAACTGCCGCGATCAAGCCAACTGCCCGTACAAACATCCTACGGCTCCGCCTTGCCGCAACGGAGCCAACTGCACTACCCCTGGATGTACGTTCTGGCATAGCTCTACCCCTGTGCAAGTTCACTCCATGCACGAATCCCCGCTGCCTTCACAAGCACGTGGAGGGCCAGAAGCAGGGAGGCACAGCCTTCAAGGGCAACGTATGGGTGGCGCCGAAGAACGGAGAGGAGGGGAAAAAAGAGCACGTTAGTGAGAGGAAGTTCATCGACGAAAACAAGGAGGAGGAACTCATCATCCCGGGGAAGGAGGCTATGGAGGCTGCGGAGGACGCAATTTGAAAGGCCTATGCTAGGTATGGGACATGAATGAGACATGGAGGGAAATGATGTTGGGTGCGGCAGGGTGTGGGGTACAGCAGCAGCCATGCGGGTCCTGTACCTGTAGTGCCCTGGGACATGACATTTGTACAATAGTTCAGGATACCGGAAGCTACGGCGGCGTTTTTGGCTTGGTGGGCATACCTTGACCTGGAATTGGGTCGCGAATGGGGACTGGGGGCGGATTTCTTAAAATCATTTCAGTATTGCGGCCAAGGAGCTGCACCTCTTCTAATACACTCTTCCTCTGGTCCCGTGTGATGTTCGCGGATTATTGGCACACCACGCATCGTGATGCACAACCTAGCTTTTGAACTGCGTGCTTGTAGTCGTTGTCTTATTAGAATATGGAGAGTGAAGGCATTTGCTAGCGGTTTCCGCCAGCGGCCAGCCCGGATATGAGCGCGAGGGCGGAGCGCGGGCGGTCCGTGCTTGGAGTCTAATAACAGCTAGTAGTACGTCGCGACTCAACTCCAACATATTGAAGGGCTCGCGTCCACAAGTCCACAAGCTGCATCCAGCCCCTCACGCACGGCAATGCGGCTCAAGAGCCATGTCCCGCTCCTCGAGTCGACAGTAAAACACGTCGCTTCGCGCCCCGTCGCCCCGTCGCTATGCACTCGCTGTCGTCGATACGCCTCGTCCTCGTCCTACCCTGAAAAAATCGCCATCGTCGGGGGCGGTATATCCGGCCTCGCAAGCGCATATTTCGTGTCTAAGGAGTTCCCGAAGACAAAAATCACCGTATATGAGCAGCGAAAGAGTCCCGGCGGCTGGATCCAGTCGCGGAGGGTGAAGGTGCCCGGGGGCAGTGTGCTGTTCGAGTCTGGGCCGCGGACACTGAGAACAGGGGCCGATGCCATGGTTACGGCGCAATTGGTGAGTGCGAGAGGCTGCACAATAGAGACCTAGGTTAACAGGCCATAGATCCAGGACCTAGGTCTTGAAGACAGAGTCTTGTACACCAAGCGCGACTCGGTCGCCGCACAGAACCGTTTCCTTTACTACCCTGACCGACTCACTCGTATCCCCTCCGCGCCCGATTTTATGGCCATTTTTGAATTAGCTCGAAGTGGACTACTTGACGGCCTGGTGGCTTCGCTGGGGGAGCCATGGCGGGCCAAACGGCCAGACGACCTGATAGATGAGTCGATTGGCTCCTTCATATCAAGGCGCTTCGACAAACGCATAGCAAACAACCTTGTATCTGCCGTCTACCACGGAATCTATGCGGGCGATATCTGGCAGCTCAGTGCTCGGTCGCTCATGGGGCCACTGTGGATGTATGAGGCAGCGGGCAGCGTGTGGAGTGGATATCAAAAGTTGCTAGCGGCGCAGGCTGGAGCCCAAAGGCCATTGTCGCTATATATCATCCCTACGATTGGGATCTGATACTCGCTATGAGGGAGGAAGTCCGCATACACGCAGATTTCCAAAAGCACCTTGACGAGAGCGCCATGTTCACATTTAAAGATGGCATTGAAGAGCTAATAAAAGCAATACAGTACAATCTCGAGGCCAATAAACAAGTCGAGTTCAAGTTCGAGAGCTACGTTCAGGAACACATGCCGGCGCAGGGAGAAGAAAACCAAAAGCAGGTCGTTCTTAAGGTAGGCATTCAACAACAAGGCTCCTTAACTCAACGCTAATCTTATGCAGACTGTAGGGTCTCCATCGACTGAGAAGTACGACCTTGTCGTCTCTAGTGCGCCCCACCCTGGCCTGACCTACTACGTCACCGTCATGACAGTCAACCTCTATTTTCCCAACCCCAACTTACTCCCCGAAAAAGGCTTCGGCTACCTCATCCCGCAGAGCGTCAGCTTCGACAAGAATCCCGAACGCGCTCTCGGCGTCATCTTCGACTCCGACGCCGTCATCGGCCAGGACACCGTTTCGGGTACCAAACTCACCGTAATGCTCGGCGGTCATCACTGGGATGGATGGACGCAGTACCCTTCCGGAGCCGAAGGCTACGATCTCGCCATGTCTGTTGTGCGCCGCCATCTCAAAATCCAAGAAGAGCCCACGCATCATCAGATCAATTTCGCCAAGGCCTGCATTCCACAGTATAGGGTTGGGCATGAGCAACGTTTGAGGTCGACTGCGCTTGCCTTCATGGACAGATATCAGGGTAGGCTGCGGATAGCGAATAACCAGACGTATGGTGTAGTGGTGTCAACGATTGTATCAAGGGGGCTTGGGCAATGGCGAGGGGTTTGCGGGGTGCGGGGTGGGAGGGAAATGGTACGGGGTTTGGAGAGGACGCTTGACGACAGGGAGTGGGTCTTCAATTAGTGCGGCTTCAAAATGACGGAATTGCAAGAAAGAGTCGTGTATTGTACATGTATATACAAAAGCAAGGTGTCAAAGCAACAGGCCGGGGAATGTACAACAATATCAACTGGCAGTCGAAAAGCGTCTGGACTCTGTATTGGCGACACGCAATAAATTTATGTCCACAATGTGTGAGTATTGTCAGCCTAGGGTAGGACTCCTTCTAACTAAAATCTAGACTTCTGGCCCCGAGAAGAAACATTGCGCACAGTCTCGCCTCGTCTGGCTACCCACATGGAGCGAGCTCATTGCAAGCACGCGAAACCACCACGCCAGCAACGCCACACATCCCGAGCGCTAAATCTACCTATCGAAATGACATTTATGCCCAGTATGCAAGTGACAGTTACACAATTGGGCACATTGCATCCGTCTAACGACTTGTAGCTGGGTCAATAAAGGACCCCTGTGCGGCACACCAATACGCGCCATGCTAGTAATAGGAGGTACCACACGCTCGCGAGCGCGCGACAACATGGCACCCGCACTCCAAGTTCCCCAGAGAAATTCCTCTTCTTCTCCGTCTTCGTACTGCCTACGATGCTTTTTCAGATTTTGTTACTGATGGTGGGCTTTGTGGGGATGGTGCATGCGGGCATGGAGAGACGGTTACTCTGGTTAGGAGGGTGATGCCGCCGCCGAGTGCGACGCCGTCGAGGAAGCTTCCGCCTTCATGTGGGGTCGTATGTCTACTCTTTCGCTACGTTGGCGTCGTGGAGGTGTTTGTTTACTGATGCGTTCACGTAGGAGAGCTGTCTCACGCTAGATTTTTTCTACGGCTGCACGGCGTCGGATTTCCCCTGTATTTGCACCAAGGAGCGGCGCTTTATCGACGAGTATATCGAGAAGGTGGCGCCGTGTATTGCAAGGCAGACTGCGTGTACGGATGGGGGGATTTATAGTAAGTTGCGCTGCTCCCAAATCACGCTATACGTCCCCGTCGTGGGGCGTTCGGGTGCATGGAGCGTGGATGGACGACAACACTGACGGAGTAAGCTTTCATGGAGGGGTTCCAGGATATCTGCGCGCAGGTGAATAATCCGATTTCGAGCCTGCCGTCTGAGATTAGCACTTGGATGATGAGTGGTATCTTGACAAAGTATACGTTTTCTACGTCTGCGAGTGCGAGTGCGAGTGCGACTACGATGACGACGACGACGGCTGCAAGTCCGACGCTCGATGCAGTTACGGCGTCTGGCACGCCCGCCGAAAGTTCTACCGCTTCACCATCCGGAACCGAAGATTCCAACACGGGGACGAAAATCGGGATAGGTGTCGGTGCAGGCGTGGGCGTCGCCTTACTCGCAGCGTTTGGGGTAGCAGCATTCCTCATACGCCGACGACGTAAGCGCAGGAACGAAGGGGGCAGCATGGATGACGCGGCGTTTGTCTCATGTGAGCATTTACGAGGATAAGAAGATGGCGGGGGACCATGATGTGAATTATACGAGGATTTCGGAACTCGATGGCGATGGGAGGGCGGAACTGTGGAGTGAACCGCCGGGTGCGAGGGCGAGCGTTATGAGTGAACTTGAGGGGGATTCGGGGTTTTTTAGGGGGGATGCGAGGGCGAGTCGAATTTCGGAGATGGAGGGGGGGGGATATGTGGGGAGGACGAGGGGGGAGGCGTGAGTTTGGGAGGAGGGAGGGGTGGGTGTTGAGCTTAAGAATTTACCATGTTTGAAGCTTTGTTATGAAGGTTGTGTTTTCTGGCGGCGTCTGGTTTGATGGGTTCGATTGTGTGCCGTCATCTAGCTTGGTCAAAGGCAGTGATGTCGCACTCCTCAGGACGGCATATGATGGGCAATACCAAGTGCTCCTCCCCTCGTGGTAACGGAAGAGATACAGGCGCGTGAGCAAGTGCGGCAGGTATCCATGGGAGTGCCAATCAGCTAGCAGTAGTACGACGCCGGTCGTGCAGGTCGGCGAAGTGTGCCTTCACCCTAGCTCTGTTGTCAAAATATAATCGTGTACTGCTCTAACGCAACCCTTGGACGTGTGGATGATACCGACGTATTCAATCAGTGTTGCCTCTAGATCGGGAAAACGCTTAATTATACAATAGACGTGCAGAGCCCAGATATGTACAATGAACTTGAAGCCTGGTCCTGTCAGTCAAAACGGAATCGAACAGAAGGTATATACAAGGCAATCGAAAGGTTACTCGGAAACATGCTCTGTACACGTTTCAGTCCTCATCTTATAGGTGACACTTTGCGCGATATTTGTCTTGGTGCAGAACACTCACGGGTGGGTACATCGCCCAGTGGCACAAGGTGATATGAGAGGATAATGGATGATGATTATTGAGCACAGGGCGGGATTATTCCAAATCAATGCATATCTATGACTATTGGTCGCGTTGCCAGCGACTCCTGTGGTCAATACATATTCCAGGTTGTGCCGCCTTCACACTCACTCATCTCCTTTTTCACCAATACTACATGTTTATGTCCAAGATGTTGTCCAGGGCTTACACTTTTGTTTTGCATGCGATCGCTTTTGCTTCGGTCTCCATTGCGCAAGAGTGGTGTTCTGAGGTTAAGCCTCCGTTGCAACTTCCACAATGCACGGTGTGTGTGTTTCCCATGTTTGCAACTATTACCGTACTAAGTACATTACAGAGGGATTGTTTCAAGGAGAAGTATATGAAAGTTTTTGATGCAACCTGCGCAGATAACCTACAAGGCCACTGTCGACTTGGGGATGGTGTCTGGAATTATTTCGCCTACTATTCGGATTGCCTGGCGAGGCACTGCGCAGATGATGATTCACGATATGGTAAGCTGTGTCCAGCTTACTTGCAATCTCCATGGCTACCCATCCTAGATTTTTTTGGAGGAGTTCCAAGAGCAATGTTCGTCTGTGCATAAGACTATCACAGCGCTTCCAAGGAATTGGGGTGACTATCTTACAAGGTCGAGCACTACTTTTTCCCGAGGTCCCTGAACCAAGTTTTGCAACGGGGTCGAACGAATTTGGTTTTTCATCAGAAGCTGGCTCACAGCCCACTCCTTTGACGTCAATTTCTACGCCGCAGTCTAATCTTTTACCTCCATCTCCATCGCCAACAGCAACAGAGACGCCCATTGAGTCCTCATCTTCGTTCGCGGACACACCCGTAGCTCCACTTCCGCCTCAGCCTTCCGCGACTATTACGATCATACAAACCAATTCGGGGGATATCAAGACCTCGTTTACTACATTGTACTGGCCATCGGGTTCTACTCCTGCACAGTCAGTCCTCCAATCCGCCCGCGAATCCCGAGGCCAAGCCATCATTCGGCACCAAGGAGATAGCGTCGACAGCAGCTGGAAGTGCTGTGGGAATCGCACTTGTACTCGGAGCCGCGATATACTTCACGCGCAAGAGAAGACGAAATAGATCGGAGAGTCCTGCACTTCCGCCATATGAGCAGCGTATCGAAGAAGTGCGGAAAGAAGAGCGAAAGGAAGAGCAGAAGGCGGAGCTCTGTGGACACATTTCTATGAGCATACCGCCCGTGCCAGTTGATTTCAGTGAGCTGGATGGTGGATCCACACAGCGTGCGTACTGGAACAGCAATTACGGAATCAGTCGTTAAGTGAACATGGATGAACAGACAGATACCAAGGTCGTTTGCAACTCTCGTCTAATTTGTAAGGCTCTCGCGTTGTGGGTATGTTTGTATGTGGACATATGTTTGTATGTGGACATATGTTTGAATAATTCGCTCTATTGTGGATAGTTGGCGAATGATGCGTCCAGATCTTGATTTTTAACCTCACTGTTCATGTGCAGTTATTGAGCGCATAGTCTATTTGTGTTATCTCTACCATCGACCCTGTGCATCCGGTGACAATCGTCTACCTTATCATCTCTGTTTGCGGTGAACATAACATGAGCGGTACACTTTGTATTTCTGCCCGTAGGACGCACTTGCGGGAATTTGCATACAAACGTGTAGTGATAGGCTTCGAGGGAGAGCTAGTAGTGGCACATGACAGGGCTGTGCCGTCACTCATGTGTCCAAGCAAACAAGTGAACTCGACATGAATGTTGAAAGATAATTACCCATAAACCGAGACTTCACTGTTCATTTTATCGCAGCACTTGTTTTCTCAGCATTGAACCAGCATGATCGGCCTACTCTTGGGTTCGTTTGTCGTTACTTGGCTGTTCGGACAAACCGCTTCTTCTGCCCTCGACTGTACGACTGTAGAAGATATGCGTGGCTCTCCTTGTGTGGTATGTTTTTATGGCGGAAACAGACTTCTACCTCACTAAGATATACAGAACGAATGTTTCGAGAAGAATGGCATGGACCAATACTATGGCATCTGCGCAAAAGATCTTCACGGTCACTGTCGTCGACCTAACGGAATCAATGACTACATCACTCATTGGGGTGACTGCTTGCTAGATTCGTGCGCAACTGACGATTTAAGACATAGTAAGCGTACATTCAGAGGCCGAACTTCTTCAACTAACCCTAGTAGCATTCGTGGAAGTTTTCCATCAGTATTGCTTGGAAGTGCATGTCGCGCTTACATCCCTACCTGGCGAATTCTCTACATATGTAGCTCCGGAGTTTGCGATGACGACAACGAGCGTGCCGAAATCTAGTATTGCTTCATTCATCACGTCGTCGAACGTTGTCTCAACTTCGGGTTCGTCTTCGAGCTCTCCCACGCCAGATAATACATCACAGACCGAGGATGATGGCATCAACGATCTATCTTCGAGCTTCACGACCTTAACGTATCTGTCTGTCATCGTAGTCTCAGCCACTTCTGATGCGTCCACTTCAGTTGCATCCCCAGGATCAGGCGTACCTTCGTCCGGTCAGACGCCATCCACACAACTTCGAGCGCAACTTTATCCGCCGCTCCACCACCATCTGCAAACAGCAAGTCAGACGATTCATTTACTACGACGCAGATAGTAGGCACAGTTGCTGGCAGTGCACTCGGTGTTGCGGTCATGATGGCAGTTGGAGTATATCTCGTCCGCAGGCGGAAGCGTAAAACGTCCGAAGATACCGTTCATGTGCCGCGTGAACCAAGTTTTATGCACGAAGGAAAGGCAGAGCTTAGTGGACAAAGCATGATGCCAATGATGCATACGCCTCCCGGTATTAGCGAGCTTGACAGTAGTCCGGTGCAGCGGGGTTACCTGAGCAGAGATCATGGAATTGGACGGAATTTTTAGGGATTCTTGTTCGGTATTTACGAGGTGGAAAGGCTTCTGCTTTCTCAAGCAGGATGGCTTCTCGCTCATGTAGAAGCACTGTAGAAAAATACCCAATACTCACTGAAAGGTTACAGTGATATCTTAGTGGTTAGTGGTTAGTCACGTTCCTATTCCCAGTCTCTTTCGCCCACAGTACGGAGAAAAACTGGACATCGTCTCGCTCCCCTTCGACGCCAAATCCTATGAAAAATTCGAGGACGTCAACTCTCTCACGGAGTACAGCCTGTTCTGCAGCCGGCCTGTAGACCGGACCACCCTTCTTCACCATGGCTTCGATCACATCGAGCGGTTGGTTTCCACAGAGCGCTGCATGCACAGCAAATTGGGACGAGAGACCACCTGTCCATAGGTCGGCATCATGTTCCACGAGGAAACGTAGTAGGGGCGCGATCTTCTCGGGTGGTTGTTTGCACGCCTCGGTGACGAAGGTGGTCACTTGGTCGTCCCATTCGAAGTTCACAATTTCCTTGTCGTACTCATACAGGGTTTGTAGGATTGCCAAGTCCGCATGTCTTAGAAGCGCGGTGATAACTCCTTGGGAGAATTGGATCCTCTCGTAGGTCTCAAGTAGGAGTGAAACGATACTGGGGTTTTCGTTGGTGATCGCCACCTCCAGCAAGTCGTCAATGGGTGGCAGTTCGTTGGTGGTAGAGATATACACTGGTTTGGAACCTTTTCGAATATTTGTGGCTTTGAAGAAACGCCGTAAGGCTGCGACATCGCCAGACGTGGTTGCGTTTAGCATGGCTTGGTTTTGCGAAGTCATTCCTGGAGCAGAATCAAGACGGTGGAGAAAAGAGACGAAGAAACAGTATCGCAAGGTCCTTAGGTGCAAAGACTACGTTGGTAGAACGAGGATTATCACTCGACGTGCGGCCTTCATAAATGCAAGTAGAGGACAGGATTAACCGCGAAGCATGGACCCATGGTGCCTACACTATAAGCGACTTACTGACACTAGCCTCATGCGGCGTCCTACGTGAGACATCGTATCAAAATACGAACGACGCATGCGACAAGAGTAAGCAACGTAAAACCTGTCTCACGGTATACCGACACCGACTTGCCTGCTTCCCGGAGTTCGTGGAAGAATGGAAGCAGGAGAAAAAAAAGGGTGAATGGGGCGGAATCGGTCAATGAGTACACTACCATATGGTAGGTATAGATACCTACTAAATGGTAGCAACCATTTTTCTACCCAACTACTTAATTAACGTTCTCACTTTCGTTTATCGGCTTACTTGTCGACCAAGGCCTTTTTTCTATTCGCACATTCGTTTTGCTGTGTCTCTTCTTGTTATCCAGACTTTACATTCCCTGTCTCTTACTCTCGTCTTCTCGTGCAAAATGTCAATCTATTCGATCATTCTCGTGCTGGGGATCTTATCCAATCAAGCTTTGGCTGGGAGTATTCCCTCTAAGTTGAAACCTGGTTCCGCACTTCGACCTGGTCCAGCGCCTAAACAGTCATGGCTCAACAAATGTCCAAAGGGCATCCCCAAGAAATGGCCCTACCTCCATCCCAGTATTGCTTTCCCAACTGTTGATTGCATCGTTGCCGACCTGAAAGCTTGCGGCACTCTCGAGAACAACCGCCTACTGTAATACTCTTACGGGGCCACCACAGTCCAGGTCCGCACAAAGGTGCGCGACAAGCTGGAACCGCGTCCTGTCATGTTCAACGACGCCCTCCCTTAAGACTGGGACAACAAAGTCATGTCCGTCCCACCGTTTGGCTTGAAGCAAGGCAAGATGCAAGATCCCGGTGTGAACAAGAGAAACGAAGCGTTCGTCCATCGCTTCTCGGCCCGCCCTGGCCGTAGCTTCCAAAGGCGAAGTTATCCCTGCTACCCACGATCGCAATTCCAATTTCGGTGGCACCGGTGCATACTCCCTGCCCAACCCCACAACCCACAAGGAGAATGTCTGGAGGACATACGAGTTCCCGCTCGCACAGCGGAACCCGGACGTCACAAGAGTGGTCACTTATGCCCTCGATGAGGAACCGATGCACGCCGAAGTAGACTTTATACCTGGAAAGAAAAGCGAGCTTTTGCCGATGCCGAAATATCCTAATCCACCTCTACCTAAGGTGGATGCCCCCGCTAGTCCTTCAAAGTCTAAGCCTGAGAAGAAGCCCGGAAAGAAGCCCGAGAAGAAGCCATCCAGGAAAACTTCGATGGGGTCATCTAGGAAATCTTTGAGGGGCAAGTGCCCCACAGCCTGAGAAGGAGCGTTTACGATAGCTCAGAGCAGTCAATAAATGCCAGGTAATAGCCTCAATAAATATCAGATAACCTCCCCATCAATTTAAATCCTCCTCAACTCGGCTTCGATCAATCAGGGGCACATTAGCTCAACCACATCTATTCCTTCATTACCCCCACCCCACCCACATAGTCTCTATACCCTAGCTTCTTTCAATTACATCCCCCCATCTACCCTCGCGACATGCACATAATTCGTACAACCGACAAGACGCCGCACTGTTCTTCCTACACCTGCACTACCGAGAGACGTCATCTACCATTCACAGCCCCAAGCAGCGCATCAAACACTTCACGCAAACAACCCTCCCCCCCACCTCACCCCCTAAACTCCGGAACATCATCCCACCCCCCCGCACACGCACTTCATTCCTTTTCGACCTCCCACCCTGCCCTGCAGCACGAGAGCAGTCAGCGCCCACCCCTCACACCCCACACACATCCTAACTCACGTACCCGTCTCGAGATCCATCGTCCCCACCTGCCGTGCAACCGACGGGCACATTTTTCCCTCCAAGCTCATCGCGCGCCAACCTGCCACCTCTCTCACGTTACCTATGCCCCTGAGGTTCGGGAACGGGATGTTACATACCTCGCGCGCATACTTATTACAGCGGTAGAGATGGAAGAGAAGCGCGTATGTGCCTAGCATGAGGACGATGCTGCCGCCTGCGATGCCGACTGCGTAGGGCGTTGGAGAACGCGGAGGGGTCCCATGGGAGGAGTGCGGCGTCTGATAGAGTCGTCCGGTGCATAGTTAGTTGTCGGGGCGGCTGCGAGATGAGGTAGGGAGTATGGAAAATGAAGAATGGGGAGGGCCATGGGGTGTGGGATTAGGGTGAAGCGGAGACGCGGAGCATGGCTAGGCGTGGTGTTTGTTGTACATGGCGTTGTGGTCAGGAGAAAGTGGGGTTCGGGTGTAATGTTGCGAGGGGGCTGGATGGAGTGGTGGTGCAGGCTACGGAAGGAGGTCGTGCATTGTAGTGCCTGTGATTAGCTGCCACAGGTAGCATTGTTGTACTTGTACGGCGTAGGCTGTGGACAGGGTTGGGCATTCGCAAGAGCCTGGAGCCTTGTCCGCCTTCCCAGGTCTTTTGATAATGGCCCTGTGTAATTGACCCGTCTTGTCCACTTCTCGGTTAGATTCGCCTTATATTATGCTCCAGAGGACCAGGCAGATCGTGCAGTCTTCTAACTTGGGATTCGTAGAACCGGCATGGGAGCTTGAGAAATCTAGAAACGCTGTAGGTACTCTCTAAACACACGCGCGGCGAAAACTTCATGATGACAGACGGATTTTTGGATTCATTATTGAGTCTGCGTCACTTGTGGATTGATACAGTTAATGCAGGTAGCGTATAAACTCTTAGATCTCTATTTGGAGTTCATTGCAGTTGGCATGAGCGGTGAGCACTCTACATTCACGCCATGAGTCTCACAATTTTGCTGGTATTTAATTAGAAAAGCACTCTGTCTCAACGCACTTCCTTTGCTGGCTGTCAGTTGGATAACCACCTATTATGCACACAAGATGTAACTTTCATACACAAACCAGAGTTCAGCAACCTGCAGCTGTGTTTGATTTTTCCGTCTTAGTTTTGGAGCATCGGGTAACTCTGCTATACTTGCTTCTCTTCAGAGGTTGTATTTCTCAAACTTCTCTCTAAATAATGTTAAAGATTTCGACTCCGGTCTCGACCGAGACCCACAGGCACTTCACAGTCAAATCACATGATTGAGGAACTGCCGAACGATGAGCGCGTCATCAACTCAATCACATGTATTCACATGGTATCTCACAGAGCTGGTACACAGAAAAAGGTTATAGCTAGATTTTCTTTTACAATAGTATAGTTGCGGGATGCAGCTTTGTTCACAAAAAAAAGATTTCGACTTCTTTAAGGCTATAAACCTGTAAAGTACCTTGATTGTATAGTGTATTATTTACTACTGCCTTTAACCGCCACAGAGGAAGCGAGTCAGTAATGCTGCTGCTAGAGCAATTGGATGTTCAATAGTGTTGCGTCCGCGATCGTTTTCTTTACGAGGCTGGTAGATGATACGTTCGGTTGGTTGACATATTCTTCAACCATTCATATCTCTTTACAACCCACCCAACCTTTCACTAGCCAAAATACCGCATCTGCAACCACCACCACCCCCGCTTCCTACAACTCCACAAACCAAAAAGTACCTCCCCACCATCTCTGTAAAGAAAAAATACCCCTACCCCTCTCCCACCCCTCCTACCCCCCCTCCCCCATCCGCCCACCCAACAACCACACCCCCATCCCCCTCCCCCTCCCAAACCAACCCCACAACCCCCTCCACCCCTCCAAACCACCTCTCCAACCAAATCTCAATCGCCCTCCCCTCGACCCTCGCCCTCCTCATGACCCACCAAAGCCCGCCCTCCGCCTCTCCTCCCCCCGCCACGCGCCGAAACCACCACAGCATCAACAGCATCGCCCTGGGGTCCTTCCGCTCCAGCAGCGCGTGGAAGGCAGGCGTCATGTAGAGCAGGAACGGGCGCACGAGGTCCTCGAACTCGAAGGTGCGGTCGGGATGGAGGATGTGGTGGATGGCGAGGAGGGGGCGGAGGTAGGGGTTTGGATCTTCTTCTTCTGTTGGGGTGGTTGGGGTTGGGGTTGTTGTGCTCGGTGGCCTCACGACATCAAAAAGCCTCAACACCTCCCCTGGCAGGCGTGTCCCACTCGGGCGTCGCAAGCCACCCCGGCCGCTGTGAATGATTCATCTGGCGCGGCCCAGATCGTAGAAGCAACTCTCCGGGCGGGCGCGTCAGGTCGGCGATGTCCCAGATTGTGCGTTTGCCTTCGCTCAGCTTGAGCCAGGCGAGGTCGGTTGGGGAGTGCGGTTTTAGCGGCCATGCGGATGTTGGGGTCGAGGATTCGAGGTAGGCGATGGTGGTGGTGCCGATGAGGGAGCATGTGGCCCAGAGGGCGTCGCGGTGGGAGGGGGGGATGGGGTGCGAGAGCGTCGTGTTGAAGAGCGTGGTCGAGGTTGTCAAGTGGTGGATGGAGGCGTTGTGGGTCTGGGGGTTTAGTGGGTGGTGTGCGGCGGGGTGGAAAGGTGCGCGTCGTGCATGAGGGTTAGGCTGAGGACGATATGCATTAGGAAGGGGTGCTGTGTGCCCAGGTGGGTTTGTTAGTCAGGTGATTGTGTGCTGGCGGCGCGGATATGGAATGAGATGTTGGGAGGTACGTACATCAAAGGCTAGCTGCGCGATACAGTTCCTGTACGATGTAACTGCTAGTTTCGTGACTACTGTGGCTATTGTACGCGTCTGGAATCGAGCCAAGGTTTCCAAGTCGCTCTCTGTGAAGGACCATGTTGAGGGAGGGCGGTTATCCGGTACGTCGACGGCTCTCATCATCAAATCATGGTCTCTCCTCGAAGCTTCTACGAGCGAATCATTGATCGTGCTGGCATATAATTTATTCAGCGAGACAGGTGCATGTTGCAACGACGTCCCCCTGAAATCAACAGCTACTTCGCCAGCGCCGAAATCGATCTGAAATGAGCCTTGGGCACTAAGATCCAGACACGACGTGCCGCCATCGTAGTTGCAAGAGACGCCGTATGAGATGCATTTGTTGCATTTTGGGCGCGCTTCGTCGCACTGTCATGCGGGGATATTGTTCAGTATAAGGGTGTGCCCAAGAGGGTAAGTGACTAACCTTGACTCGTCTGAGCTTGCAGTTTCCACAGCCTTTCCGGGATTTGGCGTGGACTTTTCTCTTACGGGTGTGGATCTGTTTGGGTATGGATACGGCGGATACCATGGTTGGTGAAGATACACTTTATCGATGCTTTGGTATGGTGGTGTTGTGTGATGGGGCCACGCTATGTGCCTACCGCTTGGAATCAGGACCAGCTACTTGATGAGAGTCACGGTGCCTCTTGAGTAGCTGTTCTCCTTTCAGTCATAGAAAGAAAGAAGTTGCTGATTCTCAGGACGTAAAAACGGGAGGAAGCGCATCCGAGTAGACCGCAGTAACACTTGTGAACGCTCGAAGGATCGAGCTACCATGTCGCGCTAGTAGTTTGCGCTAACCTCGTGTCGTATTCAAAGAAGGAGCGGGTAGGGCCTTCCAGCGTCAAGATTCCCTCGACCACTTTCGCATCTATCCTACCTTGCCATGTCAGCTTTCAAGCGCAAGAATCAAGATGAAGCCTCACTCATCACGCAGCACACCACAATCCACGCAAAACCAACATTAACAATCATTTTTACATTCCCGTCCATCCATCTACTCCCTACATACCATCACCGCTCACTCCTATCACCAATCCGCCACCCCAAATCGTCCAAGCAAGCAAGAAGTTAAAGTTAAACAGCATACAGTAGTGAGATAGCGCATCCGTAAAATGCGTCTACTGAATGACCCATGATCGATCGATCCCCAATATGAACCCCGAAACCCTAAACCCCCATGTGAAAGAATGTCGCTGACCATGCCGTGCTCCGTCCCAACGCCGCATCTTTCAACCACCACCGCATGCACATGCGCAGTCCACCTAGTTAACGTAGACCTTACCCGTCTCAGTGAGATCCGAGGCAGTGCCGAGCAGATTCGCAGAAGCGTCCCAGTGGCCAACAGCGAAATACGAGTACCCAGCGCAAGCATCATTGCCATCGAGGTACTCCTGCGCCTGCTTAAGGAAGTCCGCCGATTCCTGTGCCGTCGAGCCGGTAAGACCAAACTCAGTGACCCAGACCTTCTTCCCGGAGAACTGAGACGTTGGCCTTCTCGAAGTGGGCCTTGAAGGCATCGAAGCCCGCAGTCGCAGGGCCGTACCAGTGGATGTTGATGTCGTGGAACTGCGCGCCGGGGCACTGCTTGACGAACTGGCCCAGGTAGTCGAGGCCTTGGCCGGCGTTGTCGCTGCTGCTGACCGAGGGGCCGACAATGGTGACGTCCGAGTGCTTCTTGGCGATGGGGTTCATGTACGTCTTCCAGGCGTCGCAGAGGGCGGCGACGCCCATGTTGGCTTGCGACGCGATGTCGGGCTCGTTGAAGCCGAAGACGACGACCTTGGAGCCGGCGGAGATGGCGGCTTCGACCTTCTCGGCCCAGTCACCGGTGTTCTCCATGGTGCGGAGGGTGGGGATGAACTTGTCGGTTAGCTTGCCGATGTCGCCCTTGGTGTCGGCTTCCCAGTCCCAGTCCCACGAAGCCGAAGTTGTTGTTCTCAAAGGACTTGCAGTCGGCGGCTCCATCCCAGCGGTAGGCGAGACCACGCTTGCCGCCGCTGTAGCCAGGAGAGCTGGTTGGGGGGCTGGACGGCGAGCTGGCGGGTGCCGAGGAGGATTCGACAGGGGAGCTGGAGGGCTCGGGTGTCGAGGGGACTTCGACAGAGGGGGTCGGAGCCGCGCTGTAGGAACCCTCAATCGGTGCTGGGGGAGCTGGGGTAGGCTTGACCTCTTCCTTGGAGGGCTCCGCGGCCTCGTAGCCACCGGCGGGTGCGGATGGCATGGGTGCGGCTGAGGAAGACGGTACGAATGGTGGAGATTCGTACCCAGAGCCAGAGAATTCCGGTGCGGGGGAGGATGCCTCAGGCGTAGTGGGGGGCGAGGCACCGCCGGCCGGAACAGTCACAGTCACCTTCTCCGTGGCAGTGACGTAGACAGTCTCTCCGCACACAGCGGGCTTGCTGGTCATATCATTCACGCCAACATCGTTCACGTTGACGTCGGTGGGGGCAGCGCTCTTGGTGTCAACTGTCATGTAGACGGTGCGAGTGGTGGTGGAGGTGATGGTCGACTCCATGTCAACATATGTGGTCTGCTCGCCCACAGGGTACGAGGACTTCCCGCCGACAGGGTACGAGGACTTCTCGCCGACAGGGTACGAGGACTTCTCGCCGACAGGGTACGAGGACATCTCGCCAGCAGGGGCGCTGCTGCTTCCAGTACCGGCAGCGACAGCGCTGACGCTGGTCGAGTTGAAGTTGCCCCAGCCACCAGAGGGATATGCGGGGACACCGGCAGAGGGAGTGGGATGCTTGTGGCCGTTGCCGTGGCCGTGGCCGTACTGGGGGATAGCGACAGCAGCGCCGACGAAGGCGAGCATCGACAGCTTCATGTTGGGAGACATGGTGCTGTTGAGGGTTCAAAGTCGATATTCGATGTTGAGAGAATGGCCACTATTCGAGAAATGCGGACTGCAGCTTCGAGCGCACGGCGAGGTTGGGGCCGACCAGGGCTGCTGCTTCAATTTCAAAGAGAGTGAAGTCTGTATATTGACAAGGAATGCAACGAGCGAATGCTCAGAGAGAGTGAAGGCAACAGCGCCGTGGGTGTTCGGGGACGGGGACGGTGCGGGTGCGGGTGCCCAGGGGACCCGGGGCGGCGTCACTTCATATACAGCTGGCGGGTGAGAGTCAGCTTGGGCCTGGCCAAAAGGATCCAAGTCAGACTTTTTCGCACAGTTGCCCCGACCGACGCCACATGGACCAGGCGTTTGGCTATTCAGGGCAAGCGCCAGGCACCGAGGAGCGACGTGCAGGCAAACGAAGACGGCCAGCCATTCACGCCTGCGAGGGCCCTGGAGAGTGCGCCGGCACTAGACGGGGAGCCGTGTATCTTGGGAAGATTGCCGTGGCAGAAAGCTTGTATCTGGCCGTGGCGCTGTGCGATTCGCCGCCGCCCACGCCGCTGTTTCAGCGTCCAGGAACCCGCAGCGCTGCCCGCATGCCCGGTGGCGGCCAGCCTTTGGCTTCATCTCCGTGCCTGTCGTCGTGCAGGTGGAGTGCAGGGTCGTCACCGCTCGCTGGCAGACACGTTGAGGCCCACTCCGAACAACAGAGATTGTGATGCGTGAAACCGTGACAAACCCGCAACTTCGCACAAACGCTGACAACAAACCCTTCCCCTCTCCGCCAGCAGAAAGAAGCTCGCAAGTCCGCTCGTCCAACAGTCGCACAGCACAAGACACTGCGCCGCCCAGCACCCTCCTCCCAAGCCACAAAACTCGGCGCATCCCCTCAGCCTTCGGACGGTGACTTGGAAAGCTCGTCGCCCCGTAGGCACAGCTCCCATCCATCTCCTTCATTTTATTTTCCCGCACTATTGTGTACGACGTACGTACGCACTCGCCGGCGTGAACTTCCCGTTGAAGCCGCCGGGCGAGTTCGCAGAGACGAATTCGGAAACCCATAGTCTCGAACACTGAACAGCCTCCCCCTTTCGCGCGACGTCGAGCGCGCGTGTTTGCGGCGCAGCTAGATGGGTTTTGTTAATAGCATAATATAAGGAGAGGGGTGAAAAAGCCTCATCGATGGCGATGAGTGTGTAGAATATCCCTCACCGGCCTCAACCCCCTCCATCAACCCAACATTCCAGAACCCTCATCCCCACAACCCACCCTCAACATGCACTTCATCTCCACAGACCAGACCACGCTCCCTATCGATACGCGCAGCCGAAGAGAACACCACGCGTCATCTCGCCCGCCCTCCCCGTGTCTGCATAAGCGTGCACAAACTCTGCACAACTAATGCACGTTTACGTCATCCTCTCACTCATTACCACAGCAAATCTCCCCCATCGCTGCAGCCTGCTGCCCAACACCCAACAAAAAGAAACTCTGCACAACGACACAGAGGCACAGACGTAGCGTCCGATCATCAGTGAGTAGTGCGGTCGTAGGATGCGATGCATCGAATCGATCAACCGATCGCTGCACATCGATGGTGGTGTCCGGCCTGCCTGCCTGCCTGCTCCCACGGGGGATGATCATTTCGATCAGCGGTGTCGCTGTTTTCGCGCGCGCAAACGCTGTGGCTGGCTCCGAATGATTTTCGGATCAGCAGTGCTGTGCTGAACTTTGCGCGACCGACTTGGGCTCGGGAACGTCGCGGGCCGTAAAGACTCATCATTAGTTGGGTCACTGTGCTCCACAGATGTGATAGATCGGCAACTCTTGTAAGCTATGGTTGGGCTTGCAGGTCAACAAGGTATCGAGCGGGGTGGTTGCATGGCATTCAATATGTACATTGCATGTGAAGGCTACGAGGATGTGGCGACGGCTCCAGCGGACCCGTGGACCCGATAGTCGGACCACGTGACAACCAGACGACCTCGGGATCCGCACGAGGAGATAGCAACTCAGACGTTGACGGGGTATCATTTCGATTCCTCTATACACATTCGAATTATTGACAATCGCACGCACCAACAAGACCGTACTATTTTCCCCTTCCCAAAAAACGCCACTCGCAATGCTCCATCCATCAAAGCACTCGCTCCGCAAGCCAAACATCCTACCATCCCCTCCTCTTCCCTTTATACTCCGCACTCTTCTCTTTCCTCTTAACCTTCTTCACCTCATTCCTCCTCTTCTTCTCTTTGCCAAACTTCTCCGGCATAGTAACGGCCTCGATCTTCCTCTTCTGTTTCCTTTCCTCCCGTCTCTGCCTCACACCCTTTTGCACATCCCCCATCACTTTCAGGTATTCTTGCGTCCCCATGCGTTTCTGTAGCGTGTTCATGACTTCGCGGCTCTTGTCGATGATGGCTCGATATGTGTCGTTGAACGCAGGGTCCATGGAGCGCGGGATTGTCGTGGCGGGGTCGGTTAGAGTGGATAGTGTGGCGAGGAGGTGTGGGAGAGATGATTCGAGGGCCGGAAGGGGCAGCTTGGTTACTAGCGTCTCTAGAAGCGTGGCAGTTGCTGACTTGGGGTAGAGTGAAGACATTTTCATGATCTTGGTTTCGCGCCGGATTAGGCCTGAAAGCCGCGTAATGAGGCGATGGATAGCTGTGGGAGTAGCAGCCTTGCTCTTCTTGGGTTGAGATGTTTTGGGGGGCGGAGAGAATCCACCCCACTCTTCGTCCGAACCATTGGCATTCTGGTCTTCCACACCGTTGGCCCCGTCATCGCCTACAACATCGTCCTCTACATCCTCATCGTCATCTACCTTCTGCCAATTCCAAAGCGCGCCGTTGGCAGCTAGACATCGTGCTAAAAAGGCCAGATTGCGAACGCTCTGAATGCATAGCTCTTCGCTGACGTTGGGCGTCGTGAGAGTTTTGAGGAAAGCATGTGTAAGCTTGATCATAACCTCCTCGGTCATCTGCAGGCCCCGCGAGCCTTTCAGTGGGATCTTGTCGAGACCTGGTTCGCCGTTCGTGTTGGAGAGATCTGCAAAGTACATCCCGACAAGCTTGGCAGCGGTGAGTTTTACCCAGGCATGGGGATACGAAACGGACGATCGAATCGAAGCCCACATGCTAGCCCTACTTGACGAAAAGGTAAAATCAGGCCAAGGCTTACAGAGCTTGGAGAACACGACCAGCGAGTAGTAGATGAGCTCCCAGTCCTCCTCGTCGCGTCGCTCCAAGCACGTATCGATGATACTCCGAAGCTGCTCTAGAACGAACTCAAGATCTTTCGGTCTGGCGTCCGCCACTTCAAGATAGAGACCCCAACATTGGATGCCAAGACGTTTGAGGCCCGCATCCTCATCTTGTACCAGCCACTCCTTGAGGTCGCCTGTAAAGCTTTTTAGTTGCTGAGAGTTGGCACGCTCAAAGATTTTCTTAACTAGGGCGCCGGCCATAGAACGACAATCAGCCGAGTCATCGTTCGCCATGGAGTGTACCAAAGGAATGAACATCATCCCTAGTTGATCCTGTAGGATGGCGTCACCGACTTTGGTGAGAATCAGATTCAAAGCTTCCATGACCGACTGTCTTCCCTCGACGTAGTCGTACCGCAGATTCTTTAGTAAGAATTCCAGCTGTTTCTTAAACCGATTTTTGGCTTGTGGGTACTCCATAAGGAAATTGAAGTAGCTGTTGCGTGCTATATCGCGCGCAGACCTTGTCTGATTCGTGATCATCATCGTGGCAACTTTGTCCATGACTTCATAAACCTCAGTAATGACAATCTCGCGCGTCATGATCGCCTTGAGAAAGCCGAATGTAACACCTTGACGATCAGGCTCGTCAACATCTGGCAGTATACGTTTCAAGAGGTGGGCAAGGTCCTGTTCTCTGACTTCGACATTCGGCCTCTCTCGGAGCATACTGGTTATCAGCTTCAAAGACGCCTGCGCGATTTCGGTATTTGAAGATGGAGCGCCTTTGATCGCACGTACAGCTTCCGTCACATATACAGGGCAATTCTCATCCAATTCTCGCATCGGAACTTTGATGATCGTGGAGAGAAGACGGATGGCGGAAGTCTGTATCTCTTCCTGACTTGCAATCAAGGCGTCGCCGATGACTGGAAGAAAACCTGACAGATTCTGAGGTGTTTGAAGGTCTTCATGCTTGCGAAGTACCGTTCGTAGGGTATCCATGCCGAATCGGATAAGTTTGAAGGTGTACAGCGTAGTGGAGTGACGAGTACCTGATTTGGCGGCGCCTTTCATGTTTATGAGGAATTTCTTGTTCCTGCGCTCCACTTGTTCGACTTTGCCCGAGCTATTGTTGGACTTGTAGACTTCCTGGATCAGCTCGTAGCAGAAGACTAAAATGTCGCGATTCTTCACCGTAGGATTCTGAAGTACACCAAGTCCTATGCGTCGGAGTAACTCGTCAATCTTCTGGACCATCCTAGCATTCAGCTTCTCCAACAGAAGAGACTTGATAGGTAGAACCAAGTCGATCAGATGTGAGGGGGTTGTGGAACGCGCGATTATGTCCATCGAGTCGAAACTCTTGCTACTCTTTACTTCTTTCATCTTGCTGATATATTCTTCGGCATCCTTTTCCTGACCAGTTACGCCGAAGGTGTCATCCATGATCACCTCCACTATTTCCGCGACACAATAGTCTAAATCGCCCGGTTTTAATTGGTCGGACATCTTGACGAGGATGCTGTGCAGAGTAAAAGAGAGTACGTGGAGCTGATACCCTCGCGAGAGTGCAATACGAAGTGCTTTGAGGATAAATCCCAAATAAGTAGGGCCTGTGAAAGTAGCGATCTCCCCTAAGGTATTGCGTGCCATGTCTCTGCTGTCCTGGGCACGACTTCGCAAGATGTGAGAGATGTCTAGGAGAACCGCTGGTAGCCGCACCTCAACCTCCGTGGGTGGTAGAATAAGAAGTGCCTTGCACACGGCAATGGCAACGGGGACCCGGAGACTGACCGTCGACTCGTCCTTTTTCCGTAGAAACTCGGACAAGTTCGGTAGGATGTTGTTCACGATGTCGTTTGTCAACTTTTCCTGCTGCGGCAGAGTCTTCGAGAGTGCAGAAGATGGTTCTTCAATCTCCATACCATCAACGCCATTGACCTGATCGGCGCCATCGGAGGTTGGTTCCTGCGTTTGCGTACTTGTTGACTCAGAAGATACATAACCCCTCATACGTCCGGCTTGGTTCAAGCTGTCTAAAAGTCCACTCAAAAGTTTAATGACAGTCTTTTGCATGTCTTCCTTGGTCGTGAGATAACCAATGTATCTTTTCAGTAAAGAGCGGAACTGCGGCCACTCCAGTCCTGCACAGAGTGTCGAGATTGTCTTGATGCTTTCTCCAGCCAGATCATTGGCACTGTCGTCGTCGCCTTTATTGAAAACAAAATGCTCGATGAGTGGAAAAAGAATGTGGTAGATGTTCCCGCTCTGCAAATGTGAAGTGTTGGAAGCGAGTCGTCGAAGCGCACGTAACCGCCGATGACTCTGTATGTGTAAGATATTGCTGTAGAAGGATGCTTCTTCGTCCGCAGACACCAGTATTCGTAGGTCTGCAACAGGAGTCCAGTCATGGTATGTTTCAACTAGCTGAGCTAGTACAGCCAAAAACTCCACCCGAACAAGCTCTGATGGTTCGCGCATCCCATATCGTATGCCAGGAAGAATCGCCGCGGAGATGAAATCCTGGGAAGCCTGGTCCTGCGTTGAGGTTTTGATGAAATGTCGTAGCGTATGGGATGCGTTAACGCGTATACTAAGCTCGTCGTTGTCTTTGATGAAATAGAGCATGTTGTATACAAGGGGCTTCCATTGCAAAAGTCCGTAGCAGAGGTCCCCGGTAATCGCGCCAAATGCGGCAGACCGGCGTTCAAAGTCAGGTTCGTCTAAGCGGGAAGCAGAGTAGGAATTCAGATCGTGACAAAGTTTCGCCACCGTTGACATATCGTCATGATAGGTCGAAAGATCTTCAATGATAGTACACAGCATAAGTCGGGCGTCTCTGTCCTTGATGTAAGAGAAAAGTGGGCAAACTGCTTCGAACACGACGTCGAACAATTCTGTCATGTCCGTAGCCTGGCAGCGCGGAATGAATTCGTGCAGTATCTTGAGCAACCCGAGTTTAGTAGCTGCGTTGACCCGTTGTGAAGGTTGTCGGAGGAGGAAACTGGATATCTCGATCATACTACGCGACTCCGCCGAACCTACCACATGAGGTGCAAGTTCAGCGACAGTTTGAACACCGGATTCAAGCACATCCTTGCTCGGGCTCTTTCGAAGAAGCTCACCAACCCGGCTGAGAATCATGTTTGCATACGGTTGCAGTAGGTTGGATTGCACCTTGTTTCTCTGGATCTTCGCCTCTGTCGAGTCATTCACAGGGCTGGCTAGCGAGATGAGTTCGCGCAAAATGCTGTCCAATACAAACCGTTTCACCTCATCTTTGGCAGAGGGCACGCCGAGACATTCAGCGATCTTGCTCAGGATATTCAAGTCGAAATCGACAAGGAATGATGCTGTAACAGAGGACTTCGACCAAGCCGAGAAGAGGTGTAGAAGACCCGATACTGACTGCGCTGTCTCAATGGGTAGCTTTTCGATCCTTGGGCTCACTAGTTCTTCCACTATGGTCGGTGCGTAAGGTGTCCAAGGAAAATCGGGACAACTTTCGAACAGAATGTTCAAAGCATGAAGAGACCGTTGGCGAATGGCCCTGAACATTGATGTTTCGTTGTTGTTGGCGTCCGATTCTGACACACTGGACTTCGCTATGGTTCGAGATGCATTGATGAGACAGTAAAGGATGGGATCGACGATGAAGGCGACAAACGGCCGAATCGTGGTTTTGAGGGCGGTAAGCATGTCTTCGATCATGTTTATCATGCCAACCTGCTTCCGAGGAGCCAAAAGATCCGCTTGCAGCACGCTCTCATCGAGGGTTCCGTCCACAAGGATGTTGATGCCACTCAAAGAACTCATAGCAATTTCAAGAAATTGATGGATAGCGCGGTCTTCAAATCTAGTCAGTACCTGAAAGACCGCTTTCCTCTTGACGTCCAGGCCACGCTTCCCGCTGATAATTTTGCCATATAATAGCCGAAGGAGTACCGGAAGTAAAGCCTCTCGATGCTGCTCTTTGATCAAGCTCTGTTCAGAGCCAGCGTCTAAAAAGACAGAGATTTCGTCGCGAAACCGCGAGTCATCGAGAAGGTGAAACAAATTTTCTTGATATTCGACAATGGCAGGTTCTTTCCAGGCGAGCAGTGCTTTGAGTGCAGCCTTCTGAATCTCGACATCACCGTTCCCCAGCAGAGCCAGCATGGCCTGGTAGACATCAGTTGAGCGATACAAGACCCTGGGATTTGTAAACTTTGAAAATAGATTGAGCATGGCCTTTCGGTCTTTCCCAGACCAATGGAGTTCCGGCTCTGCTGTTTCCCCGAGAGTACCAACGTCATCCGACACGTTCGTCGCCCGTTGAGATGATGCCCAATCAAGCAGGACAGGCACCAGGACACGGGAGCGTTTCTCAGCAACAGCGGGCAGTTCATTGAGAATACGTAGTGCTTGCGTCCTGCTAAAGGGGTTCACAAACTGGATGTTCGTGTGATCACTTTCAAAGCGAGATTTGAGTTCCTCATCAACATTTTCCATCATGGCTTGTCTCTGGCCTATGACGTGCTCGAGCTGCAGGATATTGGTACACTCGAATTTGCTCGCGTAAGTTGGCGGTGCTGGCGTTTCTGTCGAGTTGCTTGACGATTCTGCCTGGCTAGAGGGTTGGCTGAGCCACTCAAAAGCGATACGTAAGAGGTGGAGCTCGCCTTCTTTCGTTGCGCAGATGAGCTTCAACGCCGCGCAGGCATCGTCCCATACCGACGCAAGTCTGACGTGGAGAAGGCCGAATAGAAATGTCGGGATAGCTTCCCCTAACCAATCGTCTGAAGATATCGATGGATACATCTTGGCGAGCTGGCCTATGCGCATAGATATGGATCGTTGGTTATCCAGGTTCACAGGAGTTTGTTCGATGATGCTCGCTGTAGCTGTAACATTTCGTCGTTCTTCGCTGTCCGAGGCAATCATTTCGAGCAGCCCCAATGCCACGAGGCGAGATTCGTGCGAAGGTGACCCTAAACAACGTAGAAGGGCTTGCTTAAGAGAATGCATGTGGCTCCCTTTGAAGTCAAGGTCTGATTTGTTACTCTCGGCGATAGAGAGCAGAGCCTTCCAGAAAGGAAGACTGTCTCCATGCCTTGTCGAAGCTGAGCACAGTGAAGGCCAAAGATGCAGAATCGATTCCCGCAAGTTGCTGTGATGGACAAGATACCGAAATCCGTTTCCAATGGCGAATGTATTGACAGATACTGCAGGCCTTTCGCTGTCAGTCTCAAGTGAATCCTTCAGTGTCTTGTAAAGACATTGTGAGATGGACTCCTGTGTTCCTGGGGGGATGATGAGACTGCCAACAGCATCGAGGAAGGCGTTACAATCGTAAAGTATGCGGCTTAAGTCATGTGCTTCGTGTTTGGCTGCATCTAGCTGCTGGAATCGATGGATCATCAGGTCTTGCCAAGAAACGGAGGCTTGTAGCGACGTGCTCGCAATGACGCTATGTTCGTATAAGCTTGGCAGTATAACGCCTAGTTGGTCTCCATATTCTTGTGCTTTCTGAACAATGAATCTACAGCCGTTAGTAAACGATCTAGAGCATTATGTACAGCACTCACCTTTTGAAGTAGGACAGAAGGAGCGTATTGAATCTCCCAGCGCCGAGATCTGCAAAGATGTTACAGAAAGAAAGGAAATACGGCTCCAAAGGCCCCCTGCTCAGCTTCTCGAGAAGTTGAGTGTGGGGAATTGCGGCGTCAATGGGGCAGTACTGGAAAACCACAGCAAGTGTCGAGAGAAGTTCTTGAATGTGCGCCATTTCGGGTGTTGGAGAACTATCCGCATTCTGGACGAGAAGACTGGTGGTTACCAGCACGGGTGGCCATGCAGCAACGCGCGACCCTTTGCGCACACCACACACCACAAAAAGAAATCGGGAAGATAACCCAAGATAGCGACTATCCAAGGCCTTGCTTTTGATCCTCTCAAGGATGGCTTCTAGAAGAGGCTGAAAATGCTCCGCATCCGTATGGTGGACCATGGATGTAAGGACGCCGACAAGAACAGGCTCCAGCGGAGGAGTGTGTAGTCCAGCATACTCCAGGTTATATGTCTGCAATAGCATTTCCTGTAAGATGGCGACAGCACTTGAGTGCAATCCTCGCTGAACCCCCTGCATGGAATCTGCGAACAGTGTCATCAGGCCTTGCCGGAACTCCATGTCCATGGCACCGTCTTGCGATTCCTTCAGTTGCTCCGAAATGTGTTGGATAATAGTTCTCAGAGGGGCCGGGTCTCGATGATATATGCAGCTCCAGCCTTTCGTACCAGAAAACTCAGCGATTCAGCCGCAAATCGCATTACGAAATGTTTCTGGCGTGCTTTGCCTAGCAGGGGGACCATCAAGTCGAACACAGGCCGCAGATCCGGAACTAAGAGCCTCGAGAGGTACTTGAAAAGCCAGGCCAAGCACGTAAAGCTCCATTCAATCACCTCGATATCGGCATGTGTGGCAGCCAGGTGGGCTACCGTCCGGACTGCGCGCTCAAAGTGCTTCTCGAAGCGCACGCCAAGGTCGTGCGCAAAGCTTGCCATGAGCCTCAGCAGCGGCTCCTCGCTGCTCTTATCCCCCTGTTCAATAGCTTCGACGAGAAGGTCGAATATGCGCTCATCATGGTGGAGGACCTGCGGAAGACTGTCGCAGAGCGGGGCGACGCGACGGGCGAAGGTGGTGAATACGTCGGCGAGCACGATTTCTCTCCATTCGACAAGAGACTCCTTGAAGTACGAGAAGTTGGCGTCAAGCTCTGCATCGTCGATTATGGTATTGCGGCCGCGGCGGACGGGCTCGATTTTGAGTTTCGCGATGCGCTGGCCGAAGGACTGGAAGGTGTGCTTTTTCGCCGACACGGTGCCGCCCTTGACTCGTTTGGGGGCGCGCAGCTTCGTGGCTGGTCGGGGTCCTCGCGACATGGCGGCCATGGCTAGTGAAAGAGGCGTGGGAGGGCGGATCGTTGTGCACGAAGTCGAAGTCTGCGCGCACCTGCCTTCTCCACAAAATTTCTCTAGCCGCCAAGATTTCGGATCTTATCGATACCGGTAAAGCTGCGCGCACCGACGCGCCTCGACGCCGAAAGTCCAACAACCGCCGTCGCCCACGCGCTGTCGCCAGCATGGCGTCCAAAATGTAAGAAATACCCGCTCGTACTGCCTGGAGATACATTGTACTGATTGGATACAGCGCAGTGATTGGCGATGTGAACGGCCAGTTCCCGGCTGTCTTCCAGAAGCTAGCGCCGCTTCATGCAAAGCAAGGCTTCGCTTTTGTTCTCATCGTGGGAAATCTGTTCGCCAGCCCATCAGATGCAACCGAAGAAGACGAGGCCAACGTGCAATCCCTCATACAAGGTAAGATTGACGTACCCGTGCCTACTTATTTTGCCCTCGGCAGCCGTGCCCTCCCCCAGCCCGCAGTCGACAAACTTGCGTCATCTAAGGATGAGCTATGTCACAATCTGCACTTTCTTGGCAAACGTACCGTCATGAAGACTGCTGAGGGGGTTCGCATCGTTGCTCTCGGTGGCCGGCTCGACTCCAACATCATCGCTGGCGAGTCGCAGGATAAATTCCCACCGTACTACAGCGACACCGATGCTAAAGTCCTTCGCGGCGCGCGCGACCACTGCCGACATCCTCGTGACCACAGAATGGCCAGAGGGCATTCGATCACGATCTAAAGTTCCTTTCGATCCAGAGGTGCAGCCACGAGCGCAAGAATGCATCGCTGACCTCGACGTGGTGCTGAAGCCACGCTATCACTTTTCCACCTCGGGTGTGAACTACTTTGAGCGCGAGCCTTTCTTCCATGCCCCTGGCGATGAAACCGACGGCCTGTTCCCCATCACTCGGTTCATCAGCCTTGCCTCGTACGGAAACCCCACCAAGCAGAAGTGGATATACGCCTTTTCGTTAGATCCAACCGCAAGCCATCCCGTCTCCCCTCCGTCTGGTTCGACGATATGCCCACTCACCCATTCTGATAAGAAGCGCTCCGCGCCCGAACACAGAGAATCGGCTCTCGTGTACGACGATGGCCAGCGGGGCGGTCATAGATCGAACAAACGCCGAAAGCGCGCGAACGACCCATATTGGCCACAGAATGCTTCTTCTGCCTTTCCAACGAGAACATTGCAACCCATCTCATCTCATCCATCGGCGAAAACTCTTACCTAACTACCGCCAAAGGCCCCTTGCCTACGCCGCAGTTCTTTCCGAAGTTAGGCTTTCCGGGCCATCTTCTCATCATACCTTTCAGCCATCGGCCGACGCTGGCATCCATGGAGGAAGAGGAGCGCCATGCAACGTATACAGAGATGCAGAAATACAGAGCATCGATGAACAAGATGCTGCGAGCGCATGCGGAAGAAGAGTATGGCTCCGTAACATGGGAAGTCAGCAAAGCCAGCTTGCCGCACACGCACTGGCAGTACATGCCCATATCAACCGATCTCATACGTAGAGGCCTCGTCGAAGCAGCCTTCAAGGTTCTTGCGGAGAATTACCACTGGCCCAACTTCACTAGAGAGGATGTAGGCGACGGCTTCGAGGAAACGAGCGACTTCTTCCGAGTCATGATCTGGGATCCGAAGAACGACGCGGAGAAGCATACCAGCTTGACCATGCGCTTCGACGAGAAAATCAAATTCCGTCTGCAGTACGGACGAGAAGTACTGGGGAAGCTCCTTCGCTTGGACCAGCGAGTGGACTGGAGGGATTGCGGGCAGACGCAGGCGGAGGAAGAGCGTGATGTGAAGAACTTCAAGACGGCGTTCAAGGAATTTGATTTCACGGCGGACTAGGCATGATACCCAGAGTGGTCGGTCGGGATGCATTTCATGTGTATAATAGGATGCCGATTCGGCAAGGAAGCGTGAATTCACGCAACCATGAACATAGGTTCAATGAAACTATACCATCAGTTCAGCAAGTACTTCCTTCTTCCCCACCAGACCTGCCCTCCCATTCCCGCATCAGCACGTATTCATCATGCTAGTCAAAGCGCTCTTCTCCGCTCTCGTAACGGTCAACGCATACACGCTCTTAACCTTAATCCACATCTTGGCATACGTGCAGTAATAATAGCTCGCTATTCTTCCCATTAGCCACCATCATCTCCCCGCAGCATCCCCACGCAGTACTCACTTAGCGGCGGCTTCCAGTCCTCCGGCCCCTTATCCCCCTTGGATTGATTCACACTATCCGTCACAGCAATAAGCTGCGGATTCGCAAGATCATTCGCAAACGCCTGTCGGCGGGCCGTCGTCCAGCTCGCTGCTCCCGACTACATTTCCCCCACACCTCGGCATTAGCACCACACCACCATTCAACGCCTACCCCCATGCACCGAAGGACTCGGATTCAGACGCACCTTCCACGCATTACTCAGCGGAACCATGTGATCGATGTCCACGTCGCTGGCCGCCGTCCACGACGCGCCGTCGTACGCACTGTACCACGTCCCGGATGTAGACCTGCAGGAGGAGTCGGTGACTACGTTGGTGCCGTCGCGCTTGAGGACGGTCTCGCGCGTGGAGCAGCCGTTTTGCGTGATCCAGTGGGGGAAGAGGTCGCGCGAGTAGCCGGTTTGGGGGCCTTGGGGTTGTACGGTTAGGGCGGTGAGGAGGGTGGTTGCGGTGGCTGTTGTGGGGATGTTGGGGGGCGTGCGGGCTTCGAGGGGAAGGGGGTGGGGGGGGAGGGCGGGCGATGAGGGCGGGGAGGAGGCCGAGGAGGGGGGGTTTCATTGTGGGTGATGTGAGTGGGAAGATGGGCAAGGTAGGGAGGGAGGGAGGGAGGGGAGGAGAGAGGTAGATAGATAATCTAGAACATATTCTCCTTACATGCCCTCCCCCCAGGAGACCGCCAACTACCCAGAACCCCACCTCGCGCCTCCAAAAACAACAATTCCCCCAGACGCCATACCATACCAATAACACGCGCCCCACGCATGCGCACACCCGCCCGGGGGTACTCGGAGGCCGCGCGTGGCGCCTAAGAATGGCGGAGGAGGTGTGCGTGAAATGGGGGGTGTGATTGGTGGCGGGGCAATGGAGGGGCGCGATGTGATTGGGTAGAAGGGATGAGTGTTGTCGAGGGCGGGTGGGCGGCTCGGAGGGTTGGGTCTTAGGGGGTTAGAGTGTGTTTACGGTAGATGTATGGGGTGGAGAGGGGAGCTGGGATGGTTGTGGAACTGCGATAGATAAGCGATGAAGAGGGGTTGGGCGTATCTTTTGGGAGTTGCTTGTTTGGGCAAAACGCGGGCCGGCTGGGTGGGGACACGTGATGCTTGCTGTGCAGGTGCTGTCCGGGTCCGGGTCCACGGGTAGGTAGGTACTCAGCCTGACTTAGGTACCTACCTACCTACATGTCGTATAAACATGTAAAGTGGTAACCTAAGCAAGTTACACAGCCGCCAAGACATGTATTCCCACGCTCGTAACGTGGCCCAAAGCTAAGAGCAAACAACCAAATTCCGATCCAAGCTCATCTTTCTAAGCCTACTTGAACACGCGTGAGGGAAAGAGTTGGGTTGGGGCCCAACTTGGGTGTGAAGATGGTTGGTGCTTGGACCCTGCTGGGCTAAAAGCTTGCGTTGCCAATTCTTTAGTGCTGCGATCGACGGTTTGGAGGCGATCGACATGCCACTTCTGGTAATTTTGAGCTGGGCTGGGAGGATGCGGAGGCTGTGGTGGGGTGGGATGAAATGGGAAGCGGTATGGTGAGTTAGACTGTCTTGGTGGGCATGGGAAGGGGGAAGAGGCTCGTGGACGGTGGTGGCGAGTCTCCTTTTGAGAAATAGGCGTGATGGTTGTGTCATGGCGGGAATTGTTTGTTCTTGCCTTGCTTGAGTCAAATTGAGGTTGCGCAGTTACCAAGGTATTCCTTGACAGTTGCAAGAGATTGAATAGATTCCACTGATAAGTGGTAGAAAATCTTTGTGTCAGCTCCGCAAGCCTCGGAGGTATACCCGAGGCATGCTTGTGCCTTATTCTTCGCTTGACGAGGAACCATCCAATTGCTAGAGCAGCGAAAACAGCCAGTGGTACGGAAATACCTATTCCAGTTTTTGCCCCCGTCGACAAGGACGCCTGTGATTTAGGCATTGTTGTCTGGGCTGCGGCTAGCAGTGCACTGTCGGATGGCTCCCACATCACCACCAATGCGTGCATGGACACGGTAGATGCTCCAGTAGAAGCATAGGTTGTCGTGGACACTGGCCCTGGCTCCCATTGTCCGGCGCCGTTCAGCCTAGGGTGTACGTAAGGGACGACCTGATCTTTGGAGAATGAGGATGAGCATTTATAGCCACGTTCGAGGTGGTCTATGGGGGGATAGCCACTAAATAGTCGAACTCTCAGCTCAACCTTGTCCAATATATGATCATACTCACGAAGGACAGCACAACGCTGCAGTAATGTCCCTACCAAGCCCTACGACGTCGGAGCCCGGCGGTCTCGGGAGCCCACTGATGAATGTTGTGACTTGTTCCCATCCGCCTGGGCATATTGCAGGGCTATCTAGGACCACGGTTAGAACACAGCTTGGTGTGTAGGTCTAAGCATCTGACAGTGGTAAAACCCCCAATCGAGGAATTCAGGAGCCGCGGTAGGGTAACAGGCTGGGTCAAAATAATCGCTAGAGCCCATGTGCCCAGCGTAAAACGACTTTCCCGTAGAGCCTAAAGTGGGGATGGCGAGACATGATGTCGGTTGGACGAAGAGAGTCGTCATAGGGCCGTGGTTGCCAGGTTTAGCACTCGAGGAGTCGATGAAGAGATCAACCGTTCTCGACATGGTCTATGGAAAGCCAGGGTGACCTCGATTATGTGGTGTAAGAGTCAACAACAGTGAAGAGATATCTCGAAACTGGGCGGCATGATGGACTTTTCATGGTGATTCCAAGCTTACCGCTCTGCATCATGGGAGGCCCAAGGCTGACTGCATCTTCATTATACCTGATGATTCGACCCCGCATCTGTGTTGTAGATGAACAACAGGGGGCCAGAAGTACCGTAGGGGCTATGATTTTCATTGAGCTGACTCAGGCGTGCTGTACAACGTTAGCAGCATCTAAGGCAACTGGAAACAGGCAACTGGGAAAATGCAAAAGGACATGTTGGACGGTAGAGACTAACAGGCGGTAGACAAAAGTCCTAGGGTTGTTAGGTAAGCCATCTCAACATGACGCAAGAATTCGGTCGGACCCCCGAGCCCCAGGTTTTGACCTGCAGGCTGCGGGGTGATATTTTACATACACATGCGCCCACGACAATTCCATTCACTACGGGTACTCTCAACAGTCGCTTATCTCTTCTCCTACACCTTCTTCGCACGTCAAGTCGCGCACGCTTCACGATAGGTCGCAAGCACAAACCGCACCGCCAGGAGCTGCAGCAGCAGGGCAAGAGCTGGCGCAACGCAGAAAAGGGCCGCGGCAAAGGCAAAGGCAAGGGAAAAGGAAAGGACCAGGGCAGGCACGGCAGGATGGGGCAAGACGAGTCGCGCATGGTGGACGACAACACGCCGCCGCAAACACTCGAGAGCCGCACGCTGGAGGCTGTCGCCAAGTTCATCAAGGATGGGCGGGCGCAAAACATCGTGCTCATGGTAAGCGCCGCGTAGTTTTGAGCCTTGTATATGGATATGGATATGGATATGGATATGGATATGGATATGGATGCTGACTCTGTAGACGGGCGCGGGCATCAGCACATCGGCCGGCATACCGGATTTTCGCTCGCCGGATACAGGCCTCTACTCGAACCTCGCGCGCCTCAACCTGCCCTACGCTGAGGCCGTCTTCGACATTAGCTACTTCCGCGAGAACCCGCTGCCGTTCTACACGCTCGCGCAGGAGCTATACCCTGGCAACTACAGACCGACCATCACCCACTCGTTCATCCACCTGCTGCACCAGAAGGGGCTGCTGCTGAAGCTGTTCACCCAGAACATCGACTGCCTGGAGCGCGAGGCGGGCGTGCCCGGCGACAAGATAGTGGAGGCGCATGGCAGCTTCGCGAGCCAGAGTTGCATCGAGTGCAAGACGCCGTATCCCCAAGATTCGATGCATCAAGCGATCCGCGAGAAAACGGTCCCGACATGCATGCGCGAAACGTGCGGCGGCCTCGTGAAGCCTGATATCGTCTTCTTCGGCGAGCAGCTCCCCGCCGACTTCTTCGAGAACCGCTCTCTGCCTAGGGAAGCCGACTTGTGCATCGTCATGGGCACCAGTCTGAGTGTCCAGCCTTTCGCTTCCCTCCCGAGCTTCTGCCGCCACGAAACGCCTCGTGTGTTGATAAACTCGGAGCAGGTTGGGAATCTAGGCTCGCGGGCAGACGATGTGATGTTGCTGGAGGATTGCGATGCCGGTGTCAGGAGGCTAGCCGAGGCCTGTGGTTGGCTGGAGGAGCTTGAGAGTTTGTGGGCGCAGACAGCGCATCTGGGCCACGTGCAGCCGGAGGAGAAGGCAGATGAGCCCAAGAAGAGCCGTGATGAGCTGTTGCAAGACGAAGTCGATAAGATCACTCGGGAGGTCCAGCAGAACCTGCGGCTCACCGAAGAGCAGCATGCATGGCTCAACAATCACGTCGATAACAGGTTTGCGAGGGTACAAGACGAGGACATGGAAGACGGTCAGTGGGCACCGACCATGACAAAACCGCAAACGACCGAGCAGGCGCCTGCGAGAGACACGGATATGACTGATCGGTATTCTGACGGCAGTGACGGACTGCGCCATGTATTTCCTTGGCTGGACAAGAAATCTTCGCTTTGATCTGCTTCCTGTTTAGCTTATAGGCGTTAGGGATGTCCTCGACTTGGAGCATATGATACCACGTTTCTTACAGCAATTCAAAGACATAGATCATATATCGATTGATTCATAATCATTCTATTAACCAAAGAACTACTTCGAAAATGAGTAGGGATGTATCTCGAACCTCTGAACTCCCGCTCAACCATCGCGAAGGGGGGTATATACTTTACAAACACCAGCGTGGAGGGACGACCAGACTGAGACTGACCATGTTCCAGCCACCAGACAACTTCACTCTGCGAGCTTCAACTCAGGATATTCCGGCAATTTCCACTTCGCCAGACCGGTTTCATCGTTCTTCTTCTCGGGCATCAACTTCATGAGCAGCTTGTCGATCTTGAGTGTAGACACGGCCCAAATGCTATTGCGAAGCAGCCACACCGTCAGCGGCGACGAGGGCAGATTTGTGATGCCCGCGTTGAGTTGCTGGCATAGTTCGACCGGCTCGCGCATCACGTCGTTGTACGACTTGAGCGCAGCATCGACATTGTCGCTGTGTCTCGCGAGTTCGCCCGCGAGCACGTACGCGCCGATGAGCGCGGACGTCGTTCCCTTGCCCGTGAGCACGCTGGGACAATATCCCGCGTCGCCGATCAAAACAACGCGGCCTTTGTACAGCGACGATAGCTTGACCTGGGCGAGCTGGTGCGTGTAAAAGTCGGTTGCGGTGCGCATGCCCGCCAGGAATCTTTCCGTATCCCAGCCCGCCCCCTGGAACGTCTCGGCCCAGACATCTTTCTGCTCTTCCACCGGCTTCTTGTACGACGCCTTGATCTTCTCCGCGTTATGCTGGCTAAAGAGGTAGATCTGCGTCGTGGGGCGGTCGCCATTCCGCAGCATGATGGCACGCTTGTACGGGGCAACGAACAGCTTCGCCAGCGCGTTATCCGCCCCTCCCCTTGGAATAGTAAAATACGCGACTTCCGTGCCCAACTCTTTGAACGCCTCCCTACTCGCCTGCTCCCCAAACGCCAACGTCCTCGTCCGAGAATTCTGCCCGTCCGCCCCAACAACGACATCGAAAGTCCTCGTCTGCCCATCTGAAAACCGAACATCGAGACCTGCCCCCGCTTTCTCTTCCAACCCCTCCACCGTCTTCCCAAACTCATACCTCAACCCCCCCTCCCTAACACCCTGCCCCTCCAACACCGCCCGCTCCTTCAGCCCATGCTCATACAACACCCTCACAATATCCCCCCTCATAATCTCAATCTCATTCGTGAGCCCCAAGCTCGACTCCGTCTTCGCATCATCCGTCTTGACGCCGTAGTGCGCGAGCCGCTCGCCTTTTGCGCCCACGAGCTCGTTGCCTGTCTCTTCAACGCGGTGCTTGCGCATCTCGTCGAGGAGCCCCATTTTGCGCATGATGGGCATGCCTTGCAGTTTGAAGTCGAGCTGGAGGCCGGACGCGCGGAGCGCGGGCGCGCGCTCGACGATGGTGATGCTGTGGGCGGGGTTGGCGCGTTGGAGGAGAGAGGCGAGACAGGGGCCTGCGACGCCAGCGCCGATTATGAGGATGGAGAGCGGGGGCATGGTTGGGGTGGGAGTAGAAGAGTTAAGGGTTGGTTGGTTGTTTGGTGCCGTGTGGTGGTGAGAGCACCCGATTAGGCAGGCAGCTGCGTGAGGTGAGGCTCTGTGTGTAACGACGTGCAAACACAGACACGGCCGTCGAGGTGCAAAGGAAAGAAACCAAAGCCTTGAACCGATGCGTGAGTGGACGGAACCCACCGTCCTCACATCCGCCCTTTTATCCTCTCACACAACTATCAGCACCGCAACAAGTCCGCTTTTGGACATGCAAATCCGACCACATATCCGGGGGCCATGCGTCGGCGCACATGCAGCTCGTGCCACCGAGGGGAGTGCTGACTTACCTGAGGTGAGGCAGGGGTGTTCTGGCTGATGTCGGAGCTTACGGACGAGGTCGCTCGAGACTCTGAGTGTGGCGAATGCGAGATATTGGAGTGAAGTGAAGGGAGTTTGATGCTGGGAGGGGATGGTGGGACGCTGCTCGGGCGCATGTGTACCTTCGAAGGTAGGAAATGGTGCTGCTAGACTACGTATTGCGGATATCTGATGGTGCGCAGGTCTTGGGGTACAATGCTAGTAGGGGTTGTAGGACTAGTTAGGCAGGAGGGGCGCAAGGAGCGAAGCTTCGTGAAGCTTACTTAGATACAAGGCACAAACGTACGTCTACACTGTATAGTGACGGACTCCGATTGATTGATGTCTACCTAGATAATGTGAACAGCGGGTTGGACAGTGTGTCCTCTAGCAATAGGCATCAAGTGCTTGAATGCCATCGATTGCTGTTGAGTGTTACTTGCATCTCAGGAGCTCAACTATTGGGCGCTCCGGGACCAACGCATGGACACGCTTCGTACAACGCATTCAATTGGGGTGTCCATATCTTCGCAATTCGTTCCTGGGCTTTTAGATGTCAGTACAGCTTGTCAACAACCTCTGTCCAAGTAGTAATTGCTTCGCAACCGGGTTGTTGATCCTCTTCCCACAGATTCCGATGCCTTTGCCCAGGGCGCATCTCATCCCCACACTAGACTTTATCCTACGCGAATCCATCCACGCAGAAAACTCGATGCAGTTACTAGCATTTTCCATTCGCAATCCTCATTCAAAGGATACTTGCATGCTTTTTCAGCGGTATCTTGCTTGCTACATTACACGTCCCAAAAGCTAACCATTCGTTATCCTTAACGGTGTCCAGCAAATCCCAGGCTTCCTGCAGTGTCTCGACGAACTTGTAACTCCTAAAGCTCAGAACCGAAAACGCCAATGCCCTTATGCATGTAGATGCAGACGAGAACGCTGGGACTTCCACCAACGCTACTGCTTTTTACGCCAAGTATCGATACGAATCGACCTTTGCTCCCTCGATCCGTTCAAGGTAATCACGCTCAATGAGCGATTCGATGCGCTTCTTGATCATTGATACTTCTGGCTTGAACTGTGCAACAAGCTGACCAATCGTCTCGAGAACCAGCTGTTGGTGCGCAAGCTCTTTGCGTTGTCTATTCGTTGATTAGCACTAATTCAAGATCAAGACGAATTGGAGACATACTTCATGATGCGCACAACCGCAGCCTCGATGACGAAGTTGCGCTCGTCGTCATTCTTCTTCTCGGTCTCTTTTCGCTGTTGGTCGCTCTCGACTTTGTTGCCAACGCTCACAACGCCGACTTTGATCTTCACGAAGTTACCCTTGAATCCCTCGTTGAAGTAGAACTTGTCGGTTGGTTTCACATCTTTGGACATGGGCTCCTTGATTAGGATACGTGTCTTTGGCGCGACAGCAAGCGACTGTAGATTGCGGGCCAGGTCGCTGTGGGGTATATTCGTTTGCGCTTGAATCTCCTCGAATGTCATGCATTGATCGGCATCAAGGTCGTTGAATAAGAGAAGAATGACCATACCATAGGTCGACACGTTGAGCTCATGTCGGCGCTCTTTGAAGGAACCGTCCTTTTGGGGCACCTTGGGAAACACAGCTTTGATGTCAGCAGAACCCATGTTGGGAAGCCATGTCAGCTCTCGTCCGGAATGTTTCTCGTTGTAGAACGCCTCAAATCCACGCTTGACCTTTTCTACAGCAGGTGGATAGTTGCACTTCGGTCGCTTATCGTCTTGGCCCTCTGCTGAGCCACCGAATGACTCCATCGGCCAGGTCATCTTCGTCAAAACGCTGATGCCAAGCTCTATACGCTTCGGGTGGCGGTCCCCGAGGCCTTCAACATGCTTCTTGTAGCCACTCGTAAGCTCAGCAGAAATGAACATGTCCTTGAACATTGCATCGAGTTTTGACGTGAAGCTGGGCCCGAGCTCCTGCTTCATCTTCTCGATCATCTGTTTCTCCACTTCGTTCGATATGGACTTGTTCATAATGAGTCTTCGGGATAGATGCTTCTTGTAATAACGTTCGAACAAATCCTTATCCTGCACGTATTTGATGAGAGTGATGGCTTTGTCGAGGACCATATCGATTTCCATTTCAGTCTTGCCCTTGATGCCCTTTTTCATATTCTCATCAATGAAGAGTGATATATTTTCGGAAGAGCGAGGAAATGAGGCTGAGTTGATGAAATCCCGGAAACTGTTGAACATGGCCGTGTCTAACAGGCCGTCCGACTCGAAGGACTGTCTCCAGATCATGTCGAACTTGTCCTTCAGCGCCAGAACATCCTCAACCCATTTGATAGCAGCGACGGTTTGCAGGTTGGAATTCTTCTCCTGGGCTTGCCGAGACTTGTCACCAGCTTCAGTGGCGGTCGCAGCCGCGGGCGCTTGTGACGCAAGTATAGCATCGTTGTTGATCTCGATGCCCATTTCCATGATGCGCTTCTGGATGGCTCGTGTAACTTCAAGTTTCTTATCGTCCACTCGTGCATTGAGATCGTAGATGAGGTTCAACTCGTCTATCCTGTCGTTGTCGACCATGAAACGGACGCCGCTGTCCATCTCGACTAGATCGTGAATGCGACCTTGAATCAATTCAGCCTCCACTACCGCTCGGATCTTGGATGTGGTCGATTCTAACAGAGTGGCGCGACATCGGTCCTCCTCTTCGTGGATGCGCTTCTTTGCACGCTTGCAGTAAGCGCCAGCATCCGATTCCCGCAACATGAGCTCTGCTTCATCCCGGTAAAAATACCTGCTCGTCTCCAGATATTCCTGCTCGAAAGAGACATGATACAGCCGTTGGTCCTCGGACTCTGGATCGTCGGCGTGTAGCCCATCGAGCATGTGCACACATGACTTTATGGGGTGCTTGTCGATCACGTCGCCGTCCCGTTCCATCTGGATCTGCTCTAGAATGACGCGGTTTAGAAGACTAAGAACAAGACGATCGTCGTCTGCGGAAATCGGGGAGTTGAGAATCTCGTCCCGGAAAAGCACCATCGCGGCGGTGTATATTGAAGGACGACGGTGGTCCTGACAATAGACGCGATCCTTTGCATGTGCCGGGTCAGTAATGGTCGTCTCTGGAGCGGTGCGGGAGGGAGGGCGCGAGGAAACTGACCATATACATAAGCACATCTGCCAGCATGCTCATGCACACTTGATGATCGCCCCATGCCTGCTTAAGGCCCTTGAGAAACTTTTCGCCCGACACGCGACGCTCGTTGGCCGTGGTGCTGGCCATACTCTGCGATTTCGCTAGAAGGTTGGGCGACAGCAGCTGCTGGATGTCGCCACGCACCTCGCTAGCCAGCCAATTCTTCTCAAACTCGTGCACCTTCCTGTACAACTCCTCGCCCTTTTTCTTCAGCACTATCCTATAAGCATGGCGGTAGAGTTCTTCGTAGGACAGGCGGGAGGCATTCTTCGTGTGGATCTCGCGGAAGGCGGCCTCGATGGTCGCCCATGTGTTTTCGAAATCTATCTCGTCACCGTGGAGCCCCTTTGGTACATTAGCCCTCTTGATCGTGAGCGACACCATTCTGGCGAGTGCCGGTGCTGTGGGTTGAGGATAGGCGCGCGTGGGGAGGCGAGGAGAGCAGTATAGCTTGGTAGCGATGAAAGTGAAGGGAGACAACTCACCCTTCGAGGCGGCCGTATCCGCTGGCGTCCTCGCCCTGCAATCATAGTGTCGACTTTCACTTTATGCGTTGCACAGCTTCACTAGTAAGATGCGCGTCGAGGCTGTGTAGTTGGGGGCTCGCTAGCAGAAATAAGAATTCGTTGGGCAGGCCGCAGGCGCTCTCCAGCTGTGAAGGAGCGGATCAGAGCAGAGCGCGCGCTGTCTGGGCGGCGTGAGAGTGAAAGTGCCCAGGTGAAGTACACACAGGTCGGGCTAGACGGCGGGGGTTCAACGGATGGATGCCGCAAGCAGATGGCGAGGTCGGCCCGAGCGCCTCGACCGATTGATTGACCGAACTTCGCCATCCTCCTGAGTTCCTGACTGACTGATGAGCACTTCCCTCAATCGTCGTCGCCGTCCTTCTCAACTGCCTCACGATGCCGCCGATGCCGCCGATGCCGTCTTCTCTACTGCGCTGCCTCGCGCGGCCGCGTGCCCCCCGAGCAGTGCGGACAGCGGTCCCGGAATGCATTCCGACATCAAAGCGACTTTTCCATGCGCCGCGAACGTCGACCCTCGTCCTCGCCCGCCCTTCGCCGATTCTGGTCGAATCTCAACTGCCTCGGATAGCTACAAGATGCAACTCAAGCAAAACGCCGAGCACGTCGACGACAGCGCCCGAGTCGCGGCTGGACCGCGACCAGGTGCCTGCGTACGAGCTCACCTTCACCTGCAAAGTCTGCACTACACGCTCGTCACATCGCGTTTCCCAGCAGGGGTACCATCATGGCACCGTCCTGATATCGTGTCCCGGGTGCAAGAACCGTCACTTGATCAGTGACCATATGAAGGTACCGATTGCGACAGCTGGAGTCGACGTCGCTAACGCGTAGCAGATTTTTTCTGACAAAGCTGTTACTCTTGAAGATATCATGCGCGACAAGGGCAATCTCGTGAAGCGCGGGACCCTCGGTGCTGAAGGGGACGTTGAGTTCTGGGATGACGGGTCCACCTCGCCACGATCCGCCCAATTCCACTCTAATTCTACCACGAAGAGCGACCCTGATGCCCCCGAAGGCACGCTGACCGATCCGCCCGCTTCGTCCAAAGCATCGTAGAGCACACGCCTCGTTGTTACCTGTCAATACCGAGCCTCTCCACTGTAAAATATATGTACATGTACAGCATTGTCGATAACGAGGTGCGAAGATGCAAGATACCCATGACGAGAAGGCATAATCCTAGAGGCCGATCCTTCATTCAATAGATAAAAAACGCGTTTTTACAAGGCTGCTCAACTCGCAATATCTGAATCGTCTGATGAAGGTGCACAGAGAGATTTTGGTCAGTAGGCAGTCGAGACGTCGGAATTTATCCAACTATGAGCGAGTGGGAGAAGTTGTCGTTCGACACAGCCTTTACCAAGGTCTTAGAGACCGATTCATCTCGGCCCTCGCCTTCGAAAGCATAGGCTTGAAATATCGGAACGCCCTCGGTCTCATCAGCGACGTGTTATATGTCAGTTGGATTGCAGGTGACCCGATTATAATGTCGGGCTTCACGCCTCGCCCCTTGTTTTTAAAGTTGGCAAGTATCATCAGCCAACGCTAAGCAACGTGGAAGTGGGAAGAGCACCACGTGGTGAGTGGTAGTGTTGATGTTGGCGGGGGGCGCACCACCTACCACCTACCACCTACCACCTACTAACGGTCCTTCCCCTCAGACATCCATCCCCCACCATCTACCATCAGCAGCTTTTTAGACCTCAGATATGTAATCAACCGGGTATAAAACGCAGAATTGCGGCAGCAGCATCGAGATCACCTATCTTGTGTACGACGGCGCACTTTCCCTCCGACCTTGAAACGAAGCCGCCGACTCCCCTCCCAATATACACCCCCCACTCTTCTCCAGGCACCACGCAACACTTGATGAACCGCACAAGTCGCTCACCACGCCACCACGCCACCACGCACCACGCCTCCCGACCCACCCAATCACACCCCGCACATGAGGTCATATGCGGGGCGCCGCTTTCCCGATCCAGGGCTAGCGCGCTGAGGCACTTGTGCGGCCGCTCGTGGGTTGCGCCCGGCGTTTCGCACAAACTGCGCAGCTGGGACCCTGAGGGGTAGGTATATAAGACGGGAGCTTTCTACTGAGAAAGAACAATCGTACCTACTATCCATCTACCACAAGGTCGTCAGAAAACTTGATTCGAATACCCTTCTTACCAAACCGGGTCGATTCCATCTTGAGATATTCTTGAAGACTTTTCACCATGGGCAACTGCGGATGTGCTTCGTCGAATACTTGCAACTGCGGGTCTGCATGCACTTGCGATAACTGCCCTGTACGTTTGTTTTGAGTCGTGCGTGTGAGTCGATGCTGATGGGTTGGGCAGCACAAATAAGCGGGTCGCTGCGTGTTGGCTAGGTTGTTGAGCCATGTGAAGAGTGGGTGAGTACTTGGTTCGCTTCTCAAGATGGGAGGAGTGGTGCTGACCATGGTAGGAAACGGAGTCATGGTGTGGTCGGGTGAGGGAGATGGGATGTGGAGAGTGGGCTAGAGTTGGCTTCCTGATACCTCTGTCATTACTTGGCCTTGCCATGCATGCTGTTGAGATTACGGAATATAAATTATATCGTCTATGCATTTCGATCGTTGGCAACCTGCCCGCTCCAAGACGTGAACTGTCACTGTCGTGTTACCACGTCGCCAGAGCACGCACTATGGTGTTTGTCGAATAGCAACTGGACACTTCAATGGTCCGTACGCAGTGTGACCTCGATGATATAATGTCAACGCAAGCCGTCGGAACCCAGTAGTCTCCCACCTCAACCACAGCACACCGTCACCTCCTCCTGCAAGCGATCGCGACCACCCTGTCGTACGTTGAGGGCCTCCCAACCGAATATGAAGTACCCGATATACGCCCCGATGAAGATGCAGACGAGGATGTAGCCATTGTAGTACATGGCCAGCAGCATGATGAAGTAGGCGACTGCAAACTGCAGCATATGCAGCAGCGCGCGGATAGCCTGTTGGAAGACGTTCGGGCGAAATTTCTGCTGAGGAGCGACTGCGCATGCGGTAGCGTTCGCAAGCTTCTTGTTGGCGGAATCAGAGGACGAGACACGGTCAGCGCTGGCACTGGCGAGTGAACGTGCGTGCTGCTTTATGATGTAGCCATCGTATTCTTTGCCGGCGCGGCGGAGGAATTCGAGGGCGAGGACGAGGAAGATGACGCCAATGCAGGAGCCGGCGAACATGCCTTTGGACGTGTTCTGCCATGTGCTGGAGATGAAGCCTGGCCTGCGTTAGAACAGATGGAGACCGACAGGGTGCAAGAGTCAGGAAAGCAACTTAGAAAGCAACTTACAGGTATCCACGGTATTCCAGTTCCACAGCATCTGTGGAGTATCGTTAGCTCAAGAACTCTTTGCGCGGCGTAGGCGTCGTACACTGATCTTGCATGGGTGTGCGCTACCACTGCCACCACCCATATCCATACCGCCGTGGTCCATACCACTCATAGCCGTGCTCGCGGGTGCCGCAGCCGATGCCGTCGGGGAACCCATATCCTGTAAGGTTGTGCGATAAGTATCTGTTTCGTATGCAAACGCATCTTCGCTTAACTTACCATGGCCGTCATGTGTGAATGGTCCGTCATTGTTCACGGGTTTCGATTCTTGGGTGAGGGTCAATGAACTGAGGCTGGAGTGAAACTGATGAAACAGACAACAGTGGGAGGGCAATTTGAGAGGTAGATATAGCAAACGCCGCAGCGCAGTGGCGCGCGTGAATGAGCAAGTTTAGGGAACTGATCCCGGCGAATGCTATTGGAAATGGCGCTAGCAGATGCAACCGTGAAGGAGCATGCAGTGTGCATTGTGGGATCCCGGATGATAGGAGAGGAAGGAGCGACTCGCGCGAGTTTGCTATCCAAGGTCAAAGACGATGCGACCACGGGAGAGATCAACGATATCATGGGTCCAAGGGTGTTTACAATTCGTGTCTTACCAGCGCCAGCACACATCCTAAGGCGGTGGGACACTGTGAGTCTGCAGATTCCGCAACACCAGCAAGGTGGTTCGACGACGTGCTGTGCCAATCTGTTGGGGGTAACTTGCGCGTATGCACTCACGAGGCGTCCCAACGGGGGGCAAAGGCTGAAGCTAAGGTCGCTCAGCGGCGCGTTCCTGCGTGAGCACATTCAAACAGGTGATTGAGTCTTCTTGTATCTCCATGGCTTTAGTCGTTATACCCTGCAGCGGGCCGCTTTTAGGCGCATTCTTGCTCTGCAGCGTAAAGGCCGCATAGATTAAGAGAACGTGCGATAGATGACTGATTGATTAAATCTCGCTGTCGGGCGCTGCCGAGAGCTACCCATGTCGCGCGTCGTCGTCCATCGGAACGCCAAGGAAGATCTTCCTCTCTCTTAAAATGCGTGGATTGTAGCCTTGCGGGACGCAAGTCTGTGTTGGTTGTCCGATGAGTGAAGTCTTCAAGGGCTGCTGGTTCGGGTTCGCAGTTCGCAGGACGATCAAATTGGGTGGAGCCACGTTTCTCCGACGCCGATGGGCTGATTAGCTCGTACACACTTCACCTTTCTACACATCAATCTCAAAGTGGATGTTTCATTAATGAGCGCCGTTATATCAACCTTTAGCTCGTTCATTATAAGCACAATCTGTGATACAACATCGGGAGCTGATTGGTGACTGCTAATTTATCCATCCGAACAAGGACCACTATATCTGAACATTCCTTTGCTTTTGTCGTGAGAGCCTCTAATCGTCTTCGCATTCGAGAAATGAACAGACGGTATGACGCTGCTACTCGTTTTGTCTTCTTGCGGAACTACTGAAACATGTTAACGCAGGCGGTTGCGTCTGCAATCAGCACAGATGCGGATGTGGCATCGAGGGCACTCAAGTATAAAACGCCGATGTCCCCTTGCGCATATCTCACACTGTAGCCGGGTCATTCCGTTGCCCTCGACCCGATTGAGCCAGCCAGGATGAGTGCACTCGTCATTCTCGCGAAGGTTCTCTCGAACAGCTGCCACGCGGCGATTAACCTCGATGTTGGGAAGGATGTGTGGTCCGGCATCTCGACCCACTACCTCCTGGGCGCGTCTCACCAATCGTTCCTCGTTCCACTGGTCACATCCGCATTCTTTCCAGCGTTGGCCGCAGACGTAGCAAAACTGCGCCCCGCATTTGCAACTTCGGGTCGTTAGTGTTGGTGAATGGGAAGGCGCAGTGAATACTTACGTCATGTGATTGCAGCCTATGTCCAACTCCACCATGGAACGGCACGAATAACAGCGTTGCCAGCCTTGAGCATGAGCCAAAGTTAACGTAGCCTGAAGCGCCGGATCCGCTGGGCAGTCATTGCCCTGATGATACGCGTTCTTGCACATTGAGCATGTAGCACTTCCGCATGTGCCGCATTCTGCTCGTCCCACCTGTATGTGATGCTTCGGTATGAACTGACCACAGTGGGCGTTGCTGCAGTATGTTCTGTCCGTGGTCGAGAACTCATCTTCGGCTTCGCGAAAGGCTTTCAGCTCTCCTGGAGATAGAGCTGCGCTCACGAGCTCAAGCGGAATAGGCTCCCGACAACACCGCGGAGGGAAGAGTTCTTCATCCATGATTGCGCGCAAGAAGAGACCCTTCAAGCATTCGTTGCAGTAGCGATCACCGCAAGGGAGACCAGCGGTAGATGCCATTTTGAAGTTGCCAAAACAAACATAGCATTCATACTCTTGGGCCAGCTTGCGGAGCACTTTGGCCTGTCGTTCCGCGTAGGAGACTGACGGTCCCGCTTCCGACTCTTCATCTGAGAACTCCAAGTCTAGTGCCAGACCGAGTGGCTGTACTGCATTCGGAGACGGACGGGAGAGTAGCTCTTCTGCATTTGTTCCTTCCTCGCACAGGCTTTTGGCGAATCGTCTGTCTTCTACAGCCTGCTCCTCCGAGCCGACGAGCTCAGCAATCGCCTGCGCGTCCGAATCGATTGCGGAGGCAACGCTATGGGCTAGTTTGGCGTCTCGGAGAAAGCTGAGGTGCGTTGCGATCTCTGCCTGGAAGCTTTCGCGAGCCACTTTACCATCTGGAGGATTGTCAACGAGATATTTGCCTTTTCCAGATTGGTTGATAATGCCGACTTCTTCAAGTTGCAACGCGAGCGCTGTGATTTCGTCGTCTAGAAGGTCTGCATGGTCGGCCCCAACCGCACGCACGGCGGCCATTTTGGTACGTTTCGGTTGACGAGTCAGACGTGAATTGGTTCAAGAGAGCCTAAAGTTGAGGTTGAGGTTGAGGAGGACGAGTGTGGGTGGTCTGTTGATGGAGCGATTCCGAGCGAACAAGCGATTATTTGTAAAGGGAGGGAGAGAAATGTAGTTCTTAGCATTCGAGCAGGGCACCGAAGAGTGCACGGCGATGAAGAGTCCCAACGAAGCAAAGAAAATCGGAGGGGCATTAGGTATTTATGTGGAGTATGTGTGCACATGTTTGTGCACATGTTGTGGAACCACCGCTACTGCAATATATGTTATGCGCGTTAACTCCGCGTTACACAAAATTATGTCATTGACCTTTTATAAAGTGTTCGAAGGCGCTGTGCGTTATAATATTTCGCAGATTCTGCTTCGTGGCTTGTTCTCCCTTCCTATAATAGGCAAAAAATAAATACTAAGCGCTAGATACCTCCTCCAAGTAGGTGCGGCACTACAAAAAAATATATATATCAAACTAAGCCTGCCAAATAAAGCAAAAAAAAAAGAACAAGCTCTTAGAATATTTGTCACCAGTAGTTGCGACAACACCCACCCACCCACACTCTCTAAAAAAAACATCAAACAAAAGTCTGCTCAAAAAAGTGGCAAAAAAAGCTCTCCGAGGCAGAGGCCACCCTGGCGGTGTCCTGGCATCCTACTCCGCGGGAGAGTGAACTTCTTCAGTCCATGTGCCGCAACCCGTACATTTTCAGAGCATTGTCCCGCATCGAACCGACGCCCTCTGTCGGTCTCGCTTGAGGGTTGTTGAACGACTGCCAGCCTGTCATACGCGGTTTGTTTGTACATGGAGGTTTTTTGATTTTTTTAATATATATAGGGGCGCTTGAAGAGGTAGGATAGGGATTTTGGGCGGGATTTGTGGGTGTTGTTTTGGGGTGAGGCGAGGTGGTGTGGCGGGGCGGTGTGGCGGTGGGTGGGCTTGGGAGTGAATGCAGCGAGTTTGGATTTTTGTGGGTGTTTTTTAAGCGAGAGGGTTGTAAGATTGTGTGTTGGAGTTGGTTTGAGGTCGCTCTGCTTGTCTTGATGGTATGTTTGTGCCAGGGCTTGCGTTCCTGCTTTTCTTTTGTGCACCACGTTTCCTGCTCGTATAACGTCGTTCGTAGCCCAAATAGCATATTTTAATGTCATGCATACTCACCCAACCAGGTAGAATGGGGGCATCAGACCGCCCTGCGTCATTCGCCTTTAAGGAACAGCATACCTAGACCTAGGCATGTACGAATCTCGGCATCAGAAGCCAACACGATTGACCTGAGATCACGATGCAAGTGGCTTACCGCTAGGGTGTCCACAAGCAATCTTACCAGCTCTTTCCAAATTCAATGACGGAGAAGGTGCGGGTTGGACGAAGTGAGATTCAATAGAATCGAGAATAGCATCTCGTGGCAACTCTGCAAAACATAAAACACAAGCATGCGTGAGTTGAAGTTCATCTTAAATGCGACAAAGAAGAAGAAGAGAAGAATAAAATAGTAATTTAGCTCATGCATTCTGTCAATTCAATCCCGGAGAGTGCGCAGAACTTCGACGTAGAAGCGTAAAATAGAGGGATATCACATGCATCAAAAAAATTGACGGGGAGACAGAAGTAATAGAACAACGCAGCAGGGATAACGTGGACGTGGTGGTGTGTAAGAGTGAGGATGTGTTGACTTCGCAGGAGGTGCGAAGTCTCTATGTGAGGCTTTACCGTTATGAGGTTAGTTAATATTTGGATGAGATATTGAATGGAAGGAGCACATACCGCAGGGGACGCATGTCGCAGCCCGGTCCCTTCCGGCATGTTGATTGTGTAAAAGAAATTCACACCTCGACTCATTGGAGGGGTCAAAGCATGATTTGGGAAAGCCGACGCCTCAACCAGCCACGTGACAGCGAGGCAACAGCCTCCATGTTTCCTGGTATGTTTCCCCTACCGCTACTATGGCCGGCTGACGTCCCTCTTGGTGAGAATATCCAAAGGAAAACACACACATGTTGCCCCTACCTTTAGTAAAAAATCCACTGAGGTAGAAACTACCACCAAGGCACACTAATATAGTCAACATTCCTCTTCTCGAGGTCTTCATCCTGCTGCGATCTCTTCTCACAAACCTACCCTTAACACCAGTAAGAAGGCAGTACTCGTCATGAAGAAAATACATATACAAATAACACTAAACAAGGCAGTAAAATCACCAGCAATATAGTCGGCACTTATCCGCGCATGCAAACCAAAAGCCATAACAGCAGAATCCATTTCCAATCTAGTGAGGGTATTGCATTGCTCTAAAGTCCATGCTCCGTCCAACCGCAAACGCAAACGCAAACAGAAAACAGGCGTAAAGCAAAAGATACCGATGGTAGACAGAAATATAATGCAACGGGAGCACCAAGGCAAATCAGCAAGCGTGCCTTCCATACAACCAAAGACTGGAAACAGGACGTTGAACGCCGAACGACACCCCAGTATAAAAAAGTGAAATATATTGGTCCCATACAATATGGAAATCATGACGCCATACATGCGCCCGTGGGGAAATAAAAAGCGTTATGGGAAGAAAAGAAGAAGAAATAGAGTAAAACATATTCGAAAGGTATTCAAATACTGTAACAATAGGGACAGCAGCGAGAAGCAGCCAAGCAGACAACAGCAGCCATACAGAAAAATAAAGATTTGGATACTCACTGAGTTCTTAGCACACCCACTGCTTTCCATCTCAGCGTTATACCGTGTACCCCACGTGCGCGAAGTATTCTTCATGATAGAAAAATTTGGATACACACTGACGCCAAACGCCCGACTTGAAGGAGAAGCTCGAAACAAGCTTTGCTAATGCCACTGTACAGGTTGTGATAGTAAAAGAGTAGAGGAGGAGGAACACAAATAGCCGGACGTACATGGAAAGGAGACGAGATGTAAGAGAACAATGTATCAGAACGAAAAAAGTACTTGGTCCGCATCTTCGGTAGCATCGTAACCTCAGAGCCGTGTTTAGCCCTCGTTCAATGACCCAACTGTCCCCCGCAATGCCTCTATCCCACTCTTTCCCTCTCTTGGTGCGATCGCCGTTGCGTAAATCTCCAGTAGAAGCCGCCAAGGTTATCGAGATGGGCGATCCGTCGTCATCGGGTCTTCCTAATAGTATACGCTATTTCCGCATCAATAACGCCGAAGTAGCCCTTTTATACAAAACGTATGGCCCCGGCTGGTATTATACAAGGTCAACTCGCCGGAGAAGAAAGCTCACGAGCCCTCAACTTGTCGATTAGTAAACAAACACACCTGCAAACAGCGTCAAACACCCTCAGTAGCGGAATCGCTGCTCTCGCTATGGCTCGAACGCTCTTTCTTATGCACGTTCCGCTCATGCTCGTCTCGTTTGTCCTTGCGGGTACCAAAGCTGCGGCCCCGTCCGCCGGTCTGGGCGTGAGCCCTAGGGCACCCGTTGACGCTGCAGTAGTACTGTACTCGGTGGCGCGCATGCGTTTGGTCGTGATGCCGGCGTAGGTCGGCCATGCGGCCGAAGGTAAGGTCTTTGCAGTCGGTCTTGGAGCATTTGAACTTCTTCTTGTCGTTGAAGACTAGGCCGATTGGTTCGTCGACGCGGACAAGTCGTTGGTGGCGACGTGGCACTCGGATAGTGGGGGTGGGGAGCGGCGGGGAGTAACGTGGGGTCGGGGCAGTGATGTTCATCGGGGCGGTCGAGTAGGCGGAACTGGCCGGGTTTAGCTAGAGAATAGGCAGGCTTGATGCGATGGCTTACTTTGTCAAGGCAGCAAAAGATGTTTCTTGCTGATAGTTCAACTCTGACTGGCTAAGTGAATCTGCAACGGAGCGACGTGGTGTGGGTATCTGGGTGCTGGACAAACTATCGCGCTTGCAGTTAGAACGTGTACTGGAGAGCGCTGACCAAAAAGGGTTTCCAAAGAGTGGAGATCCTGGGGCGGGTGCTGATCTTGGCAAGGGTTGATATGGTAATTCAAGGCTTGGACGCGAGGTTTCCCCGTGGATCCTACTAAGGGGACAACTTCCGGTATAGTAGTGGGACGCTGAGGCGGTCAGAGCAAAATGTGTATGAGGAAAATATCATGTCAGGGCATACTGTTTAGCATGGCACATGACGCGTGATAGAAACAGCCAGGAGGAAGTGCAATCGACAGAATTGCCTAGACGAGGTTGATCCTGGAGATCCGCCAGTTTTGTTGGCAACAAAAGCTTCGAGGAACGAATCATGAGTCACTACGGGCTTTGCGAAGTTTCGAAGGACAAGTGGGTCGATGTCGGCTCCTGTACGGATGTGTTGCGTGTTGAAAGGCGTCTTAGGATCGCATGAAACACGCACGGTGTTGTCGAGGGTAAAGAGGTATGAAGGGTAGTGACATGGTAGATTTAACAAATTGCTCCACCGATCGTCCCAAAGTGGAAAACGAGGGGGTAGCGTAGTTTATTAGTCGCAGAACACTGAATCCGCATAGGTGAGAGTCCTCGGTTCGTACGATAATAGCATCTCCTTTCTTTTGCCGTGATATTGGCATCTTTCCGATGACTTTTCCGTTCAGATGACTGATGGGGGAATGAGAATGAGATTTTGTCGGACCCACCTTGTGAAAAAAGCAACCGGTTCACTTGCTTACCATACTTTACCTTAACCTAAGGGGAGGAAACGGCGTCCAGACGGGGGAGCGGTAGCGGTGGTTTATAGTACTCTAAGCGGGCTTTGGCCATTTCCAGGGCTCCTGTCTCGTCACCAGGTGAACGAACGGACGGTATGATGCTTGAGACGTGTCAGGTGCTCAGCATATTGAAGGAATGATGACGAGTGTTGGTTCAGCATCGAAATAGTATCTTGATGATCGACTCCACGGTGTGGGATTAGCCTCATTAGACCGGCCAAACGCCGTAGCTGGGCCTGGGAGAAAGTCCGGTGGGTCCAAGGTTAAGGTATACACGACAGTCGTCTGAAGCCGCTGTAAAGATAGCGCTCAGTTGCCATGATGGATACCGAGTCAGAAAAGCAGGCCGAATAGTACCGGGGAGTGTGGTCAAGCTCCTATGGTGGGTTTAACGGCCTGGCAATCCGAGTGTGGCTCCGTTAAGTGTTATTCAGAAATGAAACTGAATAAGGCGAGAAGCAGTCGATGAGCTTCCTGCGTTGTAGTACGAAAATGATGCGGAGTCTTCGGTCGTGGATTAGGATCTAGGCAATAGCGGGGTACGAAGTCCCATGACAGTCGATCCGCGGCAACCTTGATGGAACAGCCTCCGAGTGTTATGGAGAACAAGTTCCATCCAGTAGTGTCCAGTCTGTGGTAGGAAGTGCGGCCCTCATCAAGGATCCAAGGCATAGTACTTCATCTATTCCCTGTGAATGGCATGATAGTATAAAGGGCACTTACTTCTCAGAATTGTTCCTCGATCTCACCACACCGAATCCATCATGAAACGAGATGCCGCCATAATCCGCAGTGTACGCGTAATTGAAGCCGGAATTGGAAACACTGTGAGCGAATGTGGGAGAGACCGGTGAGCTCGACAGCATGCTGATTGGGCCAGAACCAAAGTAGCCAGGCTGCAGCCCACCTGCAGAAGGCTGAGGCACGGCCTGCCGGTGAGCTGTAGTGGGCGAAATCGGTGAACCCGAGTAGCTAGAGCCGCGAGATCTCGACTGGTGCTTCTGATCGAGTTGATTGTAGGTTTGCTGGATGTTGTGAAAGGGACGTCCGTCAAGTTGATTGAAGGAGATGTCCATGGATGGTGAAGTGACGCAAGAACGAACAAGTTACGATTGGAACAAAGAAAGCGAGGTCAGAGAATTGTCTGGAGGGGCGATCGAGGAGGATGGGACGATAGCGAGATGAGTGAGGCAGCCTATGTATACCTTCGGTGTAAGGGCAACGTGCCCTACTGGCTCGAGAAGGACTTCGCTTGGCAAGCCACAGCCTCCTTGCGCGATTATTCGACAAGGCAGACGAGCAGGTAAACATCTGGCGCTCCACACATGTACTTCACAGTAGAAAAGCTATCCCGTGTTCACGTGCTATGCGGCCAACCTCGGAGCCTTGGAAGGGTTACACTACACGGTAGGCAGCTTCTATGAGCTCTGTGAGTGGCCCTCGTCCGCCTCACCTTTTTACTGTATATGTGGCTCTGCACACCGCTTGACCGACTTTAGCTACCTGCATTGCATGCTCGGTACGCAATTTGACTGGGTAATGTCAAAAGAGGACCGAATCGATCGACCGGCTCCGGCCGCTAACTGGCCAACTTCCACACCTTGACACTGGAGTCTCCACCCGTTGACAATACCTTGCCTGATGTTCCCCACGCGACACCTGTGACACCATCTTTGTGTGCGTTCATTGCCTTGATCCGTTTCCCCGGATCCTCCACGCTCCACACCATGACACTTGTGTCTAAGGAGCCGCTCGCCACGAATTTCGCGCTGTTATCCCACGCGAGAGAAGTGATGCGCGCAGTATGGGCAGACCACCTGTCCGTGATGATCTTCCATTCGCCAGAAGTTTCAAACGCGTATACTTTTCCGTTGTTCGCGCCCACTGCAATCCGCTCGCCAGAGGCGGAGAACGCCAGAGCTGATACTGGTGCCGTGGCACGACGCAGTTCTATGCCAGTGTCTTTAAGCTCGTTACCAGATAGAGTGTAGATGTGCACTAGCTTGTCATCGCCTCCCACAGCGACACTAGATCCGTGCGCAGCTACAGACGTGGGAGCGTACTTGACAGACAGTGAGCTCGTCTTGCTACCTCCCGAGTATACTGAAATTGAATCGGAAGACGGCACCAAAACGACATCTGATGTCGCGGCTATGCCTTTGGGCTGAAACTTGAGCTCGTTTGCGGCTCCTGTGAATATCTTGTTGGGAACCGATATAGACCGCAAGGTATCATCCCAGCCAATGCTAAGCACATCAGCCTCGCTCTTAGAGTCTGAGGTAGCAAAGCCTGCCACATAGTTGGAGTGGCCATCGCCGTCGACCTTATCCGCAACGCCCGCATTAGTGTCCCACGCGAGGACGCGGCCGTCATAGCTGCCAGTGAAGAATGTCGACCCTGAAACAGTCGCGGCTGTGATACTCTTCTGGTGGCCGCGGACGACGCGAGTGGGGTTGGGGTTGCCGTCGACAAGATAATTGAGGTTGCCTTCCAGGTCGACACTGACGATGAGCCCGTCGCTGCGGCCGGCGGGCCAGACTACGCCGACTTGCTGATCGGGAACACTGGGGACGCCCTCTTCGCCCATCCTCCAAGTTTGGATGGCTTTGCCGGCTTCCGGATCCCATATTCGAACGGTTTGGTCCGCACTCGCCGTCACAAACCGCTTGGAGTCTGTTGCCCATGAGATGCCGAAAATACTACCAGTGTGCACACCTTCGCCAACCTGGCCCTTGGCCTCTCCTGTCCGGCCATCGTATAGCCAGATACGCTTGTCTGCACCTACGCTGGCAAAGACCGAGCCGTCAGGGGCGAACGCAGTGCCGAAGACGAAGCGATTGTGTTGCCCTCTGAGGCTGGTGTTAAACTTGAATGGTGCGCCGTGGTAGAAGACGAGACTGGTGTCATCGGAGCCGGTGGCGGCACGAAGAGGCCTTTGCTGGCGGATGGAGACGGTGTTGATTTGCGAAGAGTGACCGGAGATTTCTCCCACACTGTTCCCGCTATCGGCTGTGATGCAGTGGCCGAACCGCTCCTTTCCGTCACCAACCGCGATGATGCGCTGCGAGTCTCCGTCCCATGCCAGATCGTTGATACGGCCAGCAATGATGTGGTATTCGCCTATGCTCCGTCAGCCTCACTCCCGACACCCTGGACGCTGCCTCGTGGCTGCCCACACAGCCTAGCTACCCGTACCCTTTGTAGCCCCTTCGCCGACGCAATCCCACACGCGCACTGTGCCCGAGGCGTCTCCGCTAGCGACGTAAAAGCCGGATGGTGCGAACCGCGCGACCGTGGTCTGGGCCGTGTGCTGTGTGTACTGTTTACTGACGGCGGGGTTGTCGATAGACCGTAGAAAGACGGATTTGCCAGCCTATAGCGAGGCGTTAGATTCTAGGGCTTTCCCGCAGCAGCCACGCTTGCTTACCGCGTACGCTATCCGCTCGCCTTTGAGGTCTGTCGAGAGCGGCGTTGGCTGTCCTCGTTGGGTCGTAGGGGATGCCGCCCAGATGGCGTCTGTTCTCATCAACCTCAGATTCATGTGCGGGGCATGCAGCGTCTACCGGAAATAAGTGACATCGGGGACGTATGACTATGTTTTTGAGAAAGAGGAGAAGTAGGATTTCAGGAATACTGGTTGCGTCTGCGTGTTAAATGCAACTCAGAGGCGAAGTTGGAGGCTGCGTCTTCGTCAGACCCCGGTTTCAGCATTCCATCAGCCCCTCGTTTGGCGGGGCAAGGCTCTGTACTGTTGGCCTGCGTATTGCCCGGGCAGGTACAATTCACGGATACGTGTGAGGCTAAAGCATTCAGTCGTTCGATTGAATACTAGAAAGAAAAAGATGTCTCCAGTACAGATTGCGGGATAGGGCCTGCACCTACCTGGGCGGGCACCTGGGCACCTGCATGATGATATTCACGTGATCACGCTAGCGCCTTCGCGTCAGTCGTGGTCCGTCGCGTCCAACTTCGCGTGTCGCCCAGAGGAAGCACAGCCATCCATGGATGCCCCATCATCATCATGGACGACGAGAAGAGCGAGAGGAATTTCCACCATCCTTTCGAACCATATGGCATCCAGAAGCAATTCATGAATGCCGTCTATGACTGCTTAGAAAATGGCAACGTCGGCATTTTCGAATCACCCACTGGGACGGGCAAATCACTCAGCCTCATCTGCGCATCTTTAACCTGGCTGCGCCATTACAAGAGACGGAATTTCGAAGACGGCTTCGCCGCCGACGCGCAAGATAGTGAAGAGCCCGCGTGGATTCTTGAGCATGCTCGCAAGCAGAAGAAGCAGGCCGCTCTGGCTCGTAAACAGGAGCTTGAAAGTCGCATCGCAAAGATCAAGGCCAAAGAGAAGAAGGCTAAAGATCGCTTTTCAAATGATGGACCGCGGGCCAAGCGACAAAAGATGACATCCAACGATGCGGCTGATGAAGCAGAGGAAGCGCAGTTCGCTCTAGACGACTACGAGAGCGATCAAGAAGGTGCTAGCAACCGCAAGTCGCGAACTGTCAACGAGTTAGGCTTGTCGGCGGAAAACCAAGCACTTATGGAGCAGCTAGGTTATTCGATGAAGCAGAAAGAAGACGATCCTGAAGAGGTTCCGGATGAGATGAAAATCTTTTTCTGTTCGAGGACGCATTCTCAGCTGACACAGTTCTCAAGCGAGCTGAGACGCGTTAAAATGCCTCCAGCCATTGTTCCAGATGTTTCCGCTGAGACGGCAGATGAAGACTCCCTGATAGAGGATGTAAAACACCTCACTCTGGGTTCACGCAAGATCCTCTGTATCAACCCCAAGGTCACCAGGCTACGCAACGCAACCGCCGTTAATGAGCGATGCATGGAGTTGCAGCAGCCTAGCACTTCAGCCGAGTGTAAGTGTCCTTTTGTCCCCACCAAGGAGAACCAGGCTTTAGTGAACGAGTTCCGCGATCATACGTTAGCGAAGATCAGAGATATTGAAGACCTGGGTGCGTTGGGCAAAAAGCTTGGTGTCTGTCCATACTATGCTTCCCGCCCTGCGACGAGATATTGTGAGGTGAGTCGGACTTAAAATGGAGGAGAAGATGTTACTAATAATTTCAGATTGTCACTCTTCCATATCCCTTGTTACTTCAGAAGTCCGCTCGTGAAGCGCTTGATCTGTCGCTCAAAGATCACATTGTCATAATCGACGAAGCGCACAACTTGATGGATGCGATAGCAGGAATATACTCTGTTTCCGTAACCCTCCTTCAGGCACAAGAAGCGCGCACTCAACTCACAATATATCTGCAAAAGTTTCGAAACAAGCTCAAAGGGAAAAACCGAGTGTACGTTGCACAAATACTTCGCTTGATTGATTCAATCATCACATACCTTCAGTCGAAGACAACCAATGCGAAGGCTTCCGATGGGGTTGTTGACGCTAGCGCATTGTTGGCAGGGAAAGGCCTTGACCAGATCAATGTATACAAGCTCAACACCTATCTGCAAGAAAGCCGGCTAGCTCGTAAGGTTGATGGCTACACGGCCTATGCAGCACAGTCGCAAGAACCGGGTTCAAAATCGGCTGGAACTCAAGGCCCCAGACAGACTATGCCTGTACTGACTCAAGTCCAAGCCTTTCTCATGGCTTTAATGAACCCTTCGGATGAGGGCCGCTTCTTCTACTCGTCGGAAGATGGAGGTAACATGACACTGAAATACATGCTTCTGGACCCGACTTTTCATTTCAAGGATGTGGTAGAGGATGCACGAGCGGTTGTTCTAGCGGGAGGAACCATGTCACCGGTATGTCGATCGTATGCAGTTGGGGAGTCTATCGCACAGGAACTAACCTACCACAGATGAGTGACTACGAAAACCACTTACTTTCGTATCTGGACCGGTCAAAGATCAAAACCCTCTCGTGTGGTCATGTCATACCGTCATCGAGCCTGCTCGCAATTCCAGTTGTTCAGACTTTGCGAGGGAGTGAATTCGATTTCACCTTTGAAAAGCGCAACTCGGAGCAAATGGTAAGAACCTCACCTACCGCTTCAGGGATGCGCTAACTATATTGCCAGATGACTGACCTGGCACATGCCATTACGGGCGTTGCACAGCATGTCCCTGATGGTGTCGTCGTTTTCTTCCCGAGCTACTCTTATCTCGACACGTGCATTGCCGCTTGGAAACGTATCCGTCCTGCGCCACAATCCGCATCAAGTGCACCCTCGCTCTGGGACTCCATGCTCAAAATTTAAAGCCAATATTCCTTGAACACAACGCAGCCAAGCCGCGTCATCGGAGAATATCCCATCTACTAAGGAAGATGCCAGGGATTCGGTTTTAAGTGCTTACAGCAGCGCCGTAGTAGATTCGGGTAAAGGGCGCGGCGCCCTGCTCTTCGCTATCATTGGCGGCACGTTATCTGAAGGCATCAATTTCAGCGACGACTTGGGCCGCGCCGTGCTCGTTGTTGGGCTGCCCTTTCCGAATCCTCACTCGGCAGAATGGAAAGCAAAGATGCAATACATCTCGTCCAAGGCAGCTGGGCAGGGGCGCGATGGCAAAGCGGCAGCACGGGACTTTTACGAAAATGCGTGCATGCGCGCTGTGAATCAGAGTGTGGGACGAGCGATTCGACATCGTGGCGACTACGCTTCTATCCTTCTACTTGATCGACGGTATAGCACGCCGCGCGTTCAGGCTAAGCTGCCCGGATGGATTCGGGATAGTCTGACCCAATGGGTGCGGCGTGCGAGAGGTGGAAAAAAGGCTGCACGCTTTCTTTGCGGGGAAGCATGGTTAGGTTTTGTGTGCTTCTATGTGTGCGTACGGACACTATGAAGTTGCCACTTTTGGCGGAAGGAAGATCGTCAGGTCGGTATGATAGGTTGCGGGTGTGGCTTGGAGTGGTCACGACGTTCCCACGCCGTTACAAGCGAGCTACGTATATATTCCGACTCTGTTAATGTGGAGATGATGGACTACGGTATCCGGGTATGCGTTGGCCGTTGAAGCCGCTAGGGCCGCGACCAGTAACACTCTCCATCTCTTTTAGGTCTCGTAGCTTCAGGAAACGATCGTCGCGCACACACGGGATATCTCCCTCCCGCACACCGATATGCCCGTCAGCTCCAATTGCCAGACTCCCTTGGTCGGAGCCAGACTGGAAGATTGTCAAGACACTCATCTGCCGGAAACGCATTATATACAGGAGCTATACACCGACAAGGGCCCTCGATCACCCCCACATTGGCCATGTTGAACACACCTGCACGCCTATCACGCACCTCTGCCCAGGTTTCCCGCCCGAGATGTGGGAACGTCTAAAGTGGAGTGGGGCTTCCAGAGTTATCACGCTGCAGGACATAGATACTTACGCCTGAACCTTATCTCGACTTACGCAAGGGGACGGACTTTCGCCGCGTCGTAATCGCATCGCGTTGTATCGCCACCGCACATAAACAAGCACCAGATCGCCAGCCAGTCCGTCGGTCCACACCTCGTATTTACCTCGTGTAGACCACCCCAAACCACCAATGCCAGCATGTCGGACACCAACAACGCAGACCCAAACGCCTTCCCGTCTCTCCCTCCCTCCACACTGCCCTAAAGGTAGCTGACCTCGAAAATCCCTTCGGCGACGCACTCCGATCGCACTCGACCACACCCACACCCACCCCCTCCGACTCTCCCCAACGGAGCAGCAGCACACCAACGCCTCCCCCCACCCCCTCTCCAAAGAAGCCAAATCGGCATCATCACCGGTACCGTCGTCATCGCCTGTCTCCCTCCTCGACTTCGCCCTCTGCTTTCTCGACTGTCGCCGGCGCCAAAAAGCGCACAAAGCACGCCGCCAGCAGCAGCAGCAGACTCGCGACGCCGAAGTCGCAGTCTTGGAAATAGAGATGCGGAGCGAGCAGCCTAGGGCCACGCCGAAGCGCGGACTGTGGGACCATTTGAGAGTTGGGTCGGCGAGTGGTGAGGCAGGGAATTTGGTTGCGGATGGTGTGCCTGGGGAGGGGCAGGAAGGTGTGCCTAGGGGGGGTGTGGGGAGTGGGAGGGTGGGGGGCTGTGAGGGCGCTTGGGAGAGGGGGTGGAAGGCCGAGGGATAGGAATAGTGTTGGGTCTTCGGTGCCTAGTTTTACATCTACGGTTGGGGGGAGACCCGTTTTGCCACGGGGGTTTTTGGGTGCTGGGATGAGGAGATGAACGGCTTTGGTGGGTGGGGTCAGATAGCTCTGGGTGTACTGTGATTACTCGTCCGACTGTATGTGTGTTCGAGTAGCTCTTGAACGAAACGAGTCAGGTCCCCACATGCCGGAGAACAGTGTTGACGAAAACTGGGCACTTTAAGTAATCAGTAGTGTTACCCCTCGACATGTAACACTGGACCAGAATGTGTGAGGAATTGCTCGAAACCGCTGTAGGGCGTTCAGCCGGCGACTCTCGGGATCCACTGGCCAAGAGGCAATGCGCGACTCCTCAAATCTTCCGGGCGGCGGCGTCGGGTCAGAGATTCAAAGACATTATGGTGCACATAGACTAAGCACATGAAACATCTATTGACTACATAGAACTTGATCCACACCATGAACTCCTAAACTTTTGCTGAATAGCATCCTCAGCACATGCCGAAAGCGACAACAGCGCCTCGCTAAATCTGTGACAACTGCCATAAGACTGCTCCAACACATAAAGACAGATCGGCAGAGACGCGAATATGACCATGGAGGAAGCTTGGTGAGAAATCCTTCCTCCCTGCACGGATCTCGTGAAAACCAAGAGTATGCAAGTCGGATATCTCGTAGCGCTATGCAGTAAAACAATACAAGGAGACAGGGAAGACGAGGCGCACAGGCACATCGCAGGCTAGATGTATCTGCCCTGCGCGAGCCGCATGCGCAGGAGTGGAGTCCGCGACGACATTCTACAGGAGGGAAGTTTGGCGTCTATCATACCTTTGGAGGGAAAGTGTACTCGTCTAATTGACAGAGATACACTTGATGTCGAACGTGAGTTCCGAATTGGCAGGTATCCCAGGGAGCGCCTTGGCGCCATATGCGAGCTTCGGGGGGATGGTGAGACGACGCTCGCTGCCAGCCATCATGCCAGCAACACCGATGTCCCAGCCCTTGATCACCTCGCCAACGCCGAGTTTGAACGAGAATGGCTTGCCCTTCTTGTTGGCTGTGGCGACTGTTAGCTTTGGTCGACATTGGGTCAAGCTAGGACTAGCAACTCACCGTCGAACTGCTTGCCATTTTTCAACTTGCCAATGTAGCGCATCTCGATACGATCACCCTTCTTAGCTGGCCTACCCTTACCCTCCTTCTTATCTTCGACTGTGACGCCGCCGACAACACGGGGACCCTTGGTGGACTCCTTCGTCTCGGCGACCTTAGGTGAGCCGGTAGGGCCCTGCTCAAGGTTCTTAGCGAACTGAACCTTCTTCTTGTCGCTAGCGGGAGTCTCTACCTTCACTTTGGTCTTCTCCTTGGACTCCTGAGCAGCGGCCACAGCCTGGCCCTCGTTGTTCTTCAACTTCTTGGCCTGCTTCTTGCTAAGCTTCTCCTCGCCGTTCGTGGCAGGACCATCAGCCTTGGTCTTGGTGATGAGCTCGTCCAGAGTCATGCCCTCAGCCTCGTCATCTTCCGGCTCAGCAGGGCGCTTGTTCTTGCCCTTCTTGTCTTTCTTTTCGGCCTTGATTAGCTTTGGCGCCTCCTCTTCCTCGGAGTCGACCTCAGTAATACGAGGATCGTTGAGAGCGTCAAGTTCATCATCCTCAGACTCGGACAGCTCTTCATCAAGCTCATCCTCGTCAAGAGACTGGTCGAAGTCGCCATTCAAACCATAAAGATCCCCCTCGTCATCGTCGTCGTCCTCCTCATCGTCGAGAATAGCAACGTAGTTTCCGGTAAGGTAGATGTCGTGAGAGCCAGTGGCAGAAAAGTATATCTCCTCGCCTTCACGTACAGTGAACTCCAAAGTCTGCTGGTAGTGCTACACGGCAATCAGCCACAGTTGTGCAGCTGCGCAACGAATTGCTCACCTTCTCGGGCTCGAGTGTGCAGAGCACAAGCTCCTCGGCGTTCTCCTCGTCGTCTTCACTATCGTCGCTTAGATCGTCATCAAGAGCCTTGCCCTTGCCCTTGCCCTTTGCGGAAGTGCCGTTGGTCAACTGATCGATGTCCATGGCTTCGGCATCAGCCTCCTCCTGGAGCTTCTTTTGCAGAGCCTCGCGCTTGGCCTGCTTAGACTTGGCGGGATCACTAGGCCCGCCGTTCGTCTCGTTCTCGCTGTCATCATCCTCTGACTCATCCGACTCGTCCTCGGAACCAAGGACGCCATTCGCGAGCAGCTTAGCGCGCAGCTCGTCAATGTTGTCGGGGTCATAGTCTTCGTCGTCCTCATCATCATCGTCGTCGTCTTGGATGCGGATGAGCTTGAGAGTGGTGCGGGTCTGGTCGCCCTCGACCTCGGCCGTAGGGTCAATGGCAGCCATGGTGATGCGGAACTAGACATGCGTGAGCTCACTGGCGCACAAGGGCACCTGAGGTTGTGCAAGGTAAAATAAATGTAAAATTGGGGCTTGGGGCAATTGCGCATGCGGTCAGGCGGCTTTGGTATACTTACAGTAGCATTTGGATTCATGCTGGCGGGCACGGGCTGGCCGCCAGCGGGGACTCGAAGCCCATAGACGCCCACGGGCACAATGCTTGCCATTGCGAAGAGCTTGAGATGTGTGGGTGGAGGAGCGAAGGTACACGCTGGAGAGAGGCGGCTCAAGCAATGGCACGGCGGGAAAACGGTGCAAAGCTCGAGGACGGCTGTCTGCAGGTGCTCGAGGTAGAGGGAAGGAACTGCAGGGCGGCGGGCTGGTCGAGATACAAAAGTTTCGGTGGAGCCAAGATTTTGCGCGCCAAAAACGGGTTCACCGCCTACCGGTACGCTAGCGCACGAGAGGCCGACGCGACGTGATCCATATGATTCACCCCATTCACGCCATTCACTCTCGGCGCACACCCATGACGACGGCGCCGGTGGGAGCGCCGCCGCAGCAGAGAGCACATCCACACACCGCGACCATGGGCTCGCGCCTCGAGAGCAACTCCGACTCGGTGCGCAAGCGCATCGCAAAGCACACCTTCGATGACGAGGACGGCGACGAGTACAATAGCTCCACGTTTGGCGGCTTCACCGACTACTTCCGCCGGAAGAAGATCAAACTCCAGAACCGGGATGCCGATTTGCGCTCGCAGTCGGCCGACAAGCCCCGCATCTTCAATGGCATTGTGGCCCACGTAAACGGCTACACGCAGCCATCGCTAAACGATCTCCATACGCTCATCGTCCAGCATGGAGGCGGCTTCATGCAGTACCTTGACGGCAAGACCACCGTTACGCACATCATCGCGAGCAGCCTCACGCCCAAGAAGGCAGTAGAGTTCCGGAAGTATCGCATCGTCAAGCCGGCATGGGTCGTGGACAGCATACAGGCGGGGAGGCTGCTCCCGTGGAATGAACACCGCGTAGTGGACGAGGGGGAGAAGCAGAAAGTGCTAGGCTTTGACAAGGGAAAAATTACGAGTCACGCGAGCAACAAGACGCGGGGCTGTCGTGACCAGAGCGATACCAGCTGGTACACTAGCCAGCTGAGACGCAGTCAAGCCAGCGAACCTGCGAGCACGCCAACCCCCAGTGACTCTATGCGACCGCGCTTCTCTCGCAGTGCCCGACAAAGACTACCTACCCCGGAGGACGAGATTGAGGACCTGCCTCCATCACATCAGCCAGAACATGAGTCGTTGGATCGTAGTTGGGTCGAGCAGCTGCAGGAAGCTGCAGGTGCACACAATGAGCTTGTGACGCCTCCGAAGACAAGCCCTCCTATTGGGCCACAACCGGATGGTGATGGTATGATGGCCAAAGACAACGAGCCTGAGGGCAATGAAGATCTGTATGCTGGTCCAGCTACCGACCTCGGACCAAGTGAAAACGTGCTCCTACCAATTGCCCAAGAGCAAAGCGCAGAGGTGATGCCTGAGAAGAAGAAAGAAGAAAGCTTTGACAGCTGAAGAGCACAACGCAATATTGCTTCGAGACCCGAAGATTAGGAAATCCACCGTAGTAGACCCCAAGTTCCTCGAGCAGTACTATCGCGAATCTCGATTACATCATCTCTCCACTTGGAAAGCCGACCTCAAGTCTCAGTTGCAAGCCCTAGCCAGCGAGAAGAGTTCATCTCAGAAAGCTAGGCAGAAGCGGCCTCCTGGGGCCCGACGGTATATTCTGCATGTCGATTTTGACAGCTTTTTCGCTGCAGTTAGCCTGAAGAAAAACCCCCAGTATAAGGATAAGCCTGCTGTTGTTGCTCACGGCAGTGGCAGTGGATCCGAGATTGCGAGCTGCAACTACCCACCCGGCCAGGAAGTTTGGCATCAAGAACGGCATGTGGATGAAGCGTGCTCAAGAACTGTGCCCAGACTTGAAGGTGCTCCCCTATGACTTTCCGGCTTATGAGGAAGCTAGTCGGGCTTTCTATGATGCTATTCTTGCAACGGATGGTATCGTGCAAAGCGTGAGCATAGATGAGGCGCTTATCGACATTTCGAACATGTGCATCTCCATTGGTGGCAGCGATGGCAAAAGAGTCTCCGAAGGCAGCATTTATCGGGAGCAGGCGAAAGCAGATGAGACTGCCCAGTCGTTACGCGATGAGGTCAAAGCAAAGACGGACTGCAATGTCTCTGTGGGCATAGGCGGGAACATTCTCTTAGCCAAGGTCGCCTTGAAAAAGGCAAAACCAGCTGGTCAATACCAGATCAAACCTGAAGAGGTCCTTGATTTCATTGGTCAGCTGCAGGTCCAAGATCTGCCTGGTGTGGCATGGTCAATCGGCGGAAAGCTAGAGGAGATTGGTATTAAATATGTCAAGGACATTCGAGAATTTACCAAGGAGAAGCTCGTGCAGACTCTGGGTCCGAAGACTGGTGAGAAGCTGTGGGAGTACTCTCGCGGTCTCGACCGACAAGAAGTGGGCGAGCAAGTCGTTCGCAAATCAGTCTCAGCTGAAGTCAACTGGGGCGTGCGCGTTGAGAACCAAGAGCAGGCTGATGAGTTCATTGGTAGTCTATGTGGCGAGCTGCAGAAGCGGCTCTTGAAAGAGAAGGTCAAGGGAAAGCAGTTCACCATGAAGATTATGAGGCGCTCGCCCGATGCTCCCTTGGATCCACCTAAACATCTCGGTCATGGCAAATGCGATATATACAACAAGAGCCTAGCTCTAGGAGTAGCGACCAATTCCAAAGAGACATTGACGAAGGAAGCGCTGAGTATTCTCAAGGGCTTCGGATTTTCTCCGGGTGAATTGAGAGGCATTGGCGTGCAAATGACCAAATTGGGAACCAATGAAGAGCTCCACCGATGGGACTCTGGAAAGCTCACAGCGCCGGCTCCAATTCAAAGTTGGCAACGCAGAACCAAAAAGAGACCAAAAAGCCCCACAAGCAGTCGAGGCGGACCCCATCCAAGACGACCCAGTGACTCCAAGAAAGCCGAAAGCCGCTATGGAGGATGGGCACGTCGCATTTGGACCCCCCGAACTCAACCAGTCCACGCCATCTCGGCGGCCCTTGAACATGATGGGAACACAATTCTTGATGCCTACGCAAGTAGATCCTAAAGTGCTTGCAGAACTGCCAGAAGACATCCGCTCGAAGCTTCTCCGGCAAGGTCGCCAGTCTTCACCCACACCAGCCAACCCGAAGGCGCCCCATGAAGACGCAGAATCATCGCCAAGCAAGACCGTACCTTTCGCCCTCACCGCTCTTCCGGCTCAGTCCCAGCTCGATCCTGAAATCCTCGCGGCCCTCCCGCCAGACGTTCGTGCGGAGGTTCTCTCTCAGTATGCCACAGCAGCAACGCCCTTTTCACCCTCTCGGCGGCCCAAGCACGTCGATCAGACCATTCTTCCTCAATCGCCTCGCAAGAACAGGATCATCGGCATCCCCGCCAAAAGATCGATCGCCCCTCCAGTCAAGCGTGGAAGAGGTCGCCCACCTCGATCCGCCCAATTAGCAGCCGCAGCACTTGCGAGCGCCAAAGATAGGGCTGGCAAAACGCTTACGCAAGCGAACTTCATTTCGCTCAAGAACCCTGCGCGAGAGAGCAGAGAAGGTTCTGCAGGCGCGGCACTCGATGCAATCACGGACGCAGAGGATCTCGACGCAGAGTTTCTTTCCGCATTGCCCGAAGACGTCCGCAAAGAAATCATAGAAGAGCATAAACGCAAAAAACTTGAAGCTTCGCGTCTCGCGCTTCAAAAGGCACGCAAAGCGGCCCAGCCGCCTCCTCACGTACCCCGACCCCCTCAAAACCATCAAAGTCCCCCGCCCACCTAGACCGACATTCACGATGCAGAGGCTATCTGACAAAGACGACTTGAGAGCCGCCGTGAAAGACTGGATCAAGGAATTCGGCGACGAGGGCCCGTATGGAGAGGATGTCGGGGCCTTGGTCAAGTATCTAGGGAAAGTGGTTCGAGAGGAGAAAGATTTGAGCAAGGCGGTGGCGATTGTTAGATGGTTCGAATGGGTCGTTGGTGAGGTTGCTGACGAGGACGAGCGGTTTGAGCGAGCGAGGGAAGTGGGAGGGTGCTCTGCTGAGGGTCAAGGATGGGGTGCAGGATGCGGCGAAGGAAAGACGGATGGGCGAGGTCACGTTTGCATGAGTTATGAATTGTTATGCTTTATGTACGTCTCACTTTGTGTATTATTAGTGTTGGGAAAGAGCGGAAGGTGCGGTCAGGTTGAGGCTAGGAAGCCAGGGGACTAGATGGGCCGGATAGGACGTCTGGTGGTAGTTAACACTGATTCATGGGTACTGAGGATATATATCCCTTTAAACACGCGTGAATCAACCAAGCTACTGTATACATTGGAGGAAATTCAGTTGCTGACGTGTACCACGCCATAATAGCACCGGCCGGAGACCGCTCCAAGCTCTCCAGATTGCAACATCTGTGCCTCCATCGCTACAATGAATTGTGTAGAGAAACAGTACCAGGACAAGAGTTTGAGTACCATGTGCTACCCCAGGATAAGCAGTCCCGAGCACGACTATACTCAAACTTTTGTCCAATGGCTGGCTGTAGTACAGAGGAAAAAGCACTGACGCCGACGAAGATTATGACTAGGAATACAAACATCAATCGATGATGATGATGATGATGATGATCAACAAGAAAATCTAATGCAGACCTGTTTACATCTAGCACGCATCGCGGAGAGGTTCCGAGCGAGACAGAAGCGCAAGACATGGCATCGCGGCCTCCAGGTTTTACACCGACGAACAAGCCATCTTATACTGCTCTCCTACTTTTGGTGGAAGACCAGTTCCGCATTGATTACATCATATGTGGATTTTTAGTATCCGTCAAAGTAGAGTGTAGTAGGAAGAAGACGGAGCAGGCCAGGAGGCGTATTTATATGCGTGTGGGAGGGAGGTACGCATGTAGTGGGCTTGGGCGTATTTGACGTCTCGCAGGTCCTCGACATGGATTCTTTCTCATGTGAAATTCGATATCAATCTCAGGACCAAAACCCGTTCCGCCCATTAAACTCCGTATCGCTTATTTTGAAGACTTCAAAACGCGTCTCCTCTCCTTCACCGTATTGCTGCATCGAATTCTTAAAGATCGCACGCACTGATCGCATGTTCTACAGCAGCATCCGTTTTGTGCGTCTGCACAGGTCGACTTCTAGACGCTACCACCGATCCAAGTCCTGTTATCGTAGCTTTTTACCGACCGGAGGCCATAGGTGAGGTGGAGTGGTTTTGGAAGAACAACGCCACTGGGGCATATAGTCGAGCTGGAGTTGTTTTAGAGCGGAGGGAGGGTCCCTCATTCCCAGCTTCCCTTCAATTTTTAGTAGCGGATTTGTGGAAAGTGCGTGGAGAGGAGAGAAAGTGCCGTGTTGGGCGGGTTTTACATCTGGATTGGTGGCCTAGTTGTCTTACGTGGAACAGGTGGGCGTGCCGTAGCTGTGAGATGGTGATGGGATGCAGCATCGCATGACAGTGTCGTAGATTGGGATTTCTCCCCCTTTGGGGTTGGAAAGCTCGGTGGGAAGGACATATGTGATCCGTCTGCCATTTTTCTTCTCCGCTTTAGTCCCGGAATCACGTCTTCGAACTTTGTTTTTAGTGCGGACAGAAATAAGAGCCATTGCTCTTGATAGTTACGGTTTTAGTTTTAGTTTCTATCTGTGGAGTGTGCTGCAAGAGAAGACAGCGCGGTGCCATTCGCCTTATATACCTGGATCAGTCACCAGTGAATCAGTGAGCTAGTAGCTATATAGAACATAGGCTTGTATCGTAGCTATGAGATGATGGTGGGACTCATCATCGCACAATGGTAGTGAGCCAAGTACTTCAGACCTCTGGTTCGAAGCTTAGTCGGAAAAGAAGACATGATGATTAATGAGTTTCTGTTTTATTTCCTCAAGCCCATACGAGCACACTATTACTTTTTTAGTTGAACAGAAGCAGTTCTCCATGAGTATCTTGTTTGCGGTATTTTAGTCGTCTGGGCGTCTTTGTTGGTGGTGTGAGGAGAGCTGATGATGGGAGGTGGACGGTCTTTTATACATGCTTTCATGGCTTAGAAGCCTTATTTGTAAAATCTTGCCTTTACTATATTAAAGATCTTTGTTATGTTAAGATTCTAACTAAAGTTAAGTCCGCACTATACACATAGAGGAGTAAAATAGAAGGCACTAAAACCCAGCGCTTGCAACGGTCGATAGTACGCTATCGTGAGGCTTATGGCCATTACTTATCGCTCGTTTTTTGGTGTTGTTATCGATCGATCGCTTAAAATAAGCAGGATTACGTATGATAAGCCGCACTACGGCAGTAAATTACTATAAGTAGTTTAGCGTACAAATTAGAGTGAATTAAACCCTAGGAAGGCTGCTTCTACTGCTGTCTGCTCCCTGTCCTTTCGCTCAATTTGATCACTGCGTTTGATAAGAGGACACTTAACTACGTAGTTCTTAAGCTAGTTCTTCTGTAGTTGGATAGCCTTAATAGTTAATGCTAATAGGCTGTTTTAATTGTTGGTAACAGTGCGTCTAGCTGTACTAAAGCAGCGCTCACACTTACAGCTAGTACTTGGGATAGAAAGGAAATTAATAGCCATTTTAAAAAGTATAGGGTACTTACTGCGGCCAACTTTTAGCCACTAAAGCTATAGGTTAGCTATTAACTCCTAATAGGCTTTGTCTTTGTTTAGGTCCTTGTTAAGATTATTAATATACTTGTCTAATTAGAAGCTGCGTTTATGCTATTTGTAGCTGTAGTTGCTGTAAAAGTACTCTTAATTAACCTTTATAATAGCTGTAAGCGGATTATTAGTGTAGCTAGCGGGTAGCTTGCGTTTTTAGGGTTACTCCTTGTTTTGCGTTTTATTTAATAATGCTTTAGTAGCAAGATACTCCTTAAACGTGTTATAGAGAGAATTGTTAGCCTTCCGCTGCTAATCTTAGTAATTACGCTAGTAAGATTTAAACTAGTTAAGGCGCAGCCTAGGGTGGAGAGCTATAGCGATAGTATAGAAGCTTGGAGTTAGTTCTATAACAAGCTTCTCCTAATAGGTGTTAAGCTTCTCTAGGCTATAATTAATAGCTAATTTAAAGTAGCTCTCATTATTGTTGTTAAACTTACTAGCCGCAGTATTGTAGTGCTGCCACAAGGCTTGAAGGTTAATAATAGTTTGCTATAATAAGCTGAAGCCTAACACGCTGTTGCTGCCTTTAAGTGCTTTGCAGAGGTCGTACAGCACCTTTAAAAAGATAATAAGATTGTTAACCTCTAGCCAATTGTTGTTGTTAGAGAGAGCGTTAAGTATAGGGTTGTAGTAAGAACTATTACTATTATTGTCGGCATTAAACTCCTTGTTGTTCTTAACAGTTTGTCGATATTTGCGTTGGAAGGCTTTAATTGGCTCACGCAGCTTACTGCAATAGAGAAGTATAAGATAGACTAAGTGCTAGCGTACCCCGCCGTCCTGGAGTAACTAAAGCTTAACAAGCTTCTATATAGGGTCCTTATTACTAAAATTGCTAAAGACTAAATAAAACAACTTATAACATTTATGTGAGGCACAAATAGCTCTTACAAAGTTGTAAAGCTTGCTAACAACGCCATAGTTGTGGTAAAGTCTAAATTAATTAATAGGAGCTGCCTGAGCAAGCTCTTCTTTAAACTTCGAGACTCCTTTACTATACAACGTTGCTTTAACAATAAGGTTGATAATGTGACCTGCGCAGTAGATGCTGTGCTAAGTACTAAGGTAGAGAGTTGTAGACTCCCTGTTAAGGTATTTAATAAGTTTCTTGTTGTTGTTTATAGCGTTGTCGCCTACAAAATAGTTAAAGTTTAACTTAAAGTTGTACTTTTGTATAACGTTAAGTATTACTAAGGCCTGCGCACTAGCTGTGTGATCACTAAGGAGGTTGCGAAAACCTATTAGGAGGTCTTGTTAATTATAATCAGCGTTAACAAAGTGAGCAAACTACACTTAGGAAGCTAAGATAGTTAGTGGACGTCTAAACATTAACGCTTATAGCAACCTTTCTAGCAGCTAATTAGATGAGCTGACGTACCTTAGCCTTCTAATCCTCGCACTGCTTCCTAATGTATAATGAGAGTGTGTTTAACGAATTAGGTAAGGCGTGTTGTAATAGCTTCGCACGATTCTAGGTTAACAGGCCTTGGGTTAAAAGGGTTCGTAATGTCTTAGAAGCTCAAATCTCTTATAATTGTCTAGTTAACAACTAAGGCTTAGAAGCTATCCTCCTCCTAGGGCATATGTGACGGCTAAGTTGAAGAACTAGGGACGTGCGCAGCAGCTATGAAGGGGGACTCCAGTAGAGGTATAGGCGTACTAGGGATACGCTAGCTAGTAGATAGATCAATAGAGTGTATTTTCCGCACGTAATCTTGGATGTGTGTAGTGCCATTAATAGCCATAGCGTTATTAGTTTAATAACTTTGGTGACAAATCTTACACAGCTAAAGCTTAGTAATGCTGTTGTTATTCTTAGTGTACTATAGTTAAAGCCTAAAACGCTATATATTAGAGAGCGCACAGCGACCGGATATATAGGCCTTATACCTAACAGCATAGCCTAATTGGGAAGGCTGGAGCCGCTTACCCTTCTAATACACATAGTGGAAATCGACGTTAAACCTTACACTATATACAGCTATCTTATCTATTAGCAGCAAGTAATTATAGGTGGGAGGGCCTTTAGGTAATAGTGAAGGTGATAACAATAGAGAGCCAAGACAGATAGCAGATAAGGTTTAAGAGCCAGGTTAGGAGGACGACAATAAGGCTTAAGAGGCTTAAGAGTACTTAGAAGCTCTTATCTTGCCAAGCCTCTAAGAGCTAGGCCCATAGTAGGTTAGTAAAGGTGTTGCTGGCGGCAAGGTATTATATAAAGTGTGGTTATTAGCTAAGTATTAACGCATTATTAAGAGATGCAAATGTGTATAGAAGCGTAAATAGTTTTAATTAATTGCGTGGGTGTTCTTTTAGGTAGGTTAAGGTTAACGATTAATAATTAACGACTAATAATTGCCAATTGGTTATGGGCGTATGGGCGTTATGGTGTTTAGGGGATGATGCTGGAGGCGTCAACGTCGGCTAGCTGGCTGCTAAGACTCGTAGGCGAGGCCTCGCCTCTATTAGCCAATAAGCGATAGAGGATTAGGCAGCCCTAAGCTATCCTAAGGCTGCTCCTAGGGGAGCAAAGTTAGTGGTTAAGCTGCCTAGATATAGGTCTATTACACGCGTTAGCGTTTAAGCACATAGGACACTAAGCTAGTACAAAGTTCTTACGCATACAAATATTGTCTGTGCGCGCTAAAAGAGCAAAAAAACGCGACAATCGCGTTGTGGCGTAGACATGCAGAGGTGGTAATACTGTTAATCTTGTACGCGAGGTTGGTGTTGAGGCCTATGGAGTTTAACTACTGTGTCCGTGCACTCAACGCCCGGATTCAGTCAACGCCCCGCTGAACACCATAGCAGCTTAACTAAAATAAGGCTGCAGAGCCACACACAAATCGCTATTATTACAAGATTTTGTAGTAGAGTACTATTTTAATGCTTGCGATTCACCTGTGCTACTTATATTTACTTGGAAGCTTAATGTTGCGGCCGTGCCGCGTGGTTTTAGGTGGAGCTGCTAATGCGGCACCTAAAGCCTCCTAAGTAGTTATAGTATTAACTACGCGTTTCTGACGCTTGTTGCTCTGTATAGATGGCTGCGAGGCCTTTCTCTTACCCTTTTAGGTAGATTGTAGAGCTTTTGCATCGTTGCGAGCTTCTCTCTAGCGAGTACGCTCTGCTGCCTTCTTAGCCTTCTCCTTCTTCTTGGCTACTTTGGCTGCCTCCCTCGCTACACGCTTCTCCTCTGCAATTTTCTCCTTGCATAGCTTAGCTGCCTTCTTTAACTTAGCCTTCTTAGCTTTTTGAAGCTTCTGCTCCTTCTCCTCTTGTTCCTTTACAGACTGACGTACGCGAGCCTCCCTAACCTTCCTTGGTGACCAGAAGAAAACCGCCCCCCCATAGTACTCTTGACGTTGTTGCAGATCTAGAGGTTTTCCCTTCTTCTTGTGCTTCTTTTTGTAGTAAGAGCCTCTCTTAACCTAGCAATCTTATGGTGAAGTAACTCATTTTGAACTGAGATGTGGTGGAGTGAGCGGCTAAGCTTCTGCGCGTCCTTACTACTCTGATCTTCTACTGCGGATTGTACAAGGCGGTCTAGTTTACGCCAGTTAGATCCGCTGAGTACTGACGTAGAGCTCTCTCGCGATTCCTGCTCATCTAGGATAGTGTTGGTGAACCTTTTGAGTATAACCTCTGGGTTGAATGGTGATATGCCTGTTGCTTTAAAAGACTTAAGTATCGTCTCCTCCTTAAAAGAGCTTGTCTAGGCCTCCTAGAATAGAGGGAAGAAGTCCCCTTTCTTAATAGGGAGGAGTCCCTGGCTCTGGTGGAGGTGATCTGATAGCTCCTTTGAGTACGCAGTTGATAGAGGCTTAAATAGAACTACATTAAGTGGCTGAAGCGTGTGGGGTTGAATGAGGGGGGAAGATGGCTAGGAGTATCCTGTTACGGTCGCAATAGTCGATAAAATCCATAGTAACGTGAGATCTATGGCCATCAAGGATGAGTAATTGATAAGACTGTCGAGCTTTTGCCTTGGTGTAGCGATTAAACACCTGTTTAAGCTAGGCAAGGCTAATATTGTTGTTTGTCTAGCCTAAAGGCGATGAGGAAATGTGTACTAAGTGCTCTCCTGCCTTAATATCCTCTACCTAGCTTGATTGTATAGCCTTGTTGGTAGCCTAATAGATAAGGCTTGGCGGCAAGGCTGATCTATTAGCGCAAACACACACGCTAGGAGGGTAATCCATTCATGAGAGCCATCTTAGAGAGATGCTATAACCTCCTTATTCTCCCACATTCGTCTGCTGAACACTTGTTTTGATCGGCTAGTGATACTAATTAAGAAGCCTTTTTATCCATATTATACGTGTGACGAGGCTTGATGTCATATTCCTTAATTTTGGCACCTAGGAGATCAAAATACAGGCTGTATTTATCCCCTGAGTCGGCTTGGTGGCGATTGCTGTCCATACTAGCTGCCTATCGAGAGATCAGATGGATGTTGTGTTGGTTGATGAAGCGAGTAACCCAGCTCTTGCTCACTGGCTCCTTGGCTATTGTTGACGCGAAATTTCGTATTATCTCTCTTGTGGGTGGCAAGTGACGCGCTGTAAGCCCTTTAATGTATTGTACAAGCTCCTGCTCTTGTTGGGGGACTGAGTTTCTGTTAGTTAAACCCCGCAGTTGCACGCGTTGTTTGAATCGCTTGGTGCCTTCGCGACAGCGTACTTCGATTAACGCTATGCTTGCTAGCGATCTTAGTATAAGAGAAAGATTCTTCTGACCTTAGCGATTCTATTTCTTTAATTGCAGCCTTAATTGAGCTTATATTGGTGGCGTTATGGCGTGTTGAAATTTGGGGTGGTTTGCGTTCAGCGGGGCGTTGACTGAATCCGGGCGTTGAGTGCACGGACACAGTACCCTATAAAAGCCGCAGAGCCGCACTATACCTAATTAGGCCACAACACCACTAAAGTATCGCGATTATCACAGTACTACGGTAGGCCTCACTACTATCGATCGACTACGGTATCGCCTGCCTTGTCTACTATCGATCGATTGAACACGTGACGATAGAGATGATAGATAGTACCGACGATAGTACGGACCGTTGCAAGCGCTGCTAAAACCTAGTACCTAGCACATAGTAGTAGTAACAAAATATACATAAAATAATAATAATTGTGTTGTCAACGTTCTGTACAGCATTATTATTAACAGCAGTTGCCTTTACTATATATATAAGGTGCTAGTAACACTCATCATTGCTGGATGTTGTATAATCCAGTTTTCCGATTCTCTATTCGATGTTTTTGGCAGAAATGCAGAGTCTCAGGCCACTAAGGTTTCCTTTACTTGTTTTGGGCCCAAATCCAGACATGCGCTTTTTCACCCGGAACTTTGAAGCGTCCTGCTAGAAAGGGTTCAAGCCAACACGTCTCACGCATGATCGGATAATAGGCTCTTTTAGATGACTCTATGCGAACGACATAAGAATCTTGTTAGGTTTCCTGTAGCCGGACAGGCGGTGCTCCATATACGGGCATTTTATCCATTTGAGTATCTGTGGAGCAGAGGTGTGGAAAGAAAATACGATGGGTGGTTGGCGGCCTTTTATACATGCTTTAGTGGCTTAGGAGCCTCGCTTGTGGAATCTTGCTCTTATCATATCTGAGAGATGCTAATAACACTCATCATCGCAATTAGTAGATGGCCTTAGCAGGGCTGGAGAGACTATTGTCGCTGCGATTTATTGTCTTTGTGTTGGCTCCAATGCAGACATGAGCGAGTACTTCGAAGTTTTGGAACATTCTGGGTGAATATGGTTCAGATCGACGTGTCTCACGCATGTTTCATTGCCTCGTCTTTTTAGATGACTCTGTGGCTAACAACGTCTTCCCAGTTGTGGTTGCACGTGATTGACTTTTGAAAGCAGTTTTAGGTCTTTCGCAGCTCCGAAGACAGTGCTCCATGCCTGTCTTCAGATGTTTTTTTTTAGTAACGGTAGAGTAGAGGTGTCGAGAGAGAGTGCGGTAGGTTGTTTCCGGCCTTTTATACAACGAAGGTGGGGTCGGTAAATATCTATACACTAGTAGATGTACATCGCAGTGAATGACGGCAACCGTGAGGTTAAACTTCATCATCAGATATCCTTGCAGCGAATCATCTCTTCCTTCGCGTCATTATGCAGACTCCAACTCTGACAACCATATATTTCAAAACTCATAGATGGACCACAGAACATCAACGGTTCATTTGTCAATTTTATTCCAGCCCAAGTGCCGACATGTTTAGTTTTTCCATCGTTTTTAGAACGCAAGAAACAGCGCACCATCATGTGAGCTGTTCTATTCTTTAGGTACAGCCTGGGGTTGTACGTGGGCGGTGTGAGTAAGAATAAACTCACGACACAGTTGATCTTTTATATATAAACCACCAGGCTAGTTGCCGAACGTTACATAATAATGCCTCATCAGGAGCAATGATGCTCAAATGCATCATTACAGCAGTCGAATAGATCACACACACACCCTTTTACAAATATAGTCACAGAACCTGCGTTTACTATTGAGAAGACGGCAGTCATAATGCCTTCGCGATATCCTTTTGGACCCAAGACCAAACATCAGATGGTTACACTAGCCTTTTAGAGCGGAAAACAAGAGTCCTCCATATGAATAGTTATGTAGATTTTTTAGTACTGCTGTGCAGAAGGTGTGAGGAGAGAATGTGTGAGAGTGTTGATCTTTTATATTGAATATAGTAATGCTAGTAGCAATGGACGCGTATGCACATCATGCCGTTATGATGGTAGAACTCACCATGGTATTCACATGAGACACAGTCACCTGCAGTCTTAACCGATATACGGTCGTCTAACATCCACTCTCGGCTTATGATATAGCATATAACGACCTGAGTACCAAGCAGCGAAACGGGCGGAAGACGTGTTCCCTTGTGTTGATGTTTTGTGAAGCAATCGGGAAACTCCCATCTACATAAGTAGTGGCAGGTAAAAAGTCCAGATATGCCGTAATTAGTTCGTTCTTTTAAGCGGCAGAGGACAGTGCGCCATGTTTTCGCTCGAGGCTAATTTTAGACCGCAAAAGCAGAGTGCTCCATGGAACACTTTTTCGTGCGATTTTAATGACCTCTACCTAGGTGCGCGGGAAGTGTGAAGAGCAGGCAGGGCAGACTGACACTCTTTTATATCTTTTTCTACACGCTAGCAGTCAATCTTACTCTCAGTCTCTTGCAAATATATCATCCCAGATAGCAGGACTGCACGATGATGATGATCACCACCTTCCCACACACCGCCCAAACCCCCATTTCTAAGCCCTGACTTCAATCCAGATCCACCATCCCATATCGCCTCACCGTTCTCTCATCCAGCATCGTGGTCTTCGAACGATATTTTTTAAAGCAAAGAAGAACAGTGCTCCACATATTCCGCGTTCAATTACGTCTTTCAGAGACAAACTCCAACATCTAGCGGGAGTGCGAACATTATAGTCTAGAAGAAGAGGAGGAGGAGGAAAAGCGCTCCATGCACGCTGCTTCTCCGATATTTAGACATTTGGAGTGAGAGTGTAGAGCACGAAGTATGCGGGTACAGACAGCCTTTATACTTTCCGTCTCAGTAGCATCTACATATGTAGTAAATGTTGATGCGCAATGCAGCCATGCTGGGAAAGCGCTGCAAAGTGTAATGATGTTGTGCATCGTCGAGAATTTCCACCAGCGTACCTCATAAGCAAGGCACATGTCAAAAGCCAGTGTTTCGCGCAAACAAGTCGAAACAAAGAATTTTGTAACTGCTTTAGAGCGCGACAGAACGGTTCTCCATGGTAGAAGACTATGCTGCTTTTAGTGCCCCCAAGTAGACGATGTGCGAAGAGAAAACCTACACGCCACCAGCGCGCGTTTATATCTGTCTTCTGGTGCTAATGACGTGGACACGTGCTAAATTTGTTCTTTTGATGGAGTGTAGGAAGTCATAGTGATGACGCGCATCCAATGCACGCATATACCGCATGCACAGCAGGAGGACAAGGAGATCCGTCTGCTAGATTTCTTGGACGAGATTGTCAGAAAGACACGCCTTGGAGTCAGTTGATTTTCTGCCCAGAACCTCGTTCGACATGCATAGCACGACGCGGTTATTGTTTTAGAAGGAAGGGAATAGAACACCATATTTGTTGGTGTCTGTCATTTTTAGAGCAGACCAGAACGCCCAAGGACCATAGCCCATAATTGCTAAGTGTTTTTAGTCCTCCCACGCAAGTAGTGAGTGTGTGTGAAGAACAATCCTCCACACCAACCCCGCACTTTTATACCTACCCCTCATCCCTCCTCACCTCAGACACCTGTGAACGCCATCCTTTTTCATCAACCCATGACGATGATACGCACCACATGCACACTCCACTTTCTCCCCCTGCACCGCACCCTCTAACGGGCCCAACCCAACCCCAAGCATCTGCCACTCCATCCGTGTTCTCATCACAACCCACAAACCCCCATATCGGGGTATTGTTTTCGCTTTCAACCGCAGACGACACAACCGCATAAACCATTTTCGATGCGAATTTTAGACCAGACCAGACCAGCACTCCATCGCCCCATTGCCTGCTGCTTGTAAACCACCCCACATCCCACAGTCCTCCCTCCACGCTCCCTCCAGCCAGACGATTTTCTTTTTAGACACACCACAAGGCTCCATGTTAAAGGACCTCATGCATTTTTAATCCCCCCCCCCCCCAAACAACAGCGTGTATACAAGTGTAAAAAGCAAAACCCCGCACAGCACCCATCCTTATATACCTCTTCACAGCGCTAGGCCACCCACACGAGAAAGCCCAGCTCGACCAAGGTCAACCCAGCCCAACACAGCGCACCCAACCATGCACGGTGCGACATGTGACTCTTTCTATCTTCCCAAAGAGCCAGGGGAGGGACATGCGTTTCCCGTCTCGCGATTTTAGTCCAAGACAAGGGCACGTCTAGACATAACATTTTTATTTGCTAGTTTTATTTAAGTGTGGAAAAAGGGCTTAAAGGGATATAATAGCTAAGCCTTAAATTTTTAGTCTAAGTTAAAGGCACCTCTAGATATAATATTTGCATTTGCTAGTTTTATTTATTTTATTTAAAAGTAGAGAAAGTAATATATTATAACTTATCTTAAATTTTTAGTTTAAGACAAGGGAATATCTAGGCATTGCGTCTTTATATAGTATTTTTATTTAAAAGTAAAGAGAGCAATATACATTTCCTATCTTATAATTTTAGTCTAAGATAAGGTAAGATCTAGATATTAAGATTTTATTATAGATTTTTCTTATTTAAGGATAGAAAGAGCAATATATTATAACCCTCTTAAATTTTTAGTCTAAAATAAGGCTAGGTCTAGATATTACTATAGCCTAGTAATTCTTATTTAAGAATAGAAAGAGGGATATGCGTTTCCCACCTCGCAATTTTAGTCTAAGACAGAGACACGTCTAGACATAATATATAGTTTTTCACTTCTTTCTTTTTGTTCGAGACCAGAGCAGAAGGAGGCACATGATGTGGTCCTCTCCTATTTTTAGTCCAAGACAAGCACAGATCCAGACATAACACCCGTGTCTGATGTTTTTGCTCCAAGGCGGAGAGAGAGAGAGAGAGAGAGACATGTGATGTCCTTCATATTTTTTTTAGTCCAATAAGGACAACTCCAGACATGTCGACATTTGGATTCGTTGTTGTTCGAGGGCAAGCAAGGGAGGGCCCAAGACATGTAGGCTGTCTAGATCGGATTTTTATAGCACCGAGGACGACGCTCCATGCCAGCTATCCATTTGAGATTTTAGACCGCAGCGGACGAGCTCCATGTCAAGAACGGGGTTTGTTTTTTAGTGCCCATTGCAAGAGAAGTGTGAAGAGCAAGACAGCAGCCTCAGCGCCCTTTTATATCCCAACCACAAGCGCTAGTGCGCCCAAGCTTACCTAGGTACACCAGCCCAGTCGATCGTTGAAAACCATTACACCACAGTGCCGCAGCGCCTACTCATCATCATCATCATCATCATCATCATCATCACACCCACAAACCACCCACATCAAAACTACCCAATCTATTCCCGCTAAATAGAACCCAAAATATGCTATGCACGCCCCCATGACCAACCCAACAACCCACCTACTTAAAACAAAGCCAGCCCGAAGACCAACTCCATGCTACCCATCCATCCCATGCCATCTCGCCCAAAACAACATACAGAGAGAGCAGAGAGAAAACGCCATAATTCCGTGCCCAACAAGCCCATCCACCAAACCACCGTAGATCTAACCAGCTTTCTTTACTGGGCACCCACTGCTACTCGAGGACCACGACAGACAGGAGAGAGGAAGAGCGAGAGAGAGATACACCGAGCTATGCTGTACATTGTGAGGGAAATGAAATGAGAATTTGAGCAAACTATGAGGTATCGTTCGTGTCATTGGTATCGGAAGCAAGGGTTCTGTTTCGCGGCAGAGTGTCTCGGGAGAGAGACGTCTTGACTGGTGCGTGTGTAGATGAATGGACTATAGACTCCAGTGTCGAAATGGGCTCTATCCACCACGGACTTCTCCTTCTATTGGCTTTTCACGAATGAGCCTTATATGGCAACATCAGGGAAAGGAAACGTTGAATTCCCAGTTACCTACGCTTGAGTTAGCATGGCCTTATTCAAGGCGTTGTCTGTGCATACCCTGCTTCAAGTTGTCCGCCGTGTCGTTCAGTAGGATGATTCGTCGCTTAGTGCAATATGATGTCTTGTCCATCATCTCAACCTTCAAGCCCTGAAGTTGGTCAACCGGCTTCTCGAACATCTCGCTCAAGTTCTCAACCGCCATTTCCAAATCCTTCTGGTTATCCTCAAATATTTCAGTGAGGTTGTTGCGGGCGAGGTAGTACGCGAACGCATAGGTCCATTTGAGGGTCTGACGGCACTGCTGCAGAGCTTGTGACGCCGTGTCCAAGAATTGCACTTCTATCCACGACATGCCCGTCGTGTTCTGCAATTGCTGCATCTTCTTTTCCGTCTTGAGGTAGATGTCTTTGTCGAGCTTAGCCGATTGTTCGTGGTTAGCGTAGCGGTTGTAGTAGTGGAGATATCGCTCGAGTGATTGCCTGCTCTTAGCCTGGGCATCCCGGGCTTCCGAGCCGCTCTTCTCTTCAAACCGGTTGCAGTTATACCAACTAGTTCCGTGCTCCGACCACACGCCCATGCACATCCAACAGAACTCGTGGCGGCACTTGCGGCACGTCATGTGGTTGCAGCCACCGTTCTTCTCAATCGTCGACACGCATTTCGGGCATTCCTTCGTGTTCGCTGAAATCCAATTGGCGGTCTCTGAGTCGTCTTCGCACTTCTTCATCCACCTCTTCACCAGAGCGCAAGGTGCGGGCTGATGATCGTTGAGCGAGCAACCGAAGCAGAAGTCGTGGTTGCATTCGCAGTGTACCGTGGGCACGATCCGCAGCAGCTCCTTGTCCTTCACCCCGCACTCGATGGCATAAACGCAATTGGGTGCAGGGCACCATCGGAGATTATCCTTGTCGTCGACGTATGTTCGCGTGAGAAGCTCGTGATACCTACCATTGTCAGCTTGGTCGTTCAACGAGGCAGTGTGCAGCATACCTGTCCCGGAGCTCGTCTGCCACGAGAAGGTCCAACGACTTGGAGTCTACGATCCTATTGCACCCGTCCCCGGGGCACCTGATGCGGGCCGCTTCACCCTCCTCTTTAATCTTGGTGTACAAATACTGCCGGTAGCAGTCGGCACAGAACCGGTGTCCGCACTTCATCGCAAACGTGTCTAAGTCGGGGTCGTCCTCGCAGCAGATGTCGCAAACAAAGCCCGGCACCTTGATGACCTTGGGCGGGTTGTTTGCCGCAGTCTCTCCCAAGCCTGCATTTTCCAGAACCTCGTCCTGCTTCTCCATGTATTGGTCGATCAGGCGCTCCTTGTTCCACCTCATGTAGCGGAGCAGGATTGCAGTGGCTTCAGGCGGTTGGCCCAGAATGCTCGACACCTCTTCGATCTGCTTGTCTTGCGAGGCCTGTATCTGCTCCGGGTCGAAGACCTTGAAGTCCACCTCGTAGGCCTGCTTGCGGCCGATGATGTCCTTGTCCTGCGAATCGAAGCCCACGTCGTCGTCCTGGTCCATGTCGAAGTCGGAATCTGCAGTCCAGGTGTCAGACTCGCCACCGTCAGAGCCAGGGCTGGCCTTACCGTCTTCGAGGCCCAGGTCGCTGTCCTGGTCGTCCATGAAGTCGCCCTCGCTCGCCAGCGAGCTGTTGAAGTCGTCGTCTGAATCCATGGTGGGCGAGGCTGTGGTGTCAGGCGTGGCGGGCAGGTCGAGGGCGGCGTCCGGCGTCTTCTTCTTGCACGGAGGCTCAGGCAGGGCGAGGTTGTCTGCGGTGTCTTCTGCCTTGCGCTTACGGGAAGCGGTGGGGGGCGGCGTGGTGAAGTACTAAGGCCGATCCCGCCGCGATGACGAGACCAGCTGGACGGATAGGGTGGAAGCGAGACGAAGGGTGTGCAGCGGACACGGGCACGGGGGCAGCGGCTGACGAGTGGCCACAGGCGCAGGTACAGGCGCAGGCAGCAGAGCGATAGAGAAGGTCGGGCGGATATTGGTCAGCGAGACAGAGTCACGAAGGAAGTCGGGTTGAGACACTGGGCAGGGCGGACGCGGGCGCTGGCACTGGCACGGTGCAGCCTGGAAGCGTGCGGCGCGATGCGCGCCCCAAACAAACGCGCTAGCCGCGATAGGGAATGCCGCCAGCGGTGCCTGTCCGCACCGTAGCCGCCTACATGCCAGCTGCATGTTTCTTGTGCCCTAATTAGCATTGCCTGCGGAAGGGCGCGGGTGCCTGACAGCCAGCGCAGCAGCTACGCGATGAAATACACTACTCCAGGCAACCAGTGGACCCCACCATACAAACAGCTCATTACCCACAACCTCCAAAATAATCACTAGGCTGTACAAAACCCTCGACGTCCGTCCGTCGATGCGGGCTGCCAAACACTATAGCGTGATCTGAACGCGGTACCATTTCCTTCCTATCCTGCTAGCCCGAGGCCTCCGCCGTGGTATACAACTACTCAGAATCCTCGGAATCCTCATCGTCTTCGTCCTCATCGCTCTCCTCCTCGGATGACTGGTTCAAGTAATCAATCAACTGCCGAGTCTTGCTCTTCACCTTCTTCATGTCCTCTTGCTCCACCGATCTCGGATCCTCCCACCATTGCAGGACGCCGTCGTCTTCCACGCTGTCCAGCTCGACCAGCTTCGTCGCTGCACTCAACAGGATAGCGTCGCCATTGTCTCGATGAGCTAGATCCGTCTGCAGTAATATCATAAAGTCAACCTGGTCCACTTTACGTGATTTGTCTTTGTCGAATATAGAACGGTCGACCTAAAGTAATGCCGTAAGCACATGCACAATTGTTTCCCATAGAGGAGCTGGGTAAGAAGTTTCCGTGCCGTCTGTTACATTCGACTCACTCAAGTAGAGCTGAAAGCATGGAAACGTCCGACTTGGTCCTAGTAAGACTCACCAAATCTTTGTGCTGCACAAACACCTGTGCCACAGCGTCCCGTACACTGGTGCCGGATTTGACCAACTGTGTGATACGCTTTACAAACGCCACGACGACAGCTCGTCGGACTTGGTGGTCCGAAGCGTTTGTGCTCATGCGCAATGCCGTCAGTTCTAGCTGAATGTTTGCCGATTCGTGGCCCTCGACAAGTGAATCGTATATACTCGCCGAGGCATCGTGATCAAAGTTGGCGCCGTGTTGGCTATCCTGCGAGCCAGCAGAGAGGAAGCTGCTTGTAGCTGAACGGTCATGCCGGACTTCATACTCGTCTTCGGACTCCGAATTGAGCGTCGATATCGATTCGAGCGATAGGTTTCTCAGATTATACACTGCAACAGTTAGCGAAGTGTTGGAGAAGCAGCGTTCAGGGTCCCCATCAAAGATACTGCAAGCACGCAAGGCACAATACCAAATACACTATGAGAGTGGCGCAACTTACTAGGTCCTGCCGACACGAGGCCCTCAATGGTCTCGTCTTCGTCCTCTTCCTCCGAATCCTGGAACTCAAAGCCAACTCCGCCCACGCCAACGATGCTAGCATCCGGCCCATCGAAATACTCCTGGTCCTGGTCCCCTTTTTTCTTCGATCTAGTAATCCTGTGTTCTCCACGAATAGTGGTGTCTTCACTGATCCTCACTCCATACGAGATGAGCGCACCGGTCTCGATGGTACACCTCTTCCCTATCGAAACCTCATCAGCGATGATGCACTTTTCGACAACGGAACCATCTCCAATGCTCGCATGGTCCCATATGTATGCGCCATCAATGTTGACACCTTTTCCGATAATGCAATGTCGACCTATGATGCTGTTTTTGATAATACTGCCATCTCCAATGCTGGTGCCACGGCCTATAACTGTTTTGGGAAGGATGACACAGTCGCGCGCTAATATAACGCCATCTTCTTTATATATGTTGCCCTTCTGTAACCGGTAGGATTGGCCTTGGATGAGGTTGCTGTCTGGACAGATTGGATATGCCCATCTCGAAACTATGTCCCTGCTTACGGAGTCGTATGCGTGTAAGTTCCTAACTCGCGTCGCATAGTGATCCGAGACGATGTGGGTGTGGATGGTCTTGCCGTTTAGTTCGTAGTCTTTCAGCACACTATGTAGAAAACCTTTCCTGGGCGCTTGAAAGTCAAAGTTGTCGCTCCAGAGTGCTAGAACATCCGGTGTGCAGATGTCGATGCCGCAGTCTATCAGGTCTTGGCGGACGTCGATTTCCTGGTGCTCGGAGAGAAGCTCTGGGTCGATAGACAGGAAGTGCGTCTGGTCTCGGTTTGGCATCTGCTCAAAGTGGAGACATCTGTCCTTGGTGGGGTCTACAACGAATAACGGGCTCGTCGCCTGTGGTTTCGTCCTGTGCGTCGACCCAACCTCTCGCAGCACCATGGTCATGATCGCATTCTTGTTCTTCGCACGCCGCGCCCGGTGTGCGGCGAGGGCTGACTCCAGCGGTAGATTACTGACTACGTCGCCATATACCATCAGGAAGTCGCCCACCAACAGACCACGCGTATCCAGATCCCGCATCGCATCGCCGATCGAGTGGGAGGTCGACTGGATCAGCTCCAGCTTCGAGAAAGGTGAGGACAGTGACGACCATTTTGACTTTCCGACGTACTCCTCCACCAGGTCTCTGTGTGCGCCGCAGTATACAAAGACCTCCTCAACCCCAGCGTTCGCGAGGAACTCGAACGTGTACTCGAGGAGTGGTGTGTTCGCGAGCGGCAGCAGGCACTAGCAGCTATCAGCCATGTACTGCATGTAGACGATCGTAGACTGACCCGCGGACGATCAAGTGTGAAGGGGCGGAAGCGCGTCTCGAACGAGTCGGCAAGTATCTAGAGAGTTAACATTGTTCCCCACGAGCGCGCATATGCAGCTCTTACCACCGCTTGGAGCGGCTCTTCGCGCTCCTCCTGGCCCGCTTTGGCTGGGCCCTTCTTGTCTTTGGGCGCCATATTGCGCGGCTGTGAATGTGCGATGGTGGGGCGGCTGCTGCGTTTGGTGGGATGTCAATGTAGTGCTAAAGTGAGTGGTGGGCCACCTTTGGCGATGACTCAAACGCAGAACGCGCACCCCCAGCTGTGCGTCACAGAGACGCGAGGAATTAAGGTTAAAGTGGGGCTTGCGGTTTGCCGCAGGGGCCGTGTCCGGGCCATGGTTGTCAGAAGGCTTTCCTGGCTGTCGAGGTCTAGAACTGGCCCTGGACGACCACCCGGAATGCTTGTTACAACGACAGTTCCTTGACATGGCATGCTATGGGAAGACGCGATGAAACCATCATGTGAAATAGCCGATAGTACTTCGTAACGACACCTCGCTACCTAGGTTTCACTCACGAATCGCATGGCGTGGAGCCAAACACGCATGTGAACAGGGAGCCGCGAGATGCCGCTCTTAGCTGCCCTCAACCAAGTCAATTGCAATAAGCTAGGTAGGACACAGGCCGCCAGATGCGGTATGCTGCAATCATGACATGTCTATCAGCTACTGCGACTCTCTGCTAGGGGCAAATCCGAGCATATCCAACCACCACCCGGCCGACTCTAGTCCACCCCGTTTCTTATGCCCCTTTTATGGCCCCGCATGGATATGTCGAGGGTGTACAAGCCAACCCAATCTGCCCTTTATTCGCCGGAGAAAATCGTCTCAAAGGAGAGAGTGAAATAAAGCGAAAGCGTCACTGGTCTCACAGCAGCCGTGGCATGCTGCGCCAAACGCCTTCAACATGTCATCCTTTTTTCAAATTGGTCTTGTAGTCCGCCCGGTCTCCACGTCTCAACATCTCGACTCCGCAAGCGCGCCTCGGGGATGGGGATGCGCGATGGATATGAATCCTGCTCGGTACTTCGAGGATCCTCAACGAGGTCGTTGCATAGGGTTCATAGGTTGGGGCTGAAGTGGAGCGTTTGCGTACGTCTGCTGACGTTTGGCCGGATTGTTCATATTATCTCCTCCAGTTATGTCTGAGATTTGTCTTCTATGCGCGGCATGTGGGGGCGCGTGGCCAGGCGGTATTGGCATCTGCGGGGACGTATTATATGGTAGACTGCCGGGCACTTGACCAACAGCGTATGCTGCAGAATTGGCGTGAACGGCCTGCATATACTCGTCCGTCACCGCGCTGCTACCCACAGGGGAAACTCCAGGCAGTTGGCTTGGGGAGTTCCAACTTGCAGTCGCTGGCGATTTCGCTGGAGACTCCTCCTCTTTCATGACTTGACGGGTCGGAGCCAAAGGCTGAGGCGCTACCATACCGCCTTCCATGGGCGGTCCAGGCTTCTTCAAATGCGCAAGATGCTTTTCTAGCATTTGCAATAGGCCCTCTTTCGTGAACGGTTTCGGGAGGACGTCATTCATGCCTAGGATCGTCAGCACGAGCTCTAACGTTTGGCGCAGAGGGGAGCATACCATGTTGAAAGTACATGGAAATATCGTCACTTCGGATGTTGGATGTCATAGCGATGATGGGCGTATGGTCGAATTGACGGATTAAATGACATGCCGAGACACCGTCTAGGTTAGGCATGATAATGTCCATGAGCACAAGATCGTACTTGGACCCGGCGTTCATTTTGTTCACGGCTTCCAAGCCGTCAAGCTGGTGAAATCAGCACAGTAAGTACAACTACGGGATGGTTTCTTACCGCGCTATCGATGGAGCAATGGAACGCATACAAGAATTTACTGCCGATGCGACGGCATGTTGGGTCGTCTTCAACAAGCAAAATCTGAGGCAGACGCACCCAGCCGGGGTCGACCAGCGTGCTCTTCTTTCGGATCTCTTGGAGCCGCGTCTCGGGTGGCTCGGCCGGTTTGGGTGGCATGCTATATGGGATGTTGTTAATATGCTCGCTATACATGGGATCGATGCCGTTCGTCTGTCCGACCGGATAGACGAGGTTGTCGATATCACCTAATCGCATCGAATTGGTAGAGCTCCCGGCTGATGGTGGCCCACGGCTAATGGGTCTCGCGTTTCGAATGATATCTGGTGGCGGGGTAGTAAGCGTCCCATGCATCCGCAACGTCATTTCGTTCATCTGCTCGAGGGTTCTTGGGTTCAGCATGACATCAGCGTTTGTTTCGCTCAATAATTTGGAAGCATGCTGCAAAGGCGAGGCTGGGATATCGTCTTCGGCAGCCTGGTTTTGCGCGTCCACGTTTCCATTCCGGGTTTGATCTCCGTTCTGGGGAAATGGGTTTCCAGCCCTACTATCACGCCGCCGTTGAGCGTCGACATTGTGCAGGAACGTCATGACATTTTGCATCACATGCTCGTGGTTGACGACCGTCTTTTGCAGCCCGATGACCTCCTGTAGCAACATGGAGTGGTGAACGCTAAGCTCGTTGTATCGATTCTCCAGCGCATGTAGCTGCGCCTGTGTTGCGACCAGCTGGTTGCTCATCATGTCCATCTGTTGCGCAGGTATGACCATCTCTTCGGTGGGCTGGGCCGTCTTCCGCGGAGCCGGGGCTTTCCGTCGAATGTTGTCCAGCGCATCCTTGTTATTCATCTTGAAATCCGGATGCTTGAACTCCCATGCCTGGACGTGTCAGTCATGTCTGTTCCTTTTGCGCGCGGCCGCTCCAGGAAAGAGCGGCCCATGGTGGCAACCTTACCCCCGGCCCGTATGGCGACTGTCCATTGTCTTCGTTGTTGTGCCGCACCTTGTGGAAGTCGTACTTGTTTAATTGGCGCACAAAACTGGCGAAGTTGCTGTGCTTGAAATGCTTGGGCAGAATGTGCTTGGTGAATTTTTCGTTCTAGCCTTCTGTCAGCCTCCCGCCATCGAACCGCCTGGGCATGGCAGGTGCCACGACGTACTTCGAGCACCACAAAACTATCTCCGTCGTTCCCCCATCGTACCACATTCTCGTCGGTCTGGTTTTCGAGCATTCTGTCGCGCGCATCAGCAAATGGATCCGTGCGGCTTCGGCCGGTGCATCTCGACGTACTTGTACAACTTACGCACCTGGAGTCGCCATCAGCATAAATCAGAAGCAAGCACATGTCGACTTGGCACATACAAAATCGCTCGAGCTGCTCCCCGAGCCTTGCGACTGGCTGGACTCCATCTTTCCCCAGTCGTCCTCTGTCGTCTCTTGCTAGCGCGTATCCCAGAGGCGCTTATCCCTTCCCCGCGCTCAAAGGGTCCTTGGACGCGCGAACTAACAACGCTGCTGGACAGCTCGCGCACTTTGGCTAATGGATGTCGAACTGTCGCCGTCCGCAGCGATGCGCGATGCCTCAGCCGCCTTGGAGTGCCCGCCCTGGCGGTCTTCGGCCGGTGACGTCTGATGCGGGATGCGGGAGGACAAGGTGCGCGCACATGAGCCTGCAGTCATGCGCCTGGGGAGGGAGATGTTCCGAGGGGGGTCCAGAGGGCAGGCAAGAAAGAGACGAGCGAGGCAGGGTGAATTGGGTTTTACGGGTGGGTATCAGAGCACTAAAGCAGGTCGAGGAATGCACACGCCGGCCGTGACGCTCTAGTGGCTGCGAGTGCGCTGAGTGGCCTGCGGAGGGCGAGGGCCAAGGACCAAGGACGACCGTGCCGAGGACAGGGAACTTGTCCGGCAGGCCTCATCGAAAGAAATCGATGCCCCATTAGCCACTATCAGCCTGCGTCCCGACTCCGTCGCTGGCGCCGTCGCAGCAGAAACGAAACAACAGAAAGGCTCTCTACCAGGGCCCGCTCCTCGCGTCAGCGGTCGTCATCCACCAGCCAATTTGCCATTGCTTCGGGGAGTACCCGCGGGCATGCCGGCTGGCTCAGGCTGGCCGTGGGTTTTGGGCCGGCAGCGACGGGGGGCGCCATCAATGACGGAACCGGCCAAGCGGCCTCCCAGCTACAGTACGAAAGGAAAGTCGCAATTAATCGCCGCCGGAACGCGGCCTGAGGGCGCCATATCCTGCAATCTATCCACCACGCCTTGCAAGTTGCCCTCATCAGCAGTTCCCCGTAGATCGGACCATGCTGGGAATAGGCCTCATGGCGATCCTTGCCTTCCCTGGGAACCCAAGGAGATGGCGCACATCCCACGCTGCCGTCAACGCCAAACACCACACACCTCACCAGTTCCGCGCCGTAGCCTGCCATTGCGACAACCTGTACACATCTCAGCCCCGCTATCGCTGATATCCAATCGCCATGCTTGCTGCTCGCCGTCTCCCGCGGGCCCTGCCTCTTGCCGCATCTTCGTGCCGCCTGTTCCACGCGTCTGCGCCAGTTTGCGTCCAGAAAGGCGACAAGATCCCAGATGTGGAACTTCACGAGGACTCGCCAGGCAACAAGGTCAAGATTGCCGAGGAACTGAAGAGTGGAAAGGGTCTCGTCATTGGTAATCCTAGAACAGACATTTGTGAGAAACATCACCTGACCGCTTGACGCATTAGGTGTCCCTGCGGCCTTCTCTCCCGCCTGCAGTGAGAGTCACATTCCGGGCTACATCAACGCGAAGGAGCTCAAGTCCGCTGGCCGGGTATTTGTTGTGTCGGGTAGGACTTCTTAGCTCTTTCAACCGTGTGAGCTGCCACTAATTCTGCTTCTACCAGTCAACGATGCATTCGTGTAAGTACAAGGACAAGGATACATACTGCTTATCTTGATCGTCATATATATCAAGATTCAAAACTGACATTATACAGCATGAAGGCTTGGGCAAAGACCCTAGATCCGTCTGGCTCAAGTGGGGTGAGCTCTGGAGTACCTTTACCCTGATGTGAGTGATACTAACTTCACCTAGATCCGCTTCCTCGCAGATCCTGATCTGAGATTCACCAAGGCGCTTGATCTGTCCTTCGACGGAGCTGCCATCTTCGGTGGTGACCGCTCGAAGAGATATGCCTTAGTCACTGAGGACGGCTTCGTAAAGGATGCCCACGTCGAGTCTGACAACACTGGACTGAATGGTATGTACGCAGTGCCTCTCTGTCAATTTTCATGCTAACAAACTCAGTGTCGTCTGCGAATAGCGTCTTCGGAAAGCTTCTGGAGCAGTAAAAGCCCTTCGTAATGAGAAGTAACTCGACAACTCTCGCTCCAACAGCGGGAAGGTCATGTTCCCTGCACGTACTGTAGGATTGTGTAACAGACGAATGATACTGAGCGACTGAAAAAGCCCTCAATCCGCAGGGTACTATCTCCTTGCTATCTCAGCTGCGGGTTGCATTATGACTTTGAACGCTGATCCTCCGACGCCACCATCGCAGTCTTCCCTTTCTCCTCTTCCAAAACATCCAACAACCTGCGCGTAATCCTATCCCTCTCCCCAACATCCACCGTACCATACACCTCCCTCGCCTGCGAAAACACCTTCTCTTCCCACCCATCTCCCACATTCACCTTCCCAGCATCATCCCAACACGCCTGAACCGTCCCCCCAATATTCCCAAAGAAGCCCTCCAACCCCCCCGCTCCCCCTCCAGCATGATAACTCTTGAACGGCCCCGCAACCGCCCACCGCGGCCCCATACTACTCTCCACAATGCCATCCAGATCCGCGACATCCACAACGCCCAAGTCAACAAGATGGATCGCCTCACGCAACAGCGCGAACGCAAGCCGATTAGCCACAAACCCCGTAGTCTCTTGGTGTATGTGAATAGGCACGCGGTTCCTGGCCCGCCAGAACGCCTGCGTGCGCTGTATCACGGCCTGGGACGTCGAAGGCGCGGGGACGAGCTCCAAGAGCGGCATTATATGCGGTGGATTATACGGGTGGACGACCAAAAGGCGACTTTTGTCTTGCATGTCTTGGGCCTGAAGGGAGGCGGGGATGCCGCTCGTGCTGCTCCATAATAGAGCGTCCTTTTTTGCATGTTTTTCTATCTCGGCCCATAGTGCTTTTTTTGCTTGGAGGTTTTCGGGGCCGGATTCTTGGATGATGTGCGCGGTTGAGACGGCGTTTTGGAGGTCGGTTGCGATTTTTATGGCGGAGAGTGAGGGGGGAATGGACTGGTTGCTGAAGAAGTTGGGCAGGGTAGCGTGGATGTATTCCGCGGCGTTGGGGCGCGTGTCGTAGATTGTTAGATGGGAAGGGGAGGGGAGGTGGGTGAGGTGGAAGGCGGCGAAGGAGAGGCCGATGGTGCCCGCGCCTATGAGGGTGATGTGGAGGTTGGGGTCGGGTTCCATGGTTTTGGTTTGTTGGTCGGAGAGATGTGTTGCGGCTACAGGACTTTGAATGCTGAGTCGCTGGTGGTGGTTCAGTGAGTGTCGCGATTCCTGCCGCTTTCGGATGGATAGCTTGGACTACTTTGCTACCCCGCATAGTGTAGTAGAGACTCGCACCGCTTTCTCTACAGGGACACGACCGACTTGAGAATCATGAAGCTGAGTCGTGATGGTGCTGACTAGCTCTCCATGTAAAGCAGGACGATTCATAACAATCTGCCTGGCGGACTTGTGTATCTCACCTACGAAGATGTTAAACTCAAGAGTACCTCCGGTATTGACAGTGGTCCATTACGATAGTCATTTTCAAATCAAGACAACCGCGCTTTGATTGGAAGTAACTTTTAACTAGCATTGGACTACGTTATCGCCTGCTCTGGTACCAACCCGAGCCGACTGACAAGGACTGGATATTCGATATTGAAGTACTTACTGATTGAGTAATCTATGTCTATGGGGCTGTAGGCGGTTGTGGAATATATTGATCCTGAAGAGGCTACAAATGGGAGTGCTATTGTAAACGAAATGTATATTGATGCAGATCTTATTGGCGAGTGATGGAGAAGGCGGACTCACCCGAGATTCTGAAGAGTGGAAGTGGGTGTATTGTAAGAGGGACGCTTGGGTTCAAGGAGAAGAGAGGAGATGATAGAGTTGTTGTAGGTAGGGTCAGTGGAATGCGCGCCTCCGAATTATCGAGATCCGCGAAAACTGATGCATAGTGTTTCGGTTGTTTCGGTGGGCCGGAAATGGCAATCATGACTTAGGTCTAATGCGTGAGGCTATGGAATATCCGTGTTGCAGTGATATGGGAGTGCAACCGTGGGTATCAGTACGTTAAGTTACCACACGCAATTGAATTATAGAGACATGCTCTTTGTGTGCTGGTGCGAGGTACCCTACGTTAAGAAATGGAAGATGGAAATCTAAACATCCTAATTTCCTATCGAGAATAACTCGTACGATTCATCTTCATCTTCCGGAGGTGGTTTATTCTGTCGCTGTGCTCAACTGTGCACCCGTAATCTACGCCTCGTTGGTATTTATACCCAAACATCCTTTGCAGTTCTGCGCCTCCTCTTTTGTCGTGTTCCTAAACCTTGTATGAAGGCACAGTATCAACCCAAAACTGGCCTGAACACACAGGTGAACTCCCCGACCCTTCGTCTCATCTTGGTACTTTACGGTTCGGCCTGAAATCGAACATGGAGGAACGGCTAGACGGCAATTTCCAGTCTACTCGCAGAGTCGAGTAACATCCTACAGCGTGCGGGAAACTTCTCGTCGTAGATCCTAGTCTATTATTGGTAGCTGGCTGGTGCCTACTGTAGAATGATAGCCTGAGGCGTGACGTTTTCGAAAATATTTTGGGGCACGTTGTCTATCTGCCCAGCGCCCAGCCGAGTAAAGGTTTTCCTCTCGGAGCAGGAAAGAGCTGCAATAAGTACGTAGCTGTGGGGGGTTGAATGTCCATCATCGAGCTCCCCAACAAGAATGCAATGTGCGCTAAGGTCTTCCGGATAGAAGTCCATTGTATCATGATGAAGTTCAGCGGAGGACTCAACACCAATATTGTCTGCCGTTATCGTGATCATGGTGTAACCTTGCGAGAAAGAATTAGGAACCGTAGACCTCCGAATAATACATGGTACCATTTTCGCGTGTAGCTCTAGCTCTCCCTTCTTGACCCTTGAAACATGCGGTTCTTTATCCCATTGAAGTCTAGCTTCGATAAGCTCGATTGAGATGTTGAACTTCATGGGTATGTGGCAAATCACACTGCACGGCAAGCTCAACCACGTCCAAGACGGAAACGCTTCGTCGCGGGCTTGAGGGGTCGCTTCGTAATCTCGGGACCATAACAAACCCACAGCAAGGTTATCTTTCCACAGGCCTAATAGTGGCTCATCATTCGTGATACTTTGGATGTACTTCGTCAGACCTGCCAAAGCTGCCATCTTATCTTCTTGCTTGGACAATCCCCGCCCACTATAATCTTCCACCCAGTCACACCAGATCATGTAGACCGACAATTTTTCTGTTCCAAGGACCGGCATAATCCTGCTTTTATGTTCCATCGCCGTACCATCTTCTGAGCGTTCAGAAGACTAGCGGCGCCAAACTAGTTGAGAACCTGTAAAATGTACCACCCGCCGCGACAAGACGGTCTCTTGTAGCGTCCAGCCGCGTTCTGAGAGGTGTGTGTTCCTGGTTGGGTTTCGATACCGCACGCTTTCTTTTATGAGAAACCTGGTTGGTGTGGCTTCTCGATAGGCGGCTGACCTTTGGTTATCATCCGATAGGGCTGTCAATTCTAGAGCCCCGGGTCTCGTACGAAACAGGCCCTGAGTACTGTTACTCGATGCAGATGCGACAAGCGTTATATAAGCGTCCATGTAGACAGAGGCCATCTTTGCTGCCTCGTGGTTCCAGTCCGCCTCGTCATCTTGAATTATGCATATACTGTCGATCCAAAGATACCTAAGATTCAGTCTTCTGGCAACAACTACTGCCTCTCAAAATGTTTTTGGTAAGGAATCCAGCGGAACGTCTTTTTTGAAGGCACTATAATTGTGGGTGGTCAACATGATAGGGTGGCCTGTGGAGCCCTAGCAGTGACTGAGGGCTGCGTACCGCGCTTGGGGATGAGCGACTTGTGAGCTAAGCCGTAGGTATGCGTGAGTCTCCTGGTCTGAGGTTCCAACATCAATGATTCTAGTTGGTAGTCGTGGGGCAGAATGGTGACATTCAGGATGAACTCGATCACATTCGTTTAACCACTGTTCAACGACATCGATGCCATCGTATGTTGATGAGCTGGTTGGCCTCCAGACAGCGCGTCCCTCGATCGGAATGAAGGTTTACAGAGGGGTTCTAGGCTGAATGAACACTTGAACCCGCCCGCGCAGGCTGACACACGTGCCATCGTGACTTCTCTAACCGTTTCTACCCTAGCCCACGGCCCCCAGACGTCACCTCCACGACGCGCCCACGCTCTACAATACGCTTCATTCCCGATTCCAATGGCAGCCGACTTAGCCATCGCAAACGGTACAACCCCCAAAGATGCCACCAAGAACCCCTCCAAGCCGTCAACAGGACCCAATGTCCTCGAAGTCATCTTCGGCTCCCTTCTCATCAAGCCATGGTACCCCTCCTTCTATCCCGAGGAGCTCGTTGGACGGAAAATAGACAGGCTATATGTGTGCCAATGGTGTTTCAAGTATACCAAGGAGCTGCTGCTGTTCCTGGGGCATCTTGTGAGTCGCGCCCGTGCCGCATCGCAAAAGCAACCTCGTTAACAGCACATGTAGAAATCATGTCCCCTCCGCCTCACGCCGCCACCGGGCGACCTCATCTACACGAAAAACCAAATCTCCCTCTACGAGCTCGACGGCGCTGAGCACAAACTCTACGCGCAAAACCTCTCCCTCTTCGCCAAGCTTTTCCTCGACACAAAGTCTGTCTTCTACGACGTCACAACCTTCTGCTACTACCTCCTTGTGCTCGAAGAACCGTCGCCCGCGATCCCGATCGCGAGTCTCGGCGACGGCGGACGCGTCGGCGCCGGGCAAGTGGTCGGCTTCTTCTCGAAGGAGAAGATGAGCTGGGACAATAATAACTTGGCGTGCATTTGTATATTCCCGCCTTGGCAGAAGCAAGGGCTGGGGCAGGTGCTAATGGCGGCGAGTTATGAGTTGGGGAGGCAAGAGGGCCGGTTCGGCGGACCTGAGAAACGTGAGTGTTCGCTTTCACTCTTGAGGAGCATTTGTGTACTAACAGCTTTGCAGCGTTATCAGACCTCGGTCGCCTTGCTTACATGCATTACTGGTCGCAAACCCTCTCGCGCACCATCCTCGCCTGTCCATCTAAAAAGGTCGTCACTGTCGCCGACCTGCGCGATCAAACATACATCACCGTCGACGAGATACTGGCAACACTGCAACATATGGAAGCGCTAGAACACAAGAAACGAGGCGGTGCTGAGACGGTCATCAACAAAGCGAAGATAAAAGCTTGGGTAGAGACGCACAAGGTAAAACTGGAAAATCCTATAGACCCTGCCGCTTTCGTGGAGGTGGCGGAAGATGAGAGGGAGGAAGAAGACGAGGATGAGGATATGGAGGAGTAGGTTTCTTTTCGGCTTAGGAGTGAGCACGGTGTTATTGGAGTCATATACCCTTGGATGATATTTATAAGTTTTCATGCAATGCATTTATATCTTTCGCATGACTAGGTCCTGCGTGAGGGTGTACATTGGTAGTTGAATTGATAATGATATCTGGGTATCTCTTCCCCCTAGATCCTAGCCGAACACCGAATCGAATAGCATTCGAAACCCAGAACTCCATGCAAACCTCATAAGCCAGAAGCGCCCATTGATACCAATTCGAACCCACATCGAGCAAACAACCCATTTTCTCATGGTGTCTCCTTCTTCCCACCAAGATACTCCACTACCTCCCCACACCGCTCCAACCTCGCCCTTGTCTCCGGCAACCCCTGGTTCAACCTACCCAACCCCTCCACCGCCCTCTCCCAACTCCTCTCCACCTCTCCTTGTCTCTCCAACGCCCCCAAAGCACCCACCTCCTCCTCACCCACAGCCTCCAACGCCATGACCCTCGCCCTCTCCAACTCCTCTCCCTCCCTCACAAACATCTCCTCAAACCTCCTCGCCGCAGCCCCCGGCGTCGTCCTCCTATGCTGGCTAATCTTCCCAACGAGCGCATCCCTCCTCTGCACCGCCCCCGCTAACCTCGCCCTCAACTTCTCATCAAACGGCTCAAACTCCTCGACCACCACCTCCTTATTCTCCACATCCGCAGCGAGCAAGTCGCCATTCTCGTCCGGCGCGCCGCGCGACACGACGTCGATGCCGTTGATGGAGATGTTGTGCCGCATGCCGGCGAGGACTTGGGCGACGAAGGCGTCGACCATCTCTTCGACTTGTTTGCGGAGGTCGTCGGGCGAGGTGGTGTCGGGCTGCGGGGGGAGGTGGAGGTCGAGTTTTTGGCGGGCGAGGGTGCGGAGTCGGGTCGTTATGTAGGTGAGGTCGGCGGGGGATTGGAGTTCGATTTTGCGGTGCTCGTCCATTGTGGGTGGTGGTGGTGTGCGCGGTGGATGGGGGGGTGTGCGCCGGACGGGGTGGGCGGGTTGAGGAAGGCTTTTTCGCAGGGTGGAGGGTGCGGGTAGGTGCGTGGTAGGGAGGTGTATGCGCTTATGCGGGTTGTGTGTTCGGTATCGTGGTGGTTGGCGACGCGCGTGTGAGTGTTGTTTGCTGTTGCGCTTTGTTTTGATGGTGCGGAAGGGGCCCTGGGCCGCCACGTTCTCACGTGATGATAACGCTCCAGGGCTCCGTGGCTCCGGGGTTCGCTTCAGCTATCGATAGCGTCATACTGGCTTCGCCGACCTCGGTACGGTGAACGGCGAGGTATAGTGAACAGCAACAGAGCTACACTATATGTGTAACGCAAAGATACTGTACCATTGCGTCAGACGACTGTTGATGTATTTGTCATTGAAGATCCTCGTCGTGTTAAGATTCTAACCAAGGTCGAGGATGTATTTGTCACATAAAATTGAAATAATATGAGTAGTAGAAGTTAGGGACTCGGGTCCTGGACAACGATCTAATCCCCATATGAAAAGCATTATTAGGATACCATAGCGAAAAACCATGTCAAACTATTCTAGAGAGGTGAGGGGTAGCACAAACGCCCTTGTACCCAGAAAGCTACCAACATACTAAACGCCCAACTCCGACAATGCCCGATTTCAGACCGAGGTATATGGTACTTCCAAATGAGCTTTTCATTATGTCGATTATGTTTGTACGTATGTAAGGTGGGTGGATCGTCAGAGGTTACGAGGGAAACATTTTCGCGACCTCTTCGTCGGTAACGACAATTTCCTCAACGGGGTCTTGTTTCCGCTCGAGGTCATCGAAATGGAAGTTGGCGTAGCTGGGCACGAATATCTCTGCGAACACGGTTAGCCAACCGTCTAGAAAAATCATAGACTTCGCACGAAGGAAGGTGATGGCTAGTCTCAAAACCAAAGCTGGAAATTTCACGAGTCATGATGTAGCAGCCTGAAACCTGCACATCGTGTACATAGTCACACATAAACTTTGGGGTTGCTGGCCGCTGCTGAAACATACCTTGATTCCAATCAAAACCCTGTGAGGCCTTGACACAGGTAATCTACATGCGACGCGCGATCAATAATCCCTTCCTTCCTTCTTGAGTACTGGATGGCGACGACGTACCAGTCGTGGCATGTCTGAGTTGCCTATATTGATCACGGTGTATTCGGCCCTTGAAAATGCGGGCGCTGCGACTCAGTTAGCATGAATATTAAGCCGTGAACAACGGGAGGATGATGCGACTCAAGGCAGCAGGTCGTGATAATGAGGTGACAATGAACGAGACGTACACATCAGCGACTGCCTGCGCTCGCCAGCCCCCGTCTTGGGACTGCCGGCATCGTTGTCCTCGGCCACACTTCCAAAACTCCCATACTCGAACCCACTCGCGGGACTTGCATTCACACTCCCTACACTCCCTCTACCCTGCTTCCTCCTTCGGCTCGGGATAGCAATAGCTTTGCTGGAAGACATGATTTCGGGTACCGAACGCCAATGCCGAAAGGCGAAATATGGGATAATATATAGATAGCCTTGGAAGGTAGAAGGAGCGCTGAAACCGAATAGACAGTCGAGAATGAAGGTCGAAGAGTCAAAGAGTCAAAGACGCAGTCACACCCTCTGGGCAGAAAGGTACGTACGGCTGACTGGATGAGGCAGCCAATGATATCACCGCACGTCCTGTTGAAGCCTGGCGATCAATTACGCCAGCGGACGCCACGCCTCCGACTCGACACCTCACCTGAGCAGGGATGTGCGCATGTGACAGGTACACGGTCAGATCCCAGCTGCGCCGTCAGATTCCGCTCTTGCAACTACTGATGAAGACTGATGTTCCAAGAGATGTAGGTACGGAGCCAAAGAGGGGTGATGCGGGGCACCATGACGCCATGGAATAGAGACAAAGCGGCTTGTACCACCATCTCAGCTTTCATGCACTCAAGAGCCGCTTCGGAGTCGTCAGAGGAACCGATAGACGCCTTGCAATGTACCTCATGCTGCTCCAAGATGCAGTACATTCCGTCTCTGCGAGCGGCGTAGCAGCATTGACGTGAACATCTGAGTAAACGATAGTGACACGTAAGGTACCTGTCAAATAAACCACATGGTGTAGCACTTCGAGGTCAGCCTGCGCCCATCTACAAGATAACTGCAACCGTCCAATACATGTCGACTGGCAGCGTGTACGCCCGATACCTATAAGGTATCTACCTCTACCAAAAGCTTCAGCGCTTATAACAAGGCCGCCACGGTCACTATCGCGCAAAGATATTACCGTACTCGAGATAGAGCAGTAGCGATCCATTAAAGACATAAAAAATTATCTACATGTGGCGTTGATTAATCTACCTAGGGGTAGCACGACAAAGGCTTTCATCTCAAATAACATGACAAAAAAAGCAGAGCCCCCTGCTTAGCAATCAAAGAGCGTAAAAATTATCCACATAAAAGTATCTACATAAAAGAGAGCTTTGCTGAAAGTATCAGCTAGTAACCCATTTAAATACCCGGGTCAGGCACGCCATGTGGGACTGGCGAACAGTAGATCCATCTCCAACGCCAACGCTGTCTTTCTTCCCAGTTCCAATGTTGTCCATACAAAATATTACACCACCAGGCCATCATCAAGGCTGGACGGTTCTCCCAAAGCTACCCATGCAGCTCGTCATCGCCATCAACTTGCGACCTCACAACGGCCTCAAAGCGCCACTTCGCTCATCGGCCCACCTCCCATGAATACGTTGCCTCGCACTCTTTCCCCAGAAAGCAATCGGCAACGCAATGGCGCCACTTACTACTTGCAAAACCGCCAACTCCACGCCGACCAACAAGTAGCCTTGTGCCGAAATCCACCCTTGGAGGGCGAAACTCATGATGAAGCTCACGAGGTAGCAGCCCCCACTTACGACCACAAAGGCCGGAGCTGCCCAGCGCGGAAATACCTCCGTTACCCATAGCGTGTTACCGATTGAGAGTGTCACCCACGATAATCCGTTCAGGCCATAGGCGAGGTAGTACACCGAGAAATGCCAGTGGTTGTGCACGGCGAGGCCGTAGAGTAGCGTGCTGAGTGCGCCGGTAATGACGGGGACGATGTAAGCGATGAGGTAGTGCTCTGCCTCGCGCACGCCCCGATTTCGTTTAGATAGGTAGATGAGGATCTTGCCCATGAGAGGGCCGGCGAAGGGGTATGCGAGAAGGCCGCCGAGGGCGGATGCGACGTTGACGTTGCTTATCCACAACGATGGCAAGCTGTATGGCGGAGCACTGAGGGTCGTCGCGAAAGTGGAGCCGACATACATCATGCCGGCGAAGTTGAAGGCCGAGGCGATGAGTACCCAGAAGATCAGCGGATTAAGTGCGCAAAACCCCATCTGCAAGTAACACCTACCCATGGCTTTCCAGGAGCCAAAGGGCGAGCGGGAGAGTCCAACGCGTTGCAATTGTGATGGACTATCGCTGTCGAGCGGGAATTCAGGAAGATCGCGATAGATCCCAGATTCGCCGTCCCGATCCTCGTATATGGTCAACTTCTCAGTGGAGCTCTGCATCAAGATCATGCCGTTGAAAGCTACGGTTGGACGCTTGAAGAACGTCTCGGGGTACAAGAAAAAGGCGAGGAGTAGCGAAAGGGCCGACATGGCTATCCAGCGCTGATAGAACAGGCGCCATTCTCGGCCATGGTCTGACAGGAGTGGGACCAATGCCACAGCGCCGGTTCCTGCGAAAGCGCTTACGGACCAGAGTGCTGCAATAGCTTTTGGTCGCCGGTCGACGAACGTCATATCAATAACCATGAGGAAGGCCTATTGACGTCAATGATTTGATCTCAAAGTCCATTATGGGGGATGCTAACCGGAGTAAGAGCGAACCCCTCGCCCATACCGAGAAGGCAGACCCAACCGAGCAACCCATGAAACGACTGAGCATATCCTGCTCCAATTGTGGCAATTAAATTGAGGAGAGCGGCGAGTAGAAATACAGGGCGGCGGCCGAGAGCGAGACTGAGAGGTACCCAGAGGAACGCTCCTATACCCATGAACAATGTCGGCGCAGTAACAAGAGACTCTGGAGACCATGGCTTGATTGCCTGTATCAAATGTCAGTGCTTTGCCAAAGTGATGCCATGGGACCCGGCGTGCAAGAAGGACCCTTACCTCTTCACTGAACTCAGTCAGGATGCCACGCAGCAACAGACTGGCAGCCTGAACTATAGTCAAGGCAGACGCAGAATACCAGGCCAGTGCCAGCATTGCACCCGCTGTCTTCCACCAACTCCAATTCAGAGGATCACTAGGGCTGTCGGACGGTACCGGGAGACTCAAAGTCTTTCCATCATTCGAGATGAGGAAGACACTTCCAGACATGTCGTATGATTCGCGCTTGGATTTTGTGGCCTTGAGGTCCTTGATGGGATCGAAAGACGAAGCATTGGAAGTGGATCGAGGGACCACAGAGACAGAGGGTGATATTTCCAAGTCTTCCTCGGTCGGCTTCATGGGACGTGGTTCCCGAAGGGGACGTGGTTTGGTACTGTTGAATTCAACATCTTCGTCGATGAAGATGTCTGGCCCGCGGGAAACCGTAACGCCGGCACTGTCGTAAACAACCTTTGAGATATCCATTCTATTAAAAGTGCCACCAAGGGACTTGAACAACGCGGCCAGCCGTATAAATTGATATCCAGTGTAGCAGGGTGAGGGCGTGCGGTTGTTTTATACAAACTCCGGATCTCCTCGGCGTGTTGCCGAGTAGTTAACCTCAGATATGGCCACAGCGTGAAAGTTACCAGACTGAAGTGAGCATGCTTCTTGCACCGGCGGAATGGGCATTGCAGACCAAGCTGCTGAGCAAGCTCCAGGTACCCAAGTATCGGTAAGTTCCCGGACGCAACAATCCGAGCGTTACAATCCGAGCGTTGATGTTATTGTACCCCTGTCGGTCCGGCAACCCTACAAGGCGCGGGGAAAACGGAGGCTGAAACGCCTTGCGAGAACATTTGTTAGCAGTTACACTAAGGAGCGACAGCTTTGAGCCAACGTCTTACCGGTGCAATGGAACGCCCTTATACCGTCCGTGCGTTTGAGGAGGCTTTCGGGGGTTTGAGATCTTTTCTCCACGCTTCATGCGACCACGACACCGGACATACCACTGTGGTAACCAATAGGCAGTTACTGGCTACGTACCGGGACTAAGAACCGGACCTCGGCAGACCTGTTTCCAGCGGGAAGGGGAGGTACAACAGCGCTTTGGCCGCCTCACTCCGGTTGCCCTTTTCTTTCCCATGTTGCCCCTTAACAGTGTCAGAGAAGGTAAGGTACACGAATACATGAACACGGTGACGTAGTTTCACCGTGCAGTCCCGAGGAAACAAAAAGCACGTCGGCGTTATTCAGGAGCGAATTGCCGACATCGATGCAGGGTTCCCGTGGGTATTCATTCATATGCCGGCATGGCCAAGACGTATGATTACAGCCAATACGTGTTAGTAATACAGCTACATATTGCATTTTCTATCGGAAACCACCAATGGTGTGTTAAATTAATCTACCTAGGGGTAGGACAACAAAGGCTTTCATCTCAAATAACGTGACAAAAAAGCAGAGCCCCCTGCTTAGTAAACAAAAAGAGCGTAAAAAAAACCACCAATAAGCGAAACTTCTAAGCTGTCCAGGGACTTTGATACGGAATCTAACCAAAAACATACAATTGATACGCATCTTACCTAAGCACCCAGACACCTGCGAAACACCAAAACGCCAGAGCGACATCTCGACGAAGTCATTTCGCACCAAACTTTGACGGAAATTTTGATTATGGATATTGTGCAGTGATGCAATGGTTCATTGTTTGTTGTGCGGACTTGCGGGGAGCCGTGGTGGCGACGAGTGTCGCTGCCTGCGAGCAAGTTGACGCGTCACATGTACTTATAGCATGTGGAGTGGTTACTGACATGTGCACGGGCATGGTGCACCAAACTGATATCACGTGATTGATGACTAAGCGTATACGATATACGATTATGTGAAAAAATTTCGCACCAAACCCAACGGTCCTGGTCCCAACCCAACACCACGTCAGCCCCATTCCAACAGACAAAAGCCGAACCCAAGAAATTATTCCAGAACCACCGACCAGAAACACCGACCAGGAAGTCAAATTACGATCGCCTGCAGTTCGAAGCCTGCATCGAACCCTTCGCCCGACCGTTTGAGTCTCACGCCATGGGGCCACGTACAGAGCGAACCCACTGATCGCCTCGATGAAATGGCGATCGCCGTTGTCTTTCCGCCTCGCGCCGTTGTCTAACTTTCCTGGGGCAGGCCATCCTGGCACGGTGTTCGGAGCCTGTATGGGGCAGGCATCCTTGTACAGAACCCTGCATAGGAGACGACGGTTCCTGATTCGGAAACTGCATGCTCCATGGGTGCAGTGGGCGGTTCCTGATACGGTATGATGCGGTATCCATGGTCATCCTTGCGTGCCTGCAACGGTTCCTAATCCAGGGGCGCGGATGCCGTGATCGTCACGTTTCTCAAGGGGCGGGTTTTTTAATTTGTCCATTGGATGGGAAATTTTTGTTTTGGAGGTGCGCGAGAATGTGTGGCCGAGGTGTGAAGGGGGCTTGGGATTGGGTGAGAGGCGGGTGCCTAACTCGGATGGGATAGGAACGCGAGGTTAGTGTTTCGTCCGTAGAAACATGCCCTCGTCACATTTTCTCCGTAGACTACGGGAACTAACTTAGGTGCACATATGTATGTGTATGGGTATGTGTGCGTCGCGAGACGACGGAGATTCCCGAAAGAGGGTGCTTGTTTGTTTGCACAGCTCTGACTGTTTGACCTAGCCTAGGTTGGATGGGGGTGCGATGTTAAACTTCGTCGTGAATTGGAAACAATGTATCTACGGGTTGGTATCAGGAAGAGAAACATCGCAGACCTTTTGGTATACGGTACAACGCTGTAAGGGAAAGCTGTGCTACGGGTCGGGAACTTTGCGCGGGAACAACAGTGACATTCAGCAGTGACATTCAGCCCACCGAGGGAAACAGGCGTAGTCTGAGCGAACATGCGCGCATCTCGGAACAGAAGGATGGGCCTGCGAGCGTAAACTCTACGCGGAAAATAACAGTTAACTTGGGCCTAGGAAACAAGAGTAGTCGGAGCATGTGCGTTGTGGAACGGCAACGGACCGGCTTCGTTGGAGGGAATGTCACCCATTGGACCCGACAACACGTTAACTCTGTGACTCTAGTGGGATAGACTGAGTCGCGAGCCAACGAACGTCACCTCCTCTACCCAACAATACGTTAACTCTGTGACTCTGCTTGGGTAGACTGGGTCGCGAGCCAACGAACGTCACTCCCTCCTCCACTAAACAACACGTCAACTCTAATTCCAGTCGGATAGGCTTGGCTTCGTTTGAATTCGTTTGAAAAGATGTCACTTACGGTACCCAAAACACGTCAACTAATTCCAGTCGGAAGCTGAGCCGCGTGCAATGTCACTTCCTACCCCGACATTCTAACTCTTTTGTTGCGATTGGATAGGCTGGTCGGCGAGTCATTTTTTTACTTTCATTCATCCGTTTGAAGTTAACTCAACCTTTTAAAGATTATGAGACTTGACAGTACAGCCAAGGTTCAACGGCCAAAGTACGTAAAAAAAGGGCCCGATTGGGATCGACCACAATGAGCAGCAGCCATGAATGTCATCCCCCTCCCCAACAACATGCCAACTCTTCAATTCCAGTTCAGTAAACTGGGCCGTGAATCATGAATGTCGCTCCCCCTCCCCTCAATCCCAGTCCAGGAAACATGGATGTCACGTTAACTCCTTGCCTCCAATTAACCAACCAACCAACCAAGCCGAACCGCAAACCACACCACACCACCAATCATCCTCCCTCGTAGCCATATAATCAAATACCCTCTACCGGCACTACTCCCTTCCGTGTCTTATGTGGACACTCACTGAATTTTCCCCCAGTGTCCACCCGCCCCGCCCTCTCGTCGCTCCAGTCCAGTAAATTGGACCGCGAATCATGAACGTCACTTGCTGAACGCAACCAACAACTTGTTAACTCTACCTTTGTGACGCTAGCAGTCCAAACCAACCCACACTACACGCCGTCGTTCTTAGGTAGGACAGCACAGCACCACCACCACCACTCCACTATCTGTGTGTGCACCCAGTGAACCTTCCCCTAAGCCACCCTACTGTCTTGCTGCAACCTCGCGACGGTCTTAGACATACCTATGATGCTTTGACTCCAGCCGCGCAAACCAGACCGCACTACACGTCGTTATTCTTAGGGTGTACAGTACAGCACAGCACAGCGCAACACCACCACGACTCCACCACCCATGTATACACTCACTGAACTTCCCCCAACCCGCCCCGCCATTCCCTTGCAACCTCGCAACTATCCTAGCTAAACTAAGATGCTTTGACTCCAGCCGTGCAAACTAACCCCCACACTACACGCCGTCATTCTTACGTCGTACAGCATAGGATAGCACTACCACTACCACTACTCCACCATCCGCGTATGCACTTACTGACCTTTCCCCTAACCCAACCAGCCCGGCCATTCCGTGCCAACCTCGCGACCCTCTTAGCCATAGCCATAGCCATAGCCATAGCCATACCATACCAAGGATACCTACCTCCAAGCCCAAGAACCCACCCTCACCCACCCCTCACAGCATCCCCAACACGCATCACATCACAGCGACAGCGACAGCCCAACCCATAAAAAAGAGAGCAACACCAGCCCCATTATCCCCTACCCTACATACCCTATCCTACCTACCCATACACGCCACACTCCCTCCCTCCCTCGCCCATGGCAAAAAAAAACACCTCCCTCACCACTATCTTACACCCCAGGATATCGTTCGTGTCAATAAAAGCCCCATGATTCCGACATCGGACCCGCCGACCCGAAAACCCTCCTACAGAGAAAGAAACAACAAAAAAAAGAGGAAAACAGTACATTCGTCCACCCACCCATCGAGGTACCCCAGCCCGAAAAAAATGCCATCCCTCGAATGCTGCAGAAACAAGCGTATTAAAGCGACAGATGCGAAGATCTAGAAAAAAAAGAGAAAAAAACAACCCTGTCGAAACCCCGTCAAAAACAACCAACAACAACAAAAGAGAACAAGCTACCGTACCCGCTCGGTCAGTGCAGGCAAAAAAAACCCGCTTTTCCATCCCACACAAGTCTCACCGACTAGTTGCACACATGTATTCCCTCCTCTTTCCCATTCGTTCTCAGTTTCGTTTTCGTATCCATGTGGCCCTGTCTGCCTTTCGTGTTTGGACATCATTGACCCACTCGCCACCCCAGGGGTATCCTCAAAGAACTGAATAGCAAGCAAGCAAAAAACCCCTGATACTCCTGACTCCTCGGTTCCCAGATGTACGGCTTTGTCGTCGAAGTGAAAGTTGAAGAATTACGTGCGTCGGATATGACATGGCAGAACCCGAAGAGGTGGAAAAAAAGGGGTATCATAGCGTCATCGCACAGGCGTGTCTCTCTCTACCAGCCCTTCTTCCGAGCAAATCGCTTGTTCAGGAGCACGAGTACTTTCGTTTCGACACGTTGAACTGGACGTATTCTAGGTCCAGGTCTTCTTGGTTGTCCTTTTGCATTTCTAGCAGGTCGTCGAGCTTCAAATCCAGTTCCAGCAGGCCACGGTTGCGGCCCTTGTAGTGGAGGGAGATGACAAACGTTCCGGGTAACGGACTGGTGAAGTTGAAATATATGTTCGCTCTCCTGTTCTCGGGAACGTTGCTCTTCTGGATGACACCTTCCTTCTCGAGCTGTTGGTGGGTGAACTTGTAAGGCCCCAGTACCTGATGCTTTTGTTGCTTCCTGGTCTTGCCTTCTGACTGACTGCGGACGTTGTGAAGATACGATTTGTACGTCTCGAGCTGCCCGACAAGATAGGCGTTATGGTCGCGAATGGTGCGGAATACTTCTTCAAGCTTCTTGCTCTCCTCCACAACCTTTTCCTTCATCGAACCAAGGTGCACCAACTCCTGTTCGACCTCGTCACGCAGGAGAGAGAAAAGCTATCTTCTTTATCGACGACTCCAAGCTCCTGCAATTGGCTCAGCAACTCCATACTGCGAATGCCCTTCTTCACCATAACGGAGTCGTTCTTCGTCGTGGCCGCTGCTTCGGCAATGCGATCGAGTCTCAAAGGCCGACGCGTGATCGAACTGTTCGGTGGTAGAGATCTCAAGATCATCACGAATGTAGACTTGGCCTCCATGAAGAAAATTTCCTCTTGTGTGATATCAAGAGCAGCAGTAAGATCGTCGATGGGCGTCTCCCACTTGCTGAACAATGGAAGATTGATAGCTCGATTCTCCTTGCGGGGCAATTGAGCGGGAGCAGGGCCAAGATCGTTGAGTATCACACCAAGATGCGAGCTATCATCCTTGGCTAGTTCTGGCGCGTGGCGCTCCAGTAGAGAATGTGTTGCGTACACTTCATTCAGTGTGATGGAGAGCTCGAGATCTCGCTTGGAGAGCGCAACGTAGTTGTCCATCTCCAGAGTGTCATAAAAGTCCTGGACCTCGCACAAGTCAAGCAAGAACTTGTTGATGATGCGGTCTTTGTTGAGTTGAATGAATGGTTGCAGCTTGGCCATGTATGGTTCCTTTGCGTAAGAGGGTTTATTGGCCAGGTTTTTGCAGCATCTTCGCAACGTACGTCAGTGTGCGTTTGGGGTTCTCGGCGGGCGTCGCATCAATGAGCATGTAGGATCGTGGGGTCACAATGGCCGGGTTGATGAAACGAAGGAAAAAGAAGCCTCCGATCAGAGTACAGATGGTCTGGTCCTGTGCATCTGGGTACTTTCGTTTCGAGAGACTTCGAATCTGCTTGCAAATCCAGCGAATGCCGTAGGGAGTTTCTTCTAGGCCGTTGATGATGGTGGTGAGGAAATTGGTCGCAATCTCCATGAGCATGGTCACTCGCGGTGCGATGATTTGCTGAACCGTTGCGTTTTCCGCAGCCTGTTCAGCCGTCACACCCTTGGGCATGTTCGGTGGGAGAGTGCCCTGTTGGTCCTCAATATCGGAGACCATCTTCTCGTATACTTTGAGAGGGTTAATCTCAAGATCGAGGTCTTTCAATTCGATCAGCGAGTTGATGCTGTCCTGCAGGACGACCTTGAGGTAGCTCTGGCCTGGACCCCGGCGGGTATATGTGGTCATCATGCGAGACACGGGGGTGTTGGCGCGAAGAAGTGAGCTATAGTCGGCCGTGTTATCAAACTGGTAGGTGAGAACAGACTACAAGCAGAATTAGCACCGATGCAAAGCGTAAGGTGGGGCAGCCTACTTGGAACATGGTCAGTAGAAGATGCTCTTCGCGGCTCTCGTACTGGTTGCCATAGATGGTAAACATGACTGTCTGCAAGAGCGCATCGATCTCAGCCATGGAGACGAGTCGGCAGAGATGGGCAATATGCCTGGGCTCGGACTGCAGCAGGAAAAGCAGATTGCCGTACTTTTGCGTCTTGTCATCGTTGGGGAAGAAACCTTCCTGTAATTCGGTGCCATCTTCAAGGTGGCTTGCGACTTCATTTTGCTGTGCGCACCATTAGCGGTCCGTGACCAATACTAGAGGCATGGTGCGGGTGTACCTCTTCCAAAGCCATGCGGTTCTGGATGAGCAGTGCTATCCGCGAATCGAGATAGCGCACGTCCTTCTCGAGAACGAAATTCTTCTTTGACTGCGACGAGATCTTGGCCTTGAGCTCGCGCAGTACCTTTTGCGCTGCGTACCAGTCAGTGTCGGCTGCAATGTGGGGCAGGAGACGGCCATACCTCTGGCTAGGTCGTCTTCAATCTCCAGTTCCTTGTCCTTTGCCGACATGGACAGGTATAGGGCGGTGACCGAGTAGCGCTTCGACTGGCGCACGGAGCGCGAGCCATCGTGCGAGGACATGGTGTTCTGGCGCGAGACGGGGACGAAGGACGACGACGACGAGGTGGATGCCCGCGACGGAGCGTGCAGCATGGAGACGGCCATGGCGAGGGTTCGTGGGCGTGGCGCGAGGGCAGACGGGGCAGGCGCGGCGGGCGGTGTTGTGGAGGAATGCTGTCGCACGAGCGGCAGCGCAGCGATTGGCGGTGGGGGACAAAGAAGCAGGACTCAGGTACGCGTGCAACGCGGCCACGGGCACACGCACGGCTGGCGTCGCTTTGTGCTTTGTCCGGCGAGGGTGGCAGGTGGCAGGCGGCAGGCGGCAGGTGGCAGTCCGGCGGGTCGTTTTTGTGTGCGCGCGTGTGTGTGGGCGGGAGATTTGTGCAGGCTCGTGCAGGCGGCGACTGTGGCCGGAAGCCGGTGGTGGTGGTGCTCGGGAGGCGGGCGGTTCCACGGAAAGCTGGTCAGGCTGTCTGGGAGTGCCTGGGAGTGCCTGGGAATGCCGGGGCCAGAGACGCGCGGGCGTGGCCCTGGGTGCGGAAGGCGCGAACGGGCGGGCGGGCTTGGGCGGATCAGGCTGCGCGGGCGCACTGCAGCAGGGCGGCGGGCAACAACAGCAACAACAGCAACAGACAGGGCAGCACTCGGTGCGCGGCGTCGTGAGGTCGTGTGCGTGCGTGTACTGGCAGGCTGGCACCGGCGCTGGAGGTTGCGCGGCGGGCGACGTGGTGTGGACGGGGCGGGCGCAGGGAGAGCGGGTCCGCGGCGCAACAGAATGGAATGGATGGTCGGACGGCAGCAGGAGGGAGTTTCAGGCAGAGCGACGGCCTCGGGGCTAGCTACAGGTACAATGCGAGATAGGTAGGGCATGCAGGCGACCAGGGGCGGCGAGTGGATTCAGTGGAGCGGCGGGCGCATGCAGACGCCAGACTCCAGAGGCAGGACAAGAGGCAGGACAGAGGCAGGACAAGAGGCAGGACAAGAGGCAGGGCAAGCAGGCCAAGGCTCCCAACGCAGAACAGCGCCGCAGGGCACAAACGTTCTTGGTATACCGCCGAGTATTGAAGATCGTCGTCGTGTTAAGATTCCGCCTATATTGCAACCTCCACGCAAACGAGCCGTGTTTACATCATCACCATCCGGTGCAGCTCCACCGCGCTTCTGAAACACTGAATTAGGGGGCGCGCGCACCCTGACCGGCCAACCTGCATGCTGGGAAGGCGCTACCTTCGTACGTGCCTGACTACGCACAAGTCGCTGCACACAAACCCAAGCGCGGGTCTGCCAAGTCGCCCCCGCGCAGCAATATTGCACCATCTACCAAAGCTTTCAGAGCCGTGATCGCCGCTGCATCCGTCATCTTTCCCCCGACATTCCTGCCATCTGTCATCATGTTCCCCATCTTGACCTCCACACACATGATGCCCTGCTCCTGCAATTCTCCAACAACTCTAAACAGAGCCAAGTTCATTATTATCAACTATCTTAAGCAAACACCGACCAGTCAGGACTTGCATAATTAGCAACGCAAACGCAGGGGGACGGAACATCTCCACAATACGAAGGCAATAGAGTTAAAAGCCCTTTGTAAAATAGTTAATTAGGTACTAATTGTAATAGCTTTTAAATAGCTTTTATTAAGTAACTTTAGTATAACTAACTATTTTATAGTAACTAATATTATTAATTATAATATTAAAGCGCTTATTTTTTTTAGTAAAGTTTTTAAATATTTTAATGTGGCGTTATTTTATCTACCTAGAGGTAGGACGACAAAGGCTTTCATCTTAAATAATATAACAAAAAAAAGCAGAGCCCCCTACTTAGTAATTAAAAAAAGGCGTAAAAAGGTAATAACAAAAAAAAAAACACGTTTAAACTACTAAGCGAGCTTAGTAGTCTTAGTGTAGGGCTACTCCTATAAGCAAATTTTTATAAAAAGGCCACTTAGAACTTTAGAAAAGATAAGACTTTAGTGTAGCTATATTATAAGCTATTTTTTCTTTACTATCCTAAGTTATAAACCGCTATTCTAAGTTATAAACTACTATCTAGATTATTATAAATAATATAAGTTAATATATTAATAGGTATATATTTTTTATAAGTAGTAAAATAAGGGTAATATATACTAGATACACTATTGCTTTATTACTATATTAAGATTATTCTTAATAAAACTCCTACTATCTCTCTATATTCTACTATCTACTTAGTTAATAGTAGCCCTACTAACGCTAAAAAGTACACGCTAGAGTTCTATATAACTATTACCTAGATAATAATTACGCTAGAGTTCTATTTTATTTATAGTTTTTTTGTAACTAAGAAGTTTCTAATAAAAACATTATAATAATAGTAGTTATTCCTCCTACTATTATTAATATAGAAAAGCGTTTTAAGGTAGTGTTAACAAGCTATTTTATTTATAAGATACTTATCTAGCGTAAAAAGAAATAGGTATACTTAACTATTTATAAGGCTATTTTTATCTACTAATTAGGTTAGTAGCTAGTCTAGTTTACTAAGAATAAAATAATTATATTTCTATACTAGTAAAAATAATTACTTCTTCTTATTAGTAGTAGAATTATCTAATAGGAAATATAAAAGGAGGATAATAAGGTGTTTATTAGTAAGCTATATAGTAGTAAGAGTGTTGCATAGATCCGCGAAATTATTCTAACTATTATTACTATTATTACTATTAAGTTAGTTTATCTAGCGCGCGAGCGTAGATAACTAATAATAGTAATAGTAATAAGCTAAATATACTATATACGCTATAAGTAAACTTTATATAAGTTAAAAGCTTATAAGGTATAAATAGAGTATAAGTAAGTTTAAACTATTATTATATTATTAGGTAGTATTTAAGGTTAGTCTTTAATTAGAATTAGGTGCTATATATAGTATAAAATAACTTTATATCTTAATTTACTTTAACCTTAAACTAAAAAAAAATTAGAAAAAGGTATTTGGCAAGCCGACTAAATATTTTAATAATTACTACTTTTAATAAATTTAATTTAAATATAAAAAAAGTTAGTAATATAAATATTAGTAAGTGTGTAGTATTAAATTAACTATCTAAAAGTATAATAAGAAAGGCTTTTATTTTAAATAATATAAAAAAAAGTAAAGCCTTCTACTTAGTAATTAAAAAGAGCGTAAAAAATATTTATAAATAGTTTTTATTTTTTATTTTTTAAAGATTAAGTATTTTTATTTTTTTATTATTTAGTGGTATATGTAGCGTTAATTTATCTACCTAGGAGTAAGATAGTAAGTATAGCTAATAGCCTTAGGTAACTTCTAATATAAAGATTCTTATATATTAAGTAAATATATAGTGAACTATTTACTAAACGCCTAAGAAAAAAGCACTACACAATAACTAATTAGATTTACACTATACTTACCTAGTGTCTACTATTTATTCTTCTTATTATTGCATTCTATAGTGCCGCTTATTATGGCTAAGATTTACTCTTTTAGTAATAGTGATATATAGTAACGCTATAAGGTGCGCTAATTACCTTTAATTACTTATTATAGTTACTTAAGCGCTATTTTTATAGCTAGATCTAAAGTAGTAGTAAGCGCTAAGTTACTAGCTTTTATTATACTATTTACTATATATTCTTTTATAGTTACTTTCTTAAAGTAAAATTTATAATAGCGTTAAGCTTATTAATACTATAGTTAAAGTAGGTATAGTACTACTCTATTTAGTAGTAATAGTAGCTATAGGTATTCTTTATAAGGTAGTGTTAGTAGTTATTATTATAATTAGTATTAGTGTTATAGGCAGCGTAAGGTAGAGTTTATAGACTAGTTAGTATTATAGTAGTTATAGGTAATAGTATATTTATATATAAAATTTAGTAAAGCTACTATTTCTATTAATAATAGGGGTGCGTAGTAAGTATTATATACTAGTAAAGTTAGCTATATAGGGAGCTATTAAATTAGCTGTTAAAGTTAATTTTGGTTGAGTTTCGGGGGGGTGAGGAGAGCCGAGCGATCTCCAGGTCCGACTCCAACCTGCATCGCCTGCTATCTCTCTCTCCTGTTCCTAGCCACCCGGACGGACATTCTCCCGAACGAGCACACCCTTTGCTCTTCACATGCATCACCTCTTGCAGGCTCGCGCGACAAGTACAATGTCAAATATCATGCCACGTTCTACATTAGGTTTGCTCCGCTGCCATTACCAGATTGCGGTGGCACTAAATAAATCGTCGCAATCGACATTGGTTAGAATCTCCACACGACGAAGATCTTCAATAACTCGTCGCAAAACCTAGAGTAGCTCCCGTATCGAAAGACACCGTCGCCATGCTGTACATAGCGCCACTCCACTGCTCCGCTCCTCCCGCGCCTCTCCTGCACGCCAAGCTCGCTATCCGAGAGTCCTCCTGCTGTCAGAACGCTTACCCCAGACCGTGAAACCCATCACCCTGAGGCCCAGCACACCATCCCATGGCCCAAGAAACCAGCCCCGCTGGAAAGAAACGCCCGCGAAACGCGACGTGATGATCATCCACGGCCGCTAAAAATACAGATTAACTAAGAGAGGAAACACAATCGTTACACGCGTGAAAAAAAGAGTTCGTCAATCCCCACATGCGCCGATTGAGCACCGTGCTCCCGATGACGATGTCGCAAGCGATGTGGTGCCGCGCGCGTGCCTGACTGGTCTTTATCGACCCGGAAATGGTGGCGTTGGTTCGAGTCAGTTCGCTGAGGCCGCGAGAACCGCCATGAGGACAAAATAGCTGGCGCATTCGCATTAGCCTTCGGCTCGCAAGCATGAATCTAAAGGGTTGGTGGCAGACGCGGCCCGGCAAAGAAGGACGAACACACTCCCCGCTGCGAACAACAGGTCAACTTGCAAGGCCAAGAGCGGAGAGCTGCGGAGAGAGACCCCGCAACCTCCACTTCACGTCCATGCTTCGTCGATTTACACGAAGGCCTGCATGAACACCAAGAACGGACAACTTACACCGAGACCAAACCTGCCCATTCCCGTGTGCTTCTCATCTCCATCATCTCCTTTGTCGTCGTTACGAGCCTCATGATTGCCGCGCTAGTCAAGCTCAGAACAAGCAATCTTCCGAGCAAGCCGGGTACAATAACAAACACCAGGAGAGGCAGCACGCCGATCGATCCCAGCCAAACAATGCCAGAGTCGGGTTGTACGACGCTGCCAACTGTGCTTGCTGACCTCCTACATCGAAATGTGAGCAAATCAGTCTTGTGTTCGAGGAATTTAGTTTCCATTTGGTCGATTGGTGTACGCTTCTCTATCCACGTGCGGTAAGTCTGCACCTCCTCGCCATCAGCAGGGTCTAGCTTCGCAACCATGTTGTTGAACGAAGTCACCGCAGAGTCTGTTCAAGTCAGCTTATGACATGATTCCAATGAACCCAAGGTCAATGCTTGCAACGCTCATGGCCCACTCTACGATGGTCGCAAATAAGAAAAGACAGGGGTCTTACTGTACTGGCCCAGTTTGAGATAGATGTGCCCAAGCAATTGTGTCCTCCGATACTGCATTTCGCCCCCGTAACGTGCCTCGCCTCGCCGGGATGCAGGGTGATGGTGTCCCGCCTCGTTCCACGGCGAGCACTGCGCGATGCACTCGTCTAGATAGCGTAATTCTTCTTCCATCTCCGAGAGCTCGTCTTGAAGGTGGAGTAAAACGCGATGATTGAGATTTTCGAACTTGCGATACATAGGTACCACAGTTTCCTCTTTTAGCCCACTTCGATTTTCGTCCACGCCTCCGCTTAATTTTTCCGCAAGCATTTCGTAACCCACGACCGTCGTCTTGGACAAATCGGGCCCTGGCGGATAGGCTTGATACCGAGGGGGATGTACCGGGGAATACTGAACCTGTGAAGGTTGAGCTGCAACACTGGGGGCCATCGGTGGCCGCGCCGCCAGGGAAAGGTCAGTCCCCTGCCTTGGTGAATACGAAGCAGGGGGTGCATGCATGGGCGAATAATAGTCTATGGGCTGTGGAGGGGGAGGTTGAGGGGCGGGCGGAGGACCGTGTTGTGCTGTTGCGTAGAAATTGGCAGGGGAAGCACCGGGCTGCTGGTAAGGGTCGTACAAGGGAATTGCCGGGTGAGCATGCGGAGAGGGCCCTCCAGCAAAGTGAAAGTCCCGCTGTGGCTGGGGGGCTTGTAGGATATGTTCGTTTAAAGCTTGTTCCTGACGTCTCAAACGTCTAGTATGTCGGTCGGAATGGCGAGATGAAGATGTCGAAGGGAGCCTAGGGGGTGGAACGCGCTCCAAAGCCATATGATCCAAATGAGACGGCTGGCTCTCTGCCTCGCCTGGAGCTAGGGCGTTTTCTTCGCTCTCTTCTTCATCACTTTGGTCCTTCTCCTCAGCTTCATCGTCCTGTCCATCGCTATCGTTCGCCACGTCACTAACGCTAGGTTGGTACGCAGATCTTGCCCTTGATTCGGGCCTGTCTGAGTCAGTTCCCTCCTCATCATGTGAGTGTTCAATATTCGGTCTCCGCATTGACGCTGGGGAAGTTGCGGGCGATTCAGCTACATGCTCTTCGGCAGTCGAGGAAAGCCCCTCATGCTGAGAATTACCAGAGGAAGAGGAAGAGGAAGATGAAGAGGCACTTGACGGACTGTTTGCATGGCGATAGCCATTGACAAACGGATTCGAGGTCTTGGAATGATCCATGTATTGGAAAACACTTGGCTGCTGTGAATCCATGGTGGTAGCGGCATCCGTTGAGGGGCCTGCGTTGGTTTGAGGTCGCTTTCTGCTTTTGGTAGGTTTGCGCTTTGCTATCGCCTTTCTGTCATACGATTGCTGCGTGATCGTTGAATTACTCCCGTTGGATGTGCCAGAATGCTGTGTGAGTCCAGAGAGAACAGAGATTAGGGATGGGTTCGGCAGATCTGCAAGATTCCCAACACGACGTTGTAACGAGCCGTGCTTCTGCCTGACCGAGCGATTCCTCAATGCTGCGTCATCAACAGGTCGAGCCCGGCGGCGAGCAGGGTTATGGCTTTCTCTTGAGCTGACGGTAGAGCCCCGCTTGCGCCTCGCGGGTGTGCTCTCTTTTCCCTCGAGTATGCGACTAAGCTTAGGCAGGAAACCAGTCGCTTCCTTGCCTGTATCCGTATAGGAGAGCTCCGATGAAGTGACGGTTTGGGAAGCGATATCCGAGCTTTTGCGCAGAGATATCCGGCCTCCTTTGGGCTTGTGGACATCCTTATCGACATCTAGCCATGCTGAGGGCGACTGTTCAGAGGCCTCATCTGACGTGGATTTGGCCCGCAAAGAGCGGCGTCGATGGACGGGAGAGGCGGCTGGAGACTCCGAGACGATGTCACTTTCGGAGTGAGCCGGATAAGTGTCCACCGTGGGGCTTTGGTGTCTAGGACGCCCAAACACGCCCTCGAAGGAGGCTCTGAGGTCCGTCTGTGGTTCCGGCACAGATCAGTATCGGGAGAGACTGCGAGATCTTACAAGAGCGGGGAAAGGAAGAGGCGCTTTTCTACCCACCATGCTACGTGTCGCCGTAGGGCTGCAGGAGATCCTGGCGGAAGCCGCCGCAGGATCAATGGATCTGGTACTGCCGGCGTCTTCCTAGAGGGGAGGTGTCGGCCGTGAAGAGGGGCAGAAATTCGAGGGTGGCGCAGTGTGCAATTTCTTGCATGCTGTCTGGAGCGAAAGCGCACGTTGTGCGACAAGAGAGGCTCAAGGAAGACTGCTCAGGCCGCAATCGAAGATCAGTGCGTAACACTGCGCCATCAGAGGATCACGGAAGAGGTCACATGCGGCATGCGGTCCCGTCAACATGGCAGCTGGGGACTGAATGAAGGGCTCAGAACGAAGCATTCACTCGTGAGAAAGCCCAAGAGGATAATATCATGCAGCCAGTCATTCACCGCCTCTGGATGCAGCGAAGTGGTTCGCCTGCGGATGGAGGGGGGCGGCGCCCAATGACGCCTGCCGGGGCCGCGGGACCCGCGCTGGTGCTAGAAGGTAGCGAGAATACTGTAGTCCCCACCTACACCGGACGATATGGCTCCACGCTACCACAGCGAACACATGTGCAGGTCCACGATGTGTTCGCATTCGCATGTGATACACGTTGCCTAGGTCATGGACAAATCGTCCCAACTTCGTGCATATCTTTGTATGCAAAGACAAATGGAATAGCTGGAGGCGCTCACAAACCTGTGTTGATCACCTCAGTTTCCGCTCCAATGTAAAAAGTACGCCATTGCATCTCATACGTAGTATCCCAGTGGCCAACCGAAACGTCATCAAACATTCAAAAGAACTGCATGCATTTATTCAATCCACTTGATTCTCAATACAAGAATACAAAACCCAAGCAGCCGTATCAAAACACCATTTCCAATACCAATGCAAAGATCCACCCCAACCCATACACATTCGATCCCCAACGCCGCGAGTCACACGGCACTCACCGCAAAATCAACCGACTGTAGAAATGATCCAAACTTTTCACGTGGCTAAGCCTCCGCAGCGATCTCGGCCGAGGGGAGTGGTTCCGCAGGCGTAGCAGTCGCCTGAGTAGCTTCTGCCACGGCAGGACCAGCCTCAGCAGCAGCAGCAGTTTTGATAGCTTCGGCGCCCGATACGTCGGTCTCTGCCCAAGAACCCCAAAGGCCGCGTTTGGCACGGATGCGAATCGGACCACCCAGCTCATTATTCTGGACCTGTTGCTCCACCTTGATGGCATCCTTGGTTCCCAGAACGAGGATCTCGTTGAACATACGAGCAATGTCCGGCTTCGCCGTGGAGGCTTCGGGGAACATGCCTTGGAAGGAGACAGCTGTGTTCCTGCGCGCCTCCTCACTTGTCTCGGCATCGTCGCCGAAGACTTGACGCAGAAGATGGACAGCATGCTTGGTCTCTAGAGAGACGACTCCACTGTCTGCAGGGTGCAGAAGAGGGGCAGTAGTATCGTCGAAGTTGTCTGGGATAGGAGAGAAGACTTCCTCCTCCTCCTCCTCTTGAGGGATGATACCAGGCTCGTCGGGTAGCTGAAGTACTTCAGAGTCGTGACGAACCGAGGTCTCTCCACCAAAGCCTAGATCGACATCTTCTACTATAGGCTCTTCCTCCTCGAACTCCAACCGGGGCGTCCTCTCAGCAGATGCACGGGCTTGTTCCTCTGCCGTGGCCACATCGGCGACACCGCTATCACGCTTACGCTTCTGAACTGGACGCGACACCACCTCCAAAGATAGGATGCCCCTCAGCTCTGGAGCCCAACCTTGACTTCGACCATTGCCAAGGATGCTAGACACGAAGCCACCCGACTTCTGCATGTTCATCAGGGCCATAAGCAGCGGATCACGGGGTAAGAAAGAAGCGGGTTTCAGGATATCCTCGCGGTTGTTCTGCTGTTCGCGAATCTCGTTGGTGGATAACTGAGTTTGGGTATCCTGCTGGATCACCCTTCGTCTTTTGGCACGGGCTTGTTGCTGCGCATCCTCTTCGTCTTGCTCTTGCTCAGGTGCAGGTTGAAATATGCTCGTACTGTACACCTCCTCTTCCAAAGCGCGTTCTTCGTCTTCTTCGAGTTCCGAAAGAGGCGACATTGAGCGCTCGCGGCGCTGATCCTCTACGGTTGTAACAGGTTCCTCAACGTCGCCATGCTCGGTCATGCCGCCCATCTCAACATCCACATCTTCAACGTTGATATCCGGTCCAGCGGGGAGATCAGTGAGGTCATCGCCAAATTCAAGCCCAAGATCATCTCCCGTCCCCAAGTCTTTCAACTCGGTAAACTCCTCGGAGGCACGTCTCTCAGGTGGCGCGTCACGACCTGCTTCGATGCTGGGTCCCTCGTCAAATGGGGCAGGAATATCCAAATCTTCTCCAAATTCAAGACCCAAGTCGTCGGCGTCGTCCAAAATTTCGGGTTCCGCCCGTGGTTGCTCGATGCTGCCAGACAAGAACTGGCTGCTATCCCAGTCTGGGAGGGCGATATCCGGGAGGCCGAGGTTCTGCAAATCCAAGGGCTGAGATAGAAGCAATGAGGGGTCAGGCATGGGCGCGAGTAGGTCGATGTCAGTAATCGCGTCAGCGAGCATAAGTGCGGCCGGATTGGCTACGTGCGAGTTGGCGGGCAAATCGATATTTCCAGGTTTGAAAGCCTGGTCAATCATTAGCATCAGAAGCAGGATCACAAGCTGGAACTTGTGCATACCATCTTGATCTTCCAGAGCGCCTCGGTGCAATCGTCGAGCAGATAGCGCGCCTTCCTACTGTAAATACGCACTACACCCAGCATCAAGGAGCCACTCAGGCGCAGTGAGAAGGGCGCGCGCGGGCGCATGATCTCACTGATGTCTTCCTCGATCTTGTCCTGCAGCACTTGGGCCTTGGTGAGCTTCTTCTCGGCATTGGCCGCCATCCACACGTGGGCCAACGGCCCCGAGCGCTGCAGCAGTTCGGACGGGTAAAACATGATGGCGACGTTGGTGGTGAGTTAGAATGCGGGTTGCGGCAGGATGTGCGCGTGGCGCGGGTTTGTTTTGATCGCGGCGCGTCGGTGTCTAGGGTCTATCGACGTGTTTTTCTCGTGCGCAGCCGACGTGGGAGGAGGCGCCGGTCGCGCGCCGTGATTTCGCAATGACAGCGAGGGTTTTGGGTGTTGGCGGGTTGGGGTTCGGTGTGCGGGTGGTGGACGTCGCATCCAAGGTTGAGGCTGGGAAGGCGCACGGCAGCGCAGGGCAGGCACGTCCCAATACGGCAACGGCAATGCCAAGATAGCACCCCAAACCCAGATGCGATCCGCAACCCACTGAAGACGTTCAAGACAAACACCTTCAGGTACATAGTCCGTAGACCCGTCTGCGGACAGCAGTGCAAGTCCACGGGTCGCAGCTGGTCACATGATACTGTAAAGCACTTTCTGACGCCACAACACTTGTGAAACCCTTGGAACTGGAACTGGACCCCCCGGTCTTCCGTCTGCGGCGCTCGGGTGTCTAGTCGACGTTCTAATACATCAAGCCAGATCGATCCACGCTCTGCTCCCCAAAGAAGCTCGCTTTCCCTTCGCCTCACCGCTGTCCGAGGCTTCCTATTCCGTCATCAGCATCCATGAGATAATCAGCGTATCCGCATTTGCCCTCTCGAGTGATCATCGCGACCCCTACCGCGTCCTCGTACTCAGCCTCCGCTCAGAGCGCCGCGCAACAGTGGCCTTTGGCCATGCAAATATGTCCAGAGCTTCCACGCCGTCGCTACCGCTGTATCACGCTCCCAATGGACCAAGCAAGATCCCTCGCGCCGCAACGCCCTTGCTGCAGCCTCCGGAGCCGCCACAGCGACGAGCAACACCCTCAGTATGGTACCCTGTTGCGATGCGTGCAGAACACTGCTGCAAACTCTCTATGAATCTAGAGCTAACATCAGTCTTTGATAGTCGATAACATCACAATACTCCCTCCTGTCCTCGCAAGAAACCGCGCGAAAGCTCGACACGTCGGTGACCCGCGGCCTCTCCTCGTCCCATGCGTCGGCGCGAATACACACCCATGGGCCCAACGAGCTTCCCCACGAAGATCCCGAGCCGCTATGGTTGCGCTTCATAAAGCAATTCAAGGAAACCCTCATATTGCTGCTGCTCGGTTCCGCGGCTGTTTCTTTGTTCATGGGCAACCTGGACGATGCTGTCAGCATAGCGGCTGCTGTTACAATTGTGGTCACAGTGGGATTCGTACAAGAATATCGATCGGAGAAGTCCCTTGAGGCGCTGAGCCAGCTTGTCCCTCATTCGGCTCACGTCATTCGCGCTGGAGTGGAGCAGCAACGAAATTTGCGGACCCCCAATGATGCGGGTGTCGAGAGTATGGAGGGGGCCGAGATAGTGGATGCTACAGCTTCACTGGAAGCTGCAGAAGGCCTCTCGAATACCATCTCCGCAACCTTGTTAGTACCGGGTGACTTGGTACTCTTTCACACCGGCGATCGCATTCCCGCAGATATCAGGATTACACACGCGGCCGACCTCACAATTGACGAATCCAATCTCACTGGCGAAAATGAGCCGGTGCCCAAAGTCCCAGATACCATTAATTCCCCCAACGGCGTACAACGACCCGCGTCACCCTTCTATGCGTCGCCTGCTGCTGGAACAGTTGGCGCCGACATCCGGCTCAACGACCAGAAAAACATTGCTTTCATGGGCACATTGGTTCGCTCTGGTTATGGTCAGGGCTTGGTAATAGGGACCGGCGGAAACACTGAATTTGGAGCCATTTCTGCATCCCTGCAGGAGATTGAGAGTCCTCGCACCCCATTGCAGCTTTCAATGGATAGACTAGGGAAAGAGCTAAGCTACATGTCGTTCGGTGTTATTGCCTTCATTATTCTGCTGGGTTTTTGGAGAGGCTGGGCGTTTTTGGAAATGTTTCAAATCGGCGTTTCCTTGGCCGTGGCTGCTATTCCCGAGGGCTTGCCTATAATCGTTACTGTCACACTCGCCTTGGGCGTTCTTCGCATGTCAAAGCGGGATGCTATCGTACGACGTTTGCCGAGCGTTGAAACGCTGGCTTCAGTCAACGTTGTCTGTAGCGACAAAACAGGTGTGTACATGCTGAGAATCATGACTAGACTATGACTAACAGTGTCCCAGGCACGTTGACAACCAACCACATGACAGTAACCAAGTTATGGCACTTCGATGAGGTTTCTCCCATAGACGTAAACACGAAGCACGATTCGGAAGCTCTCGACTCTCCTACGCGCAACATTTTGCGGATAGGCAATATTGTCAACAATGCACGGCTTGTAGGCACACAAGCCGCCTCAACTGCTGCAGTTCTATCTTCCACGATTGGCGACGATGTTTCTGGTGCAAAGAGCCGGTGGGTAGGACAACCGACTGACGTTGCTCTCTTAGATCTTCTAGATGCTTTCGGAGAAGACGACGTAAGAGGCAGGCTCGGTCCCCGTGTATATGAAACACCGTTCAGCTCCGAAAGAAAATGGATGGGTGTTGTTATCCACGGAAGCTCGGGCGCCGAACTTACCCCTGGTCCGGATGTTGCGTATATCAAAGGTGCTTTGGAAAAAGTGCTAGATCGTTGCGATACCTATGTGAATTCCAATGGGCAGGAAGTTCCGTTAGACCAGGCTCGAAAGCTGGACGCTATGAAGGCCGCGGACGTCATGGCTCAAGATGGCCTGAGAGTGCTTGGTTTTGCAAGCGGTACATCAAAATCCCACAAGGGTACCAGCGGCACTGTATCACCAGCCCCCTCTGGAAACTCGGCCTTGGGAGATGACGAACACTACCGAGGTCTGGTCTTTGCCGGCCTTGTCGGCATGAACGATCCGCCAAGGAAGGGCGTGGAGAGAGCTATACGGCGCTTGATGGCAGGCAAGGTCAAAGTCATCATGATCACCGGAGATGCAGAGACAACAGCAGTTGCTATTGGCAAGAAACTCGGTATGCCCGTCAGCATGCACTCGTCCATCGGGCGTTCCGTATTGCGGGGCGACGAGTTGGATCAGATGAGCGAGGAAGAACTTTCTCAAGCAATTGCCACTACCTCAATTTTCGCCCGTACAAGCCCAGAGCACAAGATGAAGATTGTTCGGGCACTACAGGCTCGTGGAGATGTGGTAGCTATGACTGGTGACGGTGTCAATGATGCGCCGGCATTGAAGAAGGCAGATATCGGCATCTCCATGGGACGTCTGGGAACGGATGTGGCAAAAGAGGCTGCTGATATGATTCTCACGGACGACAACTTCGCGACTATCCTCAACGCCATCGAGGAAGGGAAAGGCATCTTCTACAACATCCAAAATTTCATCACCTTTCAGCTTAGCACATCCGCTGCAGCACTCAGCTTAGTTCTGCTAAGCACCTTCCTCGGCTTCCAAAACCCGCTCAACGCCATGCAGATTCTCTGGATAAGTACGTATAACCTCCGTTCATGATAGCTGTGCAAATCTGACTTTACCTAGACATCCTTATGGACGGACCACCCGCCCAATCACTCGGCGTCGAACCGGTCGATCCCGCCGTCATGTCGCGTCCTCCTCGCTCCCGTACCGCACGAGTCTTGACACGCGCCCTCCTTCAGCGTGTTCTTCAGTCTGCATCCATAATTATGCTTGGCACCCTTCTCACATATTACCGCGAAATGAGCGACGATGGCGACGTCACGGCCCGTGACACCACCATGACATTTACCTGCTTTGTGCTTTTCGACATGTTTAACGCTCTCACATGTCGTTCGGAAAGCAAATCTGTACTCGCGGGAGAGATCCAAGTCTTCGGCAACAAGATGTTCAACTACGCTGTCGCTGGCAGTCTTATTGGCCAACTGATGGTCATCTACTTTCCGCCGCTGCAGAGTATCTTTCAGACGGAGGCGCTGGGATTTATGGATATTATTCATCTGATAGCTGTGGCTAGTTGCGTATTTTGGGCGGATGAGGCGCGCAAATTGTTCAAGAAGTATAAGGTGAGGAGAGGAGTGGGTGTTGGGTATAGTGCTAGTGTATGATTATGCTGTGCGTATAGAACATTGAAGATCTGCTTGAGTAGAGTCGTGACGATGCGGTCTTTGAGCGGGAATAGGTTTAATTAAATACTTTTGGCATGCATTCTACTGTTCTTGACGTGAAATCGGTGCCTTCGCTCTGTTTCGGACGAGTAGCGCCCAATCACCATACCGGGTTGTCTAGCATCGCGGTGTGGTGCATCAAGGATCTACAAGTGTGCCTGCATTCTGACCTAGTCCAAATAAGGCTAGAGCTGTTCGATAAAATGTATTTCGGCTCTGCTGAGAACTAAACCAGCGCTCACGACTTACGCACCCAGCCTATAACGAACTCTTCTCCCTCACTATGGCACACGCAGGAGAAGAAGATGAGTGGGAATACGAATACGACGAGGACGAGACCGAAGACTTCTACATCCCTATAGACCTGGCACATGTACCCGCAGCCCAAGGCCCAATCAACAAAGGTGCTGGTAGAGGACATGCAATGCTGCTCAAAACCAAGTTGAGAGCAATCAACGCGGAACGACGGGGAATAGAAAGCAACACAGCTATGCAGAACGTCCAGGAGGCAACGAATTCTATAGGAAAGATCCAGATTATCGGCCTCCATACTGAGAATCCTTTGATCATGTACAATGGTCAGCTGTTGAGCTGTCAGTGGCAGAAAATCATCGGCACTGACCTGATCTTCGCCAAACCCAATTCTGGTGCTAGTGATGCGGGCGAATCACTGCGTTCTTTACCTGCGGTCGATCTTCTGGGAACGGGGTCCGCGAAACTGGTGGCTAGGGTTGCGCAGATGCGACCGAGAGATGATCTCTTCGAGAACGATGGCGACCCTCAAGGCTCAGCCGACGCGATGGATACTTCTAGAGACAATGAGCCTAATGCTCCTGCCGGGGAGACTGACGACCCAGTCGCACCTGCCACTGTGGAGGAAAACCAGTCCATCCAACCGGCCCCTTCAAGCTTCCTGGGTCGGCTCAACGCTGCAAAAGCTAAACGCGGAGAGAGCTCACGCTTGGTGCTATCCACCACGTCCAACGGACCGCGGGTTGTTGCTGCTAAAGAAAGTACGACATCAGACCCGGCGGAAGCAGACACCATCATGGGTGGGACTTGAGCCTGAGCTGCGCTTTCCAGACCTTGGGAGCCCTCTTACTACAAAGTCTTAAGCTTGCGGAGTGCTTGAGGAATTCGTAAAAAACACCAATATACGCCCTCAGACGGCACCCTTTCCGTTAAATCACCTACCTCGCCTCGCATCCTGTGAGCATTCAATACTCTCCCTGGCAATAGCTTACTGTATGCTCCATACCTAATGCTACCATTGCCTTCTCGGGGCCGCTGCCGGAAAGGCCCTATCAGCATCAGCTTTGTGCCGGGACAGTCGCTCCGTACACGTTTACCCTCTCCTTTTCTTCATCTTCTGTTCCGAGAATTAGACAATCCCCGTTTGATCTGCGATGACCATCAAGAGAACCAAGAACTCACCATGGAGGCGTCTAAGGCTCAGGAAACTGCGATGGCAGAGATAGTGGACTACCTCGAACAGCAGGGAAACGATTCTTTTTGGTCAGAATTGCGGGAACGACGAAAGGTCGGCTTTTACTTCAAAACAATATGTCCTAAAAACGGGGAATAGTGCTCTAACGTCTGAATAGGCCCTCCCGTCAACTAGACAGACGGTCACGCCATTGGAATCGTTCTATATCGGTGCTATCGCTAGTCTCCCCGAAGCGGAATGTTTCGATCTTACTGTCCAATTCATTGCAATGCAATTACTGGCCTCTTGTTACACTCTCCTGTCTGCGACGAGCGCGGACAGTCTTCCTATCAGTCAGCAGAGGATAGACAGGAGGGCTATTACAGCGTAAGTAGTCACCTGGTACGCACGCTGTTGAGTTGACGCTCACGGTAACCTATATTCAGGCTATGTTTACATACGTATTATCGCTTAGCACCAGCTGCGGGGCACCACCCACGACAATGCTCAGAGACGTCACCGTGGCCTGGACTGCATAATGGTATCTCTATAGAGGAGAAAGTCGCGGACGTTATATCGAAGCGACGCCGATGTATGCCATCTAGTCGAAGCATGCATCCAGGGTATGAATTCGTACGTAGATCCAAGGTACAGACGAAAGAGAGGAACAATACCGAAGACGAATGAGACGATGAAGTCGACGGGAGAGATGAAGACCTGCAGTTTATTAACTATCTATATGCCTACAAAAATTCAAGTCCAATTGCAGCAAGGTAACAATCACATGTGAAACGCGTCACCTGGGCACTAGCTCAACCTTGCCTGTGGCTCGGAGCGGAAACCTCCCCACACACTTGTTCCTCCAGTCGTCCCTGAAACCACCAGCATCATCGCTCCATTTGGCTCACCCGCCATGAGGCAGCGTACTTTTACCAAACACCCTTTTCGGTGAACAAGCAGCTCTCGGCCGCGGCGATGCTGGCTGGTCCGCCTCGCCTCGTTTCCCTCGCCCTCGTCCTCGTCCTTTTCATCGCCGCATGGAGCTACGTGAACATCGGCCAGACACTATACCCCCCAGTGCAGCTTGGAGAGAACCAGTCCAAGTCTGGCGCGGCTTCGTCGTTGCGCGGCGACGTTCTTGACTTTTTGATTCCACTGCGCTTCAAAGATGGGGAACCGAAACCCGGCGGCACCAACTATAGCTGGGCCATTGTGGTCCCCAAAACGAAGAACGAGGACGTTTCGTGGTTGCAATGGGGAATCCCGGAGGCGACGGTGGTGGTTTATGAAGTAGACAATCCGCATGCGCACGAAAAGATTCCTAAGAACAAGGGCAGAGAGGCCATGGTACGTGGCGGATATGATCATCCTCCCTCCTCAGCTTAGCTATAATTGGGACAATTGCTAACCGGAAGATTGATTCAGGTCTACCTCACGTACATGATCGACCACTACGATGACCTGCCTGATACCGCTATCTTCATGCATGCGCATCAAAAGGCGTGGCACAACAACAATTTGATGATGCAGGACGCGGTAACGATGCTCAAGAGGCTGAACCACGATCGGGTCGCTAGGCTGGGATATATGAATGTGCGATGCCACCACGAGCCTGGATGCCCTGACTGGATACATATGGACAGACCCGGCGGTGACTTCGATTTCTCGCGTAAACCTGAGGAGATATATTGGCGCAAGAGCATCTGGGAGGAGATTTTCCCTGGCGCACCTATACCTTCGTCGCTATCCGCCGTTTGCTGTGCGCAGTTTGCTGTTAGCAGGGACAGGATCCGTCAAGTGCCCATCGAACGACTGCTACACTACCGCAAATGGCTTCTGAATACGGGCATGGCTGACAAGTACTCGGGCCGCATCTTCGAATACATCTGGCACTATATATTCACGGGCCACGAAGTCTACTGTCCTGCACAAAACACCTGCTACTGCGACGGCTACGGTATCTGTTTTGGCGGGCGGCAAAAATATGAAGACTACGAAGAGAAGCAAAAAGATCGCAATACTTTGTTCGAGGAATTGACCGTGTTCACCAAGAGAGAGGACGATGCGAAGGACAAGGGCACAACGGCAGAGTTTACGGCAAAGGAGCGGGAGAGGATCGAAGCCCTGCACAGGATTATTCCGGAGATGGATGCCTGGTTGGAGGCGACGAGGAACGAGGCATTTGAGAGGGGGAAAGATGAAAAGGCACGCAAAGACGAAACGGAGTCGTACGACCCCAAAAGTATATGGGATTATGGACCGCCTAGCATGAAGAATGGGTGAAGGTGGTGTGGCGCGCTCTGTTTACACTGTATGTTTGTACAAATATTGCTTGGAGTAAATGGCACTACTTGGATACAGGAGGTGCGATGGTAGACATACAGTGTATTCTCCGATACTCAATATCATTGCCCAGGACAACGGCAAAGAGCCTCCTCTTCGCTCACTTGAAGTGAAATTGATCTTCCTGTATGCAGCATGTGCATGGAATTCCATTCCCATCAGCTTTCCTCTATCACTTTTACATGCTAGTTCTCTCACCTGCACATAGGTTCGCCGGGCTCCAGTATGTCGGCAGGCGCCCAGGTGAGACGTGCGCATGCGACGCGCAACTCATTCCACACGCAACCCTTCTCTATCATTCCTGAGCACTAATAAGCCACTGACCTTTGCACCCCGCTCACTTCACAACAAACGTGCTGCTTTCTTACTTGCTCCAAGTGTCAGTAGACCACGTCCGTCCCACCAACAATTTGACGCTGCCCCAAAGTCCGCTCGGGACCGGGGATCCTTGAAGCTAGCGGTGCAAAAGCGAGCACCAAAGCCGTCGCTGCCGCTCGCTCCTCCCTCATGGCCAATGCCAAGAACGTTGAAGTCCTGTTGCTCAGCGACACCGCGACAGTTTGCTTGCTGATTGTTGCCTCTGCTTTGGTGAAGGTTTGGGAGAGCCGGTGATATTGTTTGGTAGCTACCAAAAGCCAACGTCTCTAACCGAGGCATTGTCGCCTTCACGTTTTCGTTTGCGTCGCGCAAGAGCTTTGCACTTTGTGTTGTGGTCGCCCTGGCTGCGTTCTTCTCTTTACATCCGCCCCGTTTGAGCAGCAACCACGCGTCTTTTGCGCCTCGCTCAATGTCTACTGCCGCCGCTTCCTCCGCGCCGCGGGCCCGACCAAGAAGCCCGTCAGTGGTCATTAGGAAATCGTCAGCTACCGCCGCTTCCACTGAGCCACGGGCTCGACCGAGAAGTCCATCAGTGGTCATCAGGAAATCGTCGGCTGCCGCACAAGCTTGGATAGACGAAGGACATTGTTGCCCGCGATCATCTGACGCAACATGGCAACATTCGTTACCTACGACACCAGAGGCGGAAGCAATAAAATCATTGAAAGCAAGTGATACGTGCACGTTAACGAATAAGTACTAACTTCGAACAGGCTGAGTGGAACGCTCACCCACGCGACACGCCATTGTGGGACGGCTACAGATCCAGGAAGCTACCACTCTGTGTCGATCTGAATGATTACGAGATTTACACACTTCCGGAAGACAACTTTGTCAGCGAATTACACAGCCTGGATCAACTGGATGCCGCTGGAAGAAAACTCGTCTTTAATGGTGTCCTCACTATTGGAGCTGTGTCCCATTACGTGCAGGCTGTGCCTGTCAAATGCTATTCTATCGAAGGGTATGGTGTCGACGACAATCCCAACACCGCAGTCTATGTGGTTTCCTCTCAAGCGAGTCGTGACCGACAACACGACATTTGGTACAAATTAGGGACTCCTAGTCTTCACTACCAGAGGTTTCAAGACGCTTTTCAGTGGATTGCAACCCTTAGTAAACATGTTATGGACTTCTTAGAAGATCAGCACGACCAGCACGACCAGGACACTCGCATTCGCGGAGGCTTAGTCGACTTTCGACAAACGTTCCACGACTGGCTTCAGAGACGCTTCCCGAACAACAGCGAGCTGAGCAAATGGTGCCGAGCTTATGGCGCGACTGACTTTCGCAAGGCCGTGCATGCACATATTGGTTTCCTTTGGGCAGAGGCTTCCTCTCTACCAAATGCCAAAAAACTGTTGGCGCAGCCTCTATGGGATCAGTGCGCGAAAGACGACGCAAGTATGATCGAACCTCTCTGCGCTAAGACAGTTGCCACGCCACATGTCTATAATTGCTTCAAGAACAGGTACTTCGCCAGCCAAATAGCTGAGATGACTCCCTGTCAAAGTGTTCTAGACGCCCGAGAGCACAGGATTCAGGCCCTTGGGCTGCCGTCAGAGTTGTCGCCCAGTTCAGCACGGCTTCCAAGGTCAGCTCAACGCTGGACTTCTCAGTTTCAGGTTGGTGACATAGTCGCCATCTGGCCTAACGAGAAAGAAAACGGCATGTGGCGTAAGAAGGCCAAGGATGTAGTCACAAGTTACGAATTTCTCGCGTATGTACACCGAATCGAACCTGCCGCGCAAGGTAATCAACGTTTATACGTCATTTGGCTATATCGGCCAGAAGACACAAGTATCAGCACAACGGATTACCCTGTTGCAAAGGAGCTCTTTATATCAGACCATTGCAACTGCGAAGAGCCGGAGCTTCTGTCAAGCGAGGTAGTTAGACGATGTACCGTTGATTGGTTTTCACGAGGTCTAGACACAAGCATGGACTTCTTGGTTCGACAAAAATTTATCACAAAGACAAGTTCCTTCGTTACTATGCAACATGCAGATCTTATCTGCGATTGCCACAAGTCAAAAGCACAGCCTTCCACGGCCGATACATGTCGTCGTGGAGACACAATTTACCTGAGCGAAAATGGCGTCCTGGAACCAGTAGTCATAGACAGCATCGAGGCAGCGGACCAGAAGATGACAGTACGACGATTATTCCGATTAAACAAGGTGCACAAAAACATGGACCCTGCAATATACCCCAACGACCTATCGCTCCTAACGAACTAGCGTGGACAGACAGGCTACAGCAAGTGTCCTACAAGAGGATAGAAGGCAAGTGCCACATACGGGCCTTCTCGAATGAGGATATAGTGGCCAAGAAAGTCACATTTCCTTACAACAGAGGCGGTGCTGGGGATTTTTGGGTACTCTCATCGCGTTTGGTCGAATCAGAAACCAAGATTGATTACATCTCCAAGTCCCCGTCCCCGGATGCTTTCTCAGAAGGGCCAGATTGCACATCGCACAGCAAGCTTCCCGGTCTCAGTCTATTTAGCGGCTTAGGCAACCTGGACAAAGGCCTGGAGGCAGGTAACGCTGTCGATTTTCACACATCAATCGACATGAACTGTCGTGCCATTCAAACGCTACGCGCGAATGCCGAACATCCAGAAACAATCAAGCTTTGGTTCGGCTCCGTCGACGACTACCTACACGCTAAGCTCTCTGGTAAACATATGGATTTGATTGCAGAAATTGGTAATGTAGCGGTAATAGCTGCGGGAAGTCCCTGTCCAGGATTCTCCAAACTCCAACCGGATTGGCAGAGCGAGAAGTCCCTAAGGAACGCAGCTCATGTGACCACGTTTGCTTCCTTTGTAGACGTCTACCGTCCTGAGTTTGGATTCCTTGAAAATGTCGTTAATATGGGTTGTGCAAGGAAAGGGTTTGAGGAAGAGCTGGTACTATCGCAATTGATTGGATGTTTGGTCTCAATGGGCTATCAGGTCCAGCAGTTTATCATGAGCTCATGGAACTATGGCAGCTTTCAGCATCGCAACAGGCTGATTCTTTCAATTGCCGCTCCAGGCCTAGTACCAATCGTCCCTCCAAGAGCAACTCACAGTAATCCCGACGGCTCTAAGACCAAGAGTGTTGGACAACTTCTTAACGGACTGAGATTTGGTGTGCAAGATGAGCATCTGACACCCTTTGCGCACATTACCCCAGAACAAGCTCTGGGTCATCTGCCTAATATCGGTTATGGCATTAGACATCCATGCATACAGTATCCCGATCATCGCTTGCGCTCGCGACCTAATAACAAGGAACGACGGACTATGGCTTGCATTCCAACCTATCTGCCAGGTTCGGGACTTAAAGACGCTATCGACCGTGGGACTATACCTGAGTGTTTATATAAGACTAAACGCGAACTAGGCGGAAAGTCTTACCAGTGTATCAAGAAGAATGGCTTACTTGGCACGATCATCACGTCTTGTTCACCCCATGACTCCCGTGCTGGGCCTTTCGTGCATTGGGAACAACATCGGTGCATCACTCTTGAGGAAGCCCGCATTGCGCAGGGCATTCCAGATGAAGACATACTGATAGGCGGCATCAGCGAGCAATTCAGGATGGTTGGCAATGCCGTGGACAGACGCGTATCTGAAGCGTTGGGTATAGCTCTCAGGAAGGCTTGGGATCAAAGTGTTGGCGCACAACGGCCTGGCCACGACGCACCTTCGGTACCCTCAACTTGCGCCAATTCTTTCGTCGATGAGGCTGTTACAAAATATGCTTCTGACAGTACCGAATCGGCCGTTGTCAGGAGGCCGCAATCCGACTTACGGGACTCAGAGACGTCCAGTGCCAGCGATGGTGAAGAAGAAGACTATGGTCCGATTCGCAGGGGCCAGAGACTTTCTACTCAAAGGCATATGAACTGCGCCCTCTCGAAAGCATCCAATAAGTCAGCTCCAGAGCGCTCGGCGTCAACCAGATCAGAGCTTCCAATGCGAATAAAACGTCCTCGAGGTCAGGCTATAGCGAGCGGTGATGAGCAGTTGGATCAACATTCCAGCGGATTGTCCTACTCTTCAAGCAAGCGAACAAAGCGATCTAGACTCTCGAACGAGGTGACGAGCTATTCTTCCCACTCCCAAGCACAAAGTAGGCGAAATTCTGCAGAAGTCGCAGACCAGCCAGATCAGCCACCGCGAAAGACTCGACATTCGGGTTTAGGGGTAGAGTTCATTCCTCAAGCCTGGAATAGGACCGTAGAGGATGAGTTTAGGATAAAGGCAAAGACGTCGAAGCCGTCGAAAAAACCTCGTCCCTATGCTTGACGTTAACGTCGCCTTTACTTCGCAGCGCCAATGGATAACCAAAGAGGAGGACACTTAAATGGGCGATCAAGATCATATATCTTAACTCGGCGGATAGATAACATATAACTTTTTTATACAAGATGGTCGAAGATGCTTTTGACAGTGACTACCCTGTTCGGGATTAGCGCTACTGCATCGAAATAGCCCACCACAAAAAGCAGTTGAGCTTCGTGACCTATAGCTGCAACAGCAACCGCCACCCACAATATGGAGTTCACCAAAATAGACGAGATTGAGTTGCCGGCGGCCTTCGATGCCCATGTTCACTTGAGAGATGGCGAGATGTCGCAGCTTGTTACGCCGTCGATTCGGCAGGGTGGTGTCAATCAGGTCTATGTAATGGTATGTGAACATCTCCTTCTCCAATCAACCACTCTCTTCAAAAGCGCATTAGCAGTTTCATCGTTTTATTAACATTTTGTCGTAGCCGAACTTGGTCCCACCCGTCACCACAGTACAGCAATGTCTTGAGTACCGTGACCGACTAAAAGCCATCGAGCCCAAGGTGGATTATCTCATGTCACTATACCTGCACGAATCAATCACGCCAGAAGTAATTCGCGAAGCAAAGAAAGCAGGTATCACGGGCGTAAAGTCCTACCCAGCGGGCGTAACAACGGCGAGTTTTCTCCTTCGCTCACTCCCTCCACCTCCAGATCTCTTCTAACAACACGTGCAGAACTCCTCCTCCGGTGTCGTCGACTACGCGACTTTCTACCCCGTCTTTGCGGAAATGGAAAAAAAAGACATGGTTCTAAATCTGCACGGCGAGGTCCCATCTACGCCCTCGCACGCGCATTCATCTTCTACGAAGGACACCAATGCCATCACTATCCTAAACGCCGAGCCCGCTTTCCTACCCACGTTCAAAACGCTGCACGAAAAATTCCCCAACCTGCGCATCATCCTCGAGCACTGCAGTACAGCTGCAGCGCTCGAGGCAGTGCGCGCGTGCGGCCCCTCCGTGGCGGGCACAATCACCGCTCATCACCTTTCACTCATTATTGACGACTGGGCCGGCGACCCGTTCTGCTTCTGCAAACCTGTTGCTAAGACGCCCGAGGACCGCGATGCTCTGCTCAGAGCTGTAGTCAGTGGCGAGGGCAAGTTTTTCCTCGGTACAGACTCGGCGCCACATGATCGCGGGAAGAAGAGGGGCGAGGACAAAGTTGCAGCGGGGGTGTTTACGCAGCCGTATGCGGTGGGATATGTGCTTGATGCGTTGGGGAAGGGTGTAGAGAGGGGCGTGCTGAGCGAGAAGGACATCTCGCAGGAACGTTTGGAGGGGTTCTTCGGCAGCTGGGGCAGGAAATTCTACGGCGTGGAGGACACGCGGGGCGAAAAAATCGTGCTCAAGAGGAATAAAGAGATGGTCGTTGATGTGCTTGTTAGGGATGGGGTGAGCGTGCAAGTGGTCCCGTTTCGGAGGGGAGAGCAGACATGGAGCGTCACGTGGAAGTAGAGTGATTGGTATCCATTCTGTATTTTACCTTAGGCAATATGCGCTACGCCCTGGCCGGAACAAATGCGGCGCGGGCTGACATCTTATCGACGCATTGCAGGGTCCCAACCGTATATGCTTCGTACACGTTGCAAATGAAGGCACATGGGAAAGGAGCGCACAAATCCGATAGCTTGGTGAGTAGTGTGAAGTTTTGGCGCTAATCCAGCAGTGATATCATCCCAATGAAAGTACCTTAGGTATATGAGAGGCTTCTCTTCTTGTATTCGAGGTCTTAGCACAGGATCAGGACACAGTGACTCCTATCGTGAAGCCACATTATAGCAACTACTACAACCTCGTTCGCAATGTCCAAGCCAACAATCGTTTGCGTTCCTGGTGCATGGCACACTCCAGAGATATACGCCAAAGTTCTCGACATATTGAGCAGCTATGGATACCCAACAGTCGGCCTTCCCTTGCCCTCAGCTGGTGCAACGCCCCCTCACGCGAACTTTGATGAAGACGTCAAAGGCATTCGCGACTGTCTTGCCAAACTTGTTGAAGAGGGGAAGGATGTTGTACTTGTCACGCACTCGTACACTGGAATGCCTGGAGCTGAGGTGCCAGCTGGACTAGGCAAAAAGGAGCGTCAAGCGGCGAATCTGAAGGGAGGCGTTATCAGACTTGTCTTTATCATGGCATTCGCAATGACCGAACGCAATGCCCGAAGGCTTCGCGCCCACCGCTGGAGGGGCACAATATCCCGAATGGATGAAGATGGACCCAGAGGTAAGTAGCTGCCAATGTTCGAGCCAGCCATTTTTTTGACGCTTTCCAGAACGGCATCGTTACGGTGCAGGGTGAAGACGCCAAAAAGGTCTTCTACAACGGCTTCTCTCCCGAGGAGGCAGATGCCTGGGCTTCGAAACTCATCCACCAGAGCGTCGGGGTGTACACTAGTACGACCTCTTGGGCATCCTGGCGTTATATTCCATCGACTTATGTGATTGGAACCGAAGACAAGACGACCTTTACTCTTGAACTGGTGGACTACATGATCAATAACGCAAAGAGCATTGAGCCCAGCGCCTTCGACGTGGTGGAAAAGTGTGATGGGGGTCATTGCCTCACGATCAGCCGTCCAGAATGGTTGGCAGATGTCCTGAGGCGCGCAGCGGGAGAGTCCTTCTAGCCATTTGCAGTTGTTTCTCATGGACAATCACAGTGTCTTTCGTAGACATACAACGTGTGTCTGAGAAACCGCATGTTCTGGACTCAACTGCCCTCTCGGCGAAGGTTGAAGCATACTGTCCGTCTCCAGGCAGCGAGCACACGTACGTGTAGACACCTGCAGCGGTTATCAACGCGTTCTAGACTTGATTTGACGAGGTCGTAGTGCTGGTAGGAACCATGGGACGCGCAAAAGGACGGCACAAAAAGCGCGACCTTCCGCATGCGCCGCATGAAAGGCACGCCACCAGAATTGGGGCATCCAGTTACCGGGACAGTAGCTGATTGGGGAGAGGTCGAAAAGCCGGTACGGGCATCAAGTCAAGCCTAATATAGCCTAGGGTATCTCGTTGCAGCTGGATCAATACGACTGTGCCTCATCATATGTATTGGTTCTAGGGTAGCATAAGTCGTCATTGGTACTGGGGAGGCCGTGCATGTCTGACTGCATACGCATAATTGCACCGCTTGCATGCGGCTTTCCCCCAATTCAGGGTGCGGAGGACCCATTTCCGCTTCCAGGCCATATCTTCTCTTTGCATTTCTACTTATATAGGGTATGCTCGCAGCTTGCAGTCCGCCCAAGCGCCCATTAAGAGTTAAGACATAAAATTAGCTTTATAGAATATAGATACGCTCTTTTCGTTTACTGAGCAGGGGGATCTGCTTTTTTTGTCATGTTATTTGAGATGGAAGCCTTTGTCGTTCTACCCCTAGGTAGTTAATTTAACGCCACATACTAGCAGAGGAAGCAACCCTAAACAGTTAATATTGTTAACTTTAAATTGTGCACTATGTAAAACTTAACAAAGTACTCAATGGATCTGCATCGAAGATCTTTACAATATAGATAGATTCGAAATTGATATGGATCGCGCCACCTAGTTTATTTATTCATTCACTGCTCTCCAAGGCTCGGCTGCAACTGCGTTCTCCGCACCCGGTATACCGCCTGTCTGCACCATCTTGGCCTTGCTCGGGTGTATCTCGCTCTACTACCATTACACCTAGCTCTGCCGCTGCGCTCTTGCGCTTCTTACCACGCTTCCTTTTATCTGTGGTGGCTTCCTCTGTTTCTGGTGGGGCATGTTTTCTCTTCCAAGGTTTGGCTTCTTTAGCAGCCTCTTTCTCCGCACGCTTCACCCTTGCTGCTTCAACCTTTCCAAGAATATCCGACTTGGTCTTTCGACAAGCTTAGTTTTGGCTTCATTGGCTATATTGTACAGGAATCGAATGTGATCCTGGATGTTTGCGCAGCATTACCTAGCTTCTCACTGTAATGATGCTGGGAAGGAGTGGGGCGAACAGGTGTTCAGCGCAACAATTGTATCATACTGACGACACATGGGTTTGGAACTTGTAATTGACATGCAACGTACAACGTACGCTCACTCCAAGGCAGATTGCGTTACGTTACCAGAACATGCCGTCTACCCGACCCCATCTGCACGCCAGTAAGATAATGCGCTTGGCTTGATGTCCATTATTCATCCACACGGCCCGTACCCCATGCACTCAACCAACTCTTATAACAACAAGCCCCCACGTCCCGCAAACCCCGCGGATCCCCTTCCCCCATGATAAAACAAGCCATAGCCTCTTCCACCTCCCACCAACCTTACTCCCACCCACCATCCAACCACACAACCACCCTCCAAACTTCCCATCCTCCAACCTCACAGCCATGTACGCAATCGACACCCAAGTCTTCCAACGCCTCCACTCCTTCTCCCACCCCTCGCAACCCCAGCCCCAGTCACGTGTATTCACATGGTATCTCACAGAGCTGGTACAGAGAAAAAAAGGTTGTAGCTAGATTTTCTTTTACCATAGTATAGTTGCGGGATGCAGCTTTGTTCACAAAAAAAAACCCCCCAGCCCCAATCCCAACACACAGAAAACAACCAGCAACGACGCACGCACGCACGACCAATACCAATACCAACGAGAATCACACGACAAGTGCGACAACATCCCTCGAAAAACAGCCTACGTCACCCCACGCAACAGCGCACCTTCTTCAGAGACTTTTTACGAAGAGCGAGCGTATCCAACACCAACCTAACGCGTTGAACAGACACCCCTCCTGCCCAACAACAAGACAAAACGACCTCATAACGCAACACGAACGTCCCGAAAAGCGCGCGACGCGACGAGAGTGCGCTATCCATGCTCAACGGCCCAGCAGACGTAGAAACGATGAAGCAGACATAGAAGCAATGGAGTCACGATTCGAGCAAGAAAGAACAAATAATAATGAATAGAATCCACCAGATTTCATTCCCGTCTTCGCGCTACCCCACGTCCTGTCGAGCCAACCAACCCCCACCCCCCAACCAATCGAAAGCCAAAAATACATGGGAAAACGGGGGGTATGGAGATGGGAAAAACAAAAAAAAACCGCCAACCAAAATGCCAAAAAAAGAGGCAGAAACCTCAAAAATACCCTCAAAATCCCTTTGCAGATAGATGCTAACCATAACCTCCGTCCCTATACACGCCGTATCTTTCATCAAGGGTATCGTCTCTCCCGTTATACAAAGTTCGACATGGGGCGACAAAGGCGCCAATGTGTTGTTGTTGTTGTGTATTGTATTCGTGTATGTTTCATTCCAGTTTCTGGCTCTTTTGTGCCTTGGTGCCTTGGGTCGCAGTGGGAATAGAGTCGCTAGTCCGATTGCGCTTCAGCTGCGCTCGGGGAGATAGACTGCCGCTCGTGGTACTCTGCCTGTTGCCTTTGCCCTTCTGAGTTGGCGGCTGCTCGCCCTCTTCGGTCGCAGCAGAAACAATGGCGCTTTCAGGGCTGTTGAATCCGCTTCCGCCACCGAGCGTAGCCGCTGAACTTCCAGCGGGTATCTCCTCAGCAAGGCGATCGGCAAGTGTGGTGTCGTACTCGCGCTCAGATTCGATGGCGCTGCGTGGATCCATCTTGCGAGCCGTAGCGAGAAGATCGATTGAGCCATCATCAGAATCAGCGTCGATCTCTTCAGCAGAATCAATTTCTGGGCCTTCATCACCCACTTGCATAGGCGAAATGTTGAGAAGCTGAAGCGCAGTATCCGGACCACCATTATTCGAAGAGCTGTCAGTCGAAGAAGGACTTGACGAGACGTCGGACTCTAGGTCTGAGTCAACATCGCCGGATGAGGTCGAGTCGAAGGGGAGGAACGATGCTGGCGGAAGAGTCGAGTTTGGTAGCGTTTTACGAGATGCGGATATAATTTCTTCTTTAATTACTTGCTCCTCGGGCGAATCGGAACAAGCCTCTGCTTCTGGAGATGAACGCTGGCGGAGGGCCTCAAGAATCTTTTCTGGATAATGGTGTGCCTTCCGTCGCATCGACGAGGAGTTGGTTGAGGTTGTTTGCACCTGTGAGCGGCGAACGCGAATGGCAAAGTTATCCTCTGGCTGAACACCACCCAAGCCGGAAGCTTCAAATTCCATAACATCGGAGCTCTCTGTTCCGTCGTCGTCCTCCAAGACACCAGGCGAAAAGCCTATTTCTTCACCACTAGAGGAGGCCTGTATGCTACCTCCAGAATCAATTTCCATTGGAGACGTTTCGAGAGGGCCGCGGGATTCTTCCATGGCAGATGCGTGCTCAGGCCGTCTTTGCACGGTTGGGGCTCCAATGGGACGGCAAGTAGCGCTTTGGTAAGAGTCGGGGATATAGCTCGAGATGCCGCGGCTATCACCAGTCAGATCAGTGCAGAATTTTGCTTTGCTGTAGAATATTATGGGGCCGTCATTGCGTCGTCTGGTTGAGGAAGAAATACGCAATGCAGAACTATCGAAGCCAGACGAGTCACCAGCCTGATGAGCTGGGAACGGTGAGTTGCTCGAGGATCCTACGTCGGGCGCATATGTATCCTCCTCATCGCCGGACTCCTCTTTGTGGAAAAACAACGGCGTGTAGGCGAACTTGTTCTGCTCTTTGGCCTTTTGATGACGCGCAGCCCGCCTCGCTCTTCGCTCAGGGTCGATGTCTGGTTCGGTGCTCCCACTAGCGCCTGTCTTTATGTACTTCGCAGGGGATCTACTGTTGCCATAGGTATCGAATGGAGAGTCACCACCCTGGTATTCTGAGCTCGAACTGATGCTATTGGCGACATCCTTGTCACCCTTCCATCGAATCTTTCGACCGTCATGTGAAAGCTCAAACATGGAGCTGTACTCAGTGACGGCTTCCTTCACAAAATCCGGAGTAACATTGAGTGTGTGGAGCTGCGCCATGTTGACAAGTAGATTGAGATATAGCCAGCCGTGACCATCTTCCCGAGCATCTCCAGAGACAATGTCTGGCGGAGTAAATCCGAGATGTCGAATGTATTCCATGTTTTCAGCTGGTACTTGCGCTCTGTACAGGTCCAAATCCAGCGGTCTCGTGGGTCGCTGATCAGGGGATCCGGAACCTGAAAAGTCTTGCTCATTGATATGGAGGCTGGGGCGCAGTTTCTGCAACGATTCCGGAACAACGTGCCCAGTATTATACTCATCATCGGCTCGTACCGGCATAATTCGGGCCTCACGGTTGCCCTCGGTCTTTGAACGTTGTCCCGTCGCTTCTCTCTCACGTCGATCATCCATGGCAGCCGATTGGGCAACTTCCTCCTGTTGCATCGGTTGTGGGTGGTTCCCAGGCGCCGATCGCTTCCCCGCGAAAATCTGTTCTAAACGACGCACTACCAACTTCTTTTTAGACCTGTCCGTCATTGCCGTGTGGCTTCTCGGAAGCAAGCCTCGAGGGATATCGTGCAGGTACGATTGAATGCTCTGTTGTTGCTGGCTATATTGAGACTTTGTCATCCGGCGACGGTCTTTCTCGTGCGTGGATGCAGGGTTTGACGTTTGATTGGAAGGCGCGGAGATGGAGTGTTGGCCGGATGCCGATATGGACGCATACCCAGACTCGGCGAAGCGGGAAGCGTGTGAGGAGGTAGTCTTCTGGAGATCGAAGGTCGGTGGGTGAGAAGAAATAGCTGGATACTCTCTCTCTGGGCTGCCATCGAGATCTGCGGCGAACTTGCGCAGAGTCTCCTCCAGCTCTCTTTTCTTGTGGTCTGGTAGACGGTGGAAACGCACTTCGAAAAGTTTCTCGTCCTGCAGGTGAGCGTCGTGTAGCTTCTCATACTTTTTCAATCTCTGCTTCAATTTCTTGTTCGTAACAGTCAAGTCGTCGATGACGCTCCGGAAGTCTTCGGCGCTGTCGCTGTTCATGCGGGCCATAGAAGGGCGGTAGGGCATCGACGTCCGGTGGTACATGCGATCGTGCGTGCGGCCCTCGGGGGGGGTTTCGGACGAGGACGAGTTACGTAGGAAGAACGGCGGTTCATCTAGGGCACTCGTTTTAGTCTAGACCTAGAGCAGTGCTCTAAAGGTTCTTACTGTCTAGCGACGGGTTACTTTTGACCGCGTTGTTGGTGTTCTCGAACCATTTCCCAGCATCGCTGCTTTCTCCCGAGCTGTGCTTGTTGGATTGGATATTCGGCGAGGCGCTCGAAGGCGGGTTTGCCTTGTCGCTCGCGGGAGCATTGAGGGAGCCGAGAGTCGTGGACCGTGGCTGGTAGAAGGTAGGGGCCTTTGGGGGTATACCGGACGCGGGAGGGCTATGCCTAAGGGAAACCGACTTGAGGGCTGGCGGGCGGCGGGGGTGGGGTGTATGGCGCTCCGACGGGATGGTGCCCGGGGGTGGGTTCATGTTGGATTTGTCTTGACAGAGTCGATGCGCTGATTACGCGCAGACCATGCTCCGTTGCGGTGTGCGAAGGTGGTTCCAAGGGCGCTGTGTGGCGCGATGGTGCAAGGCGAGGGCCGTGGGGTCGCAGCGGCGGGTGGTGCGAGCAAAACAGGTGGAGTAGAATGCGCTGCAGGCGGTGGCTGTCGGAGCAGGGCACACGGTGGTGTCGACAATATAGGGCGTGGAGATGGAACAGGAAAGATCGGAGGCGGCGCCGCAACGGCGGGCATAGCGAACGGGGAGGAAGACCATGGCGTGAACGGAAGGCTAGTTGTCGACCGTCAACGATGTTCCTACGATTTCAAGATGCCCAGGCCAGCCCTTCAGATCGGCACCAAGCTCGCCCCGTGCCTGGCCTAGACCGCTCTGACCACCTGCGCCCACACGGCATCGAGTCATCGACGATGGCCACGGCTGCAACTGCACCCACCGCCGCCCAATCTGGCACCCATGGCCGCTTCGGCACTTCGGCACTTGTCGTCCGCCGATGGCAGGCCCAAGTCCTCGATTCCTGACTGTCGCCGTGTTTCGACGTCGGCCGCGCATCGTGGCCATGGGGTGCTAGAACCGCGTACATGGGTCGCCTGGAGCGGTCGAGACCAGATACTCGACACTCGAATACATACTGCTGCTGCCGATGCACGACGACAGCCTCAGACTTGTCCTTTGCGTGTCCTTGGTGGTGCTAAGTTACTAACCAAAGCACACCCGTCCGTTCGATTGAGCACCACCAGCGTACGGGGCGAGCCGCTGCAAAGCACCGAAAGCAGCTTGGCGAGCCCTGCAATGAGCCGAGCCTGTCTCCGCCAATCGCTTGCCATCGCCTCCGCGCCTTCGACGGCCTCACATGCCCGACGCGGCCGATGTTGCTGCCGACACCACTGATGCCCCACGCCATGACCTCACTTCTCACCGCGGCCGAATCCGCTCGCGCTTGCTGGACCCTGAGGCAATCCTTCTTCTAGAGCCCCCCAAAAGGTGTTGGATCGTGTGTAGTCTAGCTGTTTGGTCGTCTAGCTCTCCGTTTATTATCTGATGTGTGTGATTTTGGCCGCAGAGGTCGCGGCTGTGGTGCCCATCGTATCACTATCCAAAGACCCTGAGTATTCATGCGCTCAGTCCCGAGCCAATCATCAGCCGTGCGCATAGGATCGCGATGACTTGCAGCAGCTAAGCTATGTTGGACAAGGGACGACGTCATAAGGCTTCAGCTTTTCCACGTCTCCTGACTCAGGCCCTGGTTTTCACGATTCTCGAAACTTCGCCCGCTGGCGCGTGACAGAGCGTAGCGCTTCCCGATCCTTTAGTACGATGCCACAGCAAAACCACGATGCTGAGATGCCTGTGAGGCTGTGGTAATGGTGCCACGTGTAAGCATAATGGCCTGATCACAGCGTTCCATGTTAGAACCTAGCGGCAACGGACGGCTAGAAGGAATTCAATCGTGCGCTAGGGCCTAGGTGATACCGGAGCAATGGTGAAATATGCCCAAGTGAATGGATCGCCGAGGCTGTTTTGCTTGCCGGCTTAATAGTACAAAATATTGTACAGAGGATATGGCCCTACGCGTGATGCTCGAGAACCCAGGAGCGTAGAGCTTGCTTCGCTCAGGCAAAAGGCACTTCGAGCTCTCACACAAGACATCGCGGACTATGCATCGCCGATGCAGCCTGTCCGGTGTTTTAACTTGGGTAGGATCGCCGATCTAGAGCTTTCACACCCGCACGCCCTTGCTCCTCAGAACGTTGACGGTCGAGTGTGCCGTGAAATCTACCCACGCAGTCACCGCACCGATTACGCCCCCGGCTTTCATAACATCTCCCAATCGCGAATCCAGAAATTGTTCCGTCTCGATGAAGTCTTTCGACTTGTCCTGCGTCATGAAGACCTCGGTGGCCGAGTAGATGGCAGACAGACTCGCCCGTTTCGTGTACCAACTGCTATCGACGCTTTCGTCACCGGCGAGATACCAGATCTCGTCTACTAAACGAGCAAGTTCGGCGAGCGAGGTGGGGACGTAGGAGGGCTGCGCCATTATGGCAAGGGCCTGTTATCGTGAGCTCGAGTGTACTTGTGCAAAGCCTCTAGCCTCGTGCTACCTCTTGCCAGCGTTGGATAATGGGCTGGTTGGCCCGCAGGCGCGCCAACGTCAATATACGGACTTTGGCTCCGGTTCCTAGCTTTTTCCGCGCGTCATTTGCAGGAGGGAACTGCACAGAGTCCTTCAATGCCAGCCTTTGCGTGACGAGGTGATAGTTGACGAGATCAAAGACTCCTCGCGGAAGGAGATTCGTGGAGACGTCCATGTAGCCGGCATCGCGTGCTCCAAGGCGGAGCGCATCAGCGGTGAATCCATAGCTCGGTACATGGGAAATGGCGGCGGAGAGGATGGCGGACTCGGCAGGCGGAAATGGTGGCGGTTGGCTGTATTCATACGAATGATAGCAACCCTTTTGTCGCCAGGCAGCTGAAGGACAACAGGAGGCTGCTCGGAATGTCCCAAGAACGGTTCTAGACAACCGCACCGGAGCCATAATGGTGGGATGGCGAAGTGTGAGGTGGAGACCAGGGCTTGTTGATCGATGAAGGCCAGCTTCTCAAGCTCGGCGCATCGCCAAGACATGGTCAAGATCTGAGCGGCGACGAGGAACGATTGCATACGACATTTGATGCAGATTGATGCAGACGCCAATTAGCGTGGGTGGCCATCATTCACCAGTTATCTGCCACGAATCACATATTGCTACCTTGGGGTGGCTTGCGCGGCCTTGATGGTTCCACGTGACTTCCTGTAGTTGGGTCGCGTTCATGTCGTGTCGACGCGTCCAGATCTCATCTTCAATTTCACGCCTTTCACCGCCGCCCTAGATCCGCTCGCACTTGTTCCCATCACCACCGTTGCTTCGATTTTTGGCAAGTGTTATCAATTTGCTTCTCGCAGCTAAATTGGGACATTGAATTCTAATTACTGCACAGTACCCGTCATACATACCTACCATCGGCACGTTGCTCAGCGCACGCGTCTATCGCTCATCCTTCGCTATATATCGCCCCGTCTAGAGCCGGAATTGTTCGGCGCACACGATAGCCAACATGGCGCGACCAAAAGCCCAGCTGAGCGAGTATGAGCAGAAGCGGCAGGAGAACATCGCGAAGACGCAAGCGCTTCTGCGCAATTTGGAAATGGAGGCCGCTGAGGCCGGCCTAGCTCCGACTGCAAAGGCTGCCTCCTCCGCGAAGGCAAAACCGAAGAAGGCTGCACCCAAGAAGATTAAACATGAGGAGGTGGTTCCGCGGCGCACATCGTCCCGCCTGAAGGGCATTGAGGCGGACAGTGAGACAGCGAAGCGCAAGGCTGAAGACGAGCATGAAGCTCGAAGGGAAGCCGAAAAAGCGAAGAGACAGCGCATTAGCGATGCCTTTAATTTGAGTGACATTGTGGTCGCGGGCAAGGGAGGGGACATTATTGGAAATTTTATGTCTGTCATTGGCCCTGCGAATCCGTATGAGCGAACTTTTGACGAGGACGATATCAAAGAGACGACTGATAAAGAGCTAAAAGTATTGCGCGAGAAGATGAGTGGCCTCGAATTGTGGCCAGAGTATGAACCTAATGAGTTGAAGATTACTCCTGAGCGCATCGTAAGTAGAATTGAGGATTTGCAGGTCGTAGATACTGATTGGGTCTTAGTATGCGCTGGGTATGCATCCTACCACAGAAAAGCCTCTTGTCTTTGCAGGTGACAAGCTTGGGAATCTTGGAATATGTGACTGCTCACAAAAAGCACCGGAAATCAAGGAAGAAGACGACGAGGATGCTGACATCGAAGGACCCAGCATCACGACTCTAAAGCCTCATACTCGAACGATACATACCTTCCAATTCAGTCCCCACGACGCGAACGCATTATACTCCGCATCCTATGACTCTACGGTGCGCAAGCTAGATTTGGTGAAAGGGGTCGCCGTTGAGATATACGCACCATCGGATGCGAACGAAGATGCACCGTTATCAGGCGTCGAAATATCAAAGAATGACGCAAACATGCTCTATTTCTCCACATTAGACGGCCGATTTGGCATCTACGACATGCGAACACCCTCCGAGAAAGCCGCTGGCTTAGAAATCTTCCAACTGTCAGAAAAGAAGATCGGAGGTTTCAGTTTGCATCCGTTACATCCGCATCTAGTAGCAACGGCATCTCTGGACCGCACATTGAAAATATGGGACCTGCGTAAGATCAATGGCAAGGGTGAGGGGCGATTACCAGCGCTAGTCGGCGAGCACGAGAGCAGACTCTCTGTGTCACACGCGGCATGGAGCTCCGCTGGTCAGGTTGCCACCGCCTCATACGACGACACGATCAAGATCCACGACTTTAGTAAATCCGCGGATTGGAAAGTTGGTACGACTCTGACGGATGCTGAGATGAAGCCGTCGGCTGTAATACCACATAACAACCAGACGGGGCGGTGGGTTACAATTTTGCGTGCGCAGTGGCAGCAGTTTCCCTTCGGACGGAGTACAACGTTTCTGCATTGGCAACATGAATCGCTTTGTCGACATCTACACAGCGAAGGGTCAGCAGCTTGCACAACTGGGAGGTGAGGGCATCACGGCGGTCCCGGCAGTGGCCAAGTTCCACCCGTCGCAGGACTGGGTCGCTGCCGGGACTGCGAGTGGAAAACTGTGCTTGTGGATGTAATCTTCTTCTTTGGTAATTTCGGCTTTCTTCCGCTTGGAAAGTCTAACAGTATTTAGTTACGAGTTGTGTGGATGCAAAAGTATTGATTTAGTGTGTTTCTGGATGCCAATCCGTGATATATTGCTAGGTAATAAAGGTGCAGAAGAATCCAGCACGTCCTGGTCCTAGCTCTGGCTGGATTATATGGTAACCCAACTACTACACAACATCTCCATGGATATGGATGCGTGTCGTCTCACAGCTGATAAGAGCCGGAAATATTGACTCGTGCAACTAATCACAACAACAAGAAAACGTCTCTCCAAAAGTACAAAGCTAAGTGGCATGCTTAGGCTCTAGCCACGCGATATATACAACATGTAACGTTGAATGCTCAGTCATCATCCCATATGATGCTCATCCCATTCTCTACTGGGATTCAGCCCCCAGACCATTGCTACCCAGCCAAGATACGACTTCACGCCACTACCCTCGCCGTCCAAACTATCGATTTGACACTACCCAAAGCGATACGTTAGATGGTGAGATATATATGATAATATACACGCAGAGATTCGATATGTTTGGCCACGTTGTTGCTATTTCTAGATATTGATAAAACTTATCGATAAACGGCCCGAACCCTGCGGAGCATCGAACCGGAACCACGACGTCACTACAGTCTACAGCCATCAGCATCTCTCCCCAGCCGGGCAAACGACGCTCCCACGATGGCACGACTCCCAGGCTCAGCGCGAGGCTGTCACCTTTGGTCTGCACGTTGCAGAGATCAACACGCATACGGACAATCAACGTTGCTGATGATGCTGATGATGCCGATCCTTCCTGGAGGACTATCGAACTTTCTCAAAACGTGCATGATGCGGTGCCGAGGGTGCGCTCGCTAATAAGCCTCTTGTGCGCCCCAATCGAGCCATTGTTTCGAAAAGCTGGGGTAACGACGGGTCTGACCCTTTGTTTGGACCCGCATACTGGCCATCGCTCCGTGCAGATCTGTTTGTCGCGCTGTGCGCGCCAAAGGTGCGATGCAACATACCTACCTCCAGGCTACAGTAAACCTCAGGTGACGGCTGGCAGCTGGGCCACGGATCGAGGAACTGTACAGACTACCGCGGGAATGCTAGCCTAGCTCAGGATGTCAATATAGAGCTGAATTGTTTGCCCCCCCCCCCCCCATGGCACGCCTGGTCTGGATATAAAGACGGCACTCTCAGCTCCTCGTCTTGTTGATCGTTATTAACAGCATCCGCAGCATACACAGCTTCCAATCTCCAGCGCCTTTTACTTCCTCCTTCATAGGAGCACCCTCCCTCTCCTCGCTCTCGATCCGACACGCAAAACAACGCGCAAAATGAAGTCTATCGCCGCATTCTCGACATTGGTAGCCAGCGTCCTCGCCCAAGGCCCCGGATACTTTGGCGTCATGTCAGCACGCAGCGCCCTCGCCCATCCACCTGCTCCCTCTCCAAGCGAACGGCGGAAAGTTCTTCCTCGGTGGTGAACCATCGCCGTATTGCCCATCCAACTTAGGCGAGGAGGTGTGCGCGAAGTACCCTGGAAACTCGACCGTTCTTGCCGGCGGATGCGGGACACTCAGCTTGGCTGTGGTCGTTCCTGGTGGACAGCAAGGTGAGACCAAGCATGCGTATAAAAAGAGAGAGTCGTGGCTAACGACAGGATAGTCTATGTCGGCCCCGATGGTGCGCTAAGCTACACGATCCCTCACTCGGCGTACATGCCCGACGGAAGCGTTACGGGAGGATGGTCGAGGACAGAGAGGGCGACAACAGCCTAGGCAGACTTGCTTTTGACGGTGGCCTCATTGCGTGTCCGCGCGCAGAGGGCCAGCCGTGGCAAGTGTATGGGCAGATTGCGAACTTTACGGCTCCGAGCGACAAGTGCTTGGGCTTCAATTCCCTCACATGTACGTGCCCTGCTCTTTCTTTCTGTGCAAGGAAACTGACTTGATCACAGACAACAATGTCACTGATGCCGGTGCTTGGGAGTACTAGAACTGGAGGAGATAAGGAAGGAACAATGTCCCGCTTGACGAACTACGCTCTCTAAAATATAATGTTAATGTAGTTAGAATACTATGGCGTCAATTGCCCCTATGCCGCCCCAGCGCATCCCCCATCCCACTATGAAAACCGCCCCATGTCACAGACTGGGAGACTGTATAGTATATTCTAGGGCGACCCAGTCTACAATGAGTCTGTAGACTCTTGACGTAGTACTGTATGTAGGACGACAAAGGTTTTCATCTCAACCAAAAAAGCAGAGGCCCCTGCTATAGCATTAGATCAAGACCTAGAGACCTAATACAGAGTTCGGCACAAGACACACCATTCGACTTGGGACCGCAACATGATTCCATTGAGATGACCACTAGACTGTGCAGCGTACCAACTACGGGTTCTTGACCCATGGCAGGCTGAACGTACCAACCCAGTCCTCGACTTCCTTCCTCAGCGACACGATATCAGTAATGTCCTCACCCTCACCAACATAATCCTTGAAAGCCGCAACGCTGCCCGGGTTCTTCCTACCCGACTGCTCCGCCTTGGTCTTCGCATCCTTGTCCAGCTTCTGTGTGATGCCGACGGCTCGGTGTACGACATCAGCGACACGACGGGAAGTCTTCAGCTTGGAAGCCTCTCGTGGTCATGGCAGGTGTGCCCATTCGTAGACCACCAGGCTTCATGGCCGACTTGTCACCTGGCACTGTGTTCTTTGTTACTGGCAACACCCACCAGCTCAAGAATGCGCTCCACGCGGGCACCATCGATGCCCTTCTCCTTCAGATCTATAAGCACAAGATGGTTGTCCGTGCCGCCACTGACAATCTTGTATCCCAGACCTCCCTCCTCCTTCGAGTTACCTAGCCTTGCTGCGAACGCCTTCGCATTATCCAACACGGTCTGCTGATACTGCTTGAAATCGTTTGTTTGAGCTTGTGCCAAGGCGACCGCCAGAGCCGTAATAGTGTGATTGTGAGGCCCGCCCTGATGCCCAGGGAAAACCGACATGTTGATAGGGCCTTCCAAATCGTACTTCTCCTCTACACCTTTCTTCTTGTCTACCCGCCTAACGCCCTTGCGATAGAAGATCATAGCGCCTCGGGGACCGCGTAGGGACTTGTGGGTCGTAGTGGTGACGATGTCCGAGTAGGGGAAAGGCGAGGGGATAACACCAGCAGCGACTAGTCCCGATATGTGTGCCATATCCGAGAGGACATAAGCATTAACATTGTCTGCAATCTTCCGAACGCGCTCGTACTCGATGAGCCGGCTATACGCGGATGTGCCCGCGACGATGATCTTCGGGCGGTAGAGGGTAGCCAGCTCCTCCATTTTCACATAATCGATGAGCCCAGTCGTCTCATCCAGTCTGTATGGTAGTGTCTCGAAGTATTTGGACACTGCCGATATCTTTTTGGTGGGTGTTTGGTAGCCGTGCGATAAGTGGCCACCGTGAGGCAAGTCGAGACTGAGGATGCGGTCGTGCGTGTTTAAGACGGCCGAGTAGGCGTACAGGTTCGCAGGAGATCCAGAGAGAGCTTATGATGCCAATCAGCTGTGCACCTGCAACTATGCCCTTGTTCAACTCACGCTGCACGTTGACACCCCACTCAGCCTCATTGAGGCCAAAGGCCTGAAGCGCTCTCTGCTGGCAGAGTCGTTCTGCCTCATCGATCCACTCATTTGCCTCCGTAATATCGTGCTCCTGGGTAGCCCTCCGAGTACTTGTCTGATGGACGCGTGAGATGCTGCTGTATGGTGTGACTTTGCGGAACGTACTCTGCATTACGCTGCCTAGCGCATCGAGAACAGCTTGCGAGGTGAAGTTCTCGGAAGGAATGAGGTTTATGAAGTGCTTTTGGCGGTTCTTCTCCTATCACGCGAGCACGGTAAGCTTCGTTCGAGCTCGAATGTCAGCAATCAGCGCACATTTTCAATGATCTTGTATACGGTCGGGTCGATGTCTTCGAGGCTCGCGGACAGGAGCTACTGGTGTATTAGCAAGCTGCAAGCATCCGGGCACCACGGCGATACGCACCTTGTGCTGGCTGTCCGCCGACGAAGCGTAGGCCCGCCACTGGTGCGGTGGCAGTCTGGCGTGGTTTGTAGCAATGGCAACCGAACAACGGGGGCTGAGTTGCCTCAGCGCGCGCCCGGCAAACAGTCCTCAGGGTCGCCATGGTGGAGGTTGGAGTCGTGGGAGGGAAGTGGCAGCGTGCTCCGTGATAAAGCCCGCTGCTCTACATGTATCCCGCTGCGAGATGGGTCCGATTGGTGGCGGGATGCCAAGCCATTGGGGCGGCGCGCCCCGCACAGCCTCGTGTTGCCTGCTTTCTGCAGCTTTTTCCCGCCGGGCCGATGTGGTCCGACGACGCCTTTTAAAGCTTCGCGTCCCAGTGCGCTTCCGTCCTCCATGAACTAAAACCAAGATGATTCAACGCCTTTGAGACAGCTCCATCCTCGCTCGCCCGGCGCAAGCCAGTCGACGCGGGTGCTGCTGACATGCCCCGGGCTCTCACCACCCAGAGGGGACATGAAACTTTATGATTGGCTTTAGTCTGTCTTATTCTTCTACATCATCCCCACGGACACTGCTCGCGAAGCGTACCAGAAAGCGTTTGAGACAACAGGTATACATGGCATGGCACGGCAGAAGACACTGATGCGACATGTCTTGGCCTTGCCGTCTTTCTCTTATGAGTCTCTCTTTCCATGTTCGCCTGAAGAGCGTCCAGTTACATAGAGAATTCAACCTCCGTTTACCCACACCACACCTTCACTACCTCGCTTCACTCACCTCCGCTCCTTGTTGGCGATATTTCCACGCCAGCGCCAAGAGACTACCCATAGCGCCTGCCCTGCACGCGACCTGGACGCGATTGCCAAAACACGCACCTGCCTTCCCTAACCTCCAGCTGCTGCTTCAAAGCTGTGCCCCACCTGCTGCCGACACGTCAACCCCAACACCCAACAAGAACCACCCGTCAACTCAGATCTCGGGGACTCGATAACCCCGTGCAGAGATTCAGGATAGGTAATGGAGAAGCCAACTTGACCGGAAGACCTAACTTACAGCTATCGCTAGGTGCCAACATGTCTTCTGACACGTCGGGCTTAAGCTCCGAGCTCGACAGCCCTGAAATCCAGACTCAGTACCACAAGAAGACCGGCCGGCCGATCCGCCGTAGCGCAGCAGGCAAGGTCAAGCCGCTGGCAGGGTACGTCGACTCCAGAGTGATCGAAGAGATGAGTGCGACGAGCCAATCGAGACGCCCTCAGAAGACGATGACGGACAGATCAAGCCCCAGCAGAAGCGCAAGCGCAAGCGGTCGCCGTCACCCGAGTCCCCACCTCTAGATGCGGTGATTCGCGATGAAGCGCCAGATGAGCTATCAGAGGATGAAGGTCCACTACAGAAGAAGACGTTGCTACCGCCCGTGGTCATTCAATTCAATGTCCCTCTCGGCTTCCATGGCCCGTTGGTGGTGAAGTTGGACCGCAGTCTGCTGCAGCAGGATGTGCCAGGAACGGCTCACAATATATGCAGCCGGGTCAAGCGACGAAGAAGAACCATTCGCTGACCGCAGCGCCAGAGGTGCAGCCCACGCGAGGCCATAAGAAGAAGCCTGTGAGCTTCGCCGACTTGCCACCGGAGCTGCGGAACAAGGTGTACAGGCACCTCTTTGTCACCGAGCATACACTAGGCCTCCCAAAAGCTAGCAATCTTTGCAGGTCGGGTCAATTCTTGAGCACGTGTCAAACCGTGTACAGCGAAGGCTGCAGCATCCTATACGGCGAAAACAAGTTCTTGTTCGATCGCAACATGAACACTCGTGGTCCGCTCTGGGAACCGGACCCGAAGGAGATCGGCTACAAAGACGTTCGCCAGTTCCTCAAGATGATCGGACCGGAGAATCTGGCCTATCTGCGGGACGCCACCTTGGTTTTGGAGGACGCTCGCCCCGCCGTAACGCCCCAACTCGACCACGAACAACGTCGATATCTCAACGATGAGCACCTGCTCGATGTGATTCGTGTCCTCCGTCAGGCAAAGTTACGAAAGCTCAATGTTGTCTTCTACGGCCGTCGTTCCCTACTGCGGTCCGATACCAGGTTTTATCGGCTACTTGACGCAAATCAAAGCCGATCAAGTGACGTCTGAGAGACCTGTCCATGCTGGGAGCTGGTACCACTATCAGCCGAAGATTGACAGCAGTCTATGGAAAGAGTTCCAAGCAAGCATGTGCCGCAAGAAGAAGTTGTACATCAATGAGTAGGGGGTGGCGGGAGGGGTGGATTGTGTGGTGTTTGGGGTGTGTCTGTACTCAATGGAGGTGCCGGATGTCTTTGCAGGCTTTCATACATGTTAATGTCAGAACTCAGTTCGGTGGGTAAAATAATAGATCAATCAGTGTGTTACCCCAGGATAGGCGATACGAAGTACAAGGACAAACGTATAAGAACCATGTCTTACCCCAGGATGAGCAATACCAAGGCCAACGGTACTGGAGCTCTTCATGATAAACGGGGCATGCGTCTCCGACAAGGGCAGCGGGTAAACTAAAATTGCGTCGTACTTGTGCCTTGCATTAGCGCCAATGCGACACCGCAAATTCTCTGCACATACATACGTGCTAATTTAACATAGTGGGGATAGTGGGGTGGAGGATGCGACGAGTAAGCATCGCTAAGGAGTATTTAAATCTATTGTGCGGACTTATAGGAAGCTAATAGTTAATAGTTCTATCTATAATAATATATTATATACATGTTTTTTTAGGCTATTCTTACTAAAAAGGATATTAGCTAGATATAGTAATTATATATACTTAGTTATTTAATTATATGTGTGGCGTTACTTTATCTACCTAGGGGTAGGACGACAAAGGCTTTCATCTCAAATAACATGACAAAAAAAGCAGAGCCCCCTGCTTAGTAATCAAAAAAGAGCGTGAAAAGGTAAACCACCAAAAAATTTATTATAATATAATATCAGTTTAGTATACTATACCTATATATATATTAGTAACTACTTTATACTTATACTATAAGTATATAAGTACGCTCTTTTTTTTGTTTACTAAGCAGAGGGCTCTGCTTTTTTTATTATATTATTTAAGATAAAAGCCTTTATCGTTCTGTTTTACCCCTAGGTAGAATTAATTTAACACACTATAAGTATATATAATACGTTGACTACGTACTACCTAGGTAGTTACTAAGTACAGCTCCACAAGTCCACACAATAGGTCTGCGCTGGCGCTTTGCTGCACCTCTCCCACACCTCACCCTTTGTAATCCCTCCTAGACATATTATAGTATACATCCTGCACCTATAACTCCGCCTTTTTGCCGGGTAGCTTGGGTATGGTAAGCGGAGCGGGAGATGACAAATGGTTCCTAGGACCGGGATCTTGGAATTGGACTGTTTTTGGAAGGAGGTTGAGTTTAGCCGGTATGGGGAACGGGCGGGTGGATGGTGACGGCCCAAGGGTGGGTTTTGTTTGGGAATTTTAGTAGGAGGGGTGGATTGTGTTCGGTGTATTTATTGGTTGTGTGCAGTATGCATGCGTGTTTGTACACTTGTGTGACCTGTCGGTGACGTGCAATATGGGAAGTTTATACTCGTCGATTTGAGAGGTTACTTTCCTGGTGTTTTTACCGATTGGTGGAGGCGGGTTGGGGTTGGTTGACGGAATGCATGGTAAGTCGTTATATGCAGGTAGCGGAGGGACAGGTGAATTAGTAAGTGGAAGATATTGAACCATGACTTAACCCATGTGAATATGGACACACGAATCGACTACCCTTCACCCGCTCCTGCAACGCCCCACGCTTCCCACCAGCGTTTTAATTCCCTCTCCTCTTCTTGAACTCCTCAATCCACGCTGTAGCTTTCGCCTTTGGAACCACACTGATCCTAACAAGCCCGTCTGTGACCTCACACTTCCCACTCCCCAGCACCTTGCCCAACGCCATCTTCTTCCCCACCTTGACCAGCCCGCCTGCGATGGTCTCCATGTACGCTTCTACATCGTTCGACGTAAATTCTTGCTCCGTGTCCCATGGCAGCGGAAAGATGTATTCGAGATGCTGCGTCAGCGTGTCCGCCTCGCTGAATGCTTTGATGAAGTCAGACTGTGAGTGTGTAGGATACAGCAGTAGCACGGGGAACGATAGCGTCGAGCTAGGATCGAGCACGTTTTCCAGCTTGATAGACGCGTCTTCTAGATCTGGGGCTTGGGTTGTACTTCTCGTCTTGATGCCGCGGCTCTTGAGGGCGAGGGAGAGAGTTGCGCGTTCGGACGCGGCTTTTGCTTCGCGCTCTTTGCGTGCTTTGTCGATGGAGTCGAGGTGGGATTTGCGCGTGGAGATCTTTGTTTGGAGAGCTTTGAGGGGGGCATTGGAGGGGTCGATGGTAAGACCGCGGGTGCATGCGTCGGTGGCTTCGGGGAGTTTGTCCAGAGAGAGGCAGGCAAGGGTGGAGCGGTAGTAGGCTTTTATGTTGGTGGGGTTGATGCGGAGGGTTGCTGCGCAGTCTTGGATGCAGGAGCGGTAGTTCTCTATGTGGTGTTAGTTTGAAGCAGAGATAAAGCAGCGGTAAGAAGGCTTTTTTGCAAGAGGAGAAGTTGGCCGACCTCAAAAAGAAGGTGATGCATGATCGAGGTCATAATAACGATATCAATGACTTACTCTTCTCCAAATTACACAGCGCCCGATTGATATAACAAGCCTCCTCGATAACCTTCTCCTTCTTAGCCTCCTCCTCTTCATCCACCTCAACCTCAATGACCTGCGGCCCATCCTCCGGGTCCAGTTCCTTTTTTGGCGCTTTCAACGCCGCTATCGCTTTGTCGTAGAACTCCTTCGCATCGGTCCACTTCTTCGCTTTCGCGCACTCGTTGCCCTGCTGTCGAAAGTTCTCGGCGATTTCAGCTTTTGTGCCTTCGTATGCAAGGGCTTTGAGAGCTTCAAGCGCATCGTTCTGGCCCCCTTCGCCGTCGGTTTCGTCTAGCGTGGTCATGAAAAGAGGCAGGCGGTTCATTTCTCTAAACACTTCGTCGACGCTTTGGGACTTCATTTCCGCCATAGCTGGCGGCAGGGATACAGAGGGCAGCGACGTGCCATTTTCAGCGGGTTGTTGCGCCATGTTTGGTGAAGACTTTAACAAGAACTCCTGATTCTGCTTTTGGTGTACGCACAAAATGTGCCCAAGTTGACGACCTGATGCCGAGACAGAACACCTTATAGTCACTCCTTCCTTCTCTTTAGTTCCCACGGCTTGCTACTGTCAATTTGTGTACTTGGTGTGGTTTTGTAAATGTGAATGGTACTCGCCCCGCATCGCCGGTTCAACTTTTCGATATCATCCTCGCTTATCGATAATGCTGATCACGTGCACACTGAAGGTCGGGTCCACGGGTCTACGCCTCCACGGATCGGGTCGGAGTCCCAGGGCATGTGAGGTCCCGAGGTATCGATGCCCATCGATGTGTTGAATCAGCGGAGCGGTCCAGATGCGACCGGGGTCTTTGCAACTCAGGCCGAGGACTGCCCAAGGTGGGGAATGCCATGTTGAGGCACCCTGCTTGCTTACGCCATGAAGTCCTTCCCCAGAACGAGAGTCTATAAACGGCGCTATCAAAAAAATATACCTGACGCGAGGCCCACGCGAAGGGAAAGGAACAGGGGCCATGCCTGCTGAAGTGATGCAGTACGGGTTCGCGCAGCCGAGGGCTCTTCGTATATCGGACCTTTCCGCGTACCGCTGTCAAACTCGGTGCCCAAATGAAATGAACGTTTCACAGAACGAACCAACAAATCTAGACTCTACACGCGGCCTCACACAGCGATTCACTGGGATTCATTACACCAAGTAACAAGTTGATAGAAAGGGATTCTTTACCATGGATCGCCAGTAGCCACAGGGTCGCATGTTCGCATCACACTTTTGGTAGGTGCGTATTGACAATCTGGGAAGTGTACAAGGAGTCCACGGGTCAAGACCCACCACGTGACCTCGATGCCGTTTCTTGCGTAGGCTCCTGTGCATGGCCATTGGAACGATACTGCTCTATCAACTACACAGTACACCTCGACCACGCTTTGCCCTTCTCCAAGGGCTCTACAAGATACTATTACTTAAAATACGCGTGGTTGACGGTCGAACGGTGTCCTCAATGCTCCCTCATCCCGCTCCTATGTACGATGTCGCCTGTTACTGTTAACTGGAGCTTTTACTGTCGACCACTGTCACTTTGCCAAATAAATACAGATTTTTTTTGTGAATAAAGCTGCATCTTGCAACTATACTAACGTATTCTATCAGCGAGCGGGTCAGATCAGCGAGCGGGTCAGTTTTTGCCAAGACCACAACACCTCACAATAACTTATTATGTCTCAACAACGCAACGCGTTATTATCTAATAAAAAAGGCAGAATTAAGCTTACCCTTTAGGCCTATTAAAAATAAATAATTTTTAAGCCTATAACGCGCTACTAACGCGTATAATGTCCTAAAAACTATAGTAACCCGCTAATACAACAGAATTGCTACCTAAGCAGATAACTGCGCTAATATAGCGAAGCTTACTATAACTAAAGAGAAGACGCTTATCTAATATATACTTAACCTAGACTCGCAAGGATTTGCACCCTAGCTAGATAAGGTAGAGGATAGCTAATAAACTACTAGCTGCGCGGCATAGAGACCTTATAGATAAATACTAGGCTTAATACTTTGTAAAGTATATACCTAAGCTTAAAATAGCCTTTAATTAAGTAAAGAACTAATAGAGAATATAATAGGAGGATCTAAAGGTAATAAATACGTAGTTTTGGCTTATAGAGGAGACAAAAGCTAAGTATAGAGTGTAGGATTAAGACGTCTATAACTTTAATAAGACTAGCTTCTAGATAAGAGTTATTAGCTTAATAAAGGTTATAATAGGCTTAAAGAAATATTCTTAACCTAATTTTGTCTAGCTAGGCAACTACAAGTGGGTTATAGTAATCTAGAGTATTTGCGCTACTAGGTATACTATTCTACTCTTTATTATTTATAAAGGGCAAGTCTATATCTTAGTATAATATAAGAAGACTAGTATCCTCTATAATTAGAAGCTTTTAGTCTCTAAAACTAGCTAGACTAATAATAAGCTTAGAGTTATATAGTTAAAGCACTTTAACACGCATATAAGGCTGCGTATAATAGGGTTATAGAGATTACTTATTCTAGATAGCTATAAGAGCCACTAATAATCCTAAGATTTTAAGGATTACTATCTAGAATAGAGGATCCTAACCCTTTATATACTAGTGCACTTATTTTATATTCTACAGCCGCTTAATATAGTCTATTTTGCGCTACTAGAGCTAAAGTATAGTCCTAGTGCGTGCAAGACTTAGCGCGCTAACGTATTTTTTTATATTAATAAAAAGGGCTTCCTACTAGCCTTTTGTAACGCGTTTTTTAATATATTTATACTAGAGAATTATAGGAAAGCCTTTAAGGCCTCTAGGCTTATTTCTTTAGACGTATTAGTAGTAGTAGATCGCCTTAACATATAACTTTATACCTTACTAGGACTACCTATACTAAATAGCCCTAGTAATTAAAAATACTAAAAAAACGCTATTAAACTCTTATTATAGGCTAAGCTAGTAATAGAATCTCTATTAAGAAATTACTAACTACTATTACTATAAGGCTTACACAGCTTATAAAGGGCGCGCTAAAAGTCTAGCTAGCTTACTAAGGTGTTGGTGTACTTATAATAGGCTAACTCGCTAAGCTTTAGAAGTAGGTAGAGCTACTTACTAAGTAAAAAATATATAAAAGAAAGTGTTTCTAGTATAGTAGAGTACTTAACTTTAGCTAGGAAGTAGATTTAGTAGCTAGAAGTTCCTTTGTTAGGGCGAAATTGTCTAAAAGGGCGTAGGGTAGAAGTAACACTAAGGGAGGCCCCTTAACACAACACAATACTACTACGGCAAACTATAGAAAGACTAGGGTATAATATAAGAACCTGCTAAAAGGCTAAAGAGTTATCTTCTAGCTTAGATATTATTCTTAGTAGGCTATTTTTAGATAGTGTTAATAGTAATTTAAATTAAAGTTTGCAGTAGTAGTACTATAGTGTTACTAAAAAAAATCTACTTACTAATCTAACCCGCTCGCTAATAGAATACGTTATAGGGAAAAAATATCTAGCTATAACCTTTTTTTATATACTAGCTCTATAAGATCCTAAATATAAATTTGTTTGCTTAGCTCTTCTTCTAACCCTAAAAAAACTAAAATTTAGCTTTAGTAGCTAATTTATAGCTTTTTATATAGTAAATTTAACTAGTATAAAATGGTTACTATATATTTTTATTACTAATATATAGTGTTAATTTAATTTACCTAAAAGTAGAATATTAAAGGCTTTCATTTTAAATAATATAATAAAATAAGTAAAGCTTTTTTACTTAGTAAATAAAAAGAGTGTAAAGAAGTAAGAATAAAAATTATATATATGTTTAAACTCGCTAAAGTAAGTGTATCTTAATCTACTTTAATCTTAAAACTAATAAAAAGAGTTAAAAAAGACGTTTAGGAAGCTAATATTACTACTAATATATAGTATTAGTTTAATCTACCTAGGGGTAGAATAATAAAGGCTTTTATTTTAAATAATATAATAAAAAAAGCAGAGCCTCTAACTTAGTAATTAAAAATTAATTATATTTAATACTATAATAATACTTACTTTAAATAAGTAATAACTAAAAAAATAAAAAATTATATGTGGCGTTAAATTAACTACCTAGAGGTAGCATAATAAAGGCTTTTATCTTAAATAACATAACAAAAAAAAAAGCAGAGCCCCCTACTTAAGAAAAAAATTGTATAATAAAAACTAGTAATTTAATATTTATTATTACTTTAAATAAGTATAGCTATAAACTTTTAATTACTATGTAGGGGGCTCTACTTTTATTATTATTATTATATTATTTGAGATAAAAGCCTTTGTTATCTTACCTACCTCTAGGTAGATTAATTAACGCCATATAGCTGTAAAAATAATATTTAAAATAGTATAATAAATAATTAATAAAAATAATAGTAGTAAAGCTTATAGTATTACTGTATATATAACTATTACTAGAAAAGTAGAGGTTAGCTATAGAAGCAGCACCGTTAAAAAAATTAATTTACAGATAAAAAGGGCACAGCTCCTGAGCCACTACACCCAATCCATCAGATTGGCGGGCGCTAGGCATGAACCAGAGAACCAGGAGTTCAACGCGTTAAACGCGTTAATGCACAGCGAATCTCGCTGAAAGTAGCTTCCGACTCCGACTTCCCATGCAATTTGCAAATCTACAACGTCGGAATCTCGTGAGCTTTGTGATCGAGTCCGATGCTGACGGTTGGCCTTCAGCTCATCAAATCGGAACTGCTGCGCTAAACATGCGGCACAAAGTTCCGCAAACGAAACCACTGAGCAGTGGGAGGCCTGAGGCCTCATCGCGAATGGATCACGTCTCCTATAATGAGAGGCTGATGAAACTTTGGCTCTCCTCTCGAATAGGCGGTGCACACTGCAGCGTCGAGGCTATTGATAGGGCAAAACTTTCTTTAGAGCGCTAGTTCGCTAAAACAGCTCATTTCGGAGATATATCGTGTTTGCGAGACCTTCGGCAAGTTGAGAGCCTATCGTTCAAACCGACGACAATCAGCTGTATACAGAGGTGCCACGCAAACGCCGACAGCGTGCCATGCGTCTTTTCATCACACAGCACCTTGTGTGTGGATGCATCAGATTCGCTGCTCCATTGTCCAAAGACAAAATCCTACGCAACTCCGGCCCATCACCGCTTGGGCGTTTCCACCGTGTCATGTCGTTTTCTCGACAGGGAATTTCCTTGTTTGGCGGGACGGGTACGTTCCGACCAATAATAATCTGCGCAAAGTGGAGCGGTTTTCCCAATAAGGTTGCTTGCCGTTCACCTGGCTTTGGATGCAGGGGAGCGCATTTGCTCTGTGCTCACCAGCCAGTCGAAGGAGCGTGCATAAAATGTGTGTCCAGTCACTGCAGTGTGCACCGTGTGCTTGTCAAATTAAGCATGGGTTGATCACACAATTGCACATTATTCGTTCTTGTGTCTCGGCCCTTGCCCGTTCCCGTCTCCGCAGGATAGAGCCCTGTATGGCGTTTTACCAGGATGTCGGAGGCGCATGAACTCGCGGATCATCACATTCATGGCCACCCCTCTTCTGGGTTGTTCATCTCTCCTCTTCACGCTCCACGCACGCACTCGACGACGCGCCTGGAGCTTACATCGAGCCATGCTTGTCTGCTAGTTCCACCGTTTTCACTTACTCATTACATTCTTCCTAGTGATTAGACTTGTTTTCTGTGCATTGCTTCCGTCATACTGAGCTTTGCTTCGGTTGCACACAAAGCAAAAGTAGCGGGGGGTTCCGGGGAAGCCGGTTTGCATAACTTCATCATTCATATCTGGGATGTAAGTTATCACACGGCCCTCACGTTCACGTCACACGTGAAGCAAACGGTGCTGCGGACTGATCTTACGTACTTAGATTTTAAGCACTCTCCTACGTCGACGACCTCGTCCGGATTCGACGCCTGTGGAGCTCTCGTATATCGTTCGGTTACTCGTCTACGATCATAGGCCCTCCGCTCTCGCCAGCATATCGAAGAATAAACTGGTTGCGTAAGGCTTGGTGGGTATTACCTTCACTTGTACGGTGCGCGGAAGTACGGCCAGTGCCTACACCAGCACATAGATCCAATCTACGAAAAGCAAGCCAAACGTCTGTCCGAGGACATTTTCTAACGGTGCTAAAAGACATGCGTTAGGTTCTTTTAACCTTCGGCGCCACTTCGTTGTGGTTCTGGTCGTCGAACCCACCCTTCTCGGTTCCGTACCCGCGAGCAAAAGTCAACCACAAGATGGCGACCGATTATTTCTCTGATAATGAGACATACATAACCAGCCAGCCATTACCGTCGCCAGCGGACACACCGTACCATTCCCTCTCGCGACGAACGTCTCGATACGGAACACCCGCCGGCGACGCGCCCGAGTCGCCAGCGCCATTTCCACCAGAACCGCACGACACCACGCAAAAGGCCGCTAGCAACGATGAGAGCGTTTTCTATCCTTGACCCTAGACGATTCACACCAACTTTACACGCTTCTCTCGTGTCTGAGATCCTCTCTTTGCGACGTGAACTGGACTCCAAGCACAATTTCATCGAAGACCTCGAGACATCACTACATACAGTGCGAAACGAGAACGATGCGCTTACGAACCAGCTAGCTACAAGTACACGGGAAGGTCGAGCTGTGAAGGGTCAGCTCCAGCAACTTGAGGATGCAACGTTGTCGGCTCTGGAAGAAATCGCGGGTGAGAGAGACAAGTTAAAAGAAGCGAATGTGGATCTTAAAGACAAGCTTGAATCGGCAGAAAGGAAGATACGAAGCCAAGAGAATGATTCCATCCGTGTACATGATACATGGGCTCAAGAAAAGGAAGTCTGGGACCGTGAGAAGCGTGCGCTCGAACGCCGTGTGAACATCTCTGAAAGCCGCTTGAAGTTGCTCCTCGAAGAGATCGCTGTTCACGAAGAAGCACAAGCGCACAGAACGAATTGGACAGCGATGGTGAAGGCCTTCCGCGCGATAGCGGAGTGGGCCCAGAGAGTGATGCCGGAAGTATAACATCATCACCCGCGAGAAGGCCTTCAACCCGTATTGCCCGTCACTCCAGAAACCAAAGCAACAGCAGCTTCCGGAGTTTTGGGCGAGGCTATCGCATGTCGCTCATCAGTGGAACAGGATCCGAAGGCCATGGGCGTGCCAATGGTGTCAGCTTAGCTGATGAATTGGTCTTCGACGAAGAAGAGGAAGACCTGGACGAATTGGAACTTGATTCGGATGATTTCCCAGAGCACGAGATGAGAGCATTGAGAGCTCTCGAATCGCGGCAATCGATGCGTCAAGATGATAAGGCGAAACGCATTCTTGGCTTAAGTCTCGACGTGGAATTGCCGAACAAGGATAGCGTGCACATTGCCCCAGACACTGACCCAGCAAAACCCATGTTTGGAATGACATGGTCCTCTGTCGCCCTTCCGCCTCAGGAAATCACCTTGGTTTTCCCCCCTCCAGACCCGCCGACGGTCGAGGCACAGAACGTAGAGACAAAACCTCAGTATGTCGACACAGGAGTCCAGCCATCTCCACCTCAGTCTCCTGCACGACCTGAAACGTCAGAATCATCTTTGATCTTCAAGTTTTCCGATGCTACTCCATCCAAAGCAGAAGTGGAGGCAAATCAGAGAAAAAAAGCGTGTTTCTGCACCATCCAGCCCATCCGCGCAACCCTCCCAGTCTCCACCAGTGCCCCGGTTGATGACATCCGCGTCTTCTCAAACTAGTGACCAACCGCCAAGTCCCCCCGCTACACCTAAGATTGAGACACCATTTGACGATGCTCCTTTACCAACCGATTCCCGTCCTGATGTCGCTTCTGCTGCCACTCAGACCGACCAGGATGAGACACCTGAGCAGACGCTGCAAATTCCAGCTCGACCAACCCGCGCACCTCCTCCAGTGCCGATCTCAGTCCCTTCGATTGCGATACATGCTCCATCTTCCGCGCCTCCTTCGCCTAGAGATCCTATATTACCACCAGGCACAAAGACTATTGCGACTCAGACAACGATTGACCTGAAGATGGACATGCGCTCAATCGGCATGCAGACTGAGCCCATCATAATCGACAGGCGCCACGCCAAGCTACCTCCTCATTTGTTACCTTCGGCCATTAGATCCAACCCTGGAACCCCGGAGCCTGGACAGGAACGCTCACGGCCAGGTGAAGCCAGCAAAATGGACGGAAAGCAGCCGGTATCTGGTGAGAGAAGCAACGCTGTTCCTTCGGCCCGGCAAGATCTCATGGCCTTGCTTGAGAGGGTCACCGATAAGGTCGAAGACCGGTATCCAGGAAATAATGACAATGGTCCTTTGGATCGAAACAAGCACAGCAGTAGCATCAGCAGGCCATTCCGAACGAGTAGTTTGTTCGCTGGTTTCGACGGGCCTTCATCAGATGAAGAAGATCCAGACGCAGATCTAACCGATGAGGAGAAACGACAACCGCACCATTCAACAACTATGCTTTCCTCGCGCAACGCGAAGAAGAACGGCAGGGTTTTCAAAACGCCGCCAACACCTGTGCCCGAGGAGAAAGAGCCTTCGCCTTCGCCCTCGCCTTCACCGGCTCGACCCTCGGAAGATTCTGTCAGCTCGAAGACCTCCGCGCACAATGCCATGGAGAAACCGGCTAAGGTTGGCAAAAATCCACGCAACTCGCTCACCAGGCAACCAAGCATTCGACGGTCTGCTATGATCCATAGCGGCACGACGGCCCATATACGTTCCCGCGCAGCCCCAGTATCGGAAGCGTTGACACGAGCACTCATTTCTCCAAAGCCCCGTTTCCAGTACCGACACGGTCAAGCTCTCGTAAGCCTGTATTGAGTAAGAGTGAGGGCTCACAGAGTCCGACGGCACGTAGCAATGGTGCTTTTGCAGGTCGCCGGCCGGCCGGCCGTATGGCACAAGGCAGCACCAACGGAAAGACAGCCTGCGAAAGGTGCGTTCAGCGGCAGTCATATACCCAGAGCCGGACGCCCACGAAGCCGTTCGCCGCCCGTTGCCGGTTACTCCTACCATACCCCCGAGCCCCTCACTTCCACCAATACCAAGCGATGCGAGCACTGGACAGAGGTTCGGTCATCGCCATCAACTTTCGACGACTACGACACACAGACTGCCCAAACCGGAAGCGGTTCTGTCGGTAGCAGCTTCGGTTACCAGGCAAGTGTCGTCGATGCTATCGCTGCTTTCCATGGTTGGGGAGTGGATGTGGAAGTATGTTCGAAAGAGGAAGGCATTTGGTGGGCAAGAGTCTCCCGCAGATATCGCTCGCGCAGGCGAAGAGGCCGTAACGACAAGCAACGGTGTGCGACATAAGCGGGTGGGTGTGGATATCACCATATGAGCGCTCGGTGCTGTGGAGCAATAAACAGCCAACGAGTGGGCCAGCCTTGATGGGCAAGAGCGGCCGCAAACGTAAGCTACTTCGAAATATATCAAACCTGCCATTGCTAACACCACTTCCAGTCACGATACAATCAGTTCTAGACGTCGTCGACAACACGGCGATTCCAAAGAATGCAGGGACCCAAAACCCTGTTCAACCGATCCATCCTAATCCTCACTCCGGCACGCGCACTAAAGTTTACGACTGTATCTCGAGAGCGCCACTACCTATGGCTCACTGCGCTCTCTTTCTTAGCTCACTCTAGCTCTCCTATCCCAGATCTCGGACCCGCACCAATCGCACCGCCTCCCGTGGAAGAATCAACATATCGCCCCGCAGGAGCTACGCTGCGCCGTTCGCACGTACGCGACTCAGTTCGCCTTGCCAAAGGCAAAGCTAATCCGGTAGTGCAACGTTACCAATCATCCATGCAGCCGATGCCCGAGTTGAACGCGATCCGACCTGAACAAGCTTTGTCCGACTCTGCAGATCCGCCTACGATTCCCCGCGGTCCCCTGCACAGCAGGAAGAGAAGCTCCACAGGACCCCTCGCGCCACGTCCAAGTGTGCCCTACAGAACCTTCTCCCATCAACATGTGCCCTCATCATACTCTTCAGGCTCCTCGGACATGTATAGCAATATGCAGCCACCATCTGTACCTTCCTCGGTCTACAACCCGCACAGTGTCGTTGCCAGTACGCGGACCTCAGAAGCCAGCAACGCAACACGCCAACACTTCTTTGATACCATGGGCACAGTCCGCATGGAGGCCTTCATCGATGACAGTCTGGGCAAGGATCCTTCGCAACGAGCTGGTCACGCAGCTGCTCGCATAGGTAGGCGACGCGGCAGTCAGTGGAGCGCAAACGAAGCGAATCGAGCGGGGGGCATATATGAAGATTTCATGGTGGAGTCTAACGATCCTTTCCGCGGCTTCTAAACGATCTGAACGCCTGCGCTGATCTGATCACGATCTATACGTGATGCATGTGCTATTGCCGACGACTTTCCCGGCTTTACGCTCTCCTTTCAAATCTTTTTCTGCCTCTCTTTCCCTCTCGATATTCACTTTGTTTCTTCTACATTCTACAAAAGTCCTTATTGCAAGGTGTTTCTGTATGTGCATTCGAATCTTTTTCCTACAGTCATTCTTCTTTCTGGGGTCTCAAGGCGTAGGCGTAGAAGTACAAGCGCTCACGCGCAACATCATCATAACACCTCATGGTGTTTGATTTGTAGTTTTATTATTCTTCCTTGACCACATCGGCCAACTAGCTCTCCGGTTGCGCTCTGATACCCTTCTGTTTTCTTAGTTTTGAATAGGTCAGCCCGAGTTTTTGGGCTCTATTGCTGAAAATATCAATATGTTTCGATCATACGGTCTTCTAATGTTGTGAATCCTGCGCGGCTTATAACATAATAAAGACCAACATTGAAGTACTCGGCGTTCTCTCTACTCATCCCATAGTAACATCGTTTCGACTTTATTCGCTCTTTTTTGCGACTTCACGTACCTGCTCACAAAATATGCCTAAATCCTTTGTTGTCAATCTCGGTCACATCGAGCATGCCCGCCTCGACTGCAGCCTTTTCCTCCTCGTCTGTCAAGTGAATCCCACTCGCAGACTCCGCGTCCCTCTTCTTATTGACACTCCACATGTACGCACACAGTACCAGGACCGCAAGAAGCTCACGCAATACCCAATCAACATCCTCCATCACGTTAGCAAAGCTCATTATAATAGAATGACAGATAAAATGAGATCTACTTACGCCACATAAGCACTCCGATACCCAGGCTTCTCGCTATCCTTGAAAGTCTGCGGCCCGATGATATTGCCGATACAATAGCCCGTGAATAGCGCCGCGGCTGTCAACTGTTTCTTCGTGTACCCTGCCACATTTGAGCTCACCATCGTGAGGCTCATACTGAACCCCAAGCCCTGAAAATAGCACAGCCAGAGACCTACAAGGCGACCACATTTATTGGACGATGGAAGGGCGACGAGCGTGGCGTGGCCGCGCCGATGATGCATATCGTGTTCGCGACTATCATGGTCACGCAGCGCGAGTTGGGAAAGCGGGTGCAAATAACGCCGCCAGTGATGAGGGAGAGGAATTGTACGGCGCCGCCGGGGATCTGAAAGTATTGCGTGCCGAGGGTGTCGACGCCGAAAGATTTTATGATTAGAGAGCTAAACTAGCGGTTCGTCCATCAAGTCAGCCAGGTTGCTCCCGGGGATGTGGAAGGAAGGTGGAGCTTACGCTTGTAAGTGCAGAGTTGGGTATTTGCGCGCCTGTAGCCATGATGAATAGGATCCATGTTTTGGGGTCGTAGAGGGTCTGCAATGCTTGCTACTTCTTGAAGTGTTTATTCTTTACTCCCTGGTGGTTCGCTGCGACGCGCTCGACAGCAACGACGCGCTCGTGTTTCTGCAGAAATTTGGCAGTCGTTGGCAGGTCTTGGAGGAACAGCAGTGTGTGACAATACCCATCAAAAAACTGCAAGATCCGAAGATCAAGAAGACGTACATCCATCGAGGGAGACCGGTCGTTATATGTCCTACGGCGTATCCAATCAAACCCCCGCTCATTCTAAATCGTTATTTTTGCCTACTATATCTTCAGTTTCAACACTTGATCAGCATCGGCGTTCGCTAATGCTTACTGTGGCCTTTCACTCGGCATCTTGATCGCCTGGGGTAGCTTCGATAGCTTCAGAGCGAGGTAGCAGATCTTGCCTTCTACGCCTCATTTTCTAACCTTAACACCCAATGCTTCCCACGACGTTACCGGTATTGCGATGCTGTACCATCTCGACGGCGGCTAAGGTTACTGGCCCATCAGGCGTCATTGGATAATCCTACGTAGGTAGGATGGAGGACCGTGCGTGCAGAGCGCTGTATATGTGGTCCACCCAAGCAACTGTGCAAGCGCCGATTAATTTTTTTTTTGAACATCCACATTGCAATTACACCATCTATCTCTTTAACCTCCTTTGCTTTTTTGGTCATTCCATGCTCTATAAGCTGTCCGTTTCAAGGTAAGTCAAGCTTACTAACACCGGACCCCGGCTCACCACCGTCTCTTAAAACACACCCCACGGACTACAGAAGCCTCCTTAATTTGTCCTTCTACGATCCATGTGAGCTCCTGTGGATGCTATTGTGAGCTTTCACGCGCGAGCCAATCTTCCCATGGATACTTTAGCTGCGCCCGACCTGGGAAGCTGATGGCCCCCTGGTGTCAATCTCCGCAAGACTGCCACTCATACCTCAGGCCCGTAGTAGTATGATGGTGACGGCTTCGCTCTGTCGATAACCTATCTAGATCCACATGGATCGACATTTATGGCGATTTAATAATACGAACATCTCGTTTACGGCTCTTTAAGAAACGCCTCTTGCGTTGATGTTTCTCAGCCCTACTGCCGTACGCTCTAGTCCGATGCTTACTCTCAGTATACAGCTATTTAGGTGCATCGTTAGGTTTGTATATAGCTTTGTGATGGCGGCCTTAGAAGCTTGTTTCAGTACTTCTACATTCCGGAGTCCTCTCCTTCTTCGAGACTCCCTTCAAACATCTTTCCTACTATTCTCGTTAATTTCTTCTTCTCTGTGCTTTGTTCTGGGAACTTTTTTGAACGATTTATATTCTTCATCGGATTTATAGTCAATTGTTGTTGTCTAGAAAATGCGAGGCTCTCTTCTTTCGTTTCTGGCTCTCACGAGCGCAGTCAGCGCCTGGCTTCCAGCTGAACGTGGACTATTCGATACGCAATCCAGTCCTGCGGCACGAAGTCTCTCCATCGGCAAGGGTCGAGCCATCAAACGCTTCAACCCAGCCAAAGTCCGTGGAGTAAATCTCGGATCTCTCTTTATCGTCGAACCATGGATGATGAGTGAAGAGTGGAAAAACATGGGCTGTGTGGCGACGAGAAATCTGAGTTCGATTGCATGTTGAAGCTCGGCCAGGATGCCGGCGACGCAGCGTTCAAGCAACATTGGGATAGCTGGATCACGGAAGAGGACTTGGATAAGATGAAAGAGTATGGAATCAATTCTATCCGTGTGCCCATAGGCTACTGGATGGTTGAGGACCTAGTCGATGCCAGCGAGCACTTTCCGCGCGACGGGTTGGAGTACTTGGATAGACTTGTAGAGCGTGCAGCTTCTCGTGGGATGTATGTGATTCTTGATCTACACGGCGCTCCGATGTCTCAGGAGACCCATCAACCTTTCACCGGCCAGGTAAGTTCTTTTCATCAGTACAAGTACACTGTGCTCATGCTGACCTCGCCAAGTATTCGGAATGGGCTGGCTTCTACCAGACTTCGCAGTACGAGCGAGCCTACAAATTCCTCCAGACCATGACCGAACGCATCCACACGAACGACGCTTACCGCACCACCGGCATGTTGGAGGTTCTCAACGAGCCCCAGAGGACACATCCCGACCTGCTCGCTGAATACTACGTCAACGCCTATGACAAGATTCGCGAAACCGAGGCAAGCCTCGGGGTCTCGAGGATAAGAAACTCACCATCCAGTACATGGCCGAGTCCTGGGGTGCGGGAAACCCTCGTGACGTCCTCCAGGGCAAAAATGATGTAGCCTTCGATGACCATCGCTACCTTAAATGGGCAACCAACATTGAACAGAGCAAGGCATCCTACATCAAAACGTCTTGTGGGTGATACTTTCGGCGGCAACGACAACAACCCCATCATCATTGGCGAGTGGAGTCTTGCTGTTGATAGTGCGCAAGAATGGGATTCTGAGTGGGCGCCAGGCTCCAATAAGGACTTCTACAAGCAGTGGTGGGGCGCGCAGGTGCAGGCTTATGAGAAGGGCTTGGGCTGTGTGTTCTGGAGCTGGAAGAGCCAGCTGGGTGATGATTATAGGTGGAGTTACAGAGCGGCAGCGGAGGCGGGCGTCATCCCAACAAATCCTGATGAGGCTGCTGGGCTGGCCAAGTGCTGAGTGGGTTCAGACAAGTAATTGTTGCTCGCGTGTGCATTTTCGCTTCTTCTATGGCCTGTACCGAAGTTAGTGCAAGGCATTACTATCTGCGATTATTTATATTACATGAGATACGTTTTTATTGGGTCAACAATCTTTACACTTCATGACTGAGTCTTCGCATATGCTTCGACCCTCTTCAAAGATATATTAGCCGCGACGTACTACCGCTGCCAGTACAACATTGAGTGGATGCCACAATGATAAGAAGTGGGTGAGTGACCGAGGACTACGGGGTGTCCCTTTCGTATCATCTCATTCTCATTCCATCTCACTATTCCATATCGGTTTATCCTAGCATCAAACGCAACCACTGTGCATGCGAGCCTCGGCTTCAAAAGGAGACCCACCGTTTACAAACACTACTTGATTCAACATCCGCTCCGTATAAACGTTGAAAAAGGCCGAAAAATATACCTCGTGAATATTATTTAATATAGGCAGCAATTTTCGAAGCAATGCAGTGCGTGATACGCACTCTTTGACTTGCCAACAGCTCAGTGTGGCTCATCAGAACTATTCACTACGTGAAACTTCACAACAACCAGACATCATCTGTTTGTACAACGACGTGGCCCCAGCGTCACCTCTTCACGACCATGCCTTCCACTTCACGACCTTCTTCGAACACACAGTCGATCGACATACATAGCGTTCGCAACTTTCGTCTTCATACCAACACTGCGTTAGGCTCCACGCTCAGCAGCCGTTTAGTACACTTGAATACCCACCCTTCACGCTCAGCGCTCGTTCCGCGCACTTCAATGCAGCCACCATGTTTGTACATAAGAAGCTCATCAGCCTAATTCATCTCCTGTTTTCATCCTCGCATCTCCCCCCATCTACATTTTGCTGCTGTGTCTGTCGTCTCCCCCCAAGAGCGACACCCACCTCCACTCATTCAATCTCGCTCTCAATCTCATCCGTTCCCCCCTCATCACCACCCATCCTAGCCCAGCATGTCCGGCCCACCCCCTCCCCTCGGCGAATCCTGGTTCCCCAACGTCGGCGGCAACATCGCCATAAACCGCGACCCCGTCCCCCCATCTTTCGACCCGCCCAACCCCCCACCACCACAACAGCAACACCACCACCCCCCCGACGCCCAAACCCACACCGAGCAAACCATCAACATCCCCAGCGTCCAACACCACCTCCCCGGCATCGGCCTCGCGCACGCTCTCGGCCCCTTCCCCCCACCCATGATGGGCTTCGGCCATGTCCAGTCTGCAGGGCCGTTGGCGCCGCCACGCATGCCGTGGAATACGCCGGGCTTGCTGGGGAATCCGAGTACGCGGTACGGAGCGTGTGTGCCGGGTATGCCGTGGCTTGGATATCCAGAGGCAGATGGTCCTCCCGCGCCGCCGAACGTCGATGGGGGCGTGCCGCCTTTTGCGCCGGGCGTGCCGCTGTGTGGGCTGGTGGCGGCGTGCCTGGACTTGGGATGATGGGGCTTGGTGGAATGGGAATTGGCATCGGCATCGGCATGGGAATGAATATGGGCTTTTGGCCCGGCATGAATCGCCCTGCGCCGGGGATCATAACGGAAGCCGTGGCGCCTGTTCAACCGCCCCAAGGCGACATCACCTCGTTACCTGGCGGCGTGCCCCCGGGCGTGACGCACGTCGAGTCGGGCGAGCACTCGATCGTGCACGTGCTCAAGGGGCCGCACTTCCCCTGGCTGAACCACGGCATGCCATGCCCATGGAAGTCGAGATACTGTATGTGACGTGCAGCACGAGCATCAACCGGCTGATCGAGGTGTGCAATAACAACGGGGACTGCGACGGGTACGGCATTAGCGAGTGCCATGAGATGGTGAATGGGCAGTGGGAAAAGGGTCAGACATTTGTTTATGGGGAGCCGATGAGTATGGTGCTGACGCTTGGCGATGCGGGGTTTAACAAGGAGAGGAATAGGCCTGGTGGGAGAGAGCTTGCACATATTTATTTCCACAAGGTTTGATTTGGGGATTGCCTGGGAGGCGAAATTTTTGTTGGAGATGGGCCTTCTTTGACTCGTATGGGGAGCGTGTATTCTGTGGCTAAGAGACCTTGCAGGTATGTTTCGGGTTTGGTGTGAGTTAGAGGCTCCGAGTTCACCTTTTGGTCTTGAAATAGCTGTTATTAAGGATAGGTTTGTGTGAAGAAACGATTATTGAAGTTTGCAACCTTTGCAGGTGGTCACCCATCCTTTGGACGTGCTCGCGAGAAGCTGAATTCCGGGCTCTGGAGAGTTCTGTCATTGTGGCTGGGACGAGCTGTGAGTTAGCAATGCCCATGGGTCGACACTGAAGTATAGAATATCGATTGACTAACTGAGTCCCACATAGTTAACTAGAGTACTGATATCAAAAAATGCCCATACCCAGATCTAGGGAGATTATAAAAGTACAATCGAACCGAGAGGCATTTCATCCCAAGGCCCCAACAACAGCCAACCCTTCGTAGATCTTCCTCTTGACTTTGAAGAATGTCGCCCCTTCGATCTTCGGATCTGCGAAGCTATGCGCCCCGCCGTCCACTTCAATCTTTCCTGTAGCTGTCTTCTTCACGGCCACAGTCCCATTGATAACTAGCACACCTTCACCTCTAAACTCTGCCGACATACCCGAAGCTTGCATGATTTTGCGCAGGTCCGCGAGGCGGAGGTCGCCGACGTGAAAAGGTTGAGCAACGGTGCGAACGGCGGTAGAGAGAAAATTGGCGGGTAAGACATCGAGAATGGGTGTCGTGTCCATTTTGTCATCCTCAGCGGTCGAGGGCGCGGATGCTTCGAGCTTGGCTTTCTTCTTAACAGCACCTTCCTCCTCTTTAAGACTAGGCTCTAAGGAGGCAGCTGCTAATTGGCCAGTGACCGCGACCACACCAAGCCCTCTGACCTTTTGCCACTGCAGTTTGCGCACCATATTGCGGCTCTCAGCTTCACGGGACCAAGCATTCGTATCGACACTAGCGTTTATCATCATACCTAGAACAGGTGTGAAAGACGTCGACGGTGCTTGACACATCGCCAGCGCCCACTCCAAGTAGTTTTCGGAGATCTTCTGCAAGGTCGTTCGTTTCGTCCTCATCGCCAGCAACAAGAATAAGTTTTCGAGGTTTGATAAGCGGCAGTAAATTGGTAATGGTACGTCGATCGTGCAATCCAGAAAAGTCGACAAAGGCAATGCGACAATCCAGATGCAGTAGCTCCGTGCCAATAATGACTTTGGAGGGGCCTTCGACGCGGTCTGAATCATCTTCAGGTTCACTGTCAGAAACATCTGCACCGTCGTTTGGTCCTTGCCCATTCGGATGGGCCCTTCTTTGTTTGTTTTGGCCATTTCCTACACGGCGACCGCCATCAATAGTCTGGATCGTCAGGTCTTCCCACTTCCTCTTCTGTCCAACTGTGTTCTCCTTCTTCGACCCGTCCCGGAGTGTCTCTCCAGCGACTTGATCCTCCTCATCGGCACGCACACAAGTCTTCTGGTCGGACCAGTTCACCAAAAGTCGTCCACTCGTCGTCGTTTAGCGACAAAGGGAAACATTTTCTCTCTTCCCTTCTTGCCCCGAACCTCATAGTCATATACATTCTTTCGCCGGATTAGAACGTTGATACCAAGCTCGGCGTCACTCAGACCTAACTTGTTCCGTGCATGTTGTAGGGTCGTTGCTGTGTTCAGAGCTTTCCCTTGGTGTTCAATATCGGAATCTTCGGAGGTCGTTGAAGTTGATGATGAACGATCATCTACAACGTCGGCTGAGGTCTCCAACGCTGAACTAGAATCTCCTTGCATGGTAGTCTGTAATTGTCGCTGTCTAGCTAGATATTGTTGGTAAAGTGGAAGCTCATGGCCCTGTAGTGCTACTGCCTGGGCTGATCTCAACGATGCTTGATTGCCAGAACCGTCGACTGCTGCCGTAGAGGGCGCATCCTGGCCAGTAGAAGCATTCCTTTCATTCCATAACTCCCATAGGTATCTACCGAGTCCTTGTTCTGGCCTCCATAGTCGCCAACCCGTTCAGTGAGTATGATAAGATTGCGGGCATCAGATGCCAAACTCTTGATGGCATCTTTTGAGAAACCCCATTCGAGCGATGTGTCACTTGCAAGGATGACGCGCGGTTCTGTGGCTCCGAGCATTCTTGTAACCCTCGATTTTCGCTCGAGCAGCGTAATATGTTTGAAGTCAAAGGGGGTCCTGATCTTGTCATCATCGCCTTTCGCGCCACCTTGCTGACCGCGGTTTCGTCTGTGGTCCTGCGCTTCTAGAGCGCCCGTCGCGGCTTCAAAATCTCTTCACGATGCCTTCTTCCATCCACTCGAGCATACTCCGTGCATATCTCATAGTGGTTCCGCTCGTTCGGCTCGCCAAGTAGAGTCTCGCATTCCTCAGCGACCTGCCGTTGGCGGGTGTGACTGCTTCCTTGGCCCAGGTCTCTTCGAGGAGATAAGCCAGTTCAAGGATACGAGCGCTGGAGTCGGAGGGAATCAGGACCGAGCCACCGTTCGCTACAGTATCACGGATCATGGATATTAGCGCCTCGTCCCGCTTATCGAGCTGTCCTGCGATAGTGACCAGACCTGATCCCCTGCTGCTACAAATCATAGCCGTGGGGCGACGCAATTGCTCGAGGACTTCGGAACGTCCCGTGCCAGCTCCGCCTACCCAAGCAGCGCCGGACAGAACATGCTCTCTAGACTGATTCCAGTCCACGGCGTACACAACGGACTCCATTCCGTGCTGAATGTGCCATATTGTCCCTCCGAGGGTGTGTCCAGCGCTGTACGCTGTGATGGTGAGTCCGCCGAGGGGCGGGGAGAATGGCGAAGGAAGAGGCTGATGCGGTTGCGAGTACTTCAGAGGGTTGACGAGGCCGAAGTAGTTACTGATTTCCTCAGGTGTCGGTGCCTGCATAAGAATGTTGGGGTTGTTGCCATCTTTCAGTGAGGGAAATGAGTAGGCCGATTCGGCGAGAGCGTCGGTGGGCACAATCGAGCAGGCGAGCGGTGTGGAAGCATACAGATCCTGCAGCAGCGTGCGTCCGAGCGAGATGACGGGCGTCGTCGCGTAGACGGGTATGCGCGTGAACAAAGGGAAGTGCTTGCAGCAGTGAACGAAGGCACCAAGATGCGCCGTGGTTGCGTGCGTGAGGAGGACGAAGGAGAGTGTGTCGGAACATGTCTGGAGTGTCGTAGTCAGCATGGCTCGTTGATGTGAACAGTAGTATGGTGAGCGCGCAGCTCCTAGCCAACTGCCAGGCGTAGGCTGTCCCTGATTCTGGGTGCCACCTAGGCCTCGGAAGACGTTGCAGGCCCAGTACGTACTTCTCAATCTCCCCCAGCTTCTCGGCGTCGAAACTCTCGTCCCAGCCCACGTCGACGAGCACCTTGACGCCGCCGTCGTCGAATTCCAGCAGTGACTGCGACGCGGGCGATGCCGAGTGCGCGCCAAGCAGGGGCGTGAAGTTGAACATGGTGGTGGTTTTGTCGCGTATGCGCGATCCTAGCACACGACGGCGACATTGCGCGGAGTCTCTAGTGGGTGATGTTGTGGCCGAAGAAGCGCAAAGAGGACGCGCCGCGAAAGTGAACGGGCACGTCGAAGGCTCTACGTCGGGAAAACGACGGCTTGGCCGCCCGGCCCATGGCCAAGATAATACATAACCCTCACCGCTTCCAGGGGAACGAAGCACACTGCACAATATACCGTGTATCACGCCGAACAGCATTGAATTGTTGGCTGTTCCAGGTAAACGTCCCGTTGTCGGCAACCCGATGTCGGGCGCCCCAAGACCAGGCACGTGACCAGGGCAGCTTGAATGGACAGCCAGGCTGCATACAACGGACCGATCGTGACTCCACTCCCCTGGACATTGCATATTGACTGCCTGCGCAGCACTCTTCACTCGACGTCTTCAATCGACATGGACGTCTTCGAGGCACTGCTGATTGACTCGTTGTGCCGCCCGGCACACAGTTATTCCTCGTACATAGCAGCTGCGTGTCTACTATCGGCGGGATCCGTCGATGATTATTTTTCAAGCCCTCGGCGAGTGCAGCATGTAGGTACATTGTGACCGGGCCCCGCTTGCAAATCACTTCCGCTCGAGGGTAGCTGTGCGCGCACCTACGGCTAAAATATGCACGTCACACACTATCACATTCGCCCTGCGCTGGCGTGGTAGACTGCATGGCCGACTAATGTAACCAATAAGCTCGCGCACAAGGAACTCGCGCACCCCTAGTTCTCGCGCACCCCCACCAAATCGCGCCCCCTCACAAAGACGCGTATTTTATCAACACTTCTTGTTCAATATGGATATACGCGAGCAGAGTATACAATTTGCTATCGCGCAATACAATGCTGGCGTTTTTACAAGCCAACGAGCCGCCGCAAAGGCCTACGGTGTTCCTCCCTCCACCCTACGCGATCGACTAGGTGGCATGGCGAACAGACGCGCCAGCCACGCCAACCAGCAGCGATTGACACCGGATCAAGAAAGCTTCCTAGTAGAGTGGATTCTTGAGCAGGATACCAATGGCTACCCTCCCTCGCACGCGCGCGCTCGAGAAATGGCGACCCGAATTCTCCGTATGAACGGCGACGTAGAGCCTCTAGGCAAAAGGTGGATGCAACACTTTATACAGCGCAACCCACGCGTTGCTTCTGTTATAGGGAGAAAGCTAGATACAAGCCGCGCTGAGGCAGCTACACCAGAACAAATCAACGCGTTTCTTGAGCTATTTGAGCGCGTCAGAATCAGGCTAGGCATACAGGCAGAGAATATCTGGAATATTGATGAGACTGGTATTGCCCTTGGTGTAGGTACCAACTCCAGGGTGCTCGCAAATAGCCAAAAAAGAAAGGCTTACATCAAGTCGCCAGAGAATCGCGAGTGGGTCTCAATAATTGAGGCTGTATCAGCTACAGGGCAGAAGCTGCCCTGCGCTGTTATTTTCAAAGGCCAGAGCCTACAAACAACCTGGTTTCCAGCATCTATACCAAATTGGCTCTATACAACCTCAGAGAATGGGTGGACCTCGCAGGAGATAGGCCTTGAGTGGTTGCGCCGGCTCTTTCTACCAGAATCAGCGCCTAAGGGTAGCCAATACCGGCTACTCCTCTGCGACGCGCATAGTAGCCATGTGAATATTGAGTTCCTCTGGGCTTGCAAGCAGGCGAGTAGAGCTTCTATTTCTACCAGCTCATTCAACACACCTCCTACAGCCGCTAGATCTATCAGGGTTCTCGGTTATTAAGTCGAACTATAAAAATCACATACGCGACCTGGCGAGCCTCGACGACGCCGCGCCTATTAAGAAGGCGCGCTTTATTAGCTACTACCACCTAGCCAGAGAGGAAGGCCTCTCAGAGAGGGTGATTCGGGCTGGCTGGCGCGCTGCTGGTCTTGTTCCCTATAACCCTAATCAGGTACTTCTATCCTCACAGGTTATAGGCAGGCCAGCAACGCCGCCACGCCTACCTCAGGACCTCAACGCGATCAATACGCTCTATCGCACCCCTCAGAAACCTCAGGACGTGTACGCAACTCAGAAACATATTGAGAGGTCACAAGAGCTATTAAAACCTACGCGCCAGGCATTCCAAAAAATGAGCAAGGCAATAGCTATTAGCAATAGTCGAGCAGCAAAGCAGGAATCAATAATCTCTCGCCTACAGTATCAACTAGAGGCTACTAGCTCTCAGAAAAAAAGCGGAAACGAATCACTGTAGATTACAACCAAAGATTTGCTGATATTGAGAGTATCAAGCGTACAGTTGATCAAGCTGCTGCTGCAGAAGCTCAGAGCTCTAGGCCTAGAGCTCAGAGGCGTGCTGTAGCTACAGGGAGGGCAGCGCCTGATACTACCTTTCAATCTATGTGCATGGAGTGGCAATTAGAATAGGCGTTAATAAAATACGCGTCTTTTTTGTGCGGGTGCGCGATTTGGTGGGGTGCGCGAGTACTAGGGGTGCGCGAGTTCCTTGTGCGCGAGCTTAGTGCTCACTGCTCTTGGTCTCCATGCCCCATGACTCCGGTGTGCCTCGCAACGAACCATCAACCCAAGAGGGCACTTCGCGGCATGTGCTTGGCCCTCAAACGACCGAACGAAACTTGGCTGAGGGTGACGCAGACGAGGACCAACCTGAAGTCAAAAGCCAGGCACAGGCACTGACACAGCCAGATGACCTGGTTGTTAGCCACGTCCACGTATGCTTTGGAGAGGCACATGGAACGGAAGGCGTCGATGGTCGTTTCTGTCTGTTACTTGGGTCTGGAGCTCCTCGCCATGCGCTGTAGGTATGGGCGGAGGCTGGAGCCACGGATGCTGGCTGGCCTGTTCCATATAAAGTACGGCCGAAGTCTGGAGAAACTCTCCACTGCGGTCGGCTTGACCCGTGGTCGGGAGAACCCTTTGTTGCCAGTTTGGAGCGTGCGTAACTTCAGCGCCGTCCCGCTCCCGTTCCGGGGCCAGAGGGCATGCATCGTGAAGACGCGGATGGCATGCAGCGACATGTTGCAAGCGGCTCTTTTCCGTTTGGGCGCCGAGGTTGCACGGCGTGGTGGCATGGCTAGCGTCCGATTCCGTGGCATGTCGCTCTGGAGTTGGGCTGCGTTCTCTGGCTGCGCTGGAGTCTGGCGGAGGCGGGCGGGCGGTGGCCATGCGCCTGGCACGTTGTCCACGTCGCTCTCCAACAAACTTTGAGCCGGCCCTGGCCTGCCTGACCCCAGGATTTGACCACAGCCGAGGACGTGGCGCTTGGCGGTCCGAGCTGTATACGGCCCCTGCGCTTGAGCTCCAAACGTTCGACACGCCGGGCTGCCAATATCTGTATCTATCTGTGGACGAGTGTGTGGCATTCCGTCTGACATCGGCGGCCCTGCAGCGCTCTGCTCTGTCCCCAGCACGGAGAGGCGCAGTCACGGTCGATACGCGCAAGGGCTGGATCCCCTATGTAGGTCCCCCAGGCCGAACGAGGCCAAGGTCGCTCAAGCCGTCTATCTGATGGCATTTGGGGTCGTGTCCAGGACTCCAAGTAAACACACGAAAACAGGAGCGATCAAAAGGTCGTCCTACTACAGGAGCAAGCCCCGGTCTCGGCCGTGGAAAACATAGGCAAATCAGGCTACGGGACAGAGGGCAGCAGCTGCCGCTTTCCTCATCATGCCATGCTTCCCCGCCGTCCATCATATACGATAGACACCACCTGCAGAGCCTGACCAGCCAACGGAACCGCAGCCAGTGTGCAAAGATGGCGATCCTTGAAGCAAGCAAAGCTCCAGCCGGAGCAGCATTACAATACACGGAGCCGTGACCCAGCACGCTGCCAGTATACACTGTACAATACAATACGTGCAGCCGAGCCTGAGAGATTGCAGACGCTAGTGCTCACGCTGGCGTCAATAATGTACGAGGCCATGATCCTCTCCAGGGAAATCATCCACACGTCTCATCACCTGGCCAGTGCTCCTCTCCAAATGCTGGCCCTCGTCTTAGGGTCTTATTATAAGAGAGTCGCCCGCAACCGGTACAGTGGAAACGGCGCTCGGGGGTTGCCTCGACACAATCTCGTATTGTGGAGTCGAATCGCTGCTTAGCCGGGACCCAGCAGAGCCCGCCACTCTAAAACCACTTTGTTTCCTGCATCTTTTTCTACTTGTTGTACTACCGGTAGTCGGCTGCGACGTGTTCCGGGTTGCTCCTCGCGTACCCTGCCCCGGTTCTCGTAATTCCTCCACGTCCCCGCTCTCAAGTCGATCGTGTCGTACGCCTTCCGCTCGCACTCGACCACGTCTAACCCATCTCGCCCTCCCTCTGCCATCCAGCTGAAGGCCGACGCATTCTACTCCCTGACTCTCTGCTCTCCCACACAATTCTCTCTGTGACTCGACTGCTCGTCGACATAGCCGCGTGCGACTTCTTCCGTCGTTCCCGCCGACGCTATTGGCCAGGAGGCCTGTCTGCCGCAACCTTGCCCGTCATCGCTCGCGACGCTGGAGCGACCCGCGTGGACCTCTACGCCCAATGCTTGCCACCACCGCTGGTAGCCATTGATTGCCTCTCACGCCTGATCGAATGATCTCGACTCTTAACTTCGGGCAACCGCCGCCCGCAGCGCATGCTCGCCTGAGCACTAGCTCCTCTCCCCAGCCCTCCATGTCGTCCAGCAGCGACTCTCCGGCCGACACGCCCACCTTCGGCCTGAGTGGTGCTTCCAACTCATACTCTCTATCGGAAGAGCGGATGGGCTCGCGAAGTGGCTCGGATGACATCGTACCCAAGATCGAGGAGAGCGAGCTTCAGCTGTCGGACGTGAAGCCCGAGCCCGTCTCCGACGACACGCCAATCTCGCCTACCGAACCCGTACGACTCAGACGCGCCCGCGGACGACCGCGCATACACCCTCCTCGCTCTCCTACCACGTTGTCGAAGCAAGCGAAAGCACGATCAAAAACAGGCTGCACAACATGTCGAAAGCGAAAGAAGAAGTGTGACGAAACGAAGCCATTTTGTAAACGTCCCGTGGACAAAACCTTGAAGTTGGTAAGCTGATGCAGGGCAGGTCTTTCGTGTCAAAAGAACAATATCCACTGCGAAGGCTACACAAGCCTGTCGAAATATGGAAGAGCGGCAAGGAAAAGCTCGCCGAAGGTCAGAATTGCCCATCCCGTGACGTGGTTTAGGCTTACCGGTGATATAGCGCGGCGAATGAGCGTTGAATTAAAGTTCGACCTTCCGCCCCTCATGGGAGGAGTGGAAACCGACGTTGACCGTACGCTACTACAGCACTTCGTTAGCAGAGCTAGTGCCGTTCTGAGTCTACATGGCGACCAATCTACGAACCCATTTACAAGGATACTTTTACCAATGGCACTCCAGCATGAGGGCTTGATGCACACTCGGTGCTGTGCCTCTCGGCATCACATCTCTGTTCTCTTAGTCCCTCCAAGGAATACGTGGACAGACAAGTGTTCCATCGAGGCAAAGCATTGCACTTACTGAATCAAGATCTACAACGTCAGCAGGCTGGCGAGGGCGGCACGATGGTCTACGAAGATTCCAATGTCGCCCAGATATTACTCCATCTCCTGCACGCCATCTGCGACGGCAACACCTCTGGAGAATACCGAATGCACATGATCGCGGCAAAACAAATTACCATGAACCAAAAGCTTCAGAACCCGGAATTCCAAACTCTCTTCGACGAATTCTTCTACTATCATTGGATAGCTAGTGAAGTTACATCGCTCGATGGCACCGAAGTACCCATGATGGAGAACTTCAGTCTCCCCTTCGAAATCAACCCCGAGACTGCTGGCCTCATCGGCGTGTGTCGGACGGCTTGTTTCGGCTTCATCTCGAAAATCAGTAACCTTCGCCGAAAGCTTCGCTCGCGGCTTGATAACAATATCGAGCCCACTATGGATTATGAAGCATTGATTACGGCTCACGCTATCGATACGGGTATACGTAATTGGGTATGCCCCCAAGCACAAGGAACCCCGCGTTACACGTTGTCCATGCTGTACCGACAAGCTACCTGGGTCTATCTATACCGAACGACCAAGAAGTCCAAACCGGATCCACACATAAGGTCGGCTGTCGACGATGGCATCAAGTACATCAACGAGCTGCCCGCCGAAGGCTGGATCCAGAGCAATGTGCTACTGCCTCTTTTCTTGATAGGGTGTGCCGCTTTTGAAGAGGATCAACGGGTCGAGATCAACAGAGCTTTCAATGGGCTTATGGCAGCTACGAGCTTGGGTAATATCATCATCTCGCAAAAGAAATTGTAGACAGGATATGGCACCTCATGGACACGGATGATCCAGATTCCTGGGATTGGGAGAAAATCATCCACCAGAAGGGATGGGATTTTCTCGCAACCTAGACCTCACCCCAAGCATATCAACGAGGAAGTACGTTCACACGATTGTTTCGAAAACGGAGTTTACAGGACTGGGTCATCTGGGCGGCTGGGAATCGAGCATGGGATGGGGATTTGGGATATCATTTGGGCGGGGGTTATCTTGAATGGGGACACGGACTGGCGTACTCTCTATGCCACCCCTCGGAGGCGTTACGCTTTGCTTTATTCGCTGGTGCACACACTTGTGAGGCAGGCAGGCTACGGTTTTAATTTCATCAGGCATGGGTGGTCTTTTTTTTCTGCAAAACTTTTTGTCTTTTGTTTGCTCGTTCTAGCCTTGTATTTTTCTCAATACGCGACAGCAGTTTGTTTCCCTTTCTCGTGTACTGGCTTTTCTCGTCTGCGGTTACTGCTTTTATCACGAATTTCGCTTCACATGGAGGCCGTTTTACGCGGGGCGGGTGGCCATCGTCCCGTTAGAGGGATCGTATCTATCCCGATACCCACCAGGGCGGGCAGTGTCAGTGTGTGCATGCTCATTTCCAAACTGTGTCATCATCATCACCATGCTGCTTGCTTCGGCGCAGCCAGCTCAACTTGGCTAGCTGTACGCTTCAGCTCGTAGCCAGTACCACGCGAATACCGAGGATTGCCTATGCGATCACAGACCCAACGAACCTTGAACAAACAGCCCCCTCGCACCATGTCTACTGCTGATTCTTTCTCCAAACGTCGTCCCCCCTCATCAGCGACCACGCGCCTCCCTGCGCAGACTCTTCGCCCCTTGTACCCAGCCAGACGTGCTAGACTCCCTAGCTGCCACTGGTTTCCTTTCCCCCCCGCCATTGACCCCGCAATCCAGCCGGAGCATCCCGGGTAGGCAACTTTGCGCGACAGAACTGACTCGTGGGCACGGGCTAGCGCTGTTTTTTTTTTCGGGCGCGCGGGGTTTTCGTTCATGCGCTCGCGTCGAGCTCGCTCGCGCGGAATAAATACTCGATGCGTTTGCGCGTGCGTGCATGTAGCCGGGCTGAGAGGGAGGTAGGTAGGTAGGTGCGGCTTACCTTAATCAATGATGAGGGGGAGGTTTTTTTTTTTCGTTATACATGTGCATACAGGCGAGCGAGCGGATGGGGGGGGGAAGGGGCGGAGGGGCGTGGGGGAGCGGAATCGACCATGGATGGGCGTTGGGGGGGAACGGATGCGGGTGCGTGCATGCGTGCGTGCATGCATGTATGCATGTATGTAAGTTTTTTTTCTTTCGCTTGCGGGTAAGTAAGAGTGGTTTATTTAATCAAAGTTGTATTGTCTGTGAGGCCTTTAACGAAGGGTAGAGTATAGTTAACATTGGTATTGTATTACCTATCCTAGGGTAACACATCGTACTTTGACTTTTGCCCTGTGGATCTTGGAAAGGCCCCACGGAGTATCGCACCACCTCCTCGTGTCGTTGATGCAAGTAGGTCCACATAGTGGTGATCGTCGGCATGTGCGTATGGGCGCAAGCAAGTAAGCAAGTAAGCGCTTTTTCGGTGGTTCCGACGTATAAAAGGTATAATTTGTGTACATACGGACAGCGTACTGGGGGTGAGCTTCACATGCGTTGTGTCACAGGAACATGGTCTAGCATGGCCTGCCCGCTGTAGCGGCTTCCTAGTGTGCGCTTTTTATTTGGCTGTATTGCAGAGGTTTAGCAGGCATTTTGACGTGATGCTTGTCGGATATTGAACTGGAACCTCAGGGCTCAGATATTGGATTCCTAGGATAGGGAAGTAGTGGAGAGGGCCGAATGGGGCTAAGGGTACCCCCACGGCGAGACGCGCATTGTACCGGAGGGCAGGTTCGGCGGCCCACGCGGATATACTTCTTGTTTCAGGTGCTGAGCCTCAGGACTTGAGCTTTCTATCAAGGTATGTAGACGGCGATGACTCACCGCAACACGGACTTGCCGACGGCATATAGACGGCATTAATGAGGTTGCGCCATCTGGAATGTATGACGTGGATTTCGGAGCATCTCGTCAGCGGTGGTGAGGCACTGTCGGGCGTTTGCGGCGTGGGATACAATACTTCCATACGATGGAGTAAGCATCCTCGGAATAGGTTTCCGGATGATTGTGTTCATCTCACCAAGAGACACCGCTTTCGTCGGTATTCCCGGTGACCATTCCAGTCCCACGAGGCCATGCATGATGCTGCACTCCAGATTATCGTTCGATGATCGGTGTATATGATCGGTGTATGCATGGTCGTGATCGGTGAGACGCCCTTGCAGATGCCAGTCCATAGGCAGCACCTGGTCAAGCAGCTCCCACCAAGAATGTTCACCGATGAGCAAAACTTTGGCCAGCTAGCTAGGAGGCACGGTGTGCCTTACAGAGTGGGCGTCAGCCCTATGCGGCGGCGCTGTTGCAGGGTCATTTGATGGGAGGAGGCGTCCTTGGCCATGCGGTATGGCGGTAATACTCGCAGCTGTTCACAATCACTTGACCGCGCATACGAGCCGATAACCGTTTTTGACGCGCGAGGATCCCCGGTGGCTGCAAGCCTTGTGGTTGAGAACTTGAATTCGAGGAGGCAAATTTTCGAGTCGATAGGTTGTCAGTTGTCGTGGCTGTTTTTGCTGGAGGTAAGAACGGACCGAATGGCAGCCACGTGAATAGGCGTCTTCCTTGTCCGGACCTCAGTAGACAGTCTTGTCGTCAATGAATTCGAATGAAGTTGATCATGCTAACGGGCTCGCTTTCGCTTGGGTGGATGGAGAGCGTACATTGGATGGGTGTTTGAACCGAAGATTATGGCAGAATACCGGAATCGAGACACACGCGGGAGAGCATGGACATCCCAAGCATCGATGCGAATCCTTGCGAGATTGCCGAAACTTAGAGCTCATCGCGAGGGTGGGCCTCGGCTTCGCTTCGCTGGTCGAGAAGTAGTAGGTTGAAATATAGTATTACAAGGCTTGGTGATGCTAGTTCGATCCTGTGTCACGAAGGGTACAATTACAATGCGGCAGCGATCTTGGCGTCAGGATTTGTGCTCGCGTCGGAAGGCGGTCGCTTCGAAGTTCCGAACTGCGCGCAGGTCTTTCGCAATTCGAACGGATGGAACAATACGTTCCAGAATGCGTTCATTTTATTGATGGTTTGCGCAGGAAGTCTTGTCTCTCGCTTGGAAGTCGGGTCCCAAAAGCCAAAGCGAGACGCTGTCTGGATGGCATTGTAGGTGCGCAGCTCTGTACGCAGAGCAGAGCCTTTGCTTCTTGTTGTTTGGAGACATCAGAGAAGCATGGAGATGCACATTTCGGTGTCACAAACGATCGGCAACCAACGCGTTAGGATGAAACGGCGGCACGTGCAAAACGTCGTCGGGAGGGTGGTGGCGCAGGGCGAGGGAAAATTATACTCCTAAACACAAGCCCATGCGAGAATCCTTGCGTCTTACGTAGCAAAGATTTACTGTGTTGACAGCCCTAAGTAAGGTATTGTTAGATCGCCGTCGGAAGCAGTTCGTAATGTAAAGACCCTGCCTACGGATATCACCCCTGTTATGGCCCACAAGAAGCTTTGAGATGCAAGCTTGCCATACTCAGTACCGTACTCACGGTCTGCAACCACAAAAATGAGCTGTTCATTTCACAACTGATTCGGAGACATGCCGAAAAGATTTTCCAACCGAACGTCCACCCTGGACATGGAACTCCGCGAACATGCAAGCGAGCACGCCAACGACCAACGGCAGCGTTGCAACGGCATCGGTTGCTTAGCGAGGCCGGGGTATGCAGAAGGAATGCGTCGATTGCAGCTCGTGGAGTTCGAGGCCTCGAAGGATTCGCGATCTCAAACTTCCCTGTTGAACATATTCGTCATGTCTCCTTCTTTAACCTCTCTTTGTATTGCTGGTGAGCGCGGTGATGGCCCAACCGATGGAGGACGAGAAGGCGCGCCCACAGAGTGCACCCTCTGAACTGAAGAATAGTGTCGGTAAAGCTGAAACCGAGGAGCTTGACCCAATACGGCCGATACGGACAAATGCCTCCGCGACTTCACACTCCGAGACCGCGATATCGCTGCGCGAAGTCGACCCCGTGTCTGTTCGATTAGAGCATCTGTCGGTGTCGGTGGATGAGTCGCCAAGTTCGCTTTCAACATTCTTCAAACGGGGGGGAAAGAATCCACGGGCGCAGGACGGGAGTCATGTCAAGAAGATTCTGGACGACATCTCCGCGGAATGCGAGAGTGGGACGCTCACAGCCATTATTGGAGGGAGTGGAAGTGGGAAGACTTCGTTGCTCAACCAAATGAGCGGGCGCATGAAAGGCAGTCGGCTTTCGGTCTCAGGACGGACTCTGTTCAACGGGAGCGAAGACGCGTCGCAAATCCAATCGGGCTTTGTCATACAGCAAGACATTTTACTGCCTACGTTGACGGTTCGCGAGACTTTGACATATGCAGCTCAACTTCGCCTGCCGTCGTCGATCAGTCAAGAAGAGAGGAAGAGGCTGGTGGAGGAAGTCATAATGGAGCTGAGCTTGAAGGAAGCCGCGGATACACGGATCGGGAACCACGAGCATCGTGGCTGCAGTGGCGGCGAGAAACGACGTGTTAGCATTGGTGTACAAGTAAGGACTAATTACAGGCTTGAGGAGTGGAAGTCTAATAAGGCGTATAGTTGCTCTCAAATCCGAGTCTACTTTGGCTGGATGAACCAACTACTGGACTGGATTCAACGAGCGCGTATCAGATTGTGAAGACACTCCAGAATCTCGCGAGAAATGGAAGAACCATCATCGTTACGAGTGAGCAACGTTACGTGTTCGAATACTACTACAAAACTAATTGGCGCAGTACATCAACCCCGATCCGAGATCTGGAGCTTATTCGATAACATCATCCTTTTGACGAAAGGGAAGCCTGCATACGCTGGCAGCGCCAAAGATTGTCTACCCTATTTTAAGTCTCTCAGGCATGAGTTGCCACCGTTCACAAATCCTGCCGAACATCTTATCGATGTTGTCAGTGTCGACAATAGAAGCGAAGAAGCCGAAAACGCCGCTCAAATCCGCGTTAATCGCATTACCGAAGCATGGAGAGAACACTCATCGAAGACCGGATCCGAAAAGGAAACCAAAAGTCAGGATGACACCGTTAAACATACACGGAATGGCTCCGGGACGAGAAATATTTCACTGATTCAGCAAATCCGTGTCCTGACCGCGCGAACCTGGATCGTTACTCTTCGCGATCCCATGGGTATGTTTGGGAGTCTTGTGGAAGCCTTCGCAATGGCCGTCATCATTGGCTGGATATTCCTCCAAATAGACGGCTCGCTCTCAGGTATTCGATCCCGCCAAGGCGCTTTGTATATTGCTTCCGCTATGCAAGGCTATCTTATCCTGCTATACGAAACGTACCGGCTTACAATCGATATTCGTGTCTTCGACGAAGAAGCACGACAGGGGGTGGTTGGTGTCCCAGCTTTTCTCATCTCTAGACGACTAGCTCGATTGTTCATTGAGGACATTTCCGTGCCACTGATCTTTTCCATCATCTTTTACTTTATGGCTGGGTTTAGGAAGGATGGAGAAGTGTTCCTCACTTTCTTCAGTGTCATACTGTTGGAGCAGTATATTGCTGTCTGCTTTGCGATGGTATGCGTCGCCGTCTCAAGAAACTTCGCTGGGGTAAGCAAACCACTTGATGACTATAGTCACTCTGCTAACTCGCAATAGGCAAGCTTAGTCGCAAACCTGGCATACACACTGCAATCCATGGCATGCGGTTATTTCGTCCAATCTAATACGATTCCAATCTACGTCCGTTGGACAAAGTGGACTGCATACGTCTTCTATGCTTTCGGCGCATTATGTGCCAACGAGTTCAGCGGACAATTCTACGACTGCCCTCTCGACGGTGGCCCTACAAACCCAGCATGCAAGGAATACAGAGGCGATTTCATTCTCGACTCGCTCGGTTTTCCGGATAATTGGATCTGGCGTCCCATCCTTGCGCTTCTGGGCTTCGGAATCGCATTCTACGTTGGAGCGTACTTTTTGCTCAAGTTTTGGAATGCTGACATTGCTATGGCGAGAGCTAGACCGTCGAGTTCGGATGCGTCGGCTGGCAAGGAGAAAATGGTCTCGCGCTCGGCAGATGAGGTACGGACGATAACTATTCGCCTTGACGGATATGGATTGGACTTGGAGAAGCGGTCTTTGAAGACCAAAACCACAAAGACGATACTCAATCCTCTTACCGCTGACTTCCAGCCTGGAACGATGAACGTCATTATGGGGCCATCGGGATCTGGGAAGACGACACTGCTCAATAGTATGGCGGGGAGGCTCCGAGACGACATGACGACGAGGTACAAGAAGTACGGCGACATGACTTTCAACGGGCTGGTGCCATCAGAAGACGTGGTACACGCCATATGTTCGTTTGTCACACAAGACGATGATGCCCTTCTCGCTTCGCTTACCGTCCGCGAAACCCTACGCTACGCTGCTGGCCTCCGGTTGCCGAAATGGATGACCAAGCAAGAGAAGCTGCGAAAGGCCGAAGACGTCCTCCTCAAGATGGGCCTGAAAGACTGCGCAGACAATCTTATCGGCAATGACCTCATCAAAGGAATTAGTGGTGGGGAGAAACGACGAGTCACAATCGCAGTCCAGATACTCACGGAGCCCCGCGTACTGCTACTAGATGAACCGCTATCCGGTCTAGATGCCTTCACAGCACTCTCCATCATGGACGTCCTACGTGGTCTTGCTAACGAAGGACGCACCCTAATTGTAACAATCCATCAACCACGCTCAGACCTCTTCGCCCACTTCGGCAACATTCTCCTGTTGGCACGCGGCGGACACCCCGTATATGCCGGCCCTGCTCGAGAGATGCTACCGCACTTTGCCGCGCAGGGGTACCATTGCCCCCGACACGTCAACCCGGCGGATTTCTCCTCGGATCTGATCACTGTTGATCTCCAGCATGAGTCGCGCGAAGCCGCCAGCCGAGCTAAAGTGCGCAAACTGATTGCATCTTGGACACCTGAAATGTTCCCAGCCGCGCGAACGGGATCGATAACTACACCAGCGGGAGCTTGGAAGTCTAGCAAGAGCTCCGGCGTCCTTCACATCCGCATTCCCAATCCTACTGCGCAGAGCAACGAAGAACTTCTTCCGGCAACCTGATCTTCTAGCCGCACGTATCGGACAAGTCCTCGGCCTAGCCATCGTGCTCGCTTTGTTCTTTGCACCCCTGAAGAACAACTACGAAGCCGTGCAGAACAGATTGGGATTCCTCGTTGAAATCGCGCCCTTGTATTTCGTCGGTATGCTCAATAACATAGCTGTCTACCCCCTCGAGCGCGACGTCTTCTACCGCGACTACTCGGACCGCATCTATAGCGTGGAGTCCTTCTTCGCCACCTACACCATCCTAGAAAACCCCCTTCGAAGTCGTCTCTTGCATCCTCTTCGCCATCCTCACAGTCCTGGCGTGTGGTCTCCAGCGCGACGCACCGACCTTCTTCATCATTACTTTCAACGCGTTCTGCATTGTAAGCTGCGGCGAGTCGCTTGGTATCGTGTTCAACACACTATTTATACACACTGGGTTCTCGGTTAATTGCATGAGTGTGTTTCTCAGCGTGGCGCAGATTATGGGTAAGTTCAACTGTCTCGGGTAATGATGAGCAAGTATGATAGCTAACGGCGTACAGGCGGCGTAATGTCCCTCAACATCCCCTCCTTCCTGCAAGCGTTCAACCACCTCTCGCCCGTCAAATGGGCCCATGGGAAATATGGCACCGTACACGCTCCGCGGCATCGAATTCACCTGCTCCGAGTACCAGAAGATCAACGGCCGTTGTCCCATTACGACTGGTGAGGAGGCAATGGCACTCTACAAGTTGGATAAAGACCCCGAGATGTACATCATGGCCTTGGGGATTTGCATGATTGTGTACAGGCTGGTGGCGTATCTGACACTGAAGATGGTGAAGGAAAGATGGATAGGGCGGGGCGTGGAGGCGCGTTGGGTGGAGGACGCTTGAAGACGGCGGCGCCGCAGGTGAGTGGAGGGACGGAGGAGACGATGCTGAGATGAGGTGAGGTGAGGTGGTGGTTGTTTACAAGATACCCATTCGTTTTTCTCTTTTGCTTTTGCTATACCTCAATGTATCAAACGTACGGAAGTTCACTTCCAGTTGAAACCGGCGGCGGTGATGGGTCCTTTCGGAATCTTTCTCCACAAACGATGGTAGGCTAAGAGGGTTCGTCGCCTGCACCATCTCGTGACGAGTGAGCTCATTTGGGTCTGGTCATGCATGATTCGGCAAATGGGGAGAGCAGCGAATTCATCGCAACCACGTTTCGGCCTGCACTTGAGGCGGCATACTTGCAATGCCTTTGAATCTCTTTCTTTCGCACACACATCTCTTCCTGCCACGCGGTCAACAATTGTTGTTGTAGCCCAGCTGCGACTACTTGTAAGTTGTGGCGTCATCATTCCGAGGTCGGCTCCCCGGCAGTAGCGCGTGTCCCTCGCGCGGGGAGCTCTCATGTCACACGCTCACCTGTCCGCCTCCCCAACACACCCGACCAGCCTCAAAGGCCGGTCGAAGTCTCTGCCTCTACCTTTGCTTCTTCCCGGTTTTCTTCTTCTCGTACACGCACCCCGCGCTCCTGGCTGAGTCGCCGTTTCGACGCTCAAGGACCGACGGCTTCTTCTCTAGAGCTCTAGAGCTCAAGCTCCGACTCACCACCGCGACCTCGGGCACGACAACGAGCACGAGCACGACAGCAAGCACGACAGCAAGCACGACCACGGCAACGAGCACGAGCACGACAACGAGCACGACCACAACGGCCAACATGCCGCCCACGAACAACACCCCACCCGTACCCTTCCCCCTCTACCTCCTTCCCAGCATCCCCTTCCGCCGCCGCCGCAGCTCCACCCACCACACCACCTCACCCACCTCGACCCCGTCGTCCTCCCCGCCCACCCAACCAACCTCCTACCTCTCCTACCTCTCCTCCACCCCAACCCTCCCACCTCCGCTGCTCCAAATGCCTCACAGACCTCATCCCCACCACCTCCATCGTATCCAAAGGCTTCACCGGCCGCCACGGCCGCGCCTACCTCGTCGCCCCGCCACCACCCTCCGCCCTCCACCATCCCCCAGGAAGCCCCCCACTCCGCGATCTCCTCCCTCCCGGCGACCTCCCCAATACCACGCTCCACACGCCCGTCCCCAGACAACTCGTCACAGGCGCGCATACCCGTGTCGGACATCTCATGTCGCACGTGTCTCAGCGTGCTGGGCTGGAAGTACGTCGAAGCCGAAGAAGAAAGCCAGCGGTACAAAGTCGGGAAATTCATCCTCGAGACGAAGCGCGTGGTGCGCGGCACGGGGTGGGAAGTTTTCGATGCGGAGGACGAAGAGCGTGGTGAGGGCGCGGTGGAGACACGCGGGAGGACGACGTCGAGTTTGATAGTCAGGATGAGGACGAGTGTGAGGATTTGTTTGCCGGGGTTTGGAGTGCGCAGGTTGCGGTGAAGAGGAGGAGGAAGAAGAATAAGTTTTAGGTGGCATGTGGGGGCGGGGGTTTGATTGCCATGTTTGCACTATTTAGGAGGTTTTTTTTTCCCGTCGCATGCGAAATCGTTGGCAACTATGGAAGCGAATGTTGGGGAGTTTAAGCGAAACGATTATGGGTCCTCCACGAAAACGGATCGGGGTGTTTGGCATCGAATGCTGCGAGCCCTTCAATTCCTACTCTGCCGACCCTTCACTCCATTAGACCCCATGGAAGACGAGCTGGATATTGAACAGCTACCATACCAGCTCACCAGAGCAGTATTCGCAGGAATACCTGTGTATAAGGCCAAATGGCTGGTTGGACTTTGAAGATTGGGCGCTGGCAACGCTTAGTGGTTTTGGCGTTTGGAATGGGCGGGTTGGGCTGGGAATTAGGCGCATTGGGTATACGATCCCCTGCTACGCCTCACATCATGATCGGACGAAGAAATACCCCCCTCAGTTACCCTTGCCCGGCCGATACTGGCAGATTGAAAGAAGGCGTAATGTTTTGCTCTTGTGGCGTTTATATACGTAATAGGACAGTTAATATATGTTGCAATTCAACTCGACTTGTGTACTAAATGAATGGATGAACGCTCTGATAATGATGGCTCCAACGTCGATCGGCGATTTCGACATCGACGCAGAATGCTACAACGAGTACTGTGTTATCCCAGGATAGCCCGATACGGAGGTCATGGAGGGCAGCTTCTGTTGTGGTGCCCGATTCAAGGTCGTTTAACTCTGGATAGACACTTTTGATGCATGATAGTGGTGGGTGCGAGTATCCTAGACACATGGTGATACCCACTCACCTTCACGGCGTATGTAACGTATCATAAAATCCCACTTCTAATCTTTCTACATCTCCAATTCCCCCCCCTCTACCCACCCTCATCCCTCACCCCATCCCCCTACAACCAAACCCCCCATGCAACCCACCCCCCCCCCCCCCCCCCCCCCCCCCCCCCAACTACCCATAATTAAACGGATTCCTACAAAGCGGACAACTACTGCTCCCACTACTCCGAAACCACTTAAACAAACACCCCCCATGAAACAAATTCCGACACGTACTACACCGCTTATCCGGCAACCTACGATCACTCCCGACAATACTATAACAAATGGCGCACTCGGTCTGGCCCTTTATCGCGCCATCGACATTGCGTTTAAACGTGGTGAGGGCATCGATGAGCGAGCCGTTGAAGATGGTGATGGCGCCCAGCGAGGTGCGCAGCCAGGATTGCCATTTTTGCTCGTTGACGGCCACGCGGTTGAGGCCTTCGATGCGGGCGTTTGTGAGGGGGAAGGAAGGGGGGAGGGAGAGCCGCATGGAGAGGGTCTGCTCGTCGATGGTGTACGAGGCGGTGATTTCTTGGGCGCGGGGGGAGACGCGCGTCGTGAAGGGGCCGTCGGGGTCGGATGTCGATTGCGAGTCGGACCAGTCTTGGACGGATTTTAGGGCTGCGGCGATGACCGGTGGGGAGATCTGGGGCGGTGTTAGTGGTGGCATGGGAAGGTGGTGGAGGAAAGAGGTAGCTTACGTATTTCTCGGTCCAGGGCTCGAGGGTCACGACAATGGGGCGGGACTTGCAGTCAATGTACCAGGACTTTGTGAGAGCAGGGAGGTGCAGAAGGCAGAGGTAGTAGATGTGAGTAAGCAACCACTGCGTATCGCGACGAGGGAGTTCTATGTCTGGTGTGTACGTGGTGATGTCCAGCTTAGAGACATCAACGGGCTTTGTTGTGCGCATGCCCGAGGAAGTCGAACATAAAGTCCAGTAGACCAGGTAAGTATTCGCCTTCTTTGATATGATCAACGTAGTCGTTCTTGACCTTGAAGGAAGCATGCTCGATGTGATCAAAGACAAGCAACCAGCTCAGTAGGTACCCGCGCAAGGGGAGGGGTATGGTACGTTCAAAGTTGGCATCCGCCAATGAGGCCACTGTCGGTGCCTCAAGGATCAGAGATAGTAGCTCTTCAGGTAGACGCGCTGTTGTCTTCTCGAGAGCAGCATCGATAGAAATTTGCTCCTGCGCAGCCGGAATCTGCTTGTGTAGAATGTTGAATGCTGTCTGCTGCACAGGCTGTGACTCCACATACAAAAGGGGGAACAGATCTTCAGTTGACTCAAGATGCTTGAGAGATACTTTCGCGATTTGCCGAGCCAAAACGTCATTGACCATCTTCAGCGGTTTGGTGAAACTCGTCGGGGAAGTGCTGGGAATGTTTGAGGAGATTAACGAGTCCGTCCGCGATAGTCTGCTCTCGGATTCTTTCCAGACGTCGATCAGGTCGTCATTGGGTTCTTCAGCTTGTGTCAATATGCGCAGCTGTGCGTAAAGCTTCAGAGAACCGTGTACAAAGGGTATCGGACTGGTCCAACATCAGTACGGATAATTCAACTCACATCACTCAACGTACCTGTACGTTCCGGAATCGCTCTCCTGGATCTCGACAGTGGCTGACCAGCTTTCAACCAAAGCGGTCAGAATTGCCCCCCAATGGTCACCGTAGAGGTCACTCATCAATGGAAGCAACATCGAAAGCGCGCGACAAACTTCCGCTCGAAGTGGCACAGCTCCGTCTATATCTTGCAACCAAGGAATTATGTGCTTGACAAAGAAAACAAGTCGTTGCTTGGCAATGCTATGCGCAATATCCTCTTGTTCATAGAGTAGAGTGTTAAGAAGGACTAGTTGGTGAAGGCCCTGCGATATATTAGCGTCATTCCAACCCGAAATGGTCCGGCACTTGCCTTCAGCTGCTTTCTCCTCGATGTTGAGACCGGTGAGATCAGCGACGAGCTCATTGCACATCCTTTCGCAAGACTTTGAGGCGGCGAATGGTTCCTTGAACGAATTGAGCAAAGCCCCGATCAGAGGGAAAACTTCTGTAGCGATATGTTAGCGGCTGGAATTCGCTTTCTTGTAAAGCTCACTCACCCTTGCTTCTGTGAATAGTCTTTAGCATCTCTTGAATCTGCACTGTCTGTGAATTCCTCCAACCACAGATATCTATAGCATCAGCAACAAGGACGCTATAGGCACGCGCCGAATAGTAGGACTTGGGAGACGGCTCGGGCTCAATCTTGGACAAAAGCTCAGTGGCCCAAGCGAGCATAGAGTTGTCAGCTTCAGACGACCACACTTCCTGTAGTCGCTTCAGCTCTTTGGTCACAAAAGTTTGCGCGTCGGCTATGAATGAGATGGCATCAGATTCCACATCTGGGTTGTATTCCGCCCAGAGACCATTAGCACCAGCGAGGCCCAGGTTATCATTGGCGAGTTGTATTGTCAGAGCGATGTTGCGGAAGAAGACATCTTTCAAGTTCGATGGCACTTTCTCGATAGGAAAATTATCACCGTCCTTGAAAAGTCGAGTAACGTACTGCGTAATCCGGTACGCAGCCGAATATCCATCGGAATCGCGGGGAAGCTTTTTGCTAGTGGCTCTGCTTTCATTGTTCTTCACCAGATATACTGCCCCACCCAAAGGATTTGCAATCGCTAGCGAGATCTTGGGTGCCGTATCAACAAAAGGTGCCAATGCCGCGTCCCAGTCGAGAGAGGTAGGGAACAACACACCTGCCATCTCTTCCCACGAACTACCAGGTTTGACAAGCTGCTTCGCAAGCTCTACCAGGGTCTCTACAGAGACCGAAGTCCGATTGGCTTCTTTGAGTCCTTGCTGAACAAGGTTGTACACAGACTGCTTTGTGTCTGACCCAGCGGAGAGCACTGTTCTGATGGAGGCATTCACAGCAGTAGCTTCCTGGGCGATGGCTTCATCATTTGATTCGGAAGCTAGAAGCAAGCTTTGAAGGAGAGTTGACCCATGCTCAGTAGAGAGAAAACCTTTCATCATAGAAGGACTCTGCTTTACGATCTGGCGCAGACCTTGAATAGCGTAGGGAGCCCGATGAGCAATTGACAAAGACTGGGTCATGGAAGATAGGATCTCGTCAGTCGTGTCATCGGCCAAGATTTTTGAAGGGGACTGCAAAATGTGGTGGAACGCATCCCAATCCGTGGTCCCGTCGAGTGCCCCTTGAACACTAGTTTTGATGTACCCCTGTAAAGCTAGGTCATTCGATGCAAGGTCGAATGACCTGGGCAGTCTAGAGGAGGTAAGAAGCGACTCCAGTGCTTTAGACTTCGTAGACGATTCAGGGCCTTCCAGGGTAGCCTTGAGGGTGGCTGCCCAAGCTTGGTTGAAAGAGGAAGAATCGAAAAGAGAGTAAAGAATGTCAACCAAATATGAAGATGATGGCGAGAGAATCAATCTTGGAACTTCCGATCCGATGAATTCGTCAAGCTCACTGGCAACGTGAGGGTCAGCAAGCACCAATTCGCGGTTATGGTGCACAAGTTCCGCTACAGCACCTGCTGCCCCGTATGGCTTGCCGTTCCTACTGGTAATGACCGCCAAAGAGTCACGCGTGATAGAAGCGCACGAATCCTCGAATATCGAACGTAGGTGTTTGATGTCTTCTCCTTTCAGTGCTTGCTTCTGTAGTGTCGCTAACCGCGATGCTTGCTGGACCAAAGTATTTTGAGACTTTTCATAATCCTTTGATTGTTCTGGCGCCGATGTCTTGATATCGTTGATCAGCTGCTGGATATAATCGGGCCATCTTGTCCCCAAGACGCTGGGCATAGTCCCGAGAGTCATAGCCTTTGTTTATTAGGTGGGTACTGTTGGGTGGAACGGCCCAATCACTAGTATTCGACGAGGGCCGCAGATGTTTGGGTGATGAGTGGAAGTAGTAGCTCCTCGAGCAGTTTAGCCTGGTCTTCTTCTGAAAGACGTGTGCAGATTGATGCCGCAATTGTAAGATAGGCATTATAAGCAGATTCCAGGTTTATCCTCGACTCATCCCTCCTTGCAATACCATCGTGCATAGCGCTTAGAAGTTTGGCAGCTTCCACAGCTGTTGTAGGGAGGAGATCTTCTGGAATGGCTTGGAGCAACTTGACCACTCGATCCCAGAACTGCTGCGGTCCGGCCTGCGAACCCCTCTTTAAGAATTGGCGCAGTCGCCGGTCGGCTGATGTTTTGCTCTTGTACCCGTCAGTCCACACGGTCGGGTATGCGGCTGTGAGAAGCGCCAATGTGTCAACGTAGTCGAGTGAAGAGCCGATCTGGTCGGAATCGAGGCCGGACGAGAGGTAGGCTTTGCTTATGGTCTGCAAATGTCTCTGGACTGCTTCTTTGTACCGTGTCAGCCGATTCATGGTCAAATCTAGTGTGATCGCCTACCCGGCTGCTTCTCGAGGCATATCCTCAGGAAGCGGTGTATTGATCGCCGTACTGACGCATCACTGTGCGATGCAAACTCCCACAATTTCTTGTCGCCGAGAAGACCATCGTAGTCGGCCTGGTGCTTGGACAGCTCTTCGGGCTGCAGGTTCGCCAGAAGACTGCCTAACAGAGATATACATGCAGAGATGACCCTGCTGTACTTGGCTTCAGCGTCGTCTGGGGTGACGGTGCGCTCGTCGCTGAGTGTCAGCGGCGATTCCTTGTCTATCGCGCCGCGGCAGTATTCTAGTATGGGCTGCTGGTATGCGCGCCGGATGCTCTGGATTTTCTCGGGCGTATTGAAGACTTGTCGCAGCGAGTTGAGCGTCGCGTCTACTACGGATCGGTCGCTATCGTACAGGCCACACAGCCAGGCACCGACCGACTTGGGCATGTGTTTCGCAAACCCGCTTGCCAGCCGCGGCAGCCAGCTGGCCCTGCAGCGCGTGGGCGTTGCTACGCACGAAGCGCCCGTTGTCTATTGAGGCACGGGGATACATTTTGAGCTGCAAAACACCATAGATTACTACATGCGCGGTATGTACATGCATCGGTCGAACGCACCCATGCTCCCAACAAGCCTTCCTCTACCGGCTCTTCCAGCTTCGCAACGTGTGCCTGCAGATCCTCCAGCGCGCGTGCCTTGGTCGTGCTGTCCTTCTTCGACAGGTTCCTGAAGTATACGACAACATTGGGGTTCGATATCGCCGAGAGATCCGGGGGCTCCGTGACGTGAGCGAGCGGCGACGAGCTGGCGCCGAAGGCAGGCGATGATGATGACGAACCGAAGGCGGATGCGGAGGCACTCGAGGCAGCTCGGGCGCTGCTGGCCTGGGATTTTGCTGTCCGTTTACTCATGGCACATGTGCTGAAGGTGAGAGAAACAAGAAGAAGGAGCGACACCACACGGGAAGAAGGAACGACCAAACTTGTATAGCAAACGTGGGTGTGAAAATGTGCCGGTGACGGCACACGCCGGTGCGGCGGGGAACCCGCTGCTCGCCCCTAACCCGCACACGGTAAGCGCGCAGAGCCGCACCTCTACAAAGGGGCAGCCTCCAACCTTGGAACTTGGAATCATCTTGCAACAGCTCTTACCTTCACCACAGACGTGCGCCGGTCGTCGACGACTTGTCAACATGAAGTTTTTCATCGAGTATGTATTCTCGCGCCTGGATCCTGCATCAGCGTGTTTTCAGGACATGCACGCCATCTCGCTGCCTGCCGTCACATGAAGGACCCCCCGAGATAGTCCAAACTTGGCTGAAATGCCTCTGTATGAATCAAGGCTGATGTGGTCATAGCGAGCTCCCCGTGCTCTTCCCGTACCCGCGCGTGTACCCTGAGCAGTATGCCTACATGTGCGATCTCAAGCGGACGCTGGACGCCGGCGGCCACTGCGTTCTTGAGATGCCTTCAGGCACAGGTAAAACTGTGTCGCTGCTCTCCCCCTCATCGTGGCGTACCAGCAGTTTCACCCTGAAAAGCGGAAACTGATCTACTGCTCGCGTACCATGTCGGAGATCGAGAAGGCCTTGGCCGAGTTGAAAGCACTAATGAAGTACCGCACGCAAGAGCTGGGCTATGAAGAGGAGTTCAGAGGGCTGGGATTGACAAGTCGAAAAAACTTGTGCCTGCATCCGTCTGTCAAGCGCGAGAAGAGCGGCTCCGTTGTCGATGCACGATGTCGAAGCTTGACGGCTGGCTTTGTCAAAGAGAAGAAAGAGCGGGGCGAGGATGTCGAGCTATGCGTATACCACGACAATCTGGACCTCTTAGAACCTCACAACCTAATTCCACCCGGCGTCTGGACTTTCGATGGGATGCTCAAATACGGCGAGCAGCAAAAGCAGTGCCCTTACTTTACCGCGCGACGGATGATGCCCTACTGTAATGTCATCATCTACTCATATCATTACCTACTCGATCCTAAAATTGCCGAGCGCGTTTCGAAAGAATTATCCAAGGACTGCATAGTCGTATTCGACGAAGCGCATAATATCGACAATGTGTGCATAGAATCCCTCAGTATTGATTTGACCGACGATTCGCTACGGAAGGCCTTGCGTGGAGTTAACAATCTGAACAATAAAATCGAGGAGATGAAGGAAACAGACGCAGACAAGCTGCAAAATGAGTATGCAAAGCTTGTGGAAGGTCTGCGGGCAGCGGACGAAGCGCGGGACGAGAACGCCTTCATGGCGAACCCTGCGCTACCAGACGACCTACTCAAAGAAGCCGTGCCCGGAAACATCAGGAGGGCAGAACATTTCGTAGGCTTCTTGAGACGCTTCATCGAATATCTGAAAACTCGCATGAAAGTGTTGCACGTCATATCGGAGACTCCACCATCTTTCCTAAGTCATCTGCGCGACCTTACCTTTATCGAACGCAAACCTCTTCGTTTCTGCGCTGAGCGCCTCACATCTCTAGTCCGTACCCTCGAACTCACGAACATCGAAGACTACCAGCCCCTTCAGGAGGTCGCTACTTTCGCCACCCTCGTCGCCACCTACGAGACGGGATTTCTTCTTATTCTCTCGAGCCTTACGAGTCTGCTACAGCTACCGTGGCTAACCCTAGATTGCACTTCACTTGTCTTGATGCCGCCATTGCTATAAAACCCGTGTTCGAGCGCTTTTCCTCCGTTATTGTCACATCCGGTACTATGTCGCCTTTAGACATGTACCCGCGAATGCTCAACTTCAAACACTGTCATCCAAGAATCATTCACCATGACGCTATCCCGGAAGACTTTTCTTCCCCTGATCGTGGACCGCGGCAGCGACCAAAACCAGATTACTTCACAGTTTGAGCACCGTAATGACATGCCAGTCATCCGTAACTTCGGCAGTCTGTTTGATAGAATTCTGCAAGCTCACACCCGACGGCGTCGTGGTCTTCTTCCCATCCTACTTGTACATGGAGAGCATCATCAGCATGTGGCAAGGAATGGGCATCCTCGACACAGTCTGGAAATACAAGCTCATCCTCGTCGAAACCCCCGACGCCCAGGAAACCTCCCTCGCGCTCGAAACCTTCCGCACGGCATGCAACAACGGCCGCGGCGCCGTGCTAATGTGCGTCGCGCGTGGCAAAGTCTCTGAAGGCATCGATTTCGACCACCACTACGGCCGCGCCGTGATCAACATGGGCGTGCCCTACCAATACACCGAGTCGCGCATCCTCAAAGCGAGACTCGAATTCCTCCGCGACACGTACCGGATCAAGGAATCGGATTTCCTCTCTCGTTCGACGCCATGCGCCACGCAGCACAGTGTCTCGGCCGCGTCATCCGCGGCAAAGACGACTACGGCATCATGGTTCTCGCCGACAAGCGCTTCGGCAAGAAAATCACGCAGCTCCCCAAGTGGATCCAGATGGCGCTCGAGGCCAAGAACACGAAGCTGAGTGTCGACCAGGCCGTTTCGCAGGCGAAAGCTTTCCTGAAGGAGATGTCGGTGCCTTGGACTCGCAGCGAGCTGGAGGGCTTTTCGAGCTGGAGTTTGGCGGATCTAGAGAGGCACCAGGCGAAGAAGAAGGCAGAGGCTATTAGTGGGACGGAGAATCCGAATACGCGGTTGCAGGAGGGGAGGGCGGAGAGGGTGGTCGAGGTGGCGGACGATGAGTTTGGCGGCGCGGGCATGGACGACGTTATGGCGGGATTGGGTGACTAGGTTTCTTTTCTCTTCAGTCATGCGCACGCTCCGCCGCAAGCCGAATACGGATTACAGGGTGGTTGAAATTTTCAGCGGGTATAGGAATAGGCCGGGGCAGGGGGTGGTGTTGTGCTTAATGCGCTGGAATGGGAAGAAGGGGTTTGGCATCCTCTCCGCAGATAGGTTGTCGATTTGCGCGAGTCTTGGAGTTAGACAGAGTACACAGTCTATTCGCGAATTCAACCCTGTTATCAAAGCATAGAACCGGCAGCAATCTGCGCTGCGATGAGCGATATATAGTTAGCTATCGACCAGAGTCAGTATGCTAGATGTTCGCTACATTCGTGTTCAGTGCAGAGCAGAATAGGATACGGTGGTGCAGTCATAGATGCGAACATCGATCCGACAAAGGAAGCTAGCAATTGTGCTCTCACCCAGTGTGAAGCGTCAGCCACAATGATGCAGTTGCATCTTGGAAGCAGAAATACAGAGCGGCAAGACCGACGAGGAGCAATGTGAAGTAGAACAGTTTCAGTACTCATATTGGACAGACACTATAAGCCGCCTCCAACGCCATTGGGGATGCCACATTGAAAGCATGTATAGTCCCTGAATCCCAAATATAACACCCACGCCATCACAGACAACCGCATGGATGAGAGCTCGCAGATACTGTAAACAGATATACCGTAGGATACTAAAGAGAAAAAGAGACCCTAGGTGTCCATCTCCATGAACAACCACTTGTTGCTGATCACGTCGCCCTCTTCGGCAAACTCTCCCTCAAAGTCGTGAGCTGGAATCCTATCCAACCAAGGTCCTTGGAGAGAACATCTCTGGCTTGCTGGTGGATGTCACGGTCGATGCAAACCACGAGGCGCGAACATGAGAAGTAGTCGACTTCGCAGAGCTCGAGGAGAGCCATCAAGCTGCGATGAGTCAGTATATATATGCGCCATGTAAAGAGTGCGTGTAGCTTACCCAGCCTTGAGGTCGCCTCCAATCACGCTCTGGTCGAAGAAGACAAACATAGCCTTCTCACCGCCCTTCTCGGCAACGAAGCCTCGGAATCGAATACCGCCGACATAGTCCCAAACCTCGATCCAGTCACCGACCAGAGTCTTCTGTCGAACCGACCCGATTGCTTCCGGCGACGGTGAACCCATAGACCTACTCACATATTCTCGTACATGGATGCCATAGTCGTTGACGATATCGGTAGTCATATCATATTGCATACCCATAGCAAGCGAGTCCTGACGAGCCAAGTTCCCCTCACCAAGGAAAACAGCCCGCAGTGTCTCGCAGAAGAGTCTCTCACACTCTTCCGTTATAGTGTATGCAGCCCCCCCTCTGCGCGCCCGTCCGATGGCGGACGATGATGTTTTGGCGGCGAGGGGGGGACTCGGCGGAGGCGAAGGTATTCCCTGCCGCGAATGTCAGAACATGCATCGAAGATGCGAGTGCCGGAGAGACTCACCGAGCCGACCTCAGGAACACCACTCGGCCCCGCCAGCCCCCGTAGTGGAGTAGTGGAAGCCCTCGAGCATGCCAGTGCGGGCGCTCACGACGTAGGCGCTGGCGCGGACATTGGCAGTCGAGCGGTCGCTGCTACTACTACTACTGCTGCTGCTGCTTCGTTTCGAATTGGACATTGTTCGGGAATGCCACGGTTGCGTCTGGGGCGGTGGTAGGGTGGATTGAGCTTTTGCTGCGTGGGAGGCGGAGGCAAGGCTTGGTGCTGGTGTAGTTGGCCGTCAGGTCGCGGGTGGGTGCAGGTTTATGCGGTGGTGCGAAGAAGAATAGAGAGTTCTGGAAGAAAGCAGATGAGGAGAAGGCGGAGTGCGGACGGCGGGCTCTTAGTGGGTCCTTCCTTGTCCGTGGTGCCGCTGCCTTCACTGATTGGCTCTGCCGCGCCTTCCGCTAGCACCACGCCAAGCTAATGAGTGATGGGAATTAATTGCGTTCATGACCCAAAGCAAATAAACGTGTTCATGATCCAAAGGAAATAAATGTGTATTAATTGCGGGCGTGTGACATGATCTTCGGGCGCAATTCCCACGTGTCTCGGGGCAGCACGCCACAGCATGCTCGCCGAGTATGGCGTTACCTAATTATTCACATCCAGATCCGGTATAGGCCGACACATGCCCTCGCCGTCTCACCTCCAAAGCTAGTATCTCTCTTTTATCATAACCACCCGTCCCAAGAATTTCGTGACAGCCTTAGAGAATACCTTGAGAAAATCACAGGCGCATTTGTTGTCCCCCAATCTGTCATTTAGATAGGCGCTCGCTCGCGGGATACCGTACCCTCCATCAACCTGCTCGTAAGCGCCGGCATGCATCGTTGAAGCACAGATAATGAAAAGAGCTTCGGGATTGCTAGGCTACTTCAGGTAGCGATTGGGGTAGCCTGTGCGCAGGAAAGAGATGTCTTCGGCGTGGCGGCCCGCTGGGAGGGAAGCCCGAGGGGCGTATACATCCGTTGCGCAGACCGAGGATGCGAGTGCCGAATTGACGGCGCATGGAAAGGCTGTCGATAATGAGTCTTTGTGAGTAATTTATAGACTAGATTGTTGAGCCTGTCATGGTGTGATTGTGCTCAACAACGAGAGACGTGCGACTATCTTATACCTCCAGTCCGTCCTGACCAACAACCAAGCAGAGCTGACTGTTATCAGGACCGATAATGAAAACGGACAAATCGCAAAGCCTAGTTACACAGAGGTAGACGACGACGACGACACACCCACGGCAGACGAGTTCGCAACCCTTCCCAAAGTATCCGACACCCTCCCCTGGGGCGCCTTCCTCGTTGCCATTGTTGAACTCTGCGAGCGCTTTGCCTACTACGGCCTCTCCGGTCCCTTCCAAAACTACATGTCCAACAAGTATAAAGACCCCAACGGCCTCCCAGGCGCTCTTGGCCTCAACCAATCCGGCGCCACGGCCCTCTCCAATTTCTTCCAGTTCTGGTGCTACGTCACGCCCATATTCGGCGCCATCGTCGCAGACCAGTATCTCGGCAAGTACCTGACGATCAAGTACTTCTCTGTAGTGTATATGCTGGGCATATTCGTGTTGTTATTTGTTACGAGTCTCCCCCTTTTCGATCGAAAGGGGTGCTGCGTTCCCAGGCCTTATTGCGGCCATGGTTATAATCGGACTGGGCTGGGAACTGGGGGTATCAAGTCGAATGTCTCGCCGTTGATTGCGGAGCAAATCCGGAGTACGAAGCCCTTCGTCAAACACCTCCCGAGCGGCAAGCGAGTTATCGTCGACCCCGAGGTCACAGTGCAGCGCATCTATATGATCTTCTATATGTGCATTAACCTCGGATCCATCTCCGCCATCGCCACGACGACGCTCGAGAAGCATGTCGGTTTCTGGAGAGCGCCTATCTACTTCTTCGCTACTCATGTTTGGAGTGGGCTTCTTCATTCTTGTCTCCGGGAGGAAGCGATACGTTATCAAGCCGCCCCAGGGTGGCGTAATAGGGCACTGCTTCAAAGCCATGTGGATCGCTTCCAAGAACGGCTTCGATCTCGACAGCGCGAAACCATCCCTCCAACAACCAGGCACCAAGAAGAGATACCGCATATCATGGGACGACACCTTCATCGACGAGCTCAAAACCGCGTTACAAGCTTGCAAAGTCTTCCTCTTCTTCCCGCTATATTGGGTCACATATAGTCAAATGGTGACAAACTTCGTCTCCCAAGGTACGTAGCTCTTCCCCACTCACTCTCTCCCCAACAATCCATCCCCACCCCCCCCCACCCCTCCTCGTAAAGTTAGTAAATCCTCACCGAAACTAACCCCCCCACCCTTTTTTTCAACCAGCCGGCCAAATGCAACTCCATAACCTCCCCAACGACATCCTCCCCAACATCGACCCCATCACCATCATCCTCCTCATCCCCCTCCTCGACCGCCTCATCTACCCCTTCCTCCGCACCCACCTCCACCTCGCCTTCACCCCAACAACCCGCATAACATGGGGCTTCTTCCTCGCCGCCACCGCCATGCTCTACGCCGCCATCCTCCAATCCCGCATCTACGCCGCGCCGCCCTGCTTCTCCGCGCCCTCGCGCTGCGCCGCAGCAAAGCTCGCAGAGGGACAATTCGAACCGAATAGGATACACGTCGCGTGGCAGACGCCGGCGTATGTGCTCATTGCGCTCAGCGAGATTCTGGCGAGCATTACCGGGCTGGAAATCGCGTATGCGAAGGCGCCGGCGAATATGAAGAGTTTTATTATGGCGCTGTTTTTGCTGACGAGTGCGGCGGGGAGTGCGCTTGGGATGCTGATTGCGCCGAGTGCGAAGGATCCGTGGTTGGTGTGGGTGTATGCGGGGTTGGGGCTTGTGGCTGCGGGTGCTGGGGGGGTTTTTCATTGGGTGTTTGGGGGTGTGGAGGACGATGGAAGTGGTGGTGGAGCGAGGGGCGTGCGGGTCGAGACTGCGGTCGAGGAGGAGATTGAGTTGGTGGAGAGGAAGAGTGCCGATTATCGGGGAGGGGTGTGAGGGGGAAGATTGGGGTTGGGAGCTTCGGTCTTGGATGGGAGTGTTTAGGTATCTAGGTCTTTTGCGACGCAGTTACGAATACGCACCACGGTTCGCCCTTGATTCTACAAACACATCCGTACAAGGAGATTGACACACCTTATTAGTATAATTTCAGTGTCGTATAATACGTCCAGCCATTTACAAAGGTGGGTCAAATATGGTCAACCATCCCAAACGCTGCATACGGCATACTTCGGTCGGTCGTATACCACGATGCTTGTGAATCGGGAAACTATGCCCATAGACTACAGTACACAAGACTTTCTGTTCTATCCCTACCTACATGTGCTCGTCCAAAACCATGAAGCTTCTTCATTTATCACAAGAATTCCCAGAGGTACCATACATGAACAGTACGAACAGGAAAAACCAAGGTCCACTTGCTAAGCATACCAAGAACTACGAGCATACAGAAAAAAAAAACCACAACAAGTTGTCGCACGCATACAAATCACCACCAGGAATATCTCGGCTACAAGCTATATTCATGACTAACAAGCGCGCCTTGGCACACACACACACACACGGTATATAAGACCAATTTCAACCAGCCCCAACGACGACTCCGAGGAGCTCGCAGCGCCGCAACGCTGCGGTCGTCTCCAGGGATCGGTTGGCAGCTGTTCGTGAGGAAGTGTGGGCACTGGATGGTAGGCGCTGTACTAGAGCGACCTTTCATCTCAACCTACGACAGCCTCGATAGGAAAAATTGGGTTTCAAAAAGGGTGATCGACATGGAACAACAACGAAATTGGTACAAAGGTATTGTCGGACTGTACGTTCAGAGAGCAGAGCGAGCTAACACTTCCGCAGTGCAGGACTGAGCGCGAACGCATAGCGCGAAGGAGGAAGGACGAGGGCCGGTGTGGGTGCTTTGACAAGAGGAGCGTCTGATTGCGTCGTGGACTCGCGTGGACGTTTCCAGGCTGTTGGAACCAGGTGCTGTCACTCCGCAGACAAAGACCGAGTGCGCAGTTGCAGTTCGAACGGCCGTCGCGTTGGCGTGAGACTGTGTGTAGACTGGAGTTAGGCACTGGATCAGAGCGACCTTCCATCCCGACCTACGCAGGGTCATTGAAAAGATAGGGTCAAAAAAGGGCGATCGAGGACGATGGCGATGGAGCAAGTCGGTTTTCTGTGCACGCTTTGAGTGAATTTTGGGCGTCGGAGCGCTTACAGACGTTGGGGCGAGTGCGCAGTAAACTGTCGTCGCATTGGCGTGAGACTGGGTGTAGACTGGATTTTCAGGCGCTGTACTGGAGCGACCTTTCTATCCCAACCTACGCAGGCTCAAATCAAAAGAGGTATCAAAAAGGTGATCAACACTGAATAAACAATTAGAGTTAGGCATTCCTATCGGCCTCACCCAGAAGGTTTCAAAAGAGGTCGTAGACACCGCTCAAATGAATAAGACAATCCGACCATCCAAAGCCCCGTCCTCTCGTGATCAGCCCCGAAATAGTGTTGTGCCGGAACATTGGGGTAATGGGGTGTCATACTAACGTAATACGTCGGATCTGACGAGCAGTAGTAGATGGTGTGTGCGTATTTCTGCCCGAGTCCGCAAAGCATAGCGTGCATCCGCCAGCTGTCTCTGAGATGCAGCAAACGCAGTGCTAGCGTACCGTAGCTGCAACCGCATGTTCACACCGTTCTGGTTCATGACAATGTACATACATACGGGAACTCGGGCGAAGCAACGTGGAAACATTGGAAAGTCAGCCCGCCGCGCCAAACACCCCATTCTGGCCTTTGTGCGCAAGCTTCAACGGGGAGAACCTCGACTCGGCTAGCCTCTTCTCAGCTTTGATGGACTCTAGGACCCTGCATGAATCAGTGAGGTGCCCACGATCGTGCTAGAGCCTCGCGCGAACTCTATTTCTTGCGTGATCACGATTGCTTACGAGAACTCTATTGCCGTGGTGGATTCTATCCCCATGGCAACAAAGGAGACAGGGACGGAAGAGATTCTAGACTCTGACTTACCACTCTGCAGTGATGAATTTGACAACCTTGCCGCCTGTTCTTGTGATCTCCTTCTGGAGTTTGGTGGCTGCAAGGCCGCCGCCGCATGTTGTGCCTAGTATTACGTGTGTGACGGTGCGGCGGCCGAGGGCGATGGAGTGGCCAGCGCCATGAGCTGCGAGGAGGTATTTGAGCTTGTCTGAGATCAGGGGCATGGTCGAGCCGTTGAGGTAGAAGCAGAGACCTCTAAAGATCTGCTTTTCGGGAGGCTTTGTGAGCTCTTGTGACACGGTTGTTGACTCTGCATCGCGGTCTGTAGTCTCGTATTAGTGCCGTTCTTAGAGCCTGGGACAGAAGTATGAGTACTATATGTTACCCCAGGATAGGCAATGCGAAGGCAGGCCATGTACTCAAACCTTTGTCCAGCAGCTGTATGTGTAGACGAATGCGCGCTCACCTTCCAGAGTAGCATCTTGATCTGTGCCACTCAGTGTTTCGGTCCCGAGAGAATCATCCTCTATCGGTTTCTCTTCCTGCGACGACCTCTTCCCCCAAACCTCAGCCAGACTCTTCTGTCCGCCGGCCCTCAGGCCCTTTGCGCCCCTCTCCCAACTGCCATTTGGCTTCCTCCCGTCCTTCCCAAAATCCTCGCTGCCCGCCCCAACTGTATCCGCGACTCTTTTGCCGCCACCCAGTCCGCCCTTGAACTGCTCCGAGAGCTTCAAGCTACGACTTTGCCGCCATGACGTCGAGCCCAAGAGGCGATTTTCAGCGCGCTGGTGGCCTGTGGAGGACGAGTTCCAGGGGTCAAAGAACGTGCGTGCTGCGGGCGCTGCAATAGGGTGCGAAGAGGATTCTGAGTGCGTGGAGGATTTGCTTTTGACGGCGGCGTGTCCCGCAGCGGGAGGAGGGTTCATGCTTGAGGCCGAAGGAACGTGATCATTGTGCAGCTCGAGCTCGCCTGAGCTCGGACTCCCTGCGAGTAATCGGGTGGGCACGGCGGGGGCAGCCGCAGCAGTCGTCGCCACCAAGGGTTTGTTTGAAACGCGCTCCTCACGCCGAGACGCTGCTGTGCTGCTGCGACGCAGCAACATACGATGTCGGCTGGGCCGACGGCGGGGTCGGTGGTGTACCTAGTACCTACGCGGGGAAGCAGGAAGGTACCTGCAGCAAGGCTAGGCAGCTTTGCAGGCGATGTGATTCGGCCCTCGGCGATAATCGTGTGATAAGATAACAGGCATGCGTGGACTTGAACTCTGTTTCCTGTGCGTTTCGGGCTTGTCACGGCCAAAATGAGGCTGAACGGATCGTGCGGCGCAGCAATGCAGACGTGTGCGCTTCGGGCGTGTGTCAAAGGTCAGGCCCTGGGCGACACTCAACCGACACTGGACCGCGGTTGCCGTTGTTACCCGTTTGATTAATCAATACATCGGAAGACGGCCGGAAAAAGCACTTTCAAAAAAACAAATGCCGTTGATTGGCATGCATGTCGTCTCATTCGTTGAACTATTACTACTTTTACACCTGAATGCATAGACAGACGTTGAGGGCGTGACTTATGCGCAAAAGGCTGCTCAGCACATTCGTGTCTGGTAGGCGTATACGCAGTAGACAAAACGCCACCAGACTCCACATCCCATGCCCATGCACTCCTTGCTGTGACCAGAGAACCGCCTCATGAACCATTGCCCCTAGGGTATAGACACGCAAAAACAAATCAAGGAAAAAGAGTTGTACATACGCAAACAAGGGCTCGAACACATTCGACTACCCGCCTTTCATCTCGTGAGAGCCTTTCTTCTGCAACGCCTAGGTCTGAGAAGGAAACAGGGAAGGCAGCTCCCTGGTAGAGGCTGGAAGGAAAAAAAATCTCGGCTTGTAGTAAAACAGAAACAAAGGGAAAGGGAAAGGGAAAGAAAAAGGAAATTAGAGCCTACATGTCGACCGTCAAATCCTGCATAACCTTGGACCTTTCTGATCGTGTCGACATTAGGTCCCAGCAAATGCAATGCATCGTCTCGTATACGCTGACAGATGTGGCAGCAGTCGGTAATCGTAGCAAAACATAATCGCCCTGTTGGCGTGTCCACCTGGGCCTGGACCCCAGTAGGGAGTCAAAGGTTTCCGTGCAGTATGCCTTTGCAATGTGTGTGTGTGTGTGTGTGTGTGTGTGTGTGTGTGCTGGGGCAATACATAACTGCGGACCTCTGATCCGCCGCTGTAGAATGCTTGTCGAGGCGGTTATGATGCGTTCCGCGCGTCGTATAGCATGCGCGCACGCTTCATCTCCTCGGCGTCGAAAGGCATTGCTTCACTACCTTTCCGACTTCTCGGGAGAGATGTTGAGCTGGAATTCCGGCCCCTGAGATTGGCCAATGATCTCGCCTTCTTGACCTTCTTGCCTTTGTTCTCTCCCATCATTGGCAGGTCGTGGTCCACCTTGACAATCTCCTCGACAGCGGGTCTTGTCTTGCTTCGCATCCGCTTGAACTCACGGCCGATCTTCTCAAGCTTGCTGAGACCCTTTGATGCAGGTTGGCTTTCCACAGGTGAGTCCGGAAGGGGCTTGTCCAGACCAGAAGTGGCGGTACGAGGTCTCATATCCGACCCGAAACTCACGCCAGAGTCGGTCTTCTTTCCCTTTCTGGGCTCATCCACCGACTTGAAGTCCTCAGTGCCCATGGTGGCCATGCAGTCGTCGATGATATTCTTAGTGACGCGTAGGTACTTGTCGACGTCTTTCTGCACGATCGACCACTTCATCGACTCTGTGTTAGTGAGGTGTTGGAGGACGGCAGGGCCGTGCTTTTGCACTTGCTGGATATAACCAAAGAAGTTGTCCCGCTCTTGTCGCAGTGTCTGGAAGTTCAGCAAGGGTGAAGGTAGTTTCCCACCGGTACCTGGTTGAGGAGGTAGAAGCGTGTTGAGCATGCCCATGCAATTCAACTTGTTAAACGGCTGGAGAGAGAGCTCGTTGATCATGATCCATCGACGTAGTCCGAGCCACAGCTTGGCATAGTATAGCCCAGCTTTGCGGTTCTTCTGATCGAGGTGCTTGGCCCATAGGGCAATGCCAGGGAAACGCTCCGACATGGACTCAATGTCAGAGGACATGGTCTCCGGATGTATGTTGACACGAGCAAAGGCGGCCTGCATCTCCTTGCATCTCCGATTGTCCAGGTTTTGGATATAGTCGAGCGCCGTCAGCGCCTGGGGAAAGTCGACCAGGGACAGGCTCGGATGGAAGACGCGGCTGACGAAGCTGACAATGAAGGCGGGGGGAAGCGAGCTGGGCTGCTGGGGCATCGAATTTATGTGGCTCATAAGCTGTGTGGTGAAGTTCATGGAAGCCTCCTCAGCATCGTTCCAGGCGGAATGTCCTGAAACAGGCGAAGCAGAAGCGGTGGTATCGGTAGGCGACGGAGCGCGAGAGAGCTCTTTCGGTAGCGGCTGAGCTCGAGGCGCACAATTGAGGGTGTACATGGTGCGGAGAGGAATCTCGTAGCTGCCGGGGTACTGGAGAACGTGCTCGAGTATCATGTTGTATGAATTGGTGGTGGCCGTCGTCTCCGCAGAGGCGTTCCGAGAGTGATTTGGAGACATGGTGGCGAGAGGCGCAAGAGGATTGCGTATGTCTAGTTCGGAGGACGGTTGGGGGAGGGCAGCCCCGGTGAATAGGGTGCGTGACTATGGCGGGATCAATGCGCAGAGCGTTTGAAGCAGACAGTCGACGATGCAGAAGCGATGGGCGGACAATGCTATGCGAGGGAGAGCAGAGAGGAGAGAGCGTAGAGCGTGGGGTTGGCGGGGTGTTTACAGCAGGGAGTGAATGCACCCAAGGCAAGGAAGGCGCGAGGTTGAAGAACCCTGACTGAGGCGGTGGCGGCGGAGGGGGTCAAAGTCCGGAAACGGAGCTGAGGCCGTGAAGTGCTGCTCTAGTCGCAGCTGCAGCGCGAGGGTCTGCTGCTCGAGGGTTTCCCGTGTGGCACCCCGGTCTGGTCTGTTTGGGGTTTCTGGGGTTCGCGACCACGGGGCTGGGCAGGCTGGGGGTTGATGTGCAAGCGGCGAGAAACGAAAGACCAGCACAGGCTGCAATCTATTCTGCAACGCAAAGAGGGGGCGGAAGAGAAGAGAAGCGAAGAGAAGAGAAGGGGCGTGCGGATCACAGAGGAGCAGTGGGAGGTGCGGGCTCGAAGGGTTTTCGTCTCTGCGCGAGAGACGGTTTGGGCGGCGGGCCCTCATGCGCGTTCGTGGAAGTGCATACATGCTAGCACGGACCGTGGCAGTCGGCAGGGATGGGCACAGGGGAAAGGGAAACAAGCAAGGGTGATGGTCGCGGGGCTCTGGGAAGCATCTCTAAGGATTCTCTAGGACCCTAAGGACCCTCTAGGACCCTCTAGGACCCTCTAGGACCGGCTCTCGCTCCGCCTGGGCAAAACGTCGCTGCTGTGGCGGCAGTGTGGCCTGTCACATCCATCTCGACTCGTCGACGACGCCGCCCGCGGCCAGACGTACATAGCATGTACTGCTACTGCAGACAGACGTGGACATTGGACCCTACCAGGAGGCCCGTCACGATGCATCACGGGGCCGTTTGATTTAGCCAACGCTCCATTCCCTTGGGCTGCCCATCTGGCCCATATGGCCTCGTCTCGTCGGTATACGGTACCGGTAGCTCGCAGGCTGGCTTGCCACGCGCGGCCTAACGTTTGAACGGATGGCCGTACGTCGAGTCGCTGCAGTCCGCTGCGTCCACATTGGCCGCCATGTATGTGCTCCGGCTCCCTTTCCACTCCAGCGCCGGCGCGCTAGCTGTGCGTAGGAACAAGATACATTCAATAGCACAATCAATCCGCGACCCGGATGCAGTCGTCAAAGGGGTGCAGATTCACCATGGCCGTCGCACCTGTCGGCAGCTGCAGACGGCCAGTGACAGCCTCCGCATTCTCTCCAGCCGGGCCAATGAGAAAAATCAGCAGCGCAAAAGGCTGCAAGAGGCTGCAAGGCGATGCAAGACGATGCAAGACGATGCAAGACGGTGCAGTGCGGGGCTTCCCTTTCGAGATGGGAACCCTAAACTCTCGCGAGCCCCCGTATGTGCCGCGCTCTGGCCTCTGGCTCGCTTGCAGGGTTCGCGGGACGCCTGCGTGCCGACACACAATATCCCTCACGGCCTGAGGAGGAGCCGTCAGGCTCTCCGCTGTCGCCAGCCTCCAGCGCCCGTCTCGTCGCTCGTTTCAAGCGCCGGTGCCTCTGCCTCCTCTGTCTACCTTGCGCAGGGAGGCCGAGAGAGAGACCGTCGCGTCTTGACGTTGCCTGCGAGCGTGGAAACGTTGGCCTGTGCAGCACGACCGTGGCCGGTGGCTGACCGCTTTGGCTTGCAGTAGCGTGGGATACGAGAGCATGGCGTGGGACCCGACTCATAATCATAATGCGAGGCCCCAAATACGGCCAATTGTCGTGTCGCCCAAGAGGCTCGTCGACGATGGTTTGAAGTTTGAACAATACGGACGCCAACGTCCTGTCGGCCTTCAGGCATCCGAGCACCGAAAGGAGGCCATGTACTGTACCTGCTGATGAGAGAGTCACTTCAGCTCAGAAATTCTCCGGTCCGGGCCCAAGAGCACGCGCGCAGATCATAACACGGCAGTCAATATTGAGAGCCGACCATGCATCAATCCAAAGACCATTTCTCCCTTTCGATTTGTTGAATGGCAGACGAGTCCATGTGGAGGCAATTCCGACTACCACCCCTTTCGAAGGATCAACTGTTCAATACATCAGCGCATAAGCAACCATGGCTCGTACTAAAAGGCGATATGTTTAGACTTCTTGGAAGGCTTGGGGCGCAACGCATGTCGATCCTGGTGGACCAAGTCGCGCGTGGCTACTCGAGCTACCAATATACGGCTAGCACCGCGGATGCGACACGATCGTCTCACCACAACAACGTGTGCTGCTAAAGGGTGCGCGCCAGCATCGTTACTCAGGAGCAAGTGTCAAGGCTTGCTCTAAACGAAACTACTTTTCAAAGTTTCGCATCGCAAGATTATCTGTTTCGGAAATCTGCTCAGTCTCTGCGTGTCCAGGTGCAGCTGGACCTTAGGCGCTGAAGCCCTGGAACAGTTCGCGTTACGTGACTAAAAAGAATTTACGGATAGATCCGAAACCTCGTGGTGTTATCGTACAGTACACGGTACATACTTTCCAGTGCCGTTGAGAAAAAGGCCTGGCCCCGACTGGCTTGCACATGGGTGTGACGCACCGCTGGCTCTACTTCCACAGCCATTATGTATAGAGGTGCGCAATTATACTGAGATGGACGCCGAAGCCAAACAGCGAGTACAATCTAGCCCGAGATATAAAGTCCACCTATAACGTCTAGAGAGCTACGGATATGTTTTTTTCTGTATGCTACCAAAAGATGTCGACTTCGCCCCTTTTAAGTCACGGTATAACGCTATGAGGGAAGGCTGGATACTTCCTTGAGGACGCACAAGTTCCGAGGTAAAACATGCAACGCTGAGTAGGTGGCTCGCCCTCTTCAGGAGTACTGAACTGGTCGGTACCCCACAATGGCTGATGAGCTCGATGATGAGGTCAGTTGGTACCAGTGCCCTGGAGCCCGGCAGCTGGGACACTGCATACAAACCTTCCATGTACCCTTTAAAGCCTGGAACACATCTTCCCTACCTCTAGACCCGATACTGGACTCGCTAAATTACGAATGCACACTACATCTTTCTAAACACACATTTATAATGCAAGGACTCTTGTGCATACCTTTACCATTAGATATCTAATATGCGACTTACTGTATTACACATGTAGATACATTATATTTTGCTTCATACCTTATCTCCGTCTTCCAACCTCCTTTGATTTAGCCCTGGAGTACTTCCACCCTAAAACTCTCTTTACACATCCCATCCCATCCCACATCCAAACATCCAAACCAAACCCAACATCTCAACGACAAAGCCAGCGCCCTAAAAACCCAAGACAGCGCACCGCATGATGCAGCACCCACACCAACCCACCATCTCCACAGTATTAGAACAAAAATCCGAGTACAATGTAGATATGCACTACCAAAGACCAACTGTACTCAAACTTTATCCTGTGCGCTGTAGCACCACTTCACATTACAATTAAGTATTCGTTCCAAGTCCCTCTTCACGGTGCAGCACGCATTGGCTGTGCAATATGGCCGGCAGATACAACGGCAAACTTCGCGTGACGTCTCGCATGACGCCAGGTAAGCATAAGCATCAGCTCTTGTGCATGCGCATCTGCATTGAGAACTACATGACATGACCAATCCATCACACTTATCACAAGACAAGGAGCGCAACTCTCGTACGTGTCACACCATATGACCAAAGAACTACGCACATATTTCCGCGCGACGTGTGGGCGCAGATGCACAAAGCATCCGCGCTATTACGGTCCCCGCAGCATTCCGTGTAAAAGTAGTGTAAGATATACGTAGGCAAAAATCCCAACACGGACAAACATGCAGGGACAATCTCATACTGCCGTATTCACGCCGGGGAGCCAGCAAAATGATTATAAACTCTGGAGGGGGGTATAGATTGCTACAAAGCCAATGGAGCTAGACGATAGAGTAGAACTCGTCTGTAAGGGAGATCTTTAGAAGAAGGAAATCTAGGTAGTGTGCACCGTGGGTCTGAAGCGGGACATCCACATTGCTTGTCTAAGCACGACCTATACGCCGAAGTGCCATGCAGTCCGCTCATTATAGCGCGGGGAAGAAGGGGCTCATGTGTATGCCAGTTTACTCGTAATACCATGCCAGTCATATGCAGAGTCGTCTGCCACGTACCTATGAAGGGTTGACTACCAAGTCCTCGTCTTTCTTCTGCTGGGGTGCCGCGGGTTCATCGTCAACTGCCGCACTCGTGGTCGTCGTGGCTGTAGAATCTTTGTCCGTTGCTTCCTTGCCAATGTCCGAGCTGGTGCTGGCACCGTCCTCCTTTTTGATAGTAGGTTGGAACGGAGTCATACCATCTGTTCGGGGCGCAAACTTCACCTTCCTCTCCGCTTGCTCTGAGATCCTCTTCAGCTCTTGGACGAAGGACCGTCCCCACCAAGCACTAGCTTTTGTCAGCTATGAATCGTTAATGCCGAAGTCATGTCCTTACCTCGTGTACTTGCGGATATACCTGGAGAGCTTCTCGTAGTTAATGGCCCGCTGCTCGTCACCCATGGTCACCGCATCATGGATGGAATCTGCTAGCTCTTCGGTATTCCAGGGATTGACAATCAAACTACCGTTGAGACTCTGCGCAGCGCCAGTAAACTCAGAAAGAATCATGACACCGTGTCGCTTCTCCTGGGTTGCAATGTACTCATATGAGACGAGATTCATGCCGTCACGGGTCGAAGATACCAGACAAGCGTCGGAAATGGAGTAGAGTGCAATTAGCTCGTCGAAGGAAACCGATTTGTGCATGAAGTGAATCGGCATGAATTCGATCGTACCAAACTTGCCGTTGATTCGACCGACAAGCTCGTTGACAACAGCGCGGAGATTCTGGTACTCTTCGACGTCCTGTCGACTGGGCACGGCGACCTGGACAAGAACGACCTTGCCGATCCATTCGGGATGCTCCGTGAGGAAAACCTCCAGCGCATGGAGCTTTTGAGGAACTCCCTTGATGTAGTCCAGGCGATCCACTCCCACAATGATCTTCACGCCTTCAAACTTCTTCTCAAGAGCCGCAATACGTTCCTGTACCTTTGGCTTCTTGAGGCCGTCGTCGAACTTTTCTGGGTCGATGCCGATCGGGAATGCGCCGACGGTGATTACCTTGCCTTCGAATTCGACACCGTTTGGTGTAGTCGCAAGACCCCTTAGAGCTCATTAGCGCATATAATAAATATGAATTGTGGTAGACCTACAGGATGCGAGAGCAACTACTCAGGAAGTGGCGCGCATAATCATACGTGTGGAACCCGATCAAATCGCAATGCAAGACACCTAGCAGAATCTCATTCCGCACGGGGAGAATGCGGTAGATCTCGGAACTAGGGAATGGAGTGTGAAGGAAGAAGCCCAGCTTCACGTTCTTCTTCGTATTGCCGATCTCCTCGCGGAGCATGGCAGGCAGAAGCATGAGGTGGTAGTCGTGAACCCAGACCATGTCGTTGTCCTGGACATCCTTCGCCACAGCTTTCGCAAACAGACGGTTGGCTTCGGTATACGCGTTCCATGCGGACTCGTCAAACGTGATCTCGCCGGGGTGGTAGTGGAAGAGAGGCCACAGGATGGAATCTGGAGGTCAGTCAGCCGTGAAATGCGGAAGCTGGAAGATGGGGCTTACTTGAGAAGCCGTTGTAATGGCGGTCTGCCAGCTCGTCGTCGAGCATGACTGGCACTGCGTTGTACTCCTCTTTCAACTGAGACTTTAGGGTAGAGACCTCGTCCTCTGGGATCTCCAGTCCTGGCCAGCCATACCACTGGAATGTGGTGGACTTGGACAGACCACTCAAACCGCTAACGAGGCCACCGGAGGACATGGAGAAATCGAATTTGCCCTCATCTGAGCGTTTGATCGTGATAGGAAGCCGGTTGGAGACGAGTAGCAGGCGCCCATCTGCCGTGGGGCGTCGCACCAGTTTCGTCGGCGCGGGAGGAGGCATATTGGCTCCCTGGAGGACTAGGAGGTTAAGACTTTGTTGCAGGAATAAGGAGCGGTGTCGCTCGAGGATGGCGGTTCGTTGGTAGGAAAAGTGCGGGGGGAGTCAAAGGGCTGCGACGGCTACCTACCAAATGCGACAGGCCACGTTAAGTGGTATGACAGGCGTGCTGCGGCGAGGCGGCCGCGATAGGAACTACCAGGAATTCGCTCGCGCGGTGCGGCTTGGGTGACGACAGTATGATTTTCCGCAATAAGACCCACCGGGATGTGGGATGCCCAGGTTGGGCAGAGACCTGTACCGGTAGCTGGAGGGTGGGAGACAAGGGAGCGTCCTGGCAGGTTGCGGGAGCTAAAGATTGGGAGAGGTGAGAAAATACAGGTTGAGCCACACGGAGGTCAGGACCGGGCCACAGCGTCAGGCGTTGCGAGGTGAAGGCAGTTTGCCAAAACAACAGCCCGCTTCGCTTGGATGGCGGTGACGTCGGCGGCCGCCGTGGGGAAGCACAGGCCCGCTTGGGCGCACAGCGGCACCGGACCATGGAACCAACATGGTGAAAGCGAACAAGTGAAAACAAGTCGGGGACTCGTCCGTATCGAGCCCACTCGCGGTCAGTATGAAGGAGCATTACGCACGCACGTCAGCCTGTTCCTGTTGCCTTCCTTGTCTGCGCCGTTGATCTGCACCAGCACAGGGCCTCGTTGCAGTGTGCATGTGGGCGCCCGCTCGGGCGGGCGAACCGTGGATCACGTGACATTGCACGGCCCTCGGGCGGGCTAAACCGCACTACCACGGACGCGCCTCTCCAGCTCCTCCCAGGGCCGCGTTACTACACGATTTGCAACCTTGCAACGACACAGCGCGCTTTCTCACATTGAGACGTGGAAGGCGCAGCCGTCAGTCTCATCTATCTGACCACTCGCCCGAACCGCGCTCCAACCGCGCCCAGTCGCGTCAAGCATCGTCGCGCCGCGCACCATGTCGGACGCTGAAATCGACGCGCCTCCGGCGTCAACAATCGAGGACGCAATGCGCGATGCAGTAATTTCGATGCACAGGACGGGCAACGGCGACGATCTCACGGTCAACCACGTCCGCACTGCAGCAGAGGAGGCGCTGGACTTGCCCAAGGGATTCCTCAAAAACGACCAATGGAAGAAGAAGAGCCATAATCTGATCGCGAAGATATTTGTATGTCTGCTGTTGTCCAGAATATATATGCAAAGCTAATACGACGCTCAGGAGGAGCATTGCGGTGCCGAATCTGCGCCCAGCCCCAAAAAAGCCGCCAAACCGAAGCCGAAGGCGAAACCGAAGGCGAAACCGAAGTCGGAAACCAAGAAAGGAGCCAAGGCGACGAACGATACCACATCGCGTGGGGTTAAGAGAAAAGCCGCAGCACCGGCAAAGAAGCCGCACAAGCGCAGGAAGGCCGCATCATCCGACGAAGACTCGGACGCTGCAATGTCTGATCCACCTATGGAGGATGACGAGCCATCCGATGCCGAGAGCGAGCCGCCAGCGAATCCTGCACGCCGGCAAAAGAAAGTGGTGGCAGAAGACTCAGAGCAAGAGGATGAGACTGCACGGAAAGGCATACCAAAGACGGAGGACCAAGACTCCGAGAGTGATGAGGCGACCAAGGCTGCGCCATTGGCCAAAGATCCCCTGCAAAGAGCCACAACCCCTCCCGCAGTCAAAGATGATATGTCGGAGAGTGAGCTCTCGAGTGTAATTGACGAGTCACCGGTCAGGAAGAAGAGGCAAAAGAAGGAACCGGTTCCGAAGCGCGCGAAAGAGCCCAAGGGTGCGAAGGTGAAAGCGCGAGTGACCAAGCCAAAGAAAGTTGAAGATGATCCAGACCAGGCAGAAATTAAACGGTTGCAGGGCTGGTTGGTTAAATGTGGCATTCGTAAAGTGTGGGGGAAAGAGCTAGCCAAATGCGACACACCCAAGGATAAGATCAGGCACCTGAAGGGCATGCTCAAGGACGCCGGTATGGATGGCAAGTATTCAGTTGAGAAGGCAGCCCATATCAAAGAGCAACGAGAGTTCGCCAAGGACTTGGAGGAGATAAAAGCAGGGGCTATGGCATGGGGCGAGGAGGAAGCCACCAATACTGGACGTCCCCGACGACGAGCAACTCGACCGGTGCAGCAAGCCGTCGTTCTTGAAGATGAAGATGATGAAGACGGAGACGAGGGAAAGGCTCCAGATGGCAAGGACGATGAGACGGAAGAGGACGACGACGAGGTCAAGGGACTATCTGGATCGGAAGACACTATCGATGAAGGAAGTGAAGACGAGGATTCGGATTAGCATCATAATCAGGTATTCTTCCAGGGCGAAGAGCCGTAGTGCTATTCCGAAATATCACAGTTTCCATAGATACCCACAAAGCGCGCATGCGGAAGTTGTGCACAAAAGTACATAATCAGATCATACATAATAATTCTTTGCTTATGGCCCGAAACTTGGTCTACAATCAGCACAGGTCTCACATATTTTACAGGTTCTCGGGAAACTCACCCCACAGTGGAAAGGCGCGGCATTAGTCTTGACAAGCATGATTTGATGTATCCCATTGTCATCTTCCACCCCATGCCGCACAGATGACTCAATGTAGCTCCGTCGTTATGTCAAGTTGCCATCAATATGCTGCTCATGCGAAATTGCTATAGTCTGTGGCAGAACATATTCTATGCATATCTCTTCATGGTCCGATCGCCTTTCCCGACGACATACGTTGGGCTATCATGCCGAAAGCAGCAACGGACGACATGAAGATAACGAGATTGTAGAACTTGAATATCTTAGCAAGTTCTGGCTCGATATAGAGATGCGACTACACGTACAGCGTTTCTGGAGTATGCGCTTTCCTCAGCTTCCGAGCGGGCTTCGACAAAGAGGCGCCGTAAATTGGGAAGATTGGACGGCTACCATTGTTTAACATTCTCAGTATCGCTCCCTAATATCGTTTGCAAGGTATGATTTAACGACTCACCATGGCTTCTCATCGGGATGATCTGGACACAGTTCGAATATCGGTGTGAGGTTAGATGCACTCTGCGCACGGACCCTCCGCTCGAATGTGGCAGTCGCTTTGGACGGAGCTGCAGGCTCGAGGCTTGATAATCCATTCCCCACCACCCACTGCACTCTAGACGCTTTCCGACACTGGACTTTTCGCCGTCGCCGATACTGCCCTCGCCGATACCACCGCCGAAAATCGAGCACAACGGTGCGTGAGGGACGTGGCCGCGGTCGTCACCTTTATCTCTGAAGCGCAGAGATGGCGGTCAACAGGATAAAGGGCGCTTTTGCCGTACCGAGGAAAGGAGAGACATTCGAACTCAGGGCAGGGCTGGTGTATGAGCTCCTTCTGCAATGAATGGCTTAGGCGCCTAGAGCTAACTGAGGCCTCCAGATCCCAATATGCATACGAACGGTTAGCGAACCCCCGGTCTATCACCTGCCAGTGCGTTGCCATATACTGAGAATATGCTAGGAAGGAAGCTATCCAGAAAACCATCATGTCCATGACTTTGGGCAAGGATGTGTCTGCACTGTTCCCCGATGTGCTAAAGAACATCGCCACTGGGGATCTCGACCAGAAGAAGAAGCTGGTGTATTTATACCTCATGTAGGTACCGCATGCGCCTCAAGAGCATCTCGTGCTCATGCCTTTCTAGGAATTATGCCAAATCGCATCCCGATCTCTGCATTCTCGCTGTAAATACCTTTGTGCAGGACTCGGAGGATCCAAACCCGCTTGTTCGCGCACTCTCGCTATACGAACGATGGGGTTGCATTCGAGTAGACAAGATGGTCGATTATATGGAAGAGCCTTTACGGAAAACGCTAAGAGACGAATCGCCATATGTTCGGAAGACGGCAGCTCTCTGTGTCGCGAAACTCTTCGATCTGAACCCCTCCATGTGCATAGAGAACGGCTTTATCGAGCAGCTTCAGGAAATGGTTGGTGACCCCAATCCTATGGTGGTCGCCAACTCGGTCACAGCCTTGGTCGAAATTCAGGAGGCCAACCCAGACCAGAGGATTTTCACCATCACAGCAGCAATCTTGAAGAAAATGTTGATGGCGCTGAACGAGTGCACAGAATGGGGCCGGGTTACTATATTGACAACCCTGGCTGATTACAAGGCCCAAGACATCAAGCAGGCGGAGCACATTTGCGAAAGGGTGTCTCCCCAGTTTCAACACGTCAATCCGAGCGTGGTTTTGGCAGCCGTGAAGGTCGTTTTCCTTCATATGCAGCACATTTCCCCAGCGCTTACCAAATCGTATTCAAAGAAGATGGCACCGCCACTTGGTATGCATTGGTTATTCTATAATGCGTTGTTAACTCTAACTTTCAACAGTGACACTTATATCTTCGGCGCCCGAAGTCCAGTATGTTGCACTTAGAAACATCGACTTAATTCTGCAGAAACAGCCCGACATATTGAGCAAAGAGATGCGCGTTTTTCTTCTGCAAGTACAACGATCCGCCCTATCTGAAACTGCAGAAACTCGACATTATGGTACGGATAGCGAACGGCAAGAATGTCGACCAGCTACTTGCGGAGCTGAAGGAGTACGCGATGGAAGTGGACATGGACTTCGTCCGGCGAGCGGTCAAGGCCATTGGCCAAGTGGCTATTAAGATCGAAAGCGCGAGTGAAAAGTGTGTGAACACTCTCCTGGACCTGATCAACACCAAAGTGAACTACGTTGTGCAAGAAGCGGTTGTGGTGATAAAAGACATCTTCCGGAAATATCCTGGATACGAGGGCATAATACCGACCCTTTGTCAATGTATCGATGAGCTGGATGAGCCAAACGCCCGAGCGTCGCTCATCTGGATAGTGGGCGAATACGCAGAGAAGATCAACAACGCCGGCGAGATCCTCACTGGCTTTGTCGATAGTTTCGCAGAAGAGTTTACACAGGTGGGTTCGTCCTAAAGTCTTTGAAGCTGAACGCTAAATGTCGATCCAGGTGCAACTACAGATTCTCACGGCCGTGGTCAAACTGTTCCTCAAGAAACCGGATCAATCACAAGGATTAGTGCAAAAGGTCCTACAAGCAGCAACATCGGAAAATGATAACCCGGACATTCGAGATCGAGCATACGTCTACTGGCGGTTATTATCTAGCGACCCTCAGATTGCGAAGGCAAGTACAGACCCATCGTCATCCTGAAACATTTTCTGATTGCTTGTAGAGCATCGTCCTGTCCGATAAGCCTGCAATCACCACTACCATCCAATCTATGCCGCCGCAGCTGCTAGAGCAGCTCCTTTCAGAGCTGTCAACACTCGCATCCGTATATCACAAGCCGCCGGAGGCATTCCTCGGACAGGGTCGATATGGTGCGGAAGCCATGCAGAAGGCCGCCATAGAGTACGTGTTGGAGCTCCACCGAAACGGTCATTGATGCTAACAGAAGGCAGAGAACAACGAGAGAATGCACGGGAGAACCCTATTGCTGCCGACGCAGTCGCTGCGGCAGCTTCTGGAGGCCAGACGGCACCACAGTCCAACGTGGAGAACCTGCTCGATATCGATTTCGATGGGTCTGCGCCTGCATCATTACAGAAGCAGCCGATCTCGGGCGAGTCGGGATTGGAGGGTCTAGCAGGCACGCCTCAACGGGCAGCCTCGCCTTCAGCAGGAAACGCTGCGCCTGCGTCGACGATGGACGACCTCCTAGGTCTTTTTGGGGACGGAGGGAGGTGGTGGAGGGGCGCCAGCTGCCGCTCCAATGACCAACGACGACATCATGAACGGCTTTGCAGGTATGAATCTGTCTGGGAACAGCCAGCCTCCGCCACCAGGTCAGCAGTTGGCTGGACAGCCTGCGCAGAAGAGCAACCAGGATCTGTTGGACTTGTTCTAGACAAGTTTCAGCAGGTGACGGATTTGGTTTTTGTATGGCGAAAAGCGGACAATAGCATTTTGAGGCGCATCCAGGCCTCTGTACGAGGCGATGTAGAGAGTAGACAGCCAGTGCTGTATGAGTTCACGCGTCGAATACATGTGATCGAAACGGTGTCCAGCAGCCAGGTGTGAAGATGAAAGGCGCTACAGCCAGGTGGCAAGACCAAACGATGGGTTGCTTGGCACACTGACGCAACTTTGTTTTGGTAGTGCCCCCGGCCAGCAGCGCGCCCGTCTGCTGCCTTGCAGGCCTTCACTCACCTCATGGACCGCGTGCGCCGCGCGAAGCTTGATATATAGATCTGCTCCGGGCTTGTCACTCAGCCCACGACCGCCCTCAACTCGCCATGTTTATGCTCCGCAACCGTATGCTTGTTGGCCCCACCCCCCGCCCCCGCCCCCGCCATCGCAGCACAAAGCCACTAACGCCCGTGTATAGTTAGCAAAATCGTGTTTGGCGACGCTTCCAAAGAGACGCTCGTAGACATCTCCCAGGGCCAGCTGTACCTCGTCCGTCCGCGCTCGGTCAAGGGCTACTCGGAGCTCATCTTTAAGGACGCCGCAGCCAGCATTCGCCGCACTGGCCAGGAGTTCCAGTACCAGCTCGTGGTCCAGCGCGCCTACGAGGAGGGTGAAGAGGACTTGCTCGACGAAGAGGGTCAAGAGGACATTGGCGTAGACGCGCTCGGCGGCGACAAGGACGAGAAGACGTTCCTGCTGGACGAGGGCCTGCAGTTCCGCACCGACGTCCGATCGACCGGCGAGAAGATATTCGCGTGGAGGGACCTCAGCGGCGACATCGACGACCTCTGGGAGTTTGTGTGCGACGCTTCGGTCAAGCCAGAGACTGCTGCTCTGTTCGAGCGCACCGCCCTCGAGTGCCAGTACGAGCGCAAGTACCACCGCAGCCACGAGACGGCAACCGAAGACGACCTGGAAGCCCTCGCGTACTATGAGGAGCCCATTCCGGACGCCAGCCCCGTCGCCAGCCCCGTAGGCAAATCCCCGAAGCTGGTGGAAGCTCCCTCCGCTGCTGAACTATTCCCCAATACCACACAGGAGAAGATGGCGAAGAACGAAGAAGGCAGCAGGCAAGGGTGTTGTGCCCGAGAAGGAGGAACCGACGACAGCACCACCTGCTGCTGCTCAGCCAGAGGCCGTGGGATCGCTGGCCGAGTCTATTGCCGAGCTCCACCTGTTCGATTTCCCCTCGGGTACCTTCGTCCTGCAAGATGCAAAGGTACGCGCTACCGTGACTGAAATCGGCAACTGGGAGTATTGGTTACACATTGCGGGCGATGAGCGTGAATGGCTGGGTCAGCCAATCATTGACGACATCAACCCCGTCTTCAACTTCGAATTCAAATCATTCATCTTCAACCATTACATGGAAGACGGTTCGGCCTACTCGTGGCTCCTGCGGTTCAACGAGCAAGAGGACTTGGAGCATTTTCAGCGTGGCGTCATGCAGGCTCTATGGGAGCACCTGAATAAGATGAAGTGGGGTAAAAGCGAAAGAGACTGATCGCGACTATGTTCTGGAGGCCTTTCAAGATCTCACCATGGAGGACGCACCCGATGAAGAGCAGGAGTACGAGGACGAGGAGGATTTCGAAGATGCAGACGACGGCCAGCGTAGCGAGCACTATGATGATGACGAGTCCGAGGATGATGTTGAAACTGACATGATGGACGGAGGCGTCAACTCCCAGCTTGCTGTCGGTTACAAACACGACAGATCATTCGTCGTCCGCGGCAACAAGATTGGAGTGTTCAAACACACTGCAGACAACCAGCTCCAGTTCGCCACCACAATCTCGAGCATCAAGACGCCGAAGGGCAAGGACTTCAATCCCAACAAGGTCATGCTCCACCAGGAAGACCAGAATTTGATCATGCAGAATCTAGACAACCCTCACGCACTCTATAGAATGGATCTGGAGACGGGCAAGGTCGTAGACGAGTGGAATGTGCATGAAGATATCCCCGTCAAGGTGTTTGCGCCAGAAAACGTAAGCGTTCATTCCAACATTGCAAGTCCAAAAACTCTGCTAACCGCAACCAGAAATTCGCTCAGATGAGCAGCGAACAGACCTTTTTGGGTCTATCTGGAAATGCACTGTATCGCATTGATCCTCGCTTGTCGGGTCAAAAGCTCGTCGACGATGAGTACAAACAATACGCGACGAAGAACGCCTTCTCCGCTGCTGCAACTACTGAGAAGGGGCATATTGCAGTAGCTTCCGAGAAGGGTGACATCCGTCTCTACGACCGACTTGGCATCAATGCAAAGACGTTGATTCCCGCACTGGGTGATCCGATCATCGGTATGGATGTTTCGGCGGACGGTCGATGGGTGCTTGCTACGACTCGAACCTATCTCCTCCTTATCGATGCATTGCAGAAGGGAGGCAAGAACGACGGCAAGCTTGGATTCGAGAAAGCATTCGCGAAGGATGACAAGCCGCAGCCACGCCGCCTTGCATTGACACCTGCTCATGTTGCTCAGTTCCAGCACGAGACCAAGGCACCCATCTCATTCACGCCAGCTCACTTTCAACACCGGTCTGGACGACAAGGAGTCTACTATCATCACTGCCACTGGCCCTTTCATCGTTACGTGGAGCTTGAAGAAGGTACTTGCCAATCGTAGAGACCCTTACAACATCAAGCGATACGCGGAGGAGGTCAAGGCCGACAACTTCAAGTTCGGCTCCGACAAAAACCTCATCGTGGCACTGCCTAACGAAGTTGATATGGTGGCTAAGCGGGCGCTGCAGAAGCCGACGAGGGAGAGAGTATTGCGATGGCTACCCGTGTTGGCACGCCGCGTAAGCAGAGGGGAAGCTATCTTGGTAGGAACGATATCGTGAACAGCCCGTACTAGGTTGGCTCATGGCAGTGGTTGTGGTTGGGTTTGCACGGAAAGCACTCTACGTTTGTGGATTTCCATGGCATGGTGAATTTGGAGATCGATAATGGGCGCTTTTGACGAACTTTACGGCCGGTGGTAGATTTTCGTATCGGTGATTGATTCCCCCAGAGAACGAAAGAGATTTTTTTAGTATAGTAGATCTACATTTCATCTCGCGTGTGCCGTTTTGTAGGAAGCTTGCAGTGCAGGATATACGCGCAATGTGCTGTAGAGGAGGAATGGACGAGTGGATGGATGAAAAAACAAGGACACACTCACCGCTTCAAAGTGAGTCTTGCTGCCTGACTCTGAGCTAGGAAGTCCCTTGTAGGGCCTGTATACCGCCTGTTGTGATGCCAGTACGCGATAGCAGTGGCCGTATTTTTGATTTTGTGTTAGCTAATTAGCTACCTGGCTAGTCATTGTCCGCGACGCCGTAGGCAGAATGCGACTATCGGGAATATTTCCCAAGGTTGCGGTACTTGCCTGTTCAGGCACACCTCGGATGCATGGTGGAGATCACGGTGCAAGTTTCACGAGATGATTGACGGCGCGTGGGTTGGACTGGGATCCCTTCACCAGCCTCATTCAGGAATCCAACGTGGGGCTACCGAGACGGAGTTTAGCTCAGTGGGCCCAAGCGAGTTTGGTAGGAAAGTGGCTTATTTCTTCCACCGCTCTTTTCGGCTTTGGAGAATTGTAAGCTCCCACGAGCATGGAAGCGATTTTGGTTTTGTTTTTCTTTGCCCGTGGGAGGCAAGACAAGACGGGTAACGCAGAGTTCGGAAAGTACGGGAGGGTTGGTTCCGATGTTGGTTCCATGCAGTCGTTGCAGGTGTGGTATGATGGCTGCGTGGATGTCTTCCTCGGCGTTGGCAAACAAGATGCATGTAGGGGAGAGAGATGATGGACTGCACTTGCCCTGCATATTTCAATGATAATTGGGACTCTGAGGAACTGCGTATTGTGTAGGGTGGGTCAGGTCCAGGAAGAGTAGGTGAGACGGTACGAATTAAGCGCATGGAAGCCGGGAGAGGCGTGATCTACTAACCGGCGGAGCCATGCTTCACAGAAGCCATCGATCGCGAAGGAGCAGACTACAGTACAGCGATGCAGCTCGCTCATCAGTTGTCAGTTGATGGAGCTTGGACCTCGAGACCCGTAAGTTTACCCTCACTCCGGTGGGATGCACCCGGCAGAATGGTGGAGGAAAAGAAACGCATGACAGGTGACGTTGGTCCACAGAATTGGCTAATATCAAAATATGGTGGTGCGTATGGGCGAGAAGACATACTCGGTGATGGGGTGATAGTAGATACATAGATTGCCTACACAACCAGAGCCAGTTCTAGGTACCATCCTCTTCATTCACCCCACCACCGATAGAGCCTGAGGTTTCCTCGGGGAACGTGACACCGGAGTGCCTAAGACAAGTCAAGCCAATGCAGCAGCGCGGCGCACACCGCCTGGAAGAGGCATCCGACTGCAGACAGGGACGGCGCCGGTGATAGGCATGCCGTGCATATGCCGGACGAGGCTCAAGTCTGATGCACTGCGTCATTGCGCGGCACGGCGCTGCGCGACAAATTTTGCGCGCGGCATCGAGTTGCGCACGTGGCAGTGAATGAAGATTGTCGCGAGCGCGCCGCCGTCGCAAAGAGTTGAAACCGCGGCGGCGGACCACAGCGCGACGAGCCGGCCACCCAGATTCCCCATCCAACACTGCATCTGCATCTAGCGTACCTAGGTACTCTCGTCAGCAGTAGCGACATGACTGCCTAGGTACCTTCATTCATTCACAGCGCAGTGGGAATCGGCCCGCCAGCGTGGCTCGCTGGCGGCTGTTTGGGCGCTCATTGCTTGGCCCGTCCGAGTACGAAGACACCATGGCATGCATGGCCAGCTCCACGCGGGACTTAATAGCGGCCACCCCTATAAGCAATTGCAGCCACCCCTCTAAGTTACTATCTTTAATATTAAAATTTTTACGCTCTTTTTAATTACTAAGTAAAGGGCTCTGCTCTTTTAATTATATTATTTAAGATATGAGCCTTTACTATTCTACTTCTAGGTAATTAATTTAATAATATATATTAAAATATTTATTAACTTTTAAAGAAAACTAACTAAAGAAATATATATTATTAAATTATCTACCTCGGAGTAGAATAATAAAGGCTTTTATCTTAACTAACTTAATAAAAAAAAGTACAGCTCCCTACTTAGTAATTAAAAAAGAGCGTAAAATAGGTAATTATAAAAAAAGTAAATAAAATTATATATTTTTTTACTATTACTAAAAAATTCAAAAATAATTTTTATTTCTAAAAAGAGAATAGCTTTTAAAGTTAACTCTTTTTAACATTTTTATAAGGCGTAACTAAATAGGCCCTATTATAGGGTATTAGTTAGCTATAGCACCTTAGAGGGATAGCTGCGATTACTTATAGAAATGGCCGCTATTAAGTTCTACTCTATGCCGAGCACTTTACTTTTGCCTATAAAGAATAGTACTATGTTCTAGACTAGTAAATAGGTATAGGTTAGGTTAGAATTATATAAGATTTTAATTCTAACCTAGCCTTTACTTATAAATTTTATACTAGTAATAGGTATAAGTTAAGTTAAAATTATATAAGCTATAAGTTAGATTAACATTATATCAACTAGGTTATATTAGGTTTTACTAACTATATTTTTATTAGCTATATATAATTTTTTTAGTAACTTACTATAAAAAATACTTTTATTATTATAGTAGTAATTATTATATTTACTTATTATAGTAAAAGTATAACTTTAGTATTAAATATATATATTAAACTTAAAACTAAGTACTTAACTATTTACCTAGTATTTATATACTTTTTATAGTACCTGTTTACTAGTTATATATTCTTAGCCGCTCTTTTTAATTACTAAGCAAAGGGCTCTACTTTTTTATTTTGTTATTTAAGATAAAAGTCTTTATTATCTACTCCTAGATAAATAAATTAACACTATATATATTCTTAGCCTTTCTCTCCTAGGGTTAATTTGTAATATTACGTAATCCTAGGCTGGCTATTTAACTAACCACTATGTTACGTAATTAATAATTTCTTTAATAATATTTTTTACTATAATAATAATTATAATTATAATAGTAACTAACCTAACTAGCTTATTAACTCTCTTCTATAGTAGATTTCTTCTTATAACTAGCAAGCTATATACTACCCTCTAGAATCTTGCCACTATTACCTATCTCCTTTATACTTTTACTACTACTACTACTTACTTTTACTCTTATTACTCTTAGTTCTCTATATTAACTACACTCTAAATAATTGCTACTACCTTAATAAGCTTCTTATACTATAGCTGCGCTTTTAAACTCTTATAGTCTCTAAAAAACTACTACTCATTATCTAGTAGCTGCCCTATGCCTTTACTTTACTAGTCTTTATTTTTAAGCTTTTTTAGTAATACTTTTACTTTGTCCTATTATTATAGTATAAACGCCTAACCTAATCCTTTATTTAGATACTAAAGGAGTGATTTGCACTCTAGAATCTAAAATTATAAGGCTAGCTAATAAGGCCTAAATAGCTAGGGCTAGATATTATTAAAAATATTAAAATTAAGAGACCCCTTTAATAACTCTACTTACTATATAAAATTGCTAAACTTCTACGAATTATTCTTAACTTTATCTAGCTAATTTCTTTATATACTCTTAGAACTCTATTATAGCTATATTACTCTAGGTAGAAGTAGTATACTACTTAGGGCACTAGAATAGTGTTGCGTTACTAGATATAATAGATAAAAAGCTAGATTTAAAAGATATACTATAGTTATATATTAAAAGAGAAGACTTTTTAGTACACTAGGTGTTACTAATATTATAAAAGTAGGCAGACTTTATACACTATGCATATAACAAACTATAGTAATGCTATAGCTACTAGACTGTAAACGTAATAACTAAACTATAGTTAAGTATTTATTGCCTATACTACTTCTATAGTTACAACTTTGCAGTTTACTATAACTCTCTAATAGTTTACTAGTTAAGAGAGATAATATATAACTTAGTTATGTCTAACTATCTATTAACTAATATACTGTATAGGAATTTGCACTATATAAGGATTTGCACTATCTAAGTTAGATTTACCTACTTTGCAACCCTATAACTTTTACTATAGACTATAGAAAAAGCTCTAAGGCGACTTAAAACAGATCTAAGATATAAGATACAATTTAAGCAATTAAAAAAAGAGACTTCTCTAGACTATACGCTGCTACTGCACACACTTTAAAGTTTTGCGTTATACTTTAAGCTAGAGAATAGCTAGAGGATAATTACACTTATAGGCTGCTATATACTAATAAATCCTCTTAATTATAAAAGAGAAATTATTAATTAGATAGACTATATATTATTATACTATAGCTAAAACGCCTCTCTTATTATTATTATTGCTAGAGATAGCTAAATTACTACGCGCGCGTTGCGTCTAACGCAACTTTAGATCTAAAGCTATTACTAAAATAATTACGCCTATTAGCTATAAATAGATATATTGCTTTCTAAATTACTATCCTATAATATAAGGTATCTATGCCCGCCAGCTAGATAATATGTAATTTAATAGAGCTATATTTAAGGTAGTAAAAGGCTAGTTTAATACTATTACTACGCTATTTAATAAGCATTTATATAAACTTTAAGACGTGTAAAATATAGACAAGTTAGGTTTTAGGGTTAGAAAGAGCTAGACAATGTGTATACTTATTTCTATTAACTATAACTAGAAGAATAAGGTTATAAAAGGAAAGTAGAAGTAGGTAACTAATATTAAATGTATTAAAACGCTACTAGTTAAGCTCTTCTATTGCTCCTTATCTTTAAGGGCCAGAACCTTAATATAAGCTAGATTCTACCTAAAGCACTTATTAACTAGCACTAGGAATTTAGTAAGAATAGCTAGATATTAAATGCGCTTAGTCTGTATTAGCTAGTTAAGATATTTAAGCTATTACCACAGAGGGAAAGAGTTACCTATTAATAACTTTTACTTGCAGATAGCTATAGAAGCTATATGTAAGCTAATTTTATTACGCACTATATAAAGAATAATATTAATTTCCTTATTATACTACTATACTACTCGCATATTCTTTAATTACTTAATATTAGGGTGTTTTCTATATTTAAGCGTGCGTATGTATTTAAGACTAACTAGGTCTCTTAAACTAGTAGCTAGCGCGTATTTTATATTAAGAATAGGTGTGGATATTTAAAAGGGCTTATAAGAAGGCTGTTATAGTTAATAATATCCTAGGTAGATAGAGAGGAGCTAGCCTAATCCCTTTAGATTTAGGGAAGTTTCTAAAGTAGCTACCCTTATTAGACCTATAATAAGTCTTAAAGCTACGCACACTAATAGAATAAGGTAACCTAGACTTTGCCCTACTAAAAAGCTTGCCTTTAGATAGTACTAAGCTTTGCGAATTAAACGTGCGACTTATTACTATGCTTATAGAAGTACTAGGGCTTCTATTAGAGGCAAAGCGCTATATTAACTAAGTAACCTATATAGTAGAAATATAGAATGCTAAGCTAGTTCTACTTTATTAGTAGCTAAAAGAGAAGGATTAAATGCTTTAGTTATAAAAGAAAAGAACTAAAGGAATACGAGTCTAATTAGAGAGTGAATACGTATATAGCACGCTAAAGGTGTTAGGGGTAGCTTAAAATACTAAGGCAACACTAATTGCAAAATAACTATATAGTCGCCTATAAAAGTAGCTAGTAGAGAAAGCTAATAATAGCGATAGAACTAATAAGTTTAAAAATTAATCTAAAGTGTTAGAGGAAGAATTAAATAATATAGTAGTAAGTAGAATATAGTTAAAGAAGGGAAGACTTACTTAGATAGTGCAAATTTCTATATAGTGTAAATTCCTATATAGTACGTTACTATTATTAATACTATGGTTTTTCTTTTACAACTAAGGGGTTTCTAATAAAAATATTATAATATTAGTAGATATCTCTCCTACTATTATATATACAGAAAAGTGTTTTAAGGTAGTGTTAATAAAAAGAGTTAGCGTATTATAAGTAAGCTAAGTAAGCTTAGTAGGCTTAGCGCGTCTATTTAAACTAAAAAAAATTATATATAAATCTATGCGTAAGGCTATATTACTATACTATAGCTTAGAGTAGAAGAAAAAAAAGTATAAAATAGCACTAGCGCCGCAATTAGTATAACGCTGTAACTATTAACATATTCTATTAGTAGTCCGAACAGATTAGTCTGCCGGATAGTTTTTCTTAGTAACTTTAAGGTTCCTTATAACTTATTATAGAACACTACTAATATTACTTTATAGTAACTTATAATAACCTACTATAACTTATAATATACTAAGTTACTATTTATTTAATCTACTTTTTATATTATATAGCCTCTTTACGCGGCTATAGTAGCCACGCAAAGCTAAGAAGTCTTTTTTAGTAGTATAAACTTATAATAAGACTCCCTATAATATATAATATATTATCTACTATACTATATATAGGCAATATATAGTATACTTATTATAATTTATAGTAAAGTATACTATCTCTTAAGTAGTACTTTATCTAATTTTTAGTTACTAAGTGCGTACTATTATAAGATAAAGTTAACCTATTATTTTTAGTCTTATAGTAACCTATAATAAAATTACTCTAATTTACTATTAACACTATCTAAAAATAAGCTACTAAGGGTAATATATCTAACTCCTCCTCTATCTCTTTATTTATCTAATAGGTCCTTATATTATGCCTAGGCTCTCTGCACCTCCTATAGCAGTATTGTGTTAAGGAACCTGCCTCTCCCTTACTACTACCTTACGCCCTTTTTAACAACTTTACCCTAATAAAAGGGCTTTCTACTTCTAAATCTGCTCTCTAAGCAAAGCCTAGCGTTCTATCTTTTTAAATGCACTTTCTTTTATGCGTTTTTCACTTTATTAGAACCTTAATTTACTTCTTAAGTTTCTTAATATAGGTTTCTTAAAGTACACTATAGTAAAGTATAAGTTTAGCACCTTTTATAAGCTGTAAGTAGCTTAATTTAGTATTAGGTAGAGACTAAATAAAAGAGTTGCATACGAGCTTTAACTAGAAGAATTTAAACTTAAGGATATTATTTAGGGTCCTAGCTTACTATAGTGTATTTAGTAGGATACCCTAAGGCAGAGTGTAAATACGCATATTAAGGCGATCTACTACTACTAACATATTTAAAGAAATAAGCCTAGAGGCCTTAAAGGCTTTCTTATAGTTTTCTAGTGTAAACATATTAAAAAATGCATTATATAAAAGGCTAGTAGAAAGCCCTCTTTATTAATATAAAAGACGTATTAGCGCGCTAAGTTCTATATATACTAGAAGTACTTTAGCTTTAGCAGCGCAAAATAGACTATATTAAGTAGCTAGAGGATATAAGATAAGTACGCTAGCATATAGAGTGTTAGGATCTTTTATTCTAGGCAATAATTCATAAAATCCTAGAAGTAGTAGCTCTTATAGCTATCTAGAATAAGTAACCTTTATAACCCTACTATGCGCGGCCTTATATACGCGTTAAAGTGCTTTAACTATACAACTCTAAGCTTGTTGTTAGTCTAGCCAGTCTTAGAGACTAAGAGCTTCTAATTACAGGGGATACTAGTCTTCTTATACTACACTAAGATATAGACTTGCCCTTTATAGATAATAAAGAGTAGAGTAGTAGTATATCTAGTAGCGCAAATACTCTAAATTACTATAACCTACTTATAGTTGCCTAGCGAAATAAGCGTAGATTAAGAACGTCTTTCTAAACTAGTTATAATCTTTATTAAGCTAATAACTCCTATCTAGAAGCCTATCTTATTAAAGTTATAGAGATATCTTTATCCTACACTCTATACTTGGCTTTTGTGTCCTCTACTAGCTAAAACCACGCGTTTATAACCTCTAGGTCTTTCTATTATATCCTCTATTAGTCCTTTTGCTTAATTAAAAGCTATTTTAAGCTTAGGTACGCGCTTTACAAAGCGCTAAGCCTAGCATTATCCTATAGGGTCTCTATACTACACAGCTAGTAGTTTATTAGCTATATTTTTTACCTTACCTAGCTAGGGTATATAAATCCTCGCGAATCTAGGTTAAGAATATACTATATAAGCATCTGCTCTTTAGTTGCAGTAAGCTTTGCCATGTCTAATTGTGTATCTACTTAGGCAGTAATTTTGTTAATTTAATTGCTTAGTTAGTGTAGACTTTAGGATATTATATACTGCAGTAGCGCGTCGTAGGCTTAAAATTTGCTTATTCTAATAGGCGTGAAGGACAAGCTTAATTCTGCCTTCTTAATTAGATAATAACGCGTCGTGTTATTAAGACATTATAATTCATAGTAAAGTGTTGTAGTCTTGGCAAAAAATGTCCAGCGGACTAATCTATCCGGGCTACTAATAGAATGTATTAGTACTAGATATAATTATTATATAGAATAGGGCTAGATAATAGGGTAGATACTTCTAATTATTATTTATAGGCACTAAAATAAAAACTTCTTTTTAAATAAAAAATATACTATATTTCTTCTTTCTTTATAAATATAAATAAATAAATAAAGTGTATTTTTTAAGTAATATATACATGTAGAAGAATTAAATAAGTATATTATATAAAAATAAATAAATAATAAAAACGTAGTCTTATATAAAGACTAGGTAGAGCTTATATATATAGGCTTAAGGTAATTTACTAATACTTTAATAGTAATTATTAAAGTATTAGTAAAAATTAAAAAACTTTAGAGTCTAGTTTAGAGCCTTTTTTATATAGGCATTCTAACCCCTTTTTATTAATACTATCTTAAAACGCTTTTCTATGTTAACAATAGTAGGAGGGATAACTGCTATTATTGTAATATTTTTATTAGAAACCCCCTTAGTCGCAAAAAAAAAACCATATAGGCATTAGTAAAGTTATTCTTCTTATTAATTTATTTAATTTTAAAGATTTTATAGTGCTTATATTAAAGATCTTTGTCGTGTTAAGATTCTAACCAAGGTCGAATTCGCACTATACATAGAGAGGAGTAAAATAGAAGGCACTAAAATCTAGTACCTAGCATATAGTGTTATAGTACTTATATAATTTGCAGAGTAATATAGTATTAATTATAAGGCGTTTCTTATTTATAGTTTCTAGTTATATAAGGTAGTTATAGAGAGACTTTAAGTCTATACAGACAACTATAGAAATTAGTAATTAATTACAACTTAGATTAACGCATAAAGGTTAGCAAATAGCGCTTTATAAGTAGGCTTAATAGTAAATATAGCCTACTTTAGCTCTAGTTATCTATAGTATACTTATATAATAGTAGTATATAGAGAAATTTCCTTAATAAAGTTTATACCTAATACTCTTTATATAAAAGTAAGCCTATTAATTATTACTTTTAGAAATTTATATAAACTCTTATTAGGATTCTTATATTACTATTATATAAAAGTTATTATAGTTTAGTTTATTTAGTATTAGTTATAATTAATAGTAGTATTAAAGTAACTATTAAGTGCTTTATATAAGCACGTTTATAATTATTTAAAGTAAATAGTATATAAGTAGTATTATACTACATAGCTAGTAAGAGTGTTTAGAAAAATATCTAAGTATTAATTTTTAGTGTGGCGCGCCTCTAATAGGAAGCTTAGGAACAGAAGTATTATATTATTTAGGAGCTTTAAGGAGCGTTTTATATATACAGGATCTTAAAGTAGAACAAATATTATTTCTAGAGCTTATTACTCTCTAGAACTTATTTCTTTAAAGCTTTATAAGCTCTAAGGGCTATTTACGCAATACACTCCCTAGCTTTTAAAAAAGCTTTTAAGAAGAGCTGCTAAGAGTAGTAAGAAGGTAGGAAGAGAATAAAAGAAATAAGAAAATCTATCCTATAATACATTATAGAGTATAAGAATAAGAGGCAAGTTTATTATTATTAAAGATTTTTATTATGTAGAGATTCTAACTAAGATTAAGTCCGCACTACACATAGAGAGGAGTAAAATAGAAGGCACTAAAACCTAGTACTTAGCATATATTAGTAGTAATAAAATATACACAAAATAATAATAATTTGTTATTAACTTTCTTTATAGTAGTATTATTAATAGTAGTTAATAAATAGTCTCCTATCTATTATAACTAAGTTATATATTATCTCTTAAACTAGTAGACTATTAGAGAGCTGTAGTAGACTACAAAGTCGCAACTATAGAAGTAGTGTAGGTAATAGGACGCTTAACTATAGTTTAGTTATTGCGCTCGCAATCTAGTAGTAGTATAACTATAGTTTACTATATATATAGCGTATAAAGTCTACTTACTCTTATAATATTAGAAACGCCTAGGATACTAAATCGTTATCTCTTTATTTATTATATCTAGCAACGAAACAACTTTCTAGTAACCTAATATTATATCTAAATGTAATACCTACAGCAATATAACTATTATTAAATTTAGTTAGGGTATGGATAACTAGCTAGGTAAAATTAAAGATAATCTTTAGAGATTTAGCTACCTTATATATAACTAGAAGAATTATTAAAGGGGTCTTTAGAGCTTATCTTTAAGTACCTTATTTAGCAATATCTTTGGGCTAATTTGCTGCGCCTTATACCTTTAAATTCTAGAGTATAAGACACTTCTTTAGTATTTAGATATTAGAAAAAATATAGTCTTTATAACGTAATAATAGTATAACACAGAGATTATACTATAGAAGCTTAAAAATATAACCAAAAATAAAGGTAATAAGAATTATAAAGGCGAGAACTAGAGTAAAAGGGAGCAAGAGTTTATTATAATATATAAGACGCTAGAGGCATAGTAGTAGCGCAAGAAGCTTATTAAGGTAGTAGTAATTATTAAGGCTACGATTAAGGTAGGAGACTATAAGTAATAAGGGTAAAGGTAAGTAGTAGTAGTAGAAGTATAGGGGAGATAGGTAGTAGTAGCGAGGTCCTAGGTGGCAGTATACAGCTTGCTAGTTATAAGGGAAGATTTACTATAGGGAGAAAGTTAAATAAAATAGTTAGGTTAGTTACTATTATAATTGTTGTTATTATTATTACACTAAGTAGGGGGCTCTGCTTTTTTTTATTATATTATTTAAGATGAAAGCCTTTATCGTTCTACTCCTAGGTAGATAAAATAACGTTATATTATTATTATAGCAAAAAATATTTATTAAAGAAATTATTTAATTACGTAACACAGTGGTTAGTTAAATAGCTAGCCTAGAATCACGTAATATTATAGATTAACTCTAGGGAAGAAAGAAAGTTTATTATTATATATATAGCTATAGGAGGAGTAGGGGAGCTATAACTATAAAGCTTAAGCGTGCTAGGGGGGCTAGTCCTAAGCTATATATCTATAGGGGAAAATAATAAAAGTATTATAGCCTTTTATATAATACTTACTATAATTAGCGTACTAGATTATTTACCCCTATGATATATAGCTATATAGAGAGCGCTTATACTATAATACCTCTAAAGTACTAAATATATAAGGGACTTTAGACTAAGAGATTAGAGTTGCCTAAGTAAACTTATAAATTTAATAGAGTTTAATAGTAACTCTAGCTATAGACTTATATATACTCCTAGCTTAGTAGAAGCATAGACCTAGAATTCTAAGGCAGCAGGCTAAGTAACTATAGAAGGACGCTTAGCCTTTTATATATCTCCCCCCCCCTTAAAAAAATCCTAGTCTTATATTCTATACTCTCTATAGTAGTAGCACTAATCCCCCTTCTACGCGCCTAAAGTTTTAAGAATAAATCTAATACTATATATACTAGTAATAGTGTTTTAAGCCGTTATAAGGTTTTAAGCGTACTTTAGCTAAAGAGAGACACTAGACCTCTATTCTTTTACCTTTAGTAGGGCAATCTAGTTTTTATATCTAATGTGTTTGTATTTATCTTTCTTAGTTTCTATAGCGTAGCTGCCTATTTTAGTTAAGAATTTGCGCTAGTGTTATTTATGTTAGCTAAGATAAATACAAAGGTCCCTGCCTTAGTTCTACTTTTCTTTTTTACTTTACTACTATATTTGCGACGCTCCTTACTAAAATTATGCTATATTCTAATTACTACTTCTATTTTTATACTATTTATGCTATCTTTATTATTATTAATCTCTATTATAGTTAGAGCTAATAAGTAATATCTTATAGTAGCCCTTATAACTTTAAGTAAGCGTCTAAAGGCTAGCTTAACTATAGCTTAGTATTTCTTTATAAAAATTATAACTTCTAGCACTCTTACTTATAATAGTAAGCTTTTACTACCTACTTTAGATTCCTATAACGCTAAAGACCTTAAAAAGTTTATATATAATAAGACTATAAAAAACTATATATAGAATTAGTTTCTTAGTTCTTCTACGTTTTTTCTTACTAATTCTAAGTAGTTCTTTAAGAAATTAAGCTATAATTAGAAGACCCTTAAGGCTATCTATATAATATTAAAAGAGTGTGTCTTTAAGGCCGTCTATATTTATAAAAAAAAAACCTACTAGCGCTGCCTTAAGTAGCTTATTTTCTATATATAAAGGCTTATAAGAAAAAAGCATAACTATAAGGCTTATATTATTTACTTTAGTAAGTGTTTAGATAAGATATAATAATTCTTTAATAAACTTTTTTTTAAACTAATCTATATCTTAGATCTAGAATAGCTTATAAAAGAACTCTACTAAGACTAAAATTGCTAATCTTATTCTAAAATATATTCTCTATAGTAATATTTGTACTAGTAAGCCCCTTATTAATTTCTAGTAAGCTTATCTTAATATCATTATTTATAAGTATAGCTTCGCTATCTAGAGTACTTAAGTTAAGCCCTAGAAAATAGATAACACTAATACTAAATATTCTAAATAGGATATAAAGCTTTTATATTAGATTTTTATGGTTTAGTAAAATACTTACGCTGTCCTTTAAGCTCTTTCTAATAAACTTAACTTACTATAAGTTCTAGCTATTTTAGCTATTTTTAGAGTTTGTCTTCTTTAGCTAATATTATACTATAGTTAATTGCCACTTCTACTCTACCTATTCTAGAGCCTCCCTATTAGAATCTAGTTAAGCTTATTCTAGATATTATAAAGACTATCTATGCTAGTAAAATATTAAGAGAATATAAAATTACTACTCTTCTAAAGTGTACTAAGTAGGTTCTAGGTTTTATAATATTAGTCCTAATTAGATTACTATTCTTTATAAGAAGGTTAAAAGAATAGACCTTAATTCTAGTTTAGGTAAGAGTAAGTTTATAGGAGAGAAGAAGTAGTATTCCTATCTATTCTTTTAGAATATTAGAATTTTTCTATTCCTATAATTAGCCTTATTATAGAGGTCTAGAGGTATTTTCTTATATAGTCTATTACTTTATAGATATAGCTAATGTAAGGGTAGTACACAGCCTTATAGGGCTAATCTATTAGAAACAGCTAGAATAGTTAAAAGAGCTAGTTAAATTAATACTATTCTAAGATAGTAAATAAGAAAGGGATATAGGGGGCCCTTTCTTATATAAAGAACGGCGTAGGGTATAGGCCTATACTAGCTATACACTAACACTAACTAGAAAAAGCGCCTTTAGAAAGGTAAAAGGCGTAGATAGGGGAAAATAGGGTATAAAAGAAAGGTAATAGGGTGTGCTTAGTAGGAAGGCTAGCACAGGACTATTATATAATCCCTCTTTTAAGATTTAAAAATAGGAAGGAAAGTATATAACAATAGAGTATTTTAGCGGATTTTTTTAATATAACTAATACTATTTTAGGGCTAAAGAGGGTTGTAATAGGGGTAATAGGCCCCTATAGTTCTAATAGTGGCCTTAGGTTTTAGTTTAGTTACTATTTAGTAAAAATATTAAGAAAAGTTATTAGGAGTAAATTAGTAGATTAGTAGAAAAATATAGTAGAAACTATATCTTAGCATTTAGTATTTTACTAATAAAGCGCATTTTAGCTCTAATACTATATAAAAACGTAGTTAGCTAAAATTTTTCTAGTTAGTTTATTATACGCAGGCGTAATTATATTATATAATATTTTCTAGTACTATAGAAGAGCGTTAAAAAATATATTAACCTAACTATATAGTTTTTAATTAAGGCAGGATAGCTTCTAAAGCTATAGGTGCTGCTAGTAGTAGTAGGAACGTTTAAGGGTAGAGGTGCTAAAAGTTATAGGTGCCCTATACGTATATGTTAGTTAGGGTGCTACTAAATTTAGTAGTAAGCTAGCTAGTAAGGAAGCTATTAAGGGTAAGAGTGCTAAAAGTAATAGGTGCCTATATATAATAGGCTAACTAGGAAGCTGCTTAACTAGTAGTAAAACTAGGCTACTTATTTTAGTAGCTTAGGGTGCTCTTAGGGGCAGAATAAGTTAGGTAACTAGTAGATTAAAGTAAGGGCTAATAGTTAGAAGGCAGCTCCTAATTATTAGCGTTCTAGAAGATTTTATTAGATAGTTTACTATTAAATTTATTATTTAAGCATTCTTTTTATAGAAAGTTAAACTTAGGGTTAATTAGGTTAGTAAATTTAGGGTTATTATTAGGGAGATTATTATAATAGGTAGGCTCTTTATCCTCTAATTTACTGCTGTAACAGGCAGCACTATAATATTTAGGGCTATTACTATAGTAAGTAATACTAAGTTCTCCTTTTTTTAGGTTAGTAATTTAGTAGGGTAGAAGGGTACTAACCTAAGTTATTCTAGCTAGGGTAGTTTTAATTAAATAGTTAAATTCTATAGGTAAGAGCTGCCTAATCTATAGATTAGCTTCTTTAGTAGGTTTATAGTCTCTAGGTCTAGAATTAGGGGTAAGACTTAGATTCTACTATATAATTTCCTAGGAACTAGTCTCGCTAGTAGCTTCTTTAGGTAGTAGGGATAGGGTAACTAAAAGGCAATTTATTATCTAATAGTTTCTTATTTAAGGAAGGTAGCTTAATAGCCTTAATACTACTATCTTTATTAAAGGTATCTTTATAGCTTAGTTTCTAGTAAGCCTTTAAGTATATTCTAATAACTAAGATAGTAGGGCTAGGAATCTAGATAGAGATCTCCTTAGAGACGCTCTAGTTAGCTTTTAATAAGCGAGTTATTTAGTAGTTATAGTTCTACTTTTTAAGTAGGCTATCCTATTAGGTGGCGTTATTCTAGTAGGAAGGGTTAGGTAGTAGAGAGAAGTCTATAGTAGGACAAAATTGCTAGTAAAGGTTAGATTTTTATTATCTTTCTAATAAAGGCGGCGGTCCTAAGTATTAACTAGGTAGTTAGCTTGCTTAAAAAATTTCCTACTAATAATAAAATTATAGTCCTCTATTTTATAGAAAAGAAACTATATAGTAATACTATATTTATTAATATTAAGCTAGGCTATAAAATAGGTGTCTACTTTTACACTTCTCTTCCCTGCAAAGTTCTTAAGGAGGATTAGTATTTTTAGATAGAGTAGTTTAGCTTTAAGCTATTTTTAAATAGTCTTTATATACCTTAAAGTAATAAGGGTATAAGCGCTAGTACTAGTATCTATTAAGGCTTACAACCTAAGAGCTAATCCTTAAAATTTAACTTGCACTAGTATAACTAGCTAGGGGCCTCTAAATAGCTTAAGAACTCTTACTATCTTGCCGCCTATAGGCAGCAATTCTAGTTTAGTATCTATATTTTATAGTTAAAATTATAGTTTGTCTAAATTAATTAGTTTAGTAGCTCCTATATAAGCTACTAGGTTAGAGTAGTCTAGTAGCACGTATTTAAAGTCTTATTATCTAATAAATTACCTACCTCTAAATTAGAGTAGTAGGTAATACTAAGTTTATTTAAATTAAAATTATTCTCTACTTCTATATTTTCTTATATAGCTACCTTAAAATAGTGGCGTAAGTATAGACCTCTAAGTTTCTTACTATAGCTAAAGTAGGTGTTATACTTTATACACTATACTTTAGTCTAATTATAGAGAGTTAAAAAGAAAAAAGTAAGTCTAGAATAGGGTGTTTATTTTCTAGTTACTATATATAAGAGCGTTAATCTAAAGGGTAGTACCTTATAAGAAGTTCTTATATAACTAGAAAGGGTTTATTATACTATTATTATAAAGAGTATAGCTAGCTGTAGTTATCTAGCGTTTAATTACTAGGTAGTTAATATTAGGGTCTTCTATTTTTTTCTAAAGTATTAACTTAAGACTTCTAGTTAACTTAAGTTATAATTTATCCTTCTAGGTCTTTATATCTAGTTTACCTTTCCTAGCTAGACTCTTAAAAGCCTATAGAAATATCTAGGCGTTTATTCTATTAGAGAGGAAGAGCTTATAAAACTTTTTACGTACCTATTAGAAAGTAAAGAAATTATAGTAAGTCTTTTTTATTAATTTAAAGAGTGCTTTAGGTCCATAATCTTCTTAGAGGGCCTAATTTGTTTAACACTAATTTTACGCTACCTTTTAAGGCGCGCCTCTAAAGCAACTAAGAATAACTTCTATAAGATTATTTTAATTTTTATTATTATTATTATTATTACTTTAGTAATAGTCTGCGTTTATATAGATTTTATTATGTATATTCTTTAGCTAATCTTTAATACTAGAGCTAGATTAATCTTTTTTATAGTATTTATTATTATTAGGTAGCTTTGCAAAACGTCCTAGCTTAGATATATTAAATAGAGTGGCTAAAGCATATCTGCCCTAAGGTATATTAATCTAGGCGCTATTAGCAAGCTTAGTTTATATATATTCTAGAACTAGAAAGTAATAAAAGGTATTATTTTTATTATAGAGTAGGTACTATAAGCTAGGGTAGATATTATAGTGCATATTAGGACGCAGCTAGGTAGGATAAGCTCTGCTTAGCTGCCTAAGGGTAGTGTAAACTATATAGTAGATTAGGCGTTTCTAGGCTAGGGGGTTTTAAGAGGAGTTAAGTATAGTGCTATAGATTATAACTATCTTTAATAGAGGGGAGAACTTTTTTAGGGCTAAATAAGCCTTGTCTAATAGCTGCTTAATTAGCAATATTAGGCTAGGAGTAGGAATCTTCTAAGACTGCGTACACTGTAGTGTGAGGTGTTGTTGCCTTATAGTACTTCTTAAAAGAGAAGAGTTATTCTTTTAATAAGGCTACTAAAAAGCCTTTATTAAATAAAAAAAAGCTAATAATAGATTATTATTTGCTAAAGAAAGAGTTAAAAATATAGAAAATATAGACTTATCTAAAGTTATATTTTCTAATAAGTCAGCAATACAAAGGGGGCATGGTAGTAGGGGTGAATACTATTAAAAGAAAGGAAATAGTAAAGTTGGGAAAGAAATAGTTTCTACTAAAAATTCTAGTAAGTATTTTAAAATTCTACCTAACTTCATAAAACTTCTTTTTTTTCTCTATTGTTTTATAATTTTATTTTTTTAATAACTATTATACTAATTTAATAATAGTCCGCGATATTACTATTTTAAATCTGGAGAGCAATTTGGATAGGCGGTAGATCTACATTAGAGTTTATTAAAACTCCTAATTAGTCTACTAGCTTTACTAATAAGGATTATTTAAATAAAATCCTTATACCTATAGTTAAACCTATAGTTAAAAGGGGTAAGTCCTTATGTACCTTTTTTACCTCTTTTTTAATTTTTTAATATAATATATATTACTATATATTATATTTTTAAATAATTTATAAGGTTTTACATATTCTTACTAGCCTAGGATGGTACTTTTAACAAGATAACGCCAAAATCCATAAAATTAAATTAGTTTTGGATTTCTTTAAAAAACAGAAAACTAATCTCTTTTACTACCCCCCCTATAGTCCCGATCTTGCCCCTATTAAAAACATCTGGAGTCTATTAAAATATAGACTAAATAAGAGATATAATACTACTTTAGGGGTAGGTAAAAGTGAGACTAGTATTAAGGCTTTTAAAAAGGCTATACTGGAGGAGTGGGCTTTAATTCCCCAAAAGGATATAGATAATTGTATATTATCTTTACCTAGGCGTTATAACGCTGTTATAGAGGCTAAAGGGTATTATACTAAGTATTAGTAATATATTATATATTACTTTATTTACTATTATATCAATATTTAATATTATTACTAAACTATTTCATACTAACTAATATAGATAATAACCCTATAATATAAAATCATAGAACTATTTTATAGATCTAGCTCTATACTATATTAAAACAATAACTATTTCTATAAATTGATTAAAAAGTTCTATTACTCTAAAGTTAGAGGTTTTTCTTATCTCTATTATACTTCTAAATTATATTCACTAATAGCTAAATAAGTATAAACTAGAACTATAACTTTATAGGCCTTAATATTCTAGTTAAAACTAAATTTCTCTTATTATAATAGGCCTTATAATTAAAAAATATATTTAAGTTTAAAAATGTAGACCTTTTTATATACTAGTAGACTTAGTCTTTTTCTAGAGGTCTTTTTATATATAGTTTTATAAATGCTATATATATATAATATTATTATAGTTTGTTTCTTTTTTTTTTTTTGCGATTAAGGGGTTTCTAATAAAAATATTACAATAATAGCAGATATCTCTCCTGCTGTTGTATACATAGAAAATCGTTTTAAGGTGTTGACAAAAAAATAATATTATTATATTATTATAATATATAGAGTACTCGTAGCCTATAATAATAGTATTAGTAATATTAAACTATAATCTATAAAGTAATAGACGCTTTAGCCTAATTAAAAAAAGTAAAATTTATGTACTTAATTATAGAAGCTATACTATATATATAAAATATAGTATAATATATATAATATATATATATATATATATATATATATATACTCTATTATATAGTTAGAGTAATCCTATAATATTATATTAGTAATAAGTATTAGTAATCCCAATACTATAGACTTTTTAATATTAATTTTAGTGCACCTACATTAAATAGTTTAATAGAATAATAATATTTATATATAATTTATATATATATAATCTAGTGCCTATACATAAGCTAAAATATACTATTTATTATACTCAATATTACTTAATTACACTAGTTTCTTAATAGATTACCAAAATTCCTTAAATCTAAGATAATTAAAAATAATAGGAATAATCTATACTAAAAATTCATAGACAGATTAGAAAAAGGATATATTATACTATATATAAGTATTAGCTAATTCTGTATCTTAGATAAAAAGTTATACTCTTCTAAAGTTAGAGTTTTTTCTACCCCTATTTTACCCCTAAATTACTTTTACCCTAGACTGACTAAGCGCTTACTAATAGCCTAGGTATAATCCTCTAAACCTTCTCTTTAAAGTAATATATTTTTTATATTCTTAGCTAACCTAATAAGGAAGCTATAAGACTTTAGCAAAGGTAACTTTTTAAGTGACTTTTTTTTATTGCACTCCACTGTACTTAGTATACACTATTAGAGAACAATATTACTTAAAACTAAAAAGAAAATATAATTTTATATTTTACTTATATTATTAACCTTATAGTTTAAGATCTTTTTATTTGTCATTATCTTTTTACGCCTTTTTTAATTACCAAACAGGGGGCTCTGCTTTTTTTGTTATGTTATTTAAGATGAAAGCCTTTGTCGTCCTACCCCTAGGTAGATAAAATAACGCCACATAGTTTAAGATATTATTTATTACTTTAAGTTATTAGCGCCTATTAATCTTAACTCTAGAGAGATATTATAGTAGCAATATATAAATAAAATCTAAGTGTAAATATCTATTCTAAATTTCTTTTATAAGGCATATTAGCTATTATTATAAAAGGTTATTATAGACTAACTAGTGCGCAGCTTTATACTATTTATATTATAATTAACTAGTTATTATAGTAATTTAAGTAATTTCTTATAATATAAAGTAATATACTACTAAAGAAGTAACTATCTATAATTTATAATATCTAAGATAGAACTCTATATATAATATATATAAGCGCGTACTAAAACTTTAAGCAAATATTAATATAGCTAAAGAAGAAGATTATAATAAAAATAACTAAAAGATTAACAACGTTTACTTATAGTAATATTAGAAAGGCAGACTTTAAAAACTTTAAATAACTTTAACTATTAGCCTTAAAATAGTTATATCTTAAGTTTACCTTTTTACGCCTTTTTTGATTACTAAGCAGGGGGCTCTGCTTTTTTTATCATGTTATTTGAGATGAAAGCCTTTGTCGTCCTACCCCTAGGTAGATATAATAACGCCACATATCTTAAGTTAATTACTTTTATACTTTAAAGGTCGGCTTGCCAAATGCCTTTTTTAATCTCTTTTCTAGTTTAAGGTTAAAGTAGATTAAGATAGAAGGTTATGTATACTATATATAGTACCTACTTCTAATTAAAAACTAACCTTATATATCTATTAACGCGATAATAGTTTAAGCTTTAAACTTACTCACATCTTACCTATGCCCTATAAGCTTCTAACCTATATAAGATTTACTTACGCTATACATAGCCTATTTAGCTTATTACTATTACTATTATTAGTTATCTACGCTTACGTTGCTATGCGGCGTACTTGCTTAAATAAGCTAACTTAATAGTAACAATAGTAATAATAGCTAGAAGGATCTTATAGATCAATATAGCACTTTTATTATACTAGAGCTTATTAATAAATACCTTATTCTTTACCTTTTACCTTCCTTCTTAGATTTAGTTACTAATAAGAAGCAATTATATCTACTAGAGTCTAGAGTAAGAATTTAACTTTATAGTCCTTTGTAAACTAGATAAGCTGCTAACCTAACTAGTACACTAGGGCTACCTTATAGATAGTTAAGTATACCTATCTCTTACACTAGATAAGTATCTAATAAATAGAATAGAACTCTAGTATAGTTACCTTAATAGTAGTAGCGCAAATCTTTAGTGTATACTCTTTAATAGTAGTAAGTACTTTTCTAGAAATAATATTAATGCCTAGATAGATAGTAAAGTGTAGAAAGATAGTAGGAATTTTATTAAGGATAACTTTAATAGAGTAATAGAGTAATAGTATATCTAGTACGTGCTACTATTATTTTACTACTTATAAAAATAGTATATACCTATTAATATATTAATTTGTATTATTTGTAATAATTTGTTTACAACTTAGAATAGTAGAGAAAGGATAAATAACTATAGCGTTACTGCGCTAACGTTTTATCCCTTTCTTAAAGTTCTAAGTAGCCTCTTTATAAAAAACTTTATATATAAGAGCTGCGTGCGCTAAGACTACTAAGCTTGCTTAGTAGTTTAAACGTGCTTTTTTATAATTCTCCTTTTACGCTCTTTTTAATTACTAAGCAGGAGACTCTGCTTTTTTTGTTATATTATTTAAGATAAAAGCCTTTATTATCCTACTTCTAGGTAGATAAATTAACGCCATATACTTTAAAAGTTTAAAGAGGCTATAAACTTTTTAAGTAATAACTAGAAACCTTAAGTTTTATATATCTAGCTTATATATAATTAGCTTTTAATTTTTTAAATAAGATAAATAATAAGCCTATTAAAGAGTTAAAATATAATAGATAGCTAGAAGCTATATAGGCTATAGCTAAGATAGGATAAAAGAAGTTATATATAAGTATTACTTAAGAATAAGTAGAAAAAAGAGTTTTTTATATAACTATATAATAATATTAATTTTTATAAAAAAGCTTATAGCGTATAAGGTATTATAATTATAGCTATTTATTATAGTTATATACTAATAGTTATATAGAATAAAATATAGAAGACTTAGAATAAGTATATATACTACTAGTAGTTCTTTAAGTATCTTAATTATTATAATAGTTTAATAGCTAGAGACTTTACTCTAGTTTTAAATACTAACTTAAAATAGTTATAGTTTTTTATTTTGCGACTAAGGGGTTTCTAATAAAAATATTATAATAATAGTAGTTATTTCTTCTACGTTATAGACACATGTGGCGTTAAATTAACTACCTAGGGGTAGCATGACAAAGGCTTTCATCTTAAATAACATGATAAAAAAAAGCAGAGCCCCCTGCTTAGTAATTAAAAAGAGCGTAAAAAAGGTAATTATAAAAAAAAAGGTTATAGATACATAAAAGCGTTTTAAGGTATTAATAAAAAGAGTTATATAGTAATTTATAAAGTTATTAAATCCTATTATAGAAAAATAAAATTAGAGAATATAGTACTATTAGATAAAAGAGATATTTTATAGAGGCTACTAGCTAGTAAAAAAACTATTAAAACTATATATAAGATTTTAAGATTTTAGATAGTAAGCTATTAACTTCTTTTTACTAGGGGCAGCTACTATAAAAGTAGTTAAGACTCCTAGCGCTACTATAGTATTAGTAATATTAAAATATAATAAATATATATATTAATAGTAAAATAGTATTAATTTTATTTTTACTTAGATTGCTTTTTTATACACTTTTAAAGATTAACTAAAGTTACTAGTTTTATTACTATTAATTTTATATAATATAAGCTACTTCTCTACTAGGATTAATTTGTAATGTTACGTAATTCTAGGCTGGCTATTTGACTAACTACTGTATTACGTAATTAATAATTTCTTTAATAATAGTTTTCGCTATAATAATAATAATAATAATTATATAATAGCAACTAACCTAACTATTTTATTAACTCTCTCCTATAGTAGATCTTCCCTTACAACTAGTAAGCTATATTCTGTCTCCCTAGGATCTTGCTACTGCCTATCTCCCTTATGCTCTTGCTGCCACTACTTACTCTTACCCTTATTACTTAGTTATAGTCCCCTACCTTAATAGTATTCTAGATAATTACTATTATATCTATAAGCTTCTTGTGCTATAGCTGCACTTTTAAACTCTTATAGTTCCTAAGAAACTATCGCTTATTATCTAGTAGCTGCCCTATACCTTTACTTTGCTAATTTTTATCTTTAAGCTTTTTTAGTAATACCTTTACTTTATTCTATTATTGCAGTATAAAACGCCTAACTTAACCCTCTATCTAGGTACTAAAGGAGTGCTTTGTACTTTAGAATTTAGAGTTATAAAACTAGCTAATAGGGCCTAAATAGCTAGGGCTAGGTATTATTAAAAATATTAAATTTAAGAGGCCCCTCTAACAAACCTACTTACTATATAAGATTACTAAATCTCTAGGAATTATTTTTAACTTTGCCTAGCTAATCCTTTATATACTCTTAGAACTCTACTATAGCTATGCTGCCCTATATAGAAGAAGTAGTAGTGTAGTTAAGCTACTAGAATATTATTACGTTGCTAGATATAATAGATAAAGAGCTAGATTTAAAAGATAGTAGTAGTAGTTATATATATTAAAAATAAAGATTTAGTATACTAGGCGTTACTAATATTATAAGAGGTAGACTTTATACGCTATATATATAGTAAACTATAGTTATACTATAGCTGCTAGATTGCGAACATAATAACTAAACTATAGTTAAGCGTCCTATTGCCTACACTACTTTTGCGGTTACGACTCTGCAGTTTACTATAGCTCTCTAATATTTTACTAGTTAAAAGATAATAATATAACTTAGTTATGCTAAATAGTAGACTATCTATTAACTACTATTAATAATACTGCTATAAAGAAAGTTAATAATAAAATTATTATTATTTTGTGTATATTTTATTACTACTACTATATACTAGGTACTAGATTTTAGTGCCTCCTATTTTACTTCTCTCTATATATAGGGTAGACTTAACCTTAATTATAATCTCTATACAACGAAGAGATGTTTAATAATATAAGTTACGTCGCTTTTTTTATAATTACCTTTTTTAAGCTCTTTTTAATTACTAAGTAGGAGGCTCTGCTTTTTTTATTATGTTATTTAAGATAAAAGCCTTTGTCGTTCTATCCCTAAGTAGATAAATTAACGCCACATAAGTTACGTAACTCCTTTTTATTAATATCTTAAAATACTTTTCTATGTATATAATAGTAGAAGAAATAACTGCTATTATTTTAATATTTTTATTAGAATCCTCTTAGTCGCAAAAAATAAACTATAAGTTACGCAACCTTAATAAGTATTTTAATTTAACCTATACTTAAGAGTTTATATAACTTAACCTAATCTATACTTAAAATCTATATAATTTAACCTAACCTTTACCTAAGGTCTATATAACTCTAACCTAACTTATACTTAGGGTTTATACAACTCTAATCTAACTCGATATCTAAGCTAGGTACCCTAAACCTATTTACTAGCCTACTGCGTTCGCACCGCCTATACGCATTTCTCTTAGCCCTTTTATCGCCTAAGGCTATTAGCTATACTTACTAACCTATAACTACATTAACTATAAGTTACTATTAGCTAAGTAGTTTTTTTGGTAGTATATTAAATTAATCTACTTAAAGGTAGAATAATAAAGGCTTTTATTTTAAATAAAAAAAAGTAAAGCCTTCTACTTAGTAAATAAAAAGAGAATAAAAAATAGTTATGTATTTACTATATGTTATTAAATTATCTACCTAAGAGTAGAATAATAAAGGCTTTTATCTTAAATAATATAATAAAAAAAGCAAAGCCTCCTACTTAGTAATACATTTACTATAAAAAATAGTTTATTCTCTTTTTAATTACTAAGCAGAAGGCTTTGCATTTTATTATATTATTTAAAATAAAAGCCTTAATTATTCTACTTCTAGGTAGATTTAATTAACACTATATAAAAAAAATATTATTAATTAACTACCTAGAGATAGAATAATAAAGGCTTTTATCTTAAATAATATAAAAAAAAAGCAGACTCTTTTGCTTAGTAATTAAAAAGAGCGTAAAAAAAGGTAATAATAACCTTCTATCTTAATCTATTTTAACCTTAACCTATAAAAAAGGGTTAAAAAAGGTATTTAGCAAGCCGACTATTATATATATAATATTATTTATTATATAGCGTTAATTAAATCTACTTAGGAGTAGGACAATAAAGGCTTTTATCTTAAATAATATAATATAAAAGCAGAGCCTCCTTCTTAGTAATTAAAAAAAGCGTAAAAAGGTAATTATAAAAAAAGTATTTTTTATTATAAGTATTTACTCTACTATTATAATTAGAACTTAATTAACTATTTTGCTAAGGGCTTTTAACTCCGTTGCCTTAGCTAGCGTCTGCAGTCTGCAGGCTCTGACTGCTGGCCCCCACAGCTGTCCCTCTCTGCATGTTATATCCGCTAGCTCGCTCGTTTGCTCCTGTTATCCATAGCTTAGAGGTCTGCTTTACCTAACTGGCAGCATGTGAGTCTGTTACCATTTCTTTGCTCGTTGCCCTGCCGGTCCCTGCTCGCCCTTGTTGGCTCCCGTTGGGTCATGGTCAGGGTGCCAATCGGCGAGATGTGATAATTTGACTACATATTCTGCTATCCCTTCCCTTTTGAGCTACCGTTCCTGAGACGGCCCTCCCCAGCGCCATTTGACTGTCAATCTTCTGCCATTCTCCGTCCAGCCCCACACCATTTAATCCTCTCCCTGCTGCTACTGCTGCAACGTTGCTATATAATCCCTTGTCTCCTCTCCTTCTCATGTTGTGTCCTGAACCCTCATCGTGACCATGGGTTCAGATCCAAAGACAGTCTCCGTTTCGACCAAGCTACCCGTCGAGGGCAAGGCCGCCCAATCTGCACCATACATTGCATCCAAGTCGTCCAAAGGAGCAGAAGCCTCACAGCACGCGGGCATTGCGCACAATATGGCCACCATTGTTGATGACGATGACCGACTCCTCGTGCGCATTGGATACACGCCTGTATGTCTTCATCCTGAATTATAACGGAAGAGAATTGACAGATCCAGGTCCTCCAACGACACTTTTCAAGATGGTCAACTGTGTCCTACGCCATCTCCATTCTCGGTGTGTTGGGCTCCGTTCCAGCAACCTTTGGCAGTCCAGTGGGCTCTGGAGGCCCAGCAACCGCAGTCTGGGCGTGGTTCATTGGCAGTGTGATGGCATATTGCATAGCCAGCTCAGGTGCGTTTTTGCTTCTACTAACTGCGCCTTTATATAATTCTCTAATTCGCACAGTTGCTGAGTTGGTGTCGGCATATCCGACCGCCGGAGGAATGTACTATGTCACGAAGCATGTGGTTCCAAAAGATCGCGTTGCACCATGGGCGTGGATTATCGGGTGGTGCAACTTTCTGGGCCAAGCTGGTGGTGTAGCGAGTCTTGCCTACACAATCTCGCAGATGATACTTGCGACTGCTGTTATGCACTCTCTACCGAAGACATCAACGGTGTACCCACTTTTCAACCGTGAGTATCCATTGATGTTCTTACTCATTCGAAAGCTAATAGACATACAGGACCGCAGTACAGACAGTATTGCTTGCTATACTCGTTTTGTGTTTGTTCGGGACCATCTGCTCATTCCCCACTGAGTGGCTTCATAAAATCATTTTGTGGTTCGCCCCTATCAACAGTAGGAACATCACTCTTGTAGCATAGAAGGCTCTACTAACAACATGGCAGTCCTTGCATCCATTGCTATCTGCATTGCTCTTCTTGTTCTCACCCCAGAAAAACAGAGTGCCAAGTGGGTTTTTTCACAGAATTCACAGATGGCTCTGGTTGGGGCAGCAAAGGATTCTCCTTCTTACTTGGGTTCGTCGTTTGTCGCTGCTTAGTCAATCTACGCATCTAACATCAGCAGATTCCTCTCAGTTGCGTGGGTTATGACGGATTACGACGGCACTACTCAGTAAGTCAATCGGCAAGCGCGCATGTGAGCAACGCTAATGTTGGTTCCACAGCATGTCGGAGGAAACCCACGATGCCGCGATTCGAGGCCCCGTGGCTATTAGGGCCGCCCATTCTCGTGTCCGGAGTAGTCGGCTGGATGCTAACGGTTACCTTCTGCTTCTGCATGTCAGACTACGACAGCATTATGGGCACACCAACTGGATTACCCGTTGCACAGATATTCTGGAATGCTGGCGGCAGAAGGGGTGGAACGATCATGTGGTTCTTCGTCATCCTGGTCCAGTTCTTCACCGGTTGCTCTGCAATGTTGGCGAACGCGAGAATGGCGTGGGCTTTTGCTCGTGATGCTGCATTTCCATTTTCAGAGTAAGTTGCAGCATCCCGATCGGTGAACGCAAGGCTGATGTGAGACAGTTTCTGGAGCAAAGTAAACAACGTCACGAACACACGCCGATCAACGCCGTCTGGCTCGTTGTCGTCTTCTGCAGCTGTCTTAACCTGATCGGTATGGGAAGCACCTTGACGATTTTGAGCATTTTCGCCATCACTGCACCAGCTCTCGATATCAGCTACATTGCCGTCATTGTTGCGCACAGATGGTACGAAGGCAAAGTCGAGTTCCATCCAGGGCCGTTCACCATGGGTCGGTGGAGCAGCAGCCAGTCAACGCGATTGCTGTTACGTGGGTGTGCTTCATCAGTGTAATCCTGTTCTTCCCCACGATAAGACCCGTCACAGCCATGAACATGAACTACGCAATCTGCGTAGCTGCCTTCATTGGATTCTTTAGCATGATCTGGTGGTACGCAGGCGCACGCAAGTAAGTCATCACATCTATCAGCAAACTTGGGACACTTGCCCTAACCCCGGCTGCAGGAGGTATATCGGGCCCCGCACGACAGACACTATTGATCTGTTACCACCGGAAGACCCAGAGACCATCTTCGGCGATTACGATTCGCCTTGATCAAGGACCACTTTCATGATCGACAAAAATCGCTTATAAAAATGAGACACTCCGCGTATCTGCGGGCACTTCATGCATTAGCATGCATCCGGGCCCGCACGATCCGAATTTGTTCCACGCATATTGCATACAGGCCAAGGGGTTAATTTCACGAATCGTGAATCATAAAATCGAGCCCAGCTCGCTGCAGGCTTAAGCGGAGCAATCACACGTGTTCGCGCTCGCCAGCGCACAGCGCAGTCCTGCACGTGGTACGCTTTCTGCAAGTAACCACAAGACACTTACGCTTTTCGGTGTTTGGTTTTTCTTCTTTTGGTAGACTTGCTTTTCCCAGCCCTTTTTCAAACCGGAGTTATGGAGCGGTCATGCTTGTTGTTCGCGGCAGGCGCGCAATGTTTGTGCTTACATACTGTCATACTTTCGGATACGGCCGACCATATACCTATAGACCTTGAAGATACCCCAGGCAGCAAAGAAGGCGATAGATTGGCAGGGAATACTCGGTCGGCTTCTTTATCGCAATTGATGGCTTCCAGCATCACCCCACGATGGTTGACACCAATGCAGTGATGCTGACGGCTGGACGTGTGTCAGATGATTCTCAGGGCGGTTGTCGAGATGCTTGAAATCAACTATGCGAGCTTCCTTTTTGAGATGGGAGGGATCAAGTGGATATATGGTTGGGCGTGGGGAGTTAGGATTCGGATCAACGGCATAGGATTGCGGCTTGGTTTACTGGTGTGAGCTTTCATGGACTGGCTTGCACGAAACTGATGATGAGGGTTTGCATCATGATGTCAGAGCTGTGCTAGAAGATGTTGCCGAGGGTATGTGGTAGATGAGGCGGTACTCAAAAGCGTGTTGAATTGTCCTCATGTTTCGAGAGCAACAAAGACTGACCCAGAACGCGCAGGTCAAACGACAGGATTCAAGACTCACGCATGAGTTCGTCGTCTCCAGGACTTTCTTCTCCAGAGATGCAGGGCATAGACGACTTTGAAAGGAAGCGACACATGGACTCCAGAGCTTTACATTTTGGTTTTGAGGGCCTTGCTCCATGAGGAGAGTAGTGTGGTATTTTGAAGAAGACACAAAAGACGTAGTCTTTCGTAAACTTAGTTTCCATACAGAAGTAGAACATATGTACCTCAAAACAGAGTTCTAGCCCGGCAAGGGCACTCCATCGATGGGAACTCCTTTTACCTTTAGAAAACGCTTTATCATGGACGTAGAGTAGCAAGCGGAACATTGTCAAAAACCGCGAGGTTTTATAGTTGAGAAACAAATATAAATCTCTAAGAAACTTTAAGCAACAGAGCAGAAAATGCCAGTTTTATCGCCAACTTGATAGTCTGCGATTGTTTTCTTAAGGAGGCAAAGATCCAGAAGACATGAACATGCCTAAGTTTTCTTTTAGAGTAGAAGCATTGCGTTCTAGTGTTAGACATTATTTTTAAAGTAGGGAAGTTCCCCATCGCTTCCTACTTCGCCTGTTTTAGTGAAGACGGATAATGTTGTAGATAATGTTAAGAAGAAGATACAAGGCGGACAGCGCGGGTTTTATATTTGAGGAAAAGTCGTCTAAGCATAAAGTTGAAGACCATCGCTTTTGGACTCGGTAATAAACGCTAGTCGGGTTAGACTTGCTAATTTCGACTAAATGTTATAGTTTCCCAATAGAAGGAAATGTAACAAAAAGCAATCTATTAGGCGTATATGTTTTTAGTAGAGCAGTTTAACAAAATTGCTATACTTCTTATTTTAAGTAATAAAAGAAGTCTTCCATAATAGCACAACGTACTAATTATAGTAAAGGAATAGTTAGATAGAAATAATGTAGAGAAGGATATGCTGTATGCTAGGAAGCCTTTTATATTCCTAGATTATAGATAATCTAAAACAATTCTAATGCAGAACATCCATATATATATCTCGGTCTTAAATTTAAAAGCAGCAGAGGCACTTTATTGTAAGATATTTCTTGCATTTTATAGGCAACAAGCCAATAAAAACAAGTGGCGTTAAGTGGAAAAGGCTTTCTTTGGGGGGGCATAAATGCATCAGGGGGAAGACAGAGCCCCGTAACTCGACCTTTCAACGCAGAAACACAGCATGTTTTGCTATCGCATTATTTTATATATAATAGCCTTCTCCATAGAAAAGAGTCTATTGGCTTATAAGTAATATACCTAATTAAGTAGTAGGTAGTGTTGAAGATAAATCGAGGCTACGTTTAAAGACCTTTTAGGCGTCAAGAGGACAACATTGTCACAGCCATACACATTTTTTAATGTATAAGTTAAACCATTGAATTTGCTAGATGTGCCCCATGTGTCTCTTAAGCTCGATTTGTAAATGTGATTGTACTCAAGAGTAGTTTAACAATATTCAATGTCACCTTTCGTCCATTCGCGTTCCCAAGACTCGATTTTGGGCGAAGAAAAGCCGCCGTTGTTCACATTTGGAAGGATTACAAAGCCTTCGAGCAGAAGACATGCAACACGTGTTATCGTTTTAAGAGCATTAGCCACAATAAACAGTTTTTTTAATATACAGAAAATTGTAGCAAATTCTGAACAGAGTGTAGAAGAGTAAGCTACCCGGAAGGCTTGGGGTTTTTATAGCTTGCCAGGCGCCACGCACCGCTAGCAAATAGCGCGAGCTCGGTCGTAGATGGTGCATGCACGTGCTGGATCTTACAAAGGTTTCTATAACTTGGGATAGCTTACATTTTACAACAGCCCCGGAGCCTATATACTTCTCCAACTCCACCTATCTACAGCAAGGTTCATACAACCTATCATTTCACGAGATTCCATGATTCTTAACTATCTCCTCGGAGCCTCGCTCCAAGGCCGACTCGGTCGTAGCTGTGCTTTCTCTGGCGCCTGCCCCAATGCCATCGGCCGCGGGCTCTCTTCCGCTTTACTCTGCGCCGAGTCTCTTCGTCCCATCTCAGCACCAGCGCCCGCAAGTCCCTTCTCCGTGTCTCCAGTTCGCGTGTCGAAATTCGGCGTCGGCGCTCTCGGGTCATAAATCGATGGCACAGGCCCTCTTGATGTGCGAGGTACAACGGTCTGGTATCCGTGGCTCATACCTAACGCGGAGGCCGTAGGGCTCGAACGAGCACGCCTTGGAGTCGCGTGCGCAGTGAATGGTGTGGATGAGGAAGGAAAGGGTGGTTATAATGAGAATGAGCGTGCCTGTGCCGGATGCGGCGGCGTAGGCTATGTTTAGTGGAAGGGATGGTGGCGAATGAAGAGAGTTCAGAGGACGAGTTGGTGTTCAAGGAAGGAGGGAATTTCAGTGCGAGACTGAGGGTTGCACCGAAGGCGGCAGCCATGCTGAGAGTGGAGATGAATTCGAGGGGAAGGAGGACGTAGGTCGGCATGTGCATCCGGTTGATCTTTTGGGAGAGGATGATGAGGAGGGTGGAAATGGAGGTGAAGGAGCCCTGAAATCTGTTAGTCGGGATGATAAAGGTAGTAAGAGGTATGTTATAGACGTACGCAAGCGATGGCGATCCATATTCTTGTCTGATTGTTCACTGCTGCTCCCGAAGAACGAAAGCCATGCGGCATCGTCTCCCGATTCGAGGTTGGCTAAGTTCAAGAAGACGATCCCTCGTACTTCGATGTCGTGAATTATGACTTTCACTGGTGTCTTGTCAGCCATGACCGTCTTCATGAAGAACAGCACAAACATACCCCAAGCCCCCATCCCCACAACTCCCAACGCAATTACCACAGCCAGCACCCGTAGGATCGTCAGTGCCACAGCCGAAGAACCCATACTATCAACTATCGTATATGTCCACCAAGCGTATGAAGAAGTACAATTAAGAATACTCAATCCAGAACCAGCTGACAGCAAGCTCACAGAGCGCTAACGAAAGGAAGGGGTCGATGTTGTCGGCGAGGATGTCCTGCACAACCTCAGGTACTGAGGCCGAGGTCGCAACCTTAAAGACCCCAAGCGATCTGCATCGCTATCAATGCGCGGGCACACTACTTCCGAGGATTAAATCACATCATATTTCCCACAGTTTGACTTACTCGTTGCAGGGGTGGTGGAACAGCATGTTTTTAGTTAGATTGATAAGAAGACCCGAAATAAGACCATAGCGCGTTCACACCAAGAAACGCGATGGTTCGAAACAACGCCCTTGAGCGCCATATGGATATCCTGAGGGAATTATTGGGTAGACAGACGGCACGGCGCTGAACCTTCCGGTGGGACTGCGTACGGCGGCGTCGCGCATGAGCAGATTGTCACAATCGACACGATTTTTGTGTGCGGCGTTCATGCTGAGACGTTCCTGAGGCGTAAGGAGCGATGCCTGATGCGGTAGGGCTGCACCCAAGACCTGTTACAGGTGCCACTGTGCCAGATGTTACAGATGTGAAGGAACCCCTGCAGATCATGGACATCTGCGAACGCCAAAGCTATCGGTGCAGGACTCGTTCGCGAGCATACCAATAAGGCTCCCTTTTCAATCTTCGATTTTACCGTTACTTTTGAAGGCAATTTGGCCCTAAAAGCAGTATTCTCTTCAAAGAATTTAGCCTCTTCTTATTGCTACTTTTGAAGAAAAAGCTACACTTTCTGAAGACAAAATAGCCTTTAGATTTAACTTTCTTTGGTAAATATGATGGGGCAACATATAGTGGAGACCTCTTGCAGGGTGTAGTTGGCTTCTTGGCTTTATGTGGGCCCTTGTTGTATGCCCGCGAACAAGTCCCAACTCAGTGCTGTATACATCTGAAATCGGAGGACAGGGCCTCCCATATTTTGAGCTGTGGATAGACCTTCTGTCCAGAGTGCCCGTGCAAGCCCGATAAATAGTGTTATGAAGTTTGTCGCTACCTATATGCATCGAGTCATCTTACTGGTATATTTCATCAAGGTACTCCGTTACGATGTCACGAATATTGTCGAGGCACAACCCGCTTTCGTTGCAGTAAAGTGGATATACCGGAGAAAAGCAACAGGAGCACTTCATGTCAGTCTCTGAGGGAAACCTGCTAGTCGTGGAAAATGATCACATGGCCATCGAGCGTGGGACTAGAATTAAGCGTTAGGTGCTCTACCGGTACTGTGTGAGTACATAATAAAATAGGGCCCATATCCTGAGATGACTCACTACTACCCTTGAAAACAAGATAAATTGATAGGCTTTGTGCTATTGTAATAGCATGAGATACCTGAATAAAAATGCGTTCAAACGCCACCTAATGCAATATATCCATGATCTATGCCGTTCCGTAATCAAGTCCGAACGCCATTCTTCATGCATGTTCGCTCATGTCCCGTAAAAGCGTCAGTCGATCGTTGCTCGCGAACCATTCTTACACCTTCTTTCTTTCGCTTTGGCTGATAGAGGACACTATGTTCTGTCCTTGCCCTCTTCAGTGGCTGGCCGGATGTTGGTCGTTGAGGTTTCGGGGCGGAAAATTGCTGGTCACTAGGCAAGCGGGGGGTCGTTGGGCCCCTCTCAGGAGCTGCGTCACTTAGTCGAGGAATCGGCCGCTGTTTAATAGCCGGCCCACTCGGGGCACTGCGTTCAGCGACAGATGCTGAAGCCCCCTTCGAAATGAGCATGCGTGTCGGTGCCTCTCGCCTCGTGCATCCTCAACAGCCTGGCAGGCGCCTGAACAACATTGCTCTTCTTCCTCTCATTCAGTATGTGCTGAGGAATCATCGACGCTCTAGGTCGGGCTTTGCTCTGGTCGTATATGCTCCTCCGCAACTTATCGAAAGCCGCCTTCCCAGTCTTGGCTGGCGCAGCAGGATCACCACCCCACGAGGACCTGCCGCCACCAAGAGCAAAACCTGTCCGACGCGGGGCAGGAACGCTAATCCTGCCCTCAACAATAGTCGTCTGATGTCCTTTTCTATCCTTCTGTAGCGCTTGCATCTTCTGCCTCAGTTCCTCTTTCTGAGCTTCCTCCTCCTTCTCCGCATCTCTCTTAAGCTTTCTGTAGACCTTGCTCCAGTTTTTCGGATCCCTTGGCTGATGTGGTTTTGATTCCCAGCCTGGTATGTCTCGTTTGATGAGCCGTAACCAAATTTCGCCCGTTCTCTCCTCCCTGAATCTGCGGACAGTTTGTTTCGAGTTCGAGAAGCTGCTCTGGAATCTGGACGTGTCGCAGTATTGGGGCGAGAAAGGCATATGGAAGGTCGCCAATGTCTTCCAGCATGTGTATGTTTTGGATCAGCCGCGTTTTGGCTAAGTCGTAGAGAGTCGAGGCAGGCATGATGATAGACGCTTCTATCTGTGTACTGCTGCGTCTTGGATCGGGGACTAGGCCCAGGAGGTCAAAAATCGGCAGCGCCGAGGTCGGTGAGGTGGTCGAAGGTCGAAAGAACGGTGCGGTCTGGTATGCGATCACTGAGTGATTGTGAATTTGGGCGGGTCGATAATCCGTCGAGGATTCGATGGCTGTTGGAAGGGCGCGGCCCGTTATCGTGACATTTGGTAGCTGGGCTGTGCCTGTATGAAGTCTGGTGTGCGTTCTATCATTAGTTATATCGTCTACCGACCTGAGGTATATACCTAGAGAAACGGCAAGCGGCACCGTGAAGGGTGAGGCGCGATCGTCGGAGGTCCTATTAGTGGCTTGGCACTTGTGCGCGGGTGCTCTTTGTCTTCTCCATTGACATTCAACCAACGGCAGGGCCGTCAACTCCCCACAAAGCCAGAGCCGTTGCTAGACCATTACGTCGCCGACACAATGGCACCTCACAGCTGGGCTCTATTACCGCAGGCAGATGAAGGTAAGGCGACGTGCGGCTTCTTAACACAATACCCACTGACAGTTTTAGATGCCCTTCATAACGTCGCACGCCTCATCTTGGTCGAGTCACGCCCGTTCATCCGCATTGCTGAGCGGCTCACGAAATCCGGCGCACCCGCAAATGCGCGGCCGACGCATCTTCCTTCGCCGCCTCCGGATGCCTCCGCGGCAGATGAGGCGGCCGCTGCACACGAAGCTGTGCAAGACCAGCAGGCGCGCAGAATTGAGGCCTGGCAAAAAGCGCTCATGAGCGAACTGGAGCTATTGGATTATACAACACTGCGCTTCGAACGCACCATGGAGAGGGACAAGCACGAACGAGAGCGATACGCGAAGGAGAAGACAGCCATCGTAGAAAAGCAGGAAGGCGTGCGACAAAACATCGAGAAGCTGCGCGTGGACTTGCAAAATGCAAAGGAGACGTTGGCGGTTCGCAAGACCTATGACGAGCTGACCGAGAAGATCACGAGCAGCAAGATGCTGAAGCCACGGGACGAGCAAGCCATTGCGCATGCTAAGCTGGACGAAGAGATTGCCGAATTGGAGCAAGAAGTTCAGACTGCGAAGACCACATGGGCCGAACGTCGCGAACAGTTCAACCGCATCGAGACCGAGGCGACGAATCTGATGCGCATGATCAAAGACGAAAAAGAGGAGGCCGAGCGCAAAGAGGGCATGATGAAGGACCGGGACGACGACGGTGATAACGAGGTTGGCAGCATCAGAGGCGATGTCAGCAACTTCGGCACACCCAGGCCTGATGGTGGCGTCACGCCGATGCATGTTAGCCAAACTGCGGATGCTTCAAGCAGTTTAAAAGTTCCACAAGATCGACTCTTGCCCCTCTCTAGAGACTCCAGTGTACCTCCATCACCAGCAAGATCGAACCTTGGAGAGGATACGGATATGGGAGAGTCGGGCGAAAACGCAGCGAGAATCCCAAGTAAAGCATCTTCAGAGATCGAAGAAGGGGAAGATATCGAAGATGGCGAGGACGAAGGAGAACGTTTCGACGGTGCCGACGCCTCGGAGGGCGAGATGGACGAATCTTGAAAGAAGGGAGCAGTCGCATCAAGTGCAGCATTTGATTCCTTTTGATACCCAACCCACTTTTCTTGCATAGCGCGGTGTTCAGGCTAGGTCGTCGCTTTGGAACTTGTACATACAGGGGTACTAAGTTAAAAAATCTGGAGACTCATTTTGGGCTAAGATACCTTGAAATACACAACCATGTACAAATCTTTGACCTGGGGTTGTATACGTAAAACTGGGGTATCAATTCTGCACATTGTTCTTCTGGCACCACACTTTATGCTGTCTCGCGAAGAGCCTCCTTACCCTTGGCGATCGCTTCTTTCGCCTTCGTGACTTCTTCGGTCGATGCCTCGCCTCCAGCCTCCTTGTTGCTCTGCTGTGAGCATGTTAACGATCTGCCGTCAGTGGGCCTGATGATACATACAAGTTGTTCCTCAAGCTTCTCTAGAGCTTGAGTGATCTTGCCACGCACATTCGGAAGGACATGCTTGGTCTCCTCGAGGCCTTGTTTCTAGGTTATGGTCAGATGTAGATCAATTTATCATCGATCAATATGCACACCTCCTGCCTCAGCATATACTCGGCATTTTCGTCCTCGCTGCCAGCTTCAAGCTTCATCATGATGCGGGCTTCCTGCTGCTCAACCTCTTTGTGGTAGCTGGTTTCCTCTTTTACTAATCGCAGCAGAGAGGATGTCGCAACAGCGAGTTTTGACGGAGGCGGCATGTTGCAAGATGGATTGGTTCGATTTGTCTGAGCGGAGACTGATGGGTATCGGTACGAGTTAGGGTTTCGGCGTCTCTATATGTTTTGTTGCTGCCTTGCGCGGCCTGTTTATGGTCCGTGAAAAGGTATCATCGTCACCCCGCGAGTCTATCGATAGCAGGCGCGCTACCCTAGTTTGGCAGTCCGTGCAACGCGTCACTCCATGCAACACCCCATGCAACACCCCAACTTTGACGCGCCATATCTCCACCAATATGGATCCAATTGAGGCTGCGATAGCAGCAATCGAATCGCGAGAGCCAGGAGAGAATTTTTCTTATATAGACAGGTTGCAAAGGATTACGGTGTTGTGACTTCTACACTGACGCGTTGGCACCAAGGCGTCACACAAGCAGGTGCAGCTGCCAACTCCGCGCGTCGAAATATTAGCCAACAATAAGAAGTAGAGCTTCTACGATATATCAAATAGCTCACCAAACGTGGCCTTCCTCCTATAAGGCAGATAATACAGAGCTTTGCTTCACATATAGCTAAAAAGCAGATCTTAATATCCTGGGTTGATCGCTTTGTACGGCGGAACAAGGAATCCTTGATATCTTAATAGACGGCTGGAATCGACAACAATTGCTACAAAGCTGATTCTCTAGCTAAATATAAGCTCTACTTCGAGCTCTTGCAGCGTAAGATCGAACAATATTAGATCGAGGCTTGAGATACGTACAATATGGACGAGAAAGGCTTCCTGCTTAGCATCACCTCCCGCTCTAAGAGGATCTTTAATAGGCCTCTATATGAGGCTAAGGCTGTAAGGCAAGCAATATAAGATGGCAGCTGTAAGTGGATATTGATTATAGCTTGTATATGCGCCGACAGATCTGCCTTAGCCCTAGGTCTTATCTATTAGGCTAGCTCTATCAACATACAATTAAGCTAGGCTGAGGATATTAATCCTAAACACTATTAGGCCTTTATTATAGTATTAGAATCTGGCTAGAGCAATAATCAGATCGGCCTTGCATGGCTGTAATAGGTGTTTAATTGGCTCATAAAGCCAAAATCTGGACGATCGTATCGGCTATTAATCCTTAATGGCTATAGATCTTATATCACAATAGACTTTATTAACTTTTGTGATCGCAATAGGATCCTACTAGCTATATATCCGCCTTATTCTACGCATATGTTGCAGCCTCTTAATGTCTGCGTCTTCAAGCCTCTATTAATAGCATATTCGAACGAGCTATCAGCCTTCATAAACAACAGCTAGGGACTGGCCTCAATCGCTAAGAGAGATTTCTTTAGCCTGTTCTAGCAGGCCTAGGTTAATACAATGAGGCAGCCATTAATCCTCCAGGCCTTTAAAGCTACAGGCATCTCCCCGCTTAATCCAACAACTATACTCAATAGATTTGATCAGTCTCAACTATCTAAGCAAGGATCACAAGAAAGCTCAACCTCAGTACTTAGTGCTTCAGATTGGAGAAAGATCGATAGGCTACTAAGGGCCGCTGTGGATACAGGCGGAGATAATAAGGCCAAGAAGCTCAGTCGAACTATACACTATATCTCTGTACAGAAACAGCTTTTGGAGCATGAAAACAATAGCCTCCGCGAGGCCCTATCGATACAGAAGAAGCGCTCAAAGCGAGGCAGGCCTTTACCTCTTGATCGGCCAGATGAGTATCATAGTGGAGCTGTTTTCTGGTCACCTCATAGCGTGCAGCGGGCCCGCGATCGTCAACACTAAAAAGATATAGAGGATCAGCAAAAACAGCTTCAAAAAAGTGAGCAAGCAGAGGCTTGTCGGGCTAGCCAGCAGCTCAAGGCAAGACTTCTCTAGGAGAGGCGTATTGCTCGAGCAGCTGCTAGAGAGATGCGCGCGCAAAGCAGAGGGCTAATAAGGCTGTAGATCGATGTCTCAAACAACAGGCCCGCAAGGCACAAAGTCAACTTCAGAAACGTATCAGATTATCCTAAAAAGGTAATAAGAAGGCCTTAAAGCCTTCTAGCAGATCTATTAAGAAGAAATAGGCTTAGCGTGAGGCTATAAATATTAATAAGGCCTTATCTGTTGCATCCGCCTCACAGTCACGCAGAGGCCGAATTATTAAAACACTAAGCAGATATTGATAATCTAAGTAGCTAGTAATTATCTACGGGCCTTAGAGACCTTAACTCTAGAAAATCTCGTAATATTATTTTTTGTGGCTGTCTTTATAGCCTTATGTTTGTGGCCGAGCGATTATGTTGGGGTGTTGCATGGAGAGTGACGCGTTGCACGGACTGCCAAGCTAGGGTATGCCTGTCCTGGTGTAAATTGGCAGGCGCGTTCTTAGCGCCTGAACGCGACGCGAAACCCACTCTACGCGTCCCCTTTCTGCCATCCCACTTCCTCAGCTTTTGTTACTAGCAGTAGACGACACCGACTTCTCCGCATTGGCAACCTTTTGTACCAATGTCTTCCCCGGCGCAGCGTCGCTCGCAGCGCGCTTCTGCAACCCCGCGGAGAAGCACCAGGACTTCTCAGATGCCTCCGAGCAGCCCAGCGCCCGAAGGGCCCGACGAGCAGCTGCAATCGGAGGCGTCACAGGCATCGCGGGCATCGCAACGCGGGCCGGATGCTACACCAAGAAACAGTCGCCTGCAGGCGCCCTCCACGCAGTCGCCCCTCTTCTTCCGCTCTTCCCCTGCAACTGCATCCGCCCCAGGGGCCGCAAACGATGCGCAGGAGAGCGATGGCGGCGCAACACCCAAGGCGAGCGGGATGACAATTGGAGGTGAGACTACTCAAGTGCCCTCGTTGCTGCACTATGCTGACATGGGTAGATTCTTCACCCATCCGCTACGCCTCCAGCTCCAGCCCTGGTCAGGCCCGCCATGCCCCAAACACAGATATTCGAAGCAGTAGTAGCGCTCTTTTCGTCCGCGGTCCTACCGATACGGCAGCACGAAACCGGCGGAGCGACATTCACTCTGATATCCTGGGGCCAAGCTCTACGGGTAGGCGTCGTAGGCTGTTTGTCGACGAGAATGGCATGGCCGTCGAGGATGCCTCGGATGCCGCAACCTTCTCCAATCTGAACCCGGACACTTCAGACGCGGATGTTCTTGGTGGAAACTCGTCAAGAGATTTATTTGGGGTACGAATGTATCGCTTGTGGACTCGATGAATGCCATGAAGGATTTCTTATTCAACTTTCAGAGAAAATACCGCTTGATCCAGGATGGAGAACTCCCCGAGGGTACCAATTTGCCGCCAGACGACCCAGCCATGGCTAAAGAGTACGTGGAGATGATGAAGGCCATGCTCGAAATGGGCGTGACCCCTCTGAACCTGGACGCACGTAACTTGAAAGCCTACCCTGCAACCAGGAAGCTGTGGCATCAACTTCAAGCTTTCCCTAGCGAGATTATCCCGCTTATGGATGTGGCTGTGAAGGATGCCATGATCGAACTCGCAGAGAAGCGCATGGCGGAGCTGCGGGTTCAGCTGTCCCAGGCTCAGCGAGCCCCTCAGGGCGGTCGTGATTCAAGCTCCCTTCCTCCTATGCTAAGTTCGGACGCCCCAACGCCTGGTGCACCCTCGCCTGCAGCTGCAGCTCTGGAAATTCCAGACCTTGTAAGAGAAGTCGATCAGAAAACATACCGTGTTCGACCTTTCGGTCTGGACAAGGCTGTCAATCTACGAGATCTAAATCCCGGAGACATGGATAAGCTTGTGAGCGTCAAAGGTTTGGTAATTAGAGCTACACCGATCATCCCAGATATGAAAGATGGTGAGTTGGAAACATGTGCTTGCGTGCTGAAGACTCCTAACAAAATTTAGCGTTCTTCCGATGCTCTGTCTGCAATCATACAGTCAGGGTAGACATCGACCGTGGCAAGATTACCGAGCCCACGCGATGCCCTCGTGCGGTCTGCGAATCCTCCAACTCAATGCAGATCGTTCACAATCGTTCTGGGTTTGCAGACAAGCAAGTTATCAAACTCCAGGAGACCCCAGACAATGTGCCAGATGGACAGACGCCACACTCCGTATCTCTCTGTGTGTATGACGAGCTTGTAGATGTTTGCAAAGCCGGCGACCGCGTGGAGATCACCGGTATCTTCAAGAGCGACCAAGTCCGTATTAATCCGCGCCAACGGTCGGTGAAGAACATCTTCAAGACCTACGTCGATGCACTGCATATTCAGAAAGTAGACAAGAGACGCATGGGCATCGATGTGTCCACAATCGAAGAGGAGCTTGCCGAGCACGTTGCTGGTAGCGCCGAAGAGACTCGCAAAGTCTCGGAAGAGGAAGAAGCAAAGATCAAAGCAACCGCAGCACGGCCTGATATCTACGAGCTTCTTTCACGGTCATTAGCACCAAGCATCTACGAAATGGACGACGTCAAGAAAGGCATATTGCTGCAACTTTTCGGCGGCACGAACAAGTCGTTCGACAAGGGCGGAAGTCCAAAGTATAGAGGCGACATCAACATACTTCTTTGCGGCGACCCTTCAACCGCCAAGTCACAGATACTACAGTATGTGCATCGCATCGCCCCTCGTGGTGTCTACACTTCTGGCAAAGGTTCCTCCGCCGTCGGTCTGACTGCGTACATTACCCGCGATCCTGAGACACGCCAACTAGTACTCGAATCTGGTGCATTGGTATTGTCGGACGGCGGAGTTTGCTGCATTGATGAATTCGATAAGATGTCAGACGCTACACGATCCGTACTCCACGAAGTTATGGAACAGCAAACGGTATCCATCGCAAAGGCCGGCATCATCACAACCTTGAATGCACGAACCTCCCTCCTCGCGTCTGCCAACCCTATTGGATCGAAATATAACGTCAATCTCCCCGTTCCGCAAAATATCGATCTTCCGCCCACCTTACTTTCCCGTTTCGATCTTGTTTATCTAGTTCTCGATCGTATTGACGAAATGACGGACCGCAGGATGGCAAGACATTTAATTGGGATGTATTTGGAAGATACACCTGAGCATGCAACACGGAATGAGGTGCTTCCGGTTGAGTTTCTCACGGCATATATCTCGTATGCTCGCGCGAACATCCATCCTAAGATCACGGATGGCGCTCAGAAGGCACTTGTGGATGCTTATGTTGCCATGCGTGCTCTTGGTGCCGATATCCGCTCCCAAGAACGCCGTATCACAGCGACTACTCGTCAACTCGAGTCGATGATCCGTCTTTCCGAGGCTCATGCCAAGATGCGCCTTAGTGAGGCTGTGACTGAGGACGACGTCCATGAAGCCGTCCGCCTCATTAAGTCTGCTCTCAAGCAAGCCGCCACTGATTCTCGTACTGGTCTTATTGACATGTCTCTTCTCACCGAGGGCACGTCAACCAGCGACCGAAGGAGGAAAGAAGATCTCAAGCGCGCTGTATTGGGTGCTCTTGACGAGCTTGGCAGTGCAGGTCAGAATGTGCGATTTAGCGATCTGGTGAAGAAGGTCCGCGATAGCTCGAGCGAGCAAGTGGAGAACCAAGAGTTTTTGGAGGTGCTGAAGTCGGCGGAGTTGGAGGGTGCGGTACAGGTCTCTGGTGAGGGTCCCAGGCGGATGGTCAAGAGGGTTATTGGGGCTTTTTAGATGAGGTACGACTGGATACGATGAAGGGCTTCTGGAACTGTATAGCCACATGGCAGCAACGACTTGTTGGAGTTTTCGGTCTGATCCTTGAGAGTACGTCATGGTAACGCTATATTACGGAAGATATCAAGTTGCACGGATAGCCGATACCTCTTCATCTCCAAGTGACCTCTCTATGTCCGTCTTTTACCACTCCCGTACCTCCCCACCTGGCCCAATAAACCCAGGCGAAACCCATGCCTTGGCATCCTTACTCTCTCTCCTGACCCACTCCTCATCAACCTCGATTCCTAATCCCACACCGCCCATCAACTCTAAATAACCTTCCTCCACTTTCCATACCTCGGGGTTCTTCACATAACTGGTCAAGTCCTGGCTCCCCGCATTATAATGAATACCCAGGCTCATTTCTTGAATAGCGAAATTGGCGACATTGGCATCGACCTGTATGCAAGCCGCAAGCGCAATAGGACCGAGCGGGCAATGTGGAGCGAGTGCTACATCATACGCTTCACACATGGCCGCTATGCGCTTGAGTTCAGAGATGCCGCCGACGTGAGCAATGTCCGGCTGCAAGATGTCGACGCAATGCGCTTCGAGGAAGGGCCGCACGTCCCAGCGGGAATGCAGGCGTTCCCCGAGCGCGATGGGGATACTGGTATGATTAGAGAGCGCCTGGATGCCGCCAAGGTGTTCAGATAGAAGCGGCTCCTCTATGAAGAGCGGGTGGTAGGGCTCTAGGGCTGCGGCGAGCTGCTTGGCCATGGGCTTGTGCACGCGGCCGTGGAAGTCCATGCCTGCGTCCATGCCGAGCGCTTTCACGGCTTTGAGGCGCTCGATGCTGGGGAGCAGGGAGGAGGGGGAGTCGAGCCAGGCCAGGTCTTCTGTTGCGTTCATTTTTACGGCAGTGAAGCCTTGGGCTTTGCGGGCGCGGCTGGGGTTGGTCAGTGGCTGTCATTGCAAAATACGAGGGGAGGAGATGTACGCTTGGGTATCTACGTCCGAGGGCCGGTCGCCGCCTATCCAAGCATATACTTTGAGTTTGGATCGCACTTTGCCGCCGAGGAGTTGGTGGATGGGGACACCTAGTTTGCGGGCTTTGAGATCCCAGAGCGCAATGTCGATTCCGGCCAATGCGCTCATGAAAACAGGGCCACCTCTGTAGAAGCTGGTTCGCCATGACATTTGCCAGATGTGTTCTATGTCACTGGAAATACCGTCAGTGGGTGGATGAGCCTGCAAAACGTTGATAGTGCTCGGCTTACTCTGCTTCAAACCCCATGTACCGCTCAGTCCAAGCATCGAGACAGCCTTCTACGGCCTGTGTGTGGCCCTCTAGCGAGGCTTCTCCCCAGCCGGTGTTGCCTGCTTCGTCTGTGATTTTTACAAAGAGCCATCTTGGTGGGACGCGGAAGTATTCGATCTTTGCGATCTTGCCCATGGCTTTTGGCCTTTATGTTACAACGGGATTATTACGGTGCTATAGGAAGAAACGTAAACTGGCGAACAATGAAATGGTATCTGTTATGTATTCCATTCATAGTGAAGCTTTTCGGCACAAGAAATCGTGGCACTCCACCACCATTGCACGCACAATTCAAGATTGATCAGTTAAATGTGGGTTTTACAAGGAAGAGCGTATGCATTTGCGTATAGCGTGAGAGGGGCCATCCGAAATCGGATCTATGCGGGGTACTGGCAAGCTCCCCCCACTTGGGACTTTGCCTTCGGTGCAATTGCATCCGAGTGGTATAAACACTGTGGCTCACATGGTCTGGAAAAAACCTTGGAACGCATCCTCATCCTTCTGAACGGTAGTCTATCGACCAAGTTGACACGGCTCAACACTCCCGACCACATCTCATCAGTCTTTGGAACGTTGGGGCCACCATGACCTCAGTTCCTCCCACGGGCGTCTTCGTCCCCGTTCCAACCTTCTTCAGGCCAGCATCCGAGTCCAAGTCGTTGCAGGCCGCCGTTGACGTAGAGACGCAGATCAAGCACAGCGTGCATCTTGCGAAGAATGGTGTCCGCGGCCTGGTGCTGCTCGGCTCTACGGGCGAAGCAATCCATCTGTCACAGCAGGAGCGCTTTGAACTGGTCTCTGGTGTGCGCAAGGGCTTGAGCGATGCTGGCTTTCCTGACTACCCGATCATGGCCGGCGTGCTGATCAACCATATGGAGGAGGTCCTGGAGTGGCTGGAGGACTTCAAGAAAGCGGGTGCGCAATACGGACTGGTGCTTGCGCCGGGATACTTCGGCGCAGAAGCGAGCCAGGAGAACTTGAAGGAGTGGTATACGCTGGTAGCTGACCGGTCGCCGCTTCCCATCCTCGCGTGAGTGCAGCCAGCAAGAAGTATGGAAAACATTCCAACTGATCGCGATAGCTACAACTACCCTGGCGTCACGAACAATGTAATGATCCTGCCCGACACGTACCGCGCCCTTGCTCAGCACCCCAACATCGTCGGCTGCAAGATGTCCCACGGAAACGTCTCAACTCACGTCCAAGTCTCGACCGACCCCGAGATCGATCACAGCAAGTTCAGAGTTTACAGCGGTTTCGGAGCGCAGTTAGGTCCAATTGTCGTCTTCGATGCTGCTGGCGTCATCGACGCGCTTGCTGGAATCTATCCCAGGACCGTATCCAAGCTCTTCAAGCTTGCCGAGAAGCGACCATTGGATGATGACACGCTGAAGCAGCTGAAAGAGCTGCAGTATACGGTGTCAGCAGCCGAAGACTACATCGGAGCCACGGGTGTCATAGGCATCAAGGAAGCAGTCACGCGCGTTCTCGGTTTCGGGACGCTGGAGGGCGGACGACTACCGATCAAAGGGAAGACTGCCGAGGGCACCTGGGAGAAGTGGAATAAGAAAATTCTGGGCCGCGTGCAAAAGATCGAGGACTCGATAGATGCGGCTGAACTTAGGTGAGGTTTGCATAACTAGTATGCGACAAATAATGCAATGATTAATTCCAGATGCCAATATTCCTTGTGTACGAAACACCAAGAATTCCAGTTCCTTGTCCCAATTGCCTGCAGTGCCGACGCATCACGCGTCTCATACGACAATGAGGCAACCATATCACGAAACCTCCTCAAATCTTCGTCGAATCTTCAAAATTGGCGATATCGGATGCAGCCAGTTCCATTACCCTGCTTCCGGTACCTTGCAAAGTCGCCTATTCGCCATGCAGGGGCTCACCGATCTACACTCTTGGCGTGGTGTAGCACACGGATGCAGAAGCAACAACACCACGCACAATTTGCCTCCACATAACGCCTTTGCGCTAAACAGCTCACAAAGTTAACAGGGGCGATCCTAATATTTGGGATCATGCCCCAACACTTTGGGGTCGCACGGACTGGCGGCCGAGTGATTGGCGCATGGGAAGCCGGTTTGCTTCACGGAAGCGGGAAGGAGAACTTCGGGGGTGAGGCAAGAGCAAACCGCGGGACTCGAGCGCGCGTCTCCGTTTCCGGTGCGGCGTTGGGTTACGGTGTAGATATTTAATGATTGAAGCCGCTCAGGATACAAAGGTAGCATCAACTCTCATCATCAAGTATGGTCATCCCGGCCCCAGAACGCTACACCAGTTTCGACATCTATCGCACCTTCTACAAGAAAATTGGAGACCATGAAATCGAGGTGGGCATCCTTGTCCCGAAAGACCTCAAAGACGGACCACACCCGGTCTTTGTAAAATTCCATGGCGGAGGCCTTGTAAGTCTTCTCAAGCGTTTCGTCAGCCCCTTCACTTACGACACTCCAGGTATCCGGCACCTGGTCCCACCCGCACTGGTTCGCAAACTGGCTCGTCCCCTTCGTCCACCAGAACAACGCCATCGTCGTCTCACCCAACTACCGCCTCATCCCCGAGCACACCGGCGAAGACATCCAACAAGACCTCGCCGACTTCTGGACCTGGTACGTCATCCCGACACTCTTGAAGCCCTACACCCATCTCCCCATACTCACGCACCTGACAGGTTCCGCAACGGCGGTGTGACCAACCACCTCGCATCTCAGAACCAGGCCATCGAGCTAGACTACACGCGCGTCCTCGCAGGCGGCGACTCCGCAGGCGGCTACCTCGCCATACAATCCAGCCTCACGCAACCCAAGGGCGCCATCAGAGCCGTCCTCGCGCAGTACCCGATGACGAACTACTTGCGCCGCGAACCCCAAGACCTATTCATGGGGGAGCCGTCTCCGCCGCCGTCCATCATCGACGTACGTACCACCATTCCCTCTCCATGCTACCATCCCAGTAAAAAAAAAAGCTCACCATACCACTACTACAGGAGCACATCTCCACCATGCTGCCCCCCACCTCCAACACCACAATCTCCGCCTCAACCCCACCCTCCCGCCAACGCCTCTCCTACGCCCTCTCCGCTTACGCCCGCTACAACGACTTCTTCGGCACAGGCGCCCATCTCTGGCCCATTTCCCTCCTGCCCTCTGTGTCGTTTATCCCTCCGACGCTGATCATCCACGGCGACAGGGATACCGCTGTTAGCGTTGAGGATTCTAGAGCTTTTGTGCGGAGGGTGCGCGAGGTTTTGGGTGGGGATGCGGAGGTTAGGTTGGTGGTTAGGGAGGGGGAGGATCATGGGTTTGATGGCGGGGTGGGCGAGGGCGAGGAGTGGGTTAGGGAGGTTGTGGCGTGGGTGGGGGAGAGGTGGGTTGGGTGAGTGGACGATCGGGCGGTGGGCGGTGGGGAGATGCTTGCTTTGCTTGGATGAAGGTGCAAGGTTGTTCAGGAAAATGAAAGGTTTTTTGGTGTGTGTGTGTGATGTAAGTGGTAGCGTTAGAAATTGATAGGCACCTATAGAGAGGTTTGATACAAGACGCGTGTAACGATGATACTGGAGTACCGAATCATATAGCAAGTATCGGGATAGAATAACGAACATGGACGGTATAATACAGAGGAATTGAAGTCGTGCAAAAAAGAACAAAAAAAATTACCACGAAAGGGTTGCTGTGTTACCCCAGGATACGCAATGCAAACGCAGACTGCACATAAACGTTTAGCTCGGTATGGCATTTGGACGTTACCAAACTTATGCGTATGAGCAATTAAGATGATATAAACTCCAAGCAAGACGAACATCACACCCAGCTCAAAACAACCCTCTAGAAGCGACTTATATCCCTCCCAAAAGCCCAATTCACCATCCTACCACACGATTAGCCTAACCACTCCACCAACTCCCAAGGAAACACTTACCAATAAACCGGAATCAAAATCTTATTCCGCCAGCTCACGCTCTGGGTCAGATACGCTCCACGCCAGATGATCCACGCCAATCTACCCGAAATCCCACTGCTATTCCCGCTCTGCAGCAACGCATTCCAACTCCCAAGGTACGCCATAGCGCCCATGTTCTTCCATGTGAAACCGGCTTTCTCGATGTCGTTCTTGTTTAGGCGCTTGGCGAGCCAGTATGCTTTTTGAGAGGCGACTTGGGCAGTGGCGGGGTAGGAAGTACCTTCTATGATGGCGCAGTCGCCGAGGGCGTAGACGTCTTTAAGGATGGCTTCAGGGTGCGTATCATTGGCACCTTCGGCAACGAGCTTGAGACGAAGACGTGAGTCGGTTAAGACAGAGCCTGATCTATTGTCTTTCTTCACGCGCCAGTGGAGGGAGTCGGGGTCATTGGAAGGCATGCCAGATGGGTTTTCGAGGCGTCGGAAGCTATCAGGAACTTCGTAGAGCTTGTCAAAGGCTTGGGCAACGAAGGGATTCTGCATGAGTCCCGTGCCTGTGCGAGTTAGTTGGCAAGGCACTCATCATGAGATTCCGAGGGGATACTTACTCCATACCACCATCCCGACACCCGTTTCGCCTTCCTCTTTTATCCTGAGGGTATACACGGTGTGATCACCGGGTGAAGCCTCCTTTTCTCCTGGAGCACCCGGACGCAGCTCTTCCACATGGTGATTCGTTTTGATAGCAATGCCCTCCCGTTTGAAAGTGTCCATTGCATACTGAGCAAGCTTCTCGTCGAACATGGGGAGGACTTTCGGCGCCACGTCGTAAACAGTGATTTTGTGGAACTGAATGAGGTCCGGGTATATGCGCGCAAGATCCTCGTGGATGATATCGTGTAGCTCGGCCGAGAACTCGATGCCAGTAGGTCCTCCACCAACTATGGCGAAGTTCAAGAGATGTTTCCGCTGTTCATCGGTAGTTGTAGGTAAAGCTGCAGCTTCGAAGCAGGCTAAGATGCGGTTTCTGATTTTTCGTGCGTCGCCCACATCCTTCAGAAACAAGCTGCCCAACTGATTAGCACCTATCAAACATAAGCGTGGAACAAGACTTACGCATGCTCTTTCACTCCCGAAGTGCCTATAAATTGCAAGTACGAGTCAGGAAACGCAGTCTGCCCAGGCTTCATTTAAACATACCAAACGTCTGACTGTAACACCCAACCGTGACGATCAACTTGTCGTACGTCAAATCAAACAGTGTCCCCTTCTTCGCCTCCGCAGCTTTCCTCTTCTCTCTCTGCTCTTCCGTCTCCCCCGCATGTCTATCCTCGGTCAAAGCTTGCGAGGGCAACCGATCCTCCACGGCCTCCTCGATTGTAATCTTTTTATTCTTAAAGTCGACCGCATCTGCCCAGCCCTGCAACAAATTCACCTTTGTCCTCTTCGTCCGTACCGGCTCGAGCGCGGTGCGGAACTCCAGCGTTCCGACCGAGGTAGAAGCAAGCAGGGGCGTGAAAGCGAAGTACGATCGCGGAGAGACGACGACGGTCTGGTACTTTTTCGAGTCGAGCGCCCGTGCTACTGTGTAGCCTGCCCAGCCGCTTCCTAGGATGGCGACGCGTTCGCGTTCTTGTGGACTGGTCAGCCTTTGGAAATGTTGCGCAAAGGGGATCCTAGCACTTACGGTCCCTCCCGGAATCCAATTGACTGATAGTCATGGCTCTTCGCTGCTGAAATGCACCGCCATGTCGATAGCAGGATCTCACAATTGCTTGCGGAACGAGCGTCTGCTGGCTTGTTGGTGATAGCGACCTTGTCGTCCGAGTGGAGCCTCTAGACAGAAGTTCGCGGATGCCTGACGGCAATTGGTGCAGGTGGGAGAGGCGTGCGGTGGGCTTCATCATTCGCGTGTAGTAGGACCAGCCTTCTTCGAAGATGATATATCCAGTGTGCATAAGCTGTGGTGGAGACTTTTTCGCATTATGACGGATAGCTTCGGAACTCGCGACGCATGACGTATAAAGCTCGACAGCTTGACATGGGTGCAGATCGGTGCATCTATGAAGCCGCTAAAACGCTTGCAAAGGGTACTTTGGTCTCGCGATCGATCAATTGAGCTTGACCTGGCCTTTTGGCGAGGAAGAAGTGGTGTCGGGCGTCTCGGAAAGCGATGGCGTATTCCGACTTTCCGCCAGTGACGTACTTCTATTGGTTAACGGTACTGCTGTACTGCTAACGGAAAATTATCCTGCCAGCGCCCATTTCGGCTAGGGCTAATTATGCTAAGGGAAAATTATACTCTAAAACTACAAGCCCGTTGTCCTAAACCACAACCCTCCTACTTTGCGGTCGAGTCTATTTTACTTCGTCGGCAGAAAAGGCCGAGTGAGAATACCAAAATCAAATTACCCCAGGACTAGGTAAACAATAACTTGCGGCTCACACGTATCCATTCCATACCAACGACCGCAATCAACAAAGGAATAAATCACCTCGGTGGGAGAAACTTCCCGTGTAGCCCGCGTAGGTCCAAAGTGTCCGATCATGTTTCGTCACCCGCTGTGACCCTCTTCTAGAATGACTACCGTATCACAAAAGCGTATCACCAAGCGCACACCGAACAATGCTACACCCAGCCCGGACCGTCTCGCCCGCTCCGTGTTCATCCAGGCTCGGGTTAACCTCCACAAGATCCAGAGCAACCAGCGACCCCGTCTCAGCCACGCACTCGGCGATAAAGTCTCCCTCGCGCAACGTCAGGCCACCTCGCACCGGCGTACCCGTGCTCGGGGCCCACATTGGGTCCAGCGCGTCCACATCGAAGGACAGGTGAATCGGAGTGTCGCTACCGATCCAGCCCAGAGCCATGTCCATGACTTTGCCTATGCCGTGCCTACAGTCTCAATATCAGCACGGGAACGTTGGGGAGGAAGTCGGAGCCGAGGAGATGGGACTGAGCTTACCTGTCAATGTCGTGCATGGAGAACGCCTTGATACCATGCTCCCTCAGAATCTTCTTCTCGCCCTTGTCCACGTCGCGGAGCCCGATGTAAACAATCTTCTTCGTGCTTATCCGGTGATGCTCTTTTATCCAACCGAACGTGTCTTCTCTCTGCTCAGTCGCAAGACCCGTCAAGAAGGCCACGGGCATGCCGTGAATGTTTCCGCTGTCAGATGTCTCCGGCGTATTGATATCGGCGTGTGCATCGACCCAAATGACAGCGGTTTCCCTGCCAGTCCGCTCCCTGGTCGCTCTTGCAGACCCCGAAATGGTGCCGATGGCGATGGAATGGTCTCCGCCGAGGGTCAAAACGAGCTTGCCGCTCTTCGCATAGTTGTAGACCTGGTCGCTCACTTCTTTGGTCACGGCGCTAACGAACTTCGGTTGCTTCATGTTGCGGTAAACCGGATCGTCCGCGGGCGTGAGTTCAGAGTAGTTGTGGACCTGGCCATCGAAGCTGACGTTGAACTCGAGATCTTCTTCCAGTTGTTTGATTAGGCCGTGCTCGATGAGGGCCATGGGCGCTGCGTCGACACCAGCTTTTGGCTACCACTCGTCAGCTGCAGCTACCGATTGGTGAGCGCGAAACCCTACCTGGCCGCCGCTGAAGCCAACTGCCACAACGCCCAGATCATGGCGACCGGGCAGGAACTTGGGCTGTATTTGGGGTGCCGACGTCATTTCGATGTGTAGTTGCTGTGAAGAAGATGAGTTAGTTGGTGATAATTGAGTTCCGCGGTCGTGGCTGGAAGTCGCGAAAGAGAAAGAGCAGCTCTGCTCGAGGCCTGCTTCTCGCCACAAAGACATCCGGACTTACCAGCCCTACTCGCGAAGCCCGTGTATGCGCTATGAAGCAATTCCTGCGACTTTTTTCGGCTATGTATACCTAACGCGAGGGTCCAATATCCGGAATGAAGAAATCAGAAGAACGAGCGTTGGCGATGACGGGAAAAAGGGCCCGTGGCCGGGCTTTTATCGTCTACCGGCTGCGCCATGTCTTAGGTAATTGTGTTCTTTGAAATCTCTTCTCGTCGCGAAGACCTGTACTTAGGGGAAGTGGTGAAGTCTGATTTCCCCTAAGTACAGGTGTAAACGGGAGGGTTATCTCGCGGGCCCCGCTAGTGCGCTGGGATGCGCGGATGCGGCTGAAGCCGAGGTCGGTTCAATCATAATGATGAGGGCAGGCGGCGGCCGTTGCAATGCTTCGGGGGCTTCTTTCTGGAGACGAGATGTGCAGAGGATGGAATGTGCTGGCGTGCAGCCCGTTGGTGGTTATATGAACGTGGACGTATTCCTCTCCACACGCCAAAAGCTCCTTGTTGATCTCCTCTCCCGCAGCTGGGCCGCCGTGTTCTCGCTTTTCATCTGATAACGATGACCAGATCCGAACTATTACCGAGAAATCTCCAGCCACGTTCATCCGCTGACGGCTGACCTCTGCTGTTCACCGCTTGGATCGCATCACATGCCCTCGATCGCCGGGCGCCCTGCAACATGCTCAAGCACCCGATCCGTTTCATAGCCACCAAGGGGTCCAAGACATCGAGCGGCTCTGTTCAGCTGGTTTGCCAAGTCAAACCGGGCGTCAGCGCTAATCGAGAAGGCATCACGGCCGTGTCGGACGATGCGATTGAGCTGTGCGTGGCTGCACGTGCGAAGGAAGGCGAGGCGAATAAAGCAGTCAGAGAAGTCATTGCAGAGGTGAGCTCTTCCGACGGTGCTGATTGAGACCCGTCGTAACGTCTGCTAGGCCCTCAGCGTACCCAAGTCAGACGTGGAGATTGTAAAAGGCATGAAGGGGAGAGAGAAGACTGTCGTGATCAGCAATGTAACGGGGAGTGGCATGCCGGAGGAAGAGATTGAGAGGATCAAGGTTAGATTGCAAGAGAGCGCAAACACTTAGATCATCTCACGCTATCCTGACGAAATCGTAATTGGCAGATAACGAGCAAACAAAGCGAAATGTTTTTGTTTCTACGTTTACTCTTGCAATCGTTACTCATCACTTTGCAAACATCCAGCCAGAACCTCAAAAACACAAAACAACAAACACGAAAATCAAAACGAGTGGTAGCACACGTCGATGCTCCATGAGTCAATGGCCTCCGGTCGATACCAGCGCTATCCCCATCATTGCGTCGAAACGAATCGAGGCTTACCCGCTAATCCCGCACCTCTTCAAGCACTCCGAGCTGCCGTGCGAAGAACCAGTGCCCACCTCCGGAATATTCCTGCCCGCGTCCTGGACGTTGAGGTTTGAGTTGCCAAAGGCGGCCCGAACCATGTCCTCACGGAGGCTCCATATGCCGTTCGCGACGTTGAGAGTGCCGGTGTCTTCGGTGTTGAGGGCGCTGACGAGATAGGCGTTGTCGCACCCTGCAAAGTATTAGCTCATCCTTGATAAACATAAGTGAAGAGTAGTGCGTACCATTGTTCTGCATGGTGTGCAGACTTCCCATGGGGAAGATAGTCATCTTACCCGGCGTCAGAGTAGCCGTCACCGTCCTGACGCCATTCTCATTGACCATCCATGTCGTCGTGTTACCCGAGACGGCAAGCACCATGTTGGTGCCTCTTGGGTGGTAGTGGACTGGCAGCATGGCACAGGGACCCAGGTTGAGCTGCGCAAGAGTCATGCCGTGGCCAGTCATGGCGGGGAAGGTAGCTGCGTTGGCGTTCTTGACACTGCCGGGTTTGAAGGCATCAGTTGGCTGGGCGGTGTTGAAGTCGTAGATCCAGTCGTCATCGTGAGTGAGGATCTGGTGCCTGTCGTAGACGGTGGTCGCGAGCTTAAGCTTTTGGGTCAACCCTGGATCCACGGTTTTGTCCACAGCATGGGTGAATTGGAGGAGGAAGATAGCCGGAAGGAGGTACTTGATCATGGTGAAGGTTGGTTGGCTGGAGTGGAATGACTCTGGTAGTGGTAGAGGACTGAAGGTTATGTATTCAGAAATAGAAGATGAGAACAGCACGACAGTGTGCCGTCGGCTGATGATGAAGGTAGTTGTGTCGTACTGATGTGATGTGGAAGACGAACGGATAATAGCGGGGCCAGTCTGGATGGGTGGTCGTACTCGAAATGAGCAAGAAGCTAAAGGCAAACAGCAAACTGAGACAGCTGCGAAAGCAGAAAGTGACCCCAGTTGACAAAGGTATGTATGTGTGCATTTTGGTAAATGCGTCTCCCCCTCATGCACGACGAGCTTTTATACCCATCGGGCGAAAACGAGGCTGACACTGATGCGCCCAGATCAAAAACTTGACCGCCCCTTCTAAGTCGTAGCCTCGAAGCCACGGTTACTCTAAAAAGAGGCGTTCTTAGATAGAGTTTGTCGACCATAGCCCTGGATGATGGCTCATCTTGGGCAATGTATGCGCGCCATCGGATATGCCTTGCTTCCCCTAGAAATAAGCTCCACAGAACGATCTTACATGCACAGGTTGAAGATTATGACAGACGGCCACTATCGCCTGTTCTCCACCTAGTATTCGTAAGATCCGTGTACATAGGTACTTATGGAAGTCAAACTCTGACATTACCGGTTCATGGATAGAATGTGCACGTTGGTATTGTCGTATTTCGGCCCAACATACCGTAGTGTCGAGCCAGATGAGGAGTGCCAGCTCGAGTCTAGTTGTCCTCGTGATATTTTTGACCAGAATCATGTTTCTACGCCACACCTAGGGTTACAACTAGGTCACTGTAAGACTCCAGCGAAAGGGATTTTCCAAATGTCGCATCTGAGTGGAAGAGATCGTGTGAGAAACGTAGCATTCGAGACCACTATCGAGAAGCTAAGGACTTGAAGGGTCAACAGAATCGAATCTGGATATTCATCAGTGAAGGCTCGGGAGCATCCAGTCTTTGTGCGAGTCACTCAATACTACCCACTTCGAGTCGTGGCATATGATTGACAGCCATGTTACACACGCGAACGCTGCGCCCCTGTCTAGCACGCGCTATCCGACGCCACGGTTGTGCATCACCGAGCACTCCGTGCAAGCACATTAGACTGATTGTTTGGAACTGGAGAGACTAGCAATCTGCGTTCCTGGTTATGGCGCACATGTGCGAAGGTGTGACGGGTGACATGGCTTCCGCGCCAATCAAGTTACTGTAGGCTTGCGACGCTGCCGGTGTACACTAACAGTATTACTGTGTAATGAGCGAATGAGAAGGTTAGGGACAGTGATGAAAGTTGGACAGCAGTCACATTCGGCGTGGCAAGCTTCCCCAAGGCAGAGGCTCGATTTTTGAGTTTGGTGGGCTAATATGCACCGATAGAGACATCGATATGATCTTCTGGTGATAGTGCTTGTCGAGTTGCCCAACAGATTCGTGAGAAGCGTTTTATCCGCAAAGTTGGGCCGAAAAGCAGAAGGTCGGAACGAAGAAGACCTCTGCCGAATCTGCATTGTGAGGGTTTAGCTTGGTAGAACCGTGATGACTAGCGTGCCGTGCCGTGCCGTGCTGTCCAACGTACGCCATCAATAGACCTTGCCTTTTTCTTCCCTACGTCGTATACCTGTTTGCTGGTTGTCAATAAGCTACCGCAAAATTAGAGGGCTCGAACATGGCAGCAGTGATAGTTGTGTGTATCTCCGTGCACATTCATTAGTCGAAGTCTTCGGTCTACAGAGTTCAGATACTAGTCTAGATTCACAGCAGAACCGCTGGCAAGTATGTGTCTTTACTGTAGCCTGGTCGTAGAGAAATTTACTCCCACTTGTCGTTCCACTGCATTAGTCATGTCAAACTGACATCAACAGAAGACCGTCTAAGGATCTTTCATAGGCACGTCCGGTGTCTCCTGGGCTCGCATGAGGTAATCCATAATGCCCCATACGCCACGCATAGCTTCTGTCCGCTCGTTGATGTCAAATAGATCATACCAACCAGTCCTCTGGAGTTTGGGGGAACACCAATCAGGATCGGATGGCGTATCGCGAGGAAGGGTACCCTCGGTGAGGTACTGGACATAGAGTGGATGAACTCGTAGCCTTAGAACACTGATGTGGTGGTTCAATGACGATACCATGAAGATCTGTACACGTGTTAATGGCAAAGTATGGAATTCTTCATGGGGGGACTTACATCATCCCACTCGATGCTGCGATCTTTGCCAATCGCTTCATACGTAATCTTCGGGTCCCAAAGTGGGTTTCCGGGTTTGATAGCCTTCCAGATTTCCGCCGGGGTCGGTTTCCGCCTGTCCTTCGATCCTACCCGGGCTCTACTATTCAACTTCTCGTCTGCCTTGGGCGTGTGCTCCTCCGGTGGCGTATCGCTTGCACCCGTGCCTTCGCCCACCTCACCGCCTGGCCCGCCGCCCCAACGATGCGTCGTAGTCCACCATTTGCCTTCACCACTCCGTCTCTCAACCCTGCCTTCCCTCACTCTTTCTTGGGCGAGCAAAAGCATGCCACCTAATTCCCGGACTGCGTCAAGCACCGAATCAGCTTGCAGATCCCCAGCAGACCCGAAACCGGTGTCGGCCCTGCACTGAACACCTAATACAGGACCTTCCATCCATCCTGAGCGCGCCTTCATCCTGTCTTTAGGGCCGCGCCACGCGACAGTACTCACACGGACCGGGAAACGAACATGCTCCAGTAGAAGCACCGGTGGACGACGATGTGGCATGAGGGTGACCCCAAAAGCCCAAGCTATGGGCTCTAGGAAAGCGCGTACACAGTCGAGCCGATATGAGTCGGGCATCTCCGCCCCGTTTCCAGTACGGTAGCCCTTGTAGGAGCCCTTGCTAAAGTCAACATGTTTAGTCATGAGCTCTGTTTTTGCCTTCTTGCGGGGTTCTTCCGAATTTGGCGACAGTGGTGAATGCACGGTGTTGCTATCGGCTTCACCCGCCTCTCTTGACGAGACACTGATGATGCTATCATCATTGCCTTCTTCATGATTTGGAGGCAAATATTCGTCAAGCGAGTTGTCCCAGTAGTAAGCCATATTGTCAAGGCCTTCCCAGAACTTCCGGAAGTGAGCTAGACGTAAGGGCACCTTCTCCCCCTTTGGTTTCCTCGAGAGATTCGCAAACGCATCTTCATTCTTGAAACAGAGCTCTTTTGCACGAGAGTAGAAATCGTTGCGATCGGGGGCCCGTCTGCCGTTGCTAAGAAGTTTGGCAGTGGGTTCCGAGGGTTTCGGTGGGTCCTGTTCTGGTGCCTTTAACCAGGAGCTTGGCGGTAAATGTACTTGGGCGTCACTTGATACAGCTGCCAAGAGTGTTTCGAAGTCGCATTGTGGTTGAAACGAGACATTCAGCAGTGCTAGGGTGTCGGAGTTGACATCGGATGGCTTCTTCAGACTGAGGAAATGCGCGGCAATACCGGGAACTGAGTCGTTTGTCCAGGAAGCCGGCGGATTAGGTACCGACGGGACAGGAGGATCCAGAGACGGAAACGTAACCGGTGTCGGCCGTGATGGCGGCTGTCTTTCTTTCTCGATGTCGTGTTGGCCGGCAAGCAGGCCTCCTAGATTCACAGACTATATCAGCGGTGCTAATGGACGTGCCCGCACGGAGCGCAGAAGACGAAACGCGTTTTGCCCATCCATCGTGCGGACCGCCAGTGCGAAACACGCGGATGGAGCCACGATACGACTTGAGAGACGGGACTGTTTCGGCGAGTTGGTTGCTAAGGACAGACAGACAGGCTGGCAGCTAACCAAGCTGGGTGGTGGCGACGGACAGGCAGGGCGCTGAGAAGGCGGAGAAGAAAAACATACCCAGCTGGAACATGGCGATGGACTGGAGAGACGATGGAGCTGTCCACCAATGCACGAGGGCGGTGGGGAGAGGAGAGGACACAGGGTGATTGCGGCATGGGCGTGGGCGAGGCGTGGGCGAGGGCGTGGGGATGTGGATGTGGATGGGTTCGCTTCTGTCCCCGTACGGCAGCAGCCGCCCGAGCGTCGCGGCTATGGGACCTTTCCGAGTCGCCCACTCACCGCGCTGGATGCATTCACTTGGGTGATTTGCAGTACGAGAACGGACACGTAAGCATCAATGAAACCTCGCGTGCTGGAACCTTGGAATCACGAAAATCACGTGCCGTGACGTCGTCCCCTCCACATGTCCCCTCAACACCATCACCACCCCGGCATCTGCGCCCTGCCGGATGCACGCAAATGGCCGCCAGCGCCCACCGTATGCGCCCGCACTCGTGCCTGGCGGGCTGAGACGGCCATGCCCTTTTCGAAGGGACGGTGCCTCTCGCGCTTCAAATGCGTTGGATTTGTTGCCCAAAGCAGCGCCTGACGCTGTTGCCGTTTCAGACCCTCCTAAGCGCTCCCACCGCCCCACCCCATGCCCACGGTTGGCAAGCATCCGGCCGCTCTTCGAGCCGCTGCCACCATCTACCTTTCAGTCTCTGTTCATGACAACCAGTCCGCAGAAACTCCAGTTTCCCACGTTTAATAATAGGATCGCAGCGCCAGCCGCGCTTTGATCTTGTTCCCTACGTCTTCTTTCTCAAGCCCGTCGTGGCGCTTCTTTCTATGAGTGTGTTTCCTACATGGCCACTCCACAAGAGTCTATAACGACGGTGAACGGGAGGCGATGTACGCGCTCGCGGGCCCGGACAGCCATCATATCGACTCCCACCATCTCGACTACGACTACTCAGCAAGCGCAGCCCCCGCCGCCTCCTCCGCCTCCTCCTCCTCCTCCTCCACCACCACCACCACCACCACCACCACCACCACCACCACCACCGCCGCCGCCGCCGCCGCCGCCGCCTCCATCTTTATCGACGCCTCCACCACCGCCTCCACCACCTCCACCTCCACCTCCACCTCCATCTTCATCGCCGCCTCCACCACCACCACCTCCGCCTCCATCTTCATCGCCGCCTCCCCCACCGCCTCCCCTAGAGACTCCATCAGAATCTCAAGCTCCACCACCGCCTCCCCCAGAATCTACGTCTCCTTCTCCGTCTCCACCTCCTCCACCCCCGCCGCCTCCTACTTCGACCGAAACTCCACAGCAGGTGACTTCTGCTGAAGTAGTCTCCTCAACGATAGAGACGAGTAGTGTTGTCTCTTCACCAACTACACTATCGTCGCCTGTCCCAGATGTCCAGCCACAGGTACCAGCGGCTGCAGACCCGACACCTGCCCCTGATGTCGCGGACACACCCACGGCCGAGCCTGTCGTCGCTGGACCTACCTCAACACCCCTGACAGCTTCAACGCCAGCAAGTCCTGACCTGGTACCTACCGCCGTGTTGTCCTCGTCTTTGGTCGCATCAGAATCAGCCGACTCTTCTCCTGTAGATCCTACGACGAAACCAGTGCCTTTTCTACCCAATTCACCTGTGCAGCCGGTGTTGCCAGAGAGTCCCTTGCCAGACGCGCAACCTGAACAATCACGACCCACAGAGACAGGCGTGCCGGCGGATGGATCATCAGGGACTATCTCGCCTGGACCAGGAACCACGACAGGAGGCGACGGACTCACCCTTCCCTTGACAGGCCAGGCGAACATTGGTAGCATTGCAGGAGGCGTAGTAGGTGGCTTCGTCGGTCTTGCCATCATCTGCGCGCTACTCTTCTTCTGCTTAAGAAGACGGAAAACCAGTACCTTTGAAAAGAGGCAACCGCGGATAAGTGAAAAGAACGGAGGGATTGGAGGTTTCCTGTCAAAGATAAGTGAGGTCCCCGAGAAAGTGAGAGGGGCAACGGCAGGAGTCGGTGTCTTCCTAGCGAGGATGAAAGGTAGCAAATCAGGGCCGGCATCAAATCCATACCGACGGCACACTGTACACAGCAGCGTCAGCTCAGTTTACTCGGTGAGCTCGGGTCAGCGTAGCCAATCCATCAGTGAACAACCAGCGACGTTTCGAGAAAAGTTCCGTTTCTGGGGCAAACGTTTGCCTAGGGTCAGGAAGTCTCGGACACTGCTGCAGAAAAAGCAAGATAGCCTCGTCGGCAGCAAATCACCTTTCCCGGGGATCTTTGAGGACCCAGTCCTACGCAACAGCAGGGGTACCGACAACCCTTTCGCGGATCCACTCGAACCGCCTAAAGATCTCCAACTGTTGAATCCTGATCCAGCATCTCCCCAGCCTCAGGATGGGAATTCCGGAAAACCGCAAAATGAGCAAGGTGGGCCCATACCACCGAAGCCCACCGCCAAGTCAGAACGAATATCACTGGATCCGTTCGCTTCCCTTCTCGATGAGATCAATGCGCAGAACGGCAGCGGCACACCAGAATGGCTTCGTGAAACCGCCCAGCAGCATAAACGGACGACAAGTGCACAAACTGCTCTACGCTCGCATCCTCCGAGCGCCTATTCGGCGTCGGTTTATACAGACACGGAGAACCCCTTCTCCGATCCTCCACCAGTACCGACACAACCACTGCAGCCCAATCCTCCGTCGCGTCCAGCGAACACATACACACCCTTCCCTCAGTTCAATGCGACATCAAGTACCGTGTCCCGTGTCTCCAAAGATTCGTTCTTTGGCGAACCTGGACCTAGTCGACCAGCCACGAACATGTTTGGCTCCAAAGTACGTCAGTCGGACCCGTTTGACTTAGACAGGCCCGAAGTGCTAGGTTTCGGCAGTGTCGGTGGTCGCACCCGAGTAAGCGCTGCCAGGCACTATTCTCGCAAGCGAAGCAGCACCGTACCGAACTGGATCAATTTCGACGACGGTCCATACGCGGCTGCTCCTGCGATGCCGGGTCCACCGAAGAACCCGAGCATCAAACGGAAACCATAGTCAGACCGCTGGGATCTTCCCCGGCGACAAAGGAAGGGATCTAATGAGTTGTCACACGGCGTCCATGTTATATGTCTTAATTTCTTGTTTCAGTTGCCTGGAGATGACGATGGCAGGAAGTATTCCGTGGGTTCCATCGTCCGCAACAATACCGCAGTACATCCGTTACGTTCAATCAAAGCATGTAAGTTGTTTTGTCTACTTTCTTTTTCTCGTGTATTTCACGAATGTATCTATCGGACCTTTCGTAATGGGTACGGCATGTAGCATAGCTTGCGTCTTTTTTTGCTTTTAGAATACCCCCCGGTCAGCTCGACGGTCGTTACGTGATAATCAATCAATCAATCAATCCATCAATTAATCAGCTTTGTTCTCCATCTCCACGTACCCTTAATCTTTTCATCTAAGACAGATGGCAGAAGTAGATGGCATCTTCAACCATCACCCCAGCACACACATGACTCTAACATCTAGCGACCCCGAACCCTAGCCCCCCCCAAACCCACACTGCCAACAAACACGCACGCACGGCTCCCAGACGGGCCAAGCCAGTCGCCGCATCCCCGGGACTCCAACGTGAAACCTGATGATTAATTTTTTTTTCTCGACGTCGTGCACTTTTTGGTTCACCGTATAGAGAGCGCTGTGACTCTGAGCGAACTTGAAACAACATAGAGTGGTGATGAAGCAAGCAACATCCATGTTCTTTCTGCATATATGCCAAGCTGGATATTAGTCAGGGAGGAATCGTAGAGTGTGTCATGCTGGAGAGGAGAGAGAGGAGTGGTGCGATCTCATGTAAATGATCGTGATGGAGTTGGTGGGGGGTTTGGGGGTTGCGGATGCTTGCTACCTACCTACGACTTGTGTTCGCCCTCTCTGCCTCTCTCTCTCTCTCTTCTTAAAAGGTTAAAAAAAAGCTTCAAGTCAGCAAGTGGTATTTGCTCATAATGTCATCTGGTATATATAACCGGGCGGATTCAGCAAAAAAAAAATGGACTTGCTGGGAATCGAACCCAGGACCTTTCCCACGCTGATTACTTATGCTAAGGGAAAATTATACCACTAAACCACAAGCCCCACGTGCTTCGATGTTTGTTTCTTGAAAAAGAAAAATATATACGCCGGAAGAACAAATTCAGGTCTTTGTGAGCGGTTTACGTAACTTTCAAAATGAAAAATGCCCTCTTTCGCGATAGTACGGCAAGGTCGGTCGCTAGAGGGGAAACGTCGCGTTATGGCTTATCACATCCGTTTTTACATCATCGCTTTGGCATAAGCCCGCAATGACGCAGTTAGCTGACAACTAATAACGCTTAATGCTGGTGGCTGAAACTCGACGCGGGACCGTCTTTTGCATAGCACCGATAACGTGTTTCATCACCGAACGGCGCGCCCCACCAACATTCCGACTAATACTAGTCTAACACTACAATACCACCACAACGCAACGTGCGAAAGACTAGATATCCAAGCTACCCAGGCTACCTGTGCCTGATAGTACAAAACACGCAAGCAGAGCGTTTAATGTCCTCGAAACAACGCTAAGATGACGACGCGACGGAAAGCTCTCACGCTGGAATACTGAGGCTATATGTAACTCAAGGCAGTTGATGAAGCCAGAGGAGAAAGCGATAGCTGCACCTATACTAGAGCTGGACGGCGAGGGATAAGGCTGCAAGGGCTATAGTACAAGAAATGGCTAATGATCTACTCGTTGCGCGTGGTGAACGACCTGTTGACAAGAAGTTCGTAGACAGGTTTAAGACACGTACCGATGGGATCAAGCTTCGACGCAGCCGTCCATACGATACTCAGCGAGCTCTAAACGAAGACGCACGCGTTATAATACCCTGATTCTGAGCTAGTGAAAAACACGAAGGCGAAGTACGCCAAATGAGCTTGTGGATTATCCGGAATGGGGTCCATGGTGCAGTCCTTGCTGACGGACAGGCGCAAGTCTCCCAAGATGTCGTATCATAATCGTTCATCAGCATATACGCCACAATCGAACCATCTCAATAGCACTGGATCGGATATCCGAGTTGCAAACCCTAACGCCCAGATGAGCAGTAGTCATGTTCAGTTCTATGGTACGTGTCTATTTCTAATTTTGTCCCGTTACAACTCGCATTTGAAAAACCGTTTCATTCCGTGATCGATCGATGTAGTAAATCAATCGCTTATATTTCAAGTCGCCGGAGTATTGCAGGTTACTCCACGATTCAACTCAACCTCAGCCCAATGACCCTCTCGATTTCGTCTCGGGCAGTACTCTCTGCGTGCTGTTCTGTATCGTGCGAATGAATCCAGTCCTCACGAGGGAATGATAGCATACTTGGATCTTTCTTTACCTTTTCCCAATCTGTACGATGCCACATCTACAACACATGTCAGTGACAAATTCATGTACGGGATGGGAGTGTGTTTTACTTCTCTGGTTGCCTCCCCGGTGCGTTGAACAGACTTCACACGTTCGTATCGGATATTTTGATATGCGCGTAATGCTGCAGAAACATTTTCCGTGCCTGCGGTACGAAGACATACCGCAATGGTCACTCCGTCCTCCATTGCCTGCGCTGCTCCTTGTGCGCTTGTGGGTAGCATGGGGTGTGCAGAATCACCCACGAGAGCGATTCGTCCCTCCATGCTTACCCATGCTGGCAATGGGTCATAATATTCAGCATCCCATTCCAATATTTTCTCTTCTGGGGTCTTGCTTATGAGGCGATGGCAAATTGGATCCCAGCCGTTAAATATGTCGCACAATCTTTCTTTTCTCGTCCGAGATGGGCCATCAATCACAGGATCGGTTTTGTATGTGATGGCCCACGAGCAGTCCTTCCCATCTTTCAGCGTGGAGAACAGAAAGGAGACATTGTGACCAATCCACCCCGTGAATGTGTCCCCGTTGGAGCAGAACTTTGTCGTTTCCGGATCGTTCAATATTTCCTCACCGGTGAACCAACTCCGGAAACACTTGTGACCAGATGCGGTTGGCTGCAGGTGATGTCCGAGCACGAAGTCTCGTCCTTTGGAACGAAAACCGTCCGCTGCTATGACAACGTCGGCCATTACCTTCTCTCCGGACTCGAGTAGAATGCCTGCTGCATCCTTACTTTCGAAATATTGCTGGCAGCGCTGACCGAGGTGAATGGCAATTCCCATATCCAATGCATATTGGAACACAATCTGGTGAAAGTCGGCTCGGTGGCCATTGAACATGGGCGCCTCCGGATCCTTGGGTGGCATTTTCTGATTGAATATGAGTTCTCCATTTGATCTGTGAAGATTGAAGCCGTTTCTTTCCAATTTGATAGAAAGTGGATCAAACAGATCGGACACCCTCTCGTCATCGGCGGATGATTTCCATCGTCGTAAAATCTTGCCAGCGTTGCCACCAAAAGAAATCACATCGCCGAGAGGCTTGAGTTCTGCAAAGGCCTCGTAGATGGCAACAGACAGCCCTTGTTTTTTGCACTCAATAGCGGTTGCCAGGCCACCAAATCCGGCACCGATGACAATCACGTTCATGCGGTTATCCAAATGGCCATTATGGGCGGTGCTTTGAGAGTCATCCGACGGAGTTGTATGAGTCTGCATACTGGCGTTGTGGAAATCGTTGCAGTCTCCACCCTGCAAGCCGACCGTCTTGCACGTCTTTATTCACACCTTTGAAGTCACCGGCGGCTATCACTGTTCGTAGGGTCAACAGTACAGAACACACACAGTTCCGTCCCGGTTGGCGGGCTCTTTCTGCGGCGGCAAAAACAATGGTCCACGAGAGAAAGTGGCCGGTCTCGAAAATCGACCGGCTACGGCGCGTTTCGTCCCCATTCCGGTTACGCCGGTTCACAGCGTTACTTGCTACAACTGACTTGCATTTCAAGCACAATCGAAAACAGGGCAAACAATATTACCGGAACCTTACCGACGACCAAACAGCCATGATATCGATCCTTGAATCCGATGAACGAGCCGATCTTCCAACCATTCTATGCCTTCATGGGGCTGGCACGAATGGCGTTATATTTCGACTACAGGCACGCATGATTATTCGCAAGCTATCAACGGTTTTCCGGTTCGTCTTCATCGATGCACCATTCGAATCTGTAGCTGGACCAGGTGTTTTCCCAACATACGAAGGAATCGAGCCCTATCTCTGGTGGCACTGCGATGAAAGTGCGACCATTGGATTTGATATTTCGCTAGAAGAAGTTCGATACAGACGACAAATGGTGCAGGACTTGCTTGCTACACAGCTGCAACAGACGAAGGCCGTGGGCATCATGGCTTTCAGCCAGGGCGCGAGGGTCGCAACGGGCCTTTGCTTGGATACTGTGTTGGGAAAGCAGTTGAGATTCGCCATTTTGATCGCAGCAACTTTTCCGGCATTGCACGTGGATGATTCTGAGCGAAATTCTTCTTCTTGTGGAACAAATGTCTTGCCGAGTCCAGCCGGTCCATCGAAACCAATAATCATTCCATCCGTTCACATACAAGGCACAAAAGATCCATGGAAGTCGGAAGGCTCTCGTCTCAAAGCTACATACTTTGAAGATAGCACCGCGGAATTGGTACCTTTCGATGGCGGTCATGCTATTCCCATCGCTCCTCGAGATGTAGAGAAAGCAGTGGCTACGATCTTGAAAGTGTGGGCACGAGTCAAATAAATTAACGAGCTCAGAGTTGTTCAGCTTTACAGTTCTCTTTGTTTTCTTATCTGATATGATCAGTGCATGCACCTCTACTACCTAATTAACATATCCTTGATAATAATCCTCACACAGTCAGGCGTTCTTTCCACGTGTAACTCAGATCAGCTATCTTCTGGTCAAAGAAAACTTAAAGGTCGAAAATGTGGTGTAGAGTTCATCGGTGCCCCAGATGGTTTCTTTTCCTCTCAGCCATTCGGGGTGGTTGATAGCATCTGGCCAATTATGCATCTCCATGGAGAGAGCTGCCATGTCTTCGGCAATCGAGCCTCCTTGATGCTTCTTTAAGCTGACTTTGTCTGCATAGAAGTTAGCATATGTACAGACGAAAGAGGGTCCTCGTCAATTCACCGTTCGCGGAGCTCCAGGAGTGGACATGCAGGGCCTCTTGATCCGTATAGAGTTCCACTTTAATACCCGAATAGTCAGATTGAAGTATAGCAATCGCCTTGTCATCCTTGTGCCACGGTTGGGATCGAGAGATCAAGAAAGTCTCGTCAATACCCGTCAGAGGAGCATTCCCAGATCTGGCGGGATTGAATTTCTGGCCGTCCTTTATCCGTCGCTCACCTGACCAAAAATCGAATGTAGAGCCTTGGGCGTTGCTTTTCATATCTCCGGTTGGTACATTGCCCTCATCCATTGCAAATCTGAATCCGGAATATGGCAGCCGCAGTTTGTGCTGCGCCACAGTGCTGTTGGTCTCCGCGGCGAAGCCGTCAAGATTCCAAAATACTTGCTGGCTCACACTGACAGGTGACGAATCTCTGACAGGTGTCAAGCCTATGGCGATATTCCATTGATACGGCGTGACTGTATGTGTTATGCACGCGCCCGGGGTGCCCGGAAAACCGTTCCAGCCTCTATCGAAGACAACAAAGGTGATCGAGTTGGATGAGTGGGATGCTATATCCATGGTACGACGGCCCCAACCCTGTTCGCCGCCATTGAACGTGGATGTTCCTCCATTGCCGTTGGCAGAGGTCTTGTACCGAATACCATCAATATCAAAGCTGGCACCGCTGATTATGCCTGCGTACCGTCCTAATTTGCCATGGTCAGCACCGTAACATAACATTGGTTGGGGACGCAAACCTATAACTCCATTCAAAAACGGATTCCCTTTGTAGCGCAAATATGAATTTGCGTTTTCATAGCCCAAAACGATATCTCTTTCGATCCCATGCGTATCGTTCATCCACAAATTGGCCAAGGCTCCACCATGAGTGGTGAAAGCAAGCCGTATGCCTTCTGACGATATCTCATATTTTCCCTCCCGATTCGTTGGAAATAAAACCGTTTTGGCAGCGAATGGGCTTCTGTAAGACAGTTAGTCGACGTCCATGATACCGCGATTACAATGTACCTACCCTCCAGTTAGCACTGATTTGGTGGCGGCCCAAATCATGGCAATGATCGTCATCCATGTTAACTCCATTTTAGGCGTTGCAAATTGAATTGGTTTAGAGGCTGTTTTAAGAGCACAAGTCACATCTTCAAAGCTGTTGTGGTTTTCGCATGCGTCGCGGGACCTGAACGCAGGCGGGGCCGGCGGGTTTACTCGGCAGCGGCTTCAAATGAGCGGCCCAATCCAATGCTCCGGCTGGCGCCGCCAATGCCGGCGGACAGTTACAGTGACTTTCGGATTCCTGGTTCACTTTGCTCGTGCATACTTTGGTACAACTGAGAGATGCCTCTCAATGCATAATGAATTTGTTCCTAGTATCTACTCTTACCACCCTGGAACCGAGTTCAGACGCATGTAAACGCCCTCTCTTGACATCATCGCTGGAGCTCGCTCGACCACCCCAGCGGTGTTTCGGTTCGTGAGTTTCGCCTCAAATCTACCAAAGAATGCCGCAACGAGACAGGCCAACTCTGCTCTTTCCCACCACTGCCCAATGCAGTTTTTAGGTCCGGCCGAGAATGTTAGCATGGCAAAGTTGTTTGATGCTCCGCCAGATCCTGCCCGGCCTTGGCCCATCCAACGCTCAGGATTGAAAAGATGTGCATCGTTTCCCCACAGGTCTTTGTCGTGATTAATAGCGTCTACACAGTAAGCGATTGTTGTGCCTTTAGGAATATCTGTGCCCAGAAGTGTTGTTTTTCGGACGGCAACACGCAACGCAAATGGCAGCGGTGGGTAGAAGCGCAGTGTCTCACTGCATACTGCATTGAGATAAGGAAGAGTCTCGATTGTAGACGCATCGACGTTCTTCAGGCCTTTAGGCCACTGCGTGCGAATCTCTTCGCGCAGTCGAGCTTGCATCTCAGGGCGCTGGCCGAGTTCGAAGCAGACCCAGTCGAATGTAATGGCCGTCGAAAGATGTCCAACGACGAGAGACGTCATAACATGATGCACCAGATTTTCCGAAGAAAACATGCCGCTCCGAAGTGCAACGGTGATGATGTCCTTTCCCGCGGTACTCTCGTCAGTCTCTTGACGTGCCAACTTTTCTTTACGAGCTTCAATAATTTTAACAGCCCGTTCTCGAACGTCGGAGAAGGCACGATTCAGAGCCATGTTGCGTTGTTCCGGTATGTATCTGAGGACTTCAACGGGGATGTAGTTCATCAATAAGCCAATCCAGGGAAATATAGGATTGGACCGAGACATAAATTTTCGGTACACCTTGGTAAGATCACGGTGTTCACCGTGTGGATTGCCGAGGGAGTTGAATTCGTAGCCCATTCCAGCCAAGCCGATTATGTCCAGTGCCGCCCGGATACTCCAATCGGTGACGAAAACTGTATGGTCTTGATCATCTGATTGTATGATCTCATCCTCGATGCCGTGGATCATTTTTGTCGTTTCTTGCCAAAAGGTAGGTATCAATGTCTTAACATGTATGGGACTAAAAGCAGGCATCAAGTACTTGCGCTGGGCCTGGAGCAACGTCAGTATACTGGTCGAATAGACGATCTTTGGGATTTTTACATACCTTGTGATCATCTCCATTAGCAAATTGCATGCCCTTACCAGTTACCCTTTCAGCCGCGAATTTCATGAACGCTGGGTGATCATAGTCATCCACTTTCTGCACTAGAACTTCTGCCAATGCTTTGGGGCTAGTCACTAAGATCCTTTCCTGGTTGAATGCTGCGTAATATCTCACTAAGCCACTGTTTGGAACTGACTCGGAGACTCTACGAGCGATAGTCCACTGTGGCTCCCGAAAAAGACCTCTTTCGTTGCCGGTAAAGGGGTGACGGGTCTTCGATGCGTCGTCAGAACTCCAATTAAAATATACCAATGCAATGATGACGTACCGCTGGCGTTGGTAGATGTTTGAAAGGCGTGAAGAATCTCGGGTAGAGTACCAAACAATAGAGAGTATACGAGCACAAAACTCCAATCGAACATTGAAGTAAGGTCCATTGCCACTGAGAAATCTCGTGTCCTGTTAATTTTTGCAGCATGACGAATCCAGTATTCGCGAGCCAAAGCAGCACACTGAATACTATGAGATAGGTCATGTTTCCGTCGTTTTCGATAATGTCTTAACAAATATTTCGGAACTTCTGTCAAAAGTGAGGATAGTAGAAATGGATGTGAGAGTTTTCACTAGTGACATGCTCAGTGGTGCTCGGCTCGGTGGCTTTCATCTCGGACGAATTCATACCCGCCGGTCCACCTCAGCCCGACGGGCAGATTTGCCAGCCGGCGAGTTCTTCAAATTCACGCCACATCGCCCGACTAACATGTGTTACACGAGAGATTTTTTGCCGTTTTATTATCGCGAAGCACAGCACATTGTCTTTCCAATCATCTGCACAACTCATTCATAAATTTCCTATCATTGAGCTCTCGGCCTCCAACAACGACTAAGATGGGCTCTCTTCCAGCAGAACTTCAAACGGCCATAGTTGGCACTCAGGACGGTAATCTCAGCATTGCACACAATGTGCCCGTTCCAAAATTGGAAGCCGACATGATCCTTGTTCGCAATTCAGTTATGGGCCTCAACCCTGTGGATACGAAAATGACTGGCAATCTTTGTACCGCCGGAGCCGTCGCCGGCATGGATTTTGCTGGCGTTGTCTTGGCTGTTGGCTCGAACGTCAGAACCGCAGGAGATATTACTGTTGGAGATCGGGTTTGCGGTGCTGTCCAAGGAATGCACGCCTTGACACCAACAGTAGGCGCCTTCGCGCAGGTGGTCGGAGCTAGCGACGTAGTGACGTTGAAGGTTCCGCCTAGCATGACCCTGGAGGAGGCAGCTTCGTTGGGGAGCGGAGTAGGAACCATTGGACTGGCTCTTTATCAATCGCTAGAAATTCCTGGAACACCATTGAAGCCAGCGGAGGTACCAAGGTTTGTGTTAGTTTACGGAGGAAGTACTGCTACCGGCACGCTCGCATTGCAAATTCTTAAGCTGTAAGACTCCAGAGCTTGGCTATGATTCAGTACCATTACTAAGAGTGCTCTAGATCCGGTATGAGACCGATCACCACATGTTCACCAAAGAACTTTGATCTTGCCAAGTCCTACGGAGCAGAAGCTGTGTTTGACTACCGATCAGCTTCAGCCATCGAGGACATCAAGACATACACCAAGAAGTCTCTCAGATATGTACTGGACTGCGTTTCCGAACCAGAAACGATGCGTTTCTGCTACAAAGCCATCGGTCGGGCGGGAGGTAAATATACAGCATTGGAACCATTCGCTCAGTCCTTACATACGAGGCATACTGTCCAGCCTGATTGGGTGCTGGGTCCGACTCTACTTGGCAAGCCCATTGGATGGAGTCCTCCTTTTGAGAGGCAAGCCAATCCGAAGATGCGAGAATTCACACGCGACTGGTTCAGGACAGTTCAAAATTTACTGGATGAAGGAACACTACGTACCCATCCGGTGCGCATATTGACAGGCGGGTTCGAGGCGGCATTGGAAGGTCTTGATCTCCTGCGAGAGAAGAAGGTATCAGGCCAGAAATTAGTCTGTAGAATTTCTTAATCTACAACGATTGATAGATCCTTAAGACGTAAATGACCTCCGACTGACTAACTGATCTATGTCTGTAGTAGGTTTTGCAGATGAACGAGCTCGGAATACCGCCCCTGTCTTGCCATCAGCTCTCTGTGAGTACCCTTCTCAATCACACGCCCGCTGTCCAACACGAATATGACGTCTGCTCGCTGAATGCTGGATAGTCTATGGGCAACAGCAATGGTCGTACGACCCTGGGCAGCCACGTCAAGTGCAGCCTGGACGACTTGTTCCGATTCAGAATCCAACGCGCTGGTACTTTCATCAAGGAGAAGTATTTTTGGATTTCGAATGAGCGCCCGGGCAATACAAACTCTTTGTTTTTGTCCACCGGAGAGCATAGATCCCTTCACTCCCACATCTGCGGAGTGTTAGCCAGCACCAGTTAGTTGGGCGTCAGGGAAGTATCTTACCTGTGTCGAAGCCATCTGGAAGTGACTGAATGAACTCGAGAATGTTCGCGTCTTTGCAAGCTTGCATGATGTTCTCGTCCGAGACGGCCTCCTCATCTCTCGTGCCCATCATGATATTGTCTCGAATGGTCCCTTGATACAACGTCGGCTCCTGTGCCACTAATGCAAAGTGCTGGCGGTATGCAGCGACATTGAGCGTTGCCACATTAATTCCATCCAGATAAATGGCACCACTTGTCGGGTCGTAAAATCTTTCAAGGAGCGAAATTGCTGTCGACTTTCCCGATCCAGATGGTCCGACAAGTGCTGCGTATTGCCCAGATTTAATGCGAATATCAAGGCCCCGAAGAGCGAGTTGCGACCGAACTGGATACTCAAAATGGACGTCGCGGAATTCGACTTCGCCTTTAGTGCTCTTCAAATATTGGCCTTCCATCGAAGAGCTGTCAATAATCGGCTTGCGATCAAGCAAGGTCTTCATATCAGTAGCAGCTTGCTTGCCCTTGCCTAAGTCAGGCGCAAAGCTAAAGATAATTCCGGCGGACTGTGCACCAAATACCGTGGCGGAAAAGCACACGAAAAATTGGAAAATTGAGTACTCGTGTTGAGCAATGAGTTGGCCGCCATACCAGAAGGCAAGGGCATTGACCGCAAATCCGAGGCTTTGAGATGCCGCGTAGAGTGCGCTGGACTGCAACACTGATTTGAGGGAGCGTATACCTTGCTCATGCAACTGTTGGCGATAATTGCAAAGGACGTCATCCTCTCTCGTCAAAGATGCCACGGTGCGAATTGCGGAAGTGCTTTCGCATGCATAAGATGCAGATCCTTCGTAAAATTGCTTTGATAGAGCCTGGAACCGAGCCAGCACCCAGACGCGGAAGAAACCGCACCCAAGTACAATTGGAACTGTAGAGATGCATACCAAAGCCAGCTTCCAGCCAATGGCCAATGCGATTATAAACCCGGCAAAAAGAGTGACTATAGCGGAGAGAATCGTACTGAGCGTGGAACCGGAAATTCCAGCCAAGTTCTATTCGCGAATGTTAGTGAGTGTTGGAATTGACAGGATTGAGCAGGAGCAGGGTATACATTGGCTGTGGTACTAAGAAACGACGTCAAAGCGCCTGGTGAGTTCTCAGGTCTGTCAAAGAATGCGGCATCTTGTCGTAATATCGCTCGAAAACAAGCATTTCGGGCTCTGCGAACCAGTTTTTCGCTGCACCATGCTACGACATATGCCTGTACTAAGTACGCAAAGAGCTGGGCGATAGCAAGTAGGAAAAACATCCACGACCAGAACGCAACCTGAGACTTTGCGTTGTCGTCCTGCGGTAGAGCGAGGGAAGCTATGGATTTAGCAAAAAGGACTGATTGAGCAGGGATTGCACCGCCCGTCGCAAATGCACAGAGTATGCCGGCGAGACCATAGGGCCAGTCAGGTATGTTGAATGATGCCACTGTAGCAACCAAGTGCCAGAGTGGATATTGCGGTGCTTTTGATTCTGTGATGCTGGTGAGAGATGCTTCTTCGGTGTGTGAAGCTCTCTTTTCCTCTTCGGCGCTCCCACTCAATCGCACCTGTCCACTTCGATTTGAGGTATCAGGAACTGAAAATAAATCAGAGCTTGTTGATGTGCTGGGATCTACAATTCCCTGGGCTTCGACAAGGGTATGGTAGACTCCCTTTGCTTCGAGCAGGTCATTATGGGTGCCTTGCTCGACAACCTTTCCATGAGACATGACGATAATGTTATGGGCATTTTTGATAGTGCTCAACCGGTGTGCAATAACAATCGTGGTCCGGCCGCGAGAGGCACGGTCTAATGCAGCTTGAACTATCCCTTCGCTTTTTGTGTCTAAAGCGGAAGTCGCCTCGTCTAGCAGCAGTATCTTGGGGTCTCCGATGATTGCTCGTGCTATAGCTATGCGTTGTTTCTGACCACCTGATAGCAGAAGACCGCGCATGCCGACATTGGTTTGGTATCCTTGGCTAAGGTCACAGATAAAGTCATGGGCATGGGCCGTTTTGGCCGCTTCCGTGATAAGCGTCAAAACCTGTTTGTCATCCTCCGGTAAGTGCTCGTATTTGGTGCCGATGAGACCATGTCGAATATTTTGTGCGACTGTCGATGCAAATAGGACTGGCTCTTGTGAAACAATGCCCGCTTGCTGGCGAAGCCATTGTAGATTGAGCTCCTCAATTTTGACTCCATCAAGCAGAATTTCGCCTTCCAATGGCTCGTAGAAGCGCTCAAGAAGACCCACTAAAGAGCTTTTTCCAGACCCCGATACTCCTACGAGCGCTGTTGTTTCGTTGGGTCGTGCGTTGAAGCTCACCGAGTCCAGAGTAACCACGTGTGGCCTCGAGGGATAGACAAGCTTGACTTGACGAAATGCAACCATGCCTTTGAGCTCGGAGCGGTCGATTTTAATCCCTTTCTTGTCGGTGGGGTCAAGCGGAGAAGGGCGGTCGATTGTCGAGTAAATTTTTGGGGCGGCTGCGATCGCCGTGGCGAATGCTTGCATATTTGGCGCCACATTGCCTAATGCAAATGCGCCCATGATAATGGCCAGCAGGATTGTCAGAACATCACTCAGAGAGCATTCTCCGCTTGCAACGTATTTACTGCCCAGCCAAAAAGCCAGTGCGTAAGACAGATAGATGTAACACATCATGAATCCGACCGTAGCGGTGGTCGTCGCTTTGGCTCGGAATGCAGGAGTCTCAGCATCGGCCAAGTGTTTGTCGTACGATTTAACAAGCCTGCCCTGCGTACCGGCTGCAATGGCATTTCTGATCGAGCTTATGGTCTCTTCGACAAGCGATCCACCCTTGGCGTAAGACGCGAGAGAGAGGCTTGACCATCCAATAGACAGACGCCCTAGTGCTCCGCCCGTAAGGACAATAGCCACGATGGTCGAAGTCAGGATAAGCGCCAGTTTCCAATAGCGAATGTAGGAGATGATGTAGGCTGTGATGAAGGTTGAGATGCCTTGAAGGGTCAATGCCAGCTTTCCTGAAATTCCGTCTTGGAATAAATTGGTATCTGCCGTGATTCGAGTTGTCTATAGAAGGTTCAGTGTTCCATACAACCCGTGGTATTTGGAGGTTCCACTTACAATTTCGCCAGCTCCAAGAAGATCGAAATAAGCCATATTTTGTCGGAGAAGACCTTCGAGATAGTTTGCTCGGACTTTGGCGGCGATGTGTTCGCCGACATAGTTGAACCCGATCGTGGCAATGTAAATCGTGGCAAACTGGCCAATTGCGAGGTAGACAAAATACAGCGTCAATCGATTTACCTCATGCATGAAGTGTGAGCCCGAGACAGTGCCTAAAAAGAATCCTTGGAACTTTCCACGATTTTAGTACGTTACGTATGGACTTTCGCTGTGGACTCGACGAGGTTGCGCAACTTACGGTACCGGCGAGGGAGCCATAAATGATGGTCATCAAAGGCAAACTTGCACCTGCGGCGATAGCACTGAACCCACTGACAGCAAGAAAGCAGATGTCATAATTTGTTGCATAGCGAAAAAGAGTTGTGTACTTGACGACTGTTGGCGTGCTATCGACCTGACGGGATAGGATGGCCGCTGCGTCGTTGGACAGATGACTGTAGGCCTGGTTGCCGGAGGCAGTCTCAACATCGTGACTTTCGGCTGTCATGACTGGTCAATTCAGCGATTTGATGAGAGAGTAGCGAGGTGCTCCTAAGCCGCCAACGCGAGTGGTAACATCGACTGGGCTGCTGCCTAGCTCACGCGAACAACAAGCCAGAACAACAAGCCAAGACAAACCTTGGAAGGTGTAGCCGCACGGGCCGCCAGCGGGAAACGGCGACTTTGGATTTGGACCCACGCCGGCGGGTGTGGCGCCGGCGAGTTTAACCTTCACCAATCCTTGTCACAATGCCGACGGCAAGTACCCACCCACCGTTGGCCTGTTTACGGGACAAACTGCAGGACCAGAGAAAAGATCCCGAGTTTTGGTAATAGAAGTTCGCTGGACAGAAAAATAGATTTATCTGACAGGTTATAGGAATGTTAATAAACAAAAGCGTAGCCTCGTCTCTCTGTGTTTGAGTTTCATTCAAAATAACGAAAACTTCTTCCATACATACAAAGTTATTACGAAAACCTGTCTGTGTCTTTTGATCTCACCACAGCATCATGAGTGATCAGCGCAGTGAGCCCATCGCTGTTGTAGGCATCGGTTGTCGATTTCCCGGCGGCTGTGATACTCCGTCTAAGCTATGGGAGCTGTTGAAAAACCCCAAGGATCTATCCCAAGAAATACCACCCGGCAGGTTCAATGTCGACCGTTTCTACCACAAAACTGGCAGTCATCATGGTACGACCAACGTACGCCGTGCGTATATGCTTTCAGAAGATATATCGCAATTCGACCACCAATTCTTCTCTATTACGCCTGACCAGGCTGCTGCTATCGACCCACAGCAACGCCTACTACTCGAGGTCACGTACGAAGCTGTCGAATCTATGGGGTGCACCATAGAACAGCTTCATGGCTCAGACACCGCGGTTTTTGTTGGTATGATGAATAACGATTATCTGGTTCAGCAAGCCTTGGATGTCGATTTCTCACCTAAATACAATGCGACGGGTGTGGCAAATTCTAACGCATCGAGCCGCGTTTCTTACTTTTTCGACTGGCATGGTCCATCCATGGTATGTTGTCCTGACTATATATCATGATTTCAAAATGACGATTGTTAATTATTTTTGTTTTCCAGACTCTTGACACGGCATGCTCATCCAGTCTGGTGGCGGTGTATGAAGCCGTGCAGGCGATCCGAAGTGGCACTTCAAAAGTTGCTGTCGCAGCTGGTACAAATCTGGCTCTCATTCCCTTGGCATACATAACGACAAGTAATCTCAGCATGTTGTCCCCAACGGGCAAAAGCCGAATGTGGGACGCCGATGCAGATGGCTATGCTCGAGGCGAGGGCGTCGCATCGGTAGTTTTGAAGACATTGAGTGACGCAATCAGAGACGGCGACAATATTCATAGCGTCATTCGGGAAGTAGGCGTCAATCACGATGGAAGGACGATGGGTCTAACGATGCCGAGCGCCACTGCTCAAGCTGATCTTATCCGCCGCGTATACCGTCAAGCTGGTCTTGATCCTCGAGACAAGAATGATCGGTGCCAATTCTTCGAAGCTCACGGTTAGTTGCTCCATGAACATCTGTAACGTAAGCTGATAATTCAGGCACCGGTACCCCTGCTGGTGATCCGCAGGAAGCTGAGGCTCTAAGCAAAGCCTTCTTCGACGAAGAAAACTCCGCTGATGATGACATGCTCTTTGTCGGCTCCATCAAAACCATCGTTGGTCACACTGAGTCTACAGCTGGATTGGCTGGACTGCTAAGAGCTTGTTTGGCTTTGAAGCATGCGACAATACCTCCGAATCTCCTGTTCAATCGGTTAAACCCAACTGTGGCGCCTTTCACCGCCCATCTTCAGATTCCTACTACTGCTCAGCCCTGGCCATCACATCATGGTAGCGATCTTGTTCGGAGAGCAAGTATTAACAGCTTTGGATTCGGCGGTGCTAACGCTCATGTGATCCTTGAGTCATACGATTCTACGACACATTCTGTTCGTAGCATTGGAGTTCCATCATCCCCCTCCGAATCAACTGCCCCAGACATGGTGTCTTCATCAGTATCATCTATCCCTTTCGTATTCTCGGCCGCAACAGTGGGCTCGTTGCACGGAAATCTACGTGCTTTTCAGGCCTATCTCGAGCAATATACTGACACGCTTTGCCCGGCGAGTCTGGCGCATCATCTGGTTGCGAAGAAATCGGATTTCTCAAACCGAATTTCGTTTTCGGCTGAATCCCTGCAAGATCTAACAGCTAAAATTGCGCATGCTCTAGAACCGAACGCAGGCAGTCCAAGCAACTCTTTAGCATCGCGTTTCTCCGACCACCCATGTATCTTGGGTGTATTCACTGGACAAGGTGCTCAGTGGGCAACGATGGGTACCAAACTCATCGCCTCGATACCCCTCGCGTCCTCAATTATTGATGAGTTAGAAGTGGCACTATCGACGCTCCCGGAAAAAGACCGGCCGAGATGGAGTCTCATGCAGGAACTACTCGCTACAAACACCTCTCGGATGAACCAAGCTGAGATTTCTCAGCCTCTGTGCACTGCTATTCAACTTGTGCTTGTCGATTTGCTCCGCGCCGCGAGAGTGAAGTTTTCGGCTGTAGTTGGACACTCTTCTGGAGAGATCGCGGCGGCCTACGCTGCTGGGTTCATAAGCAAGCGCGACGCAATTCGAATAGGTTTCTACCGTGGGCACTATGCAAAGCTGGCTTCCGGTGCTTCGGGTGAACCTGGAGCGATGATGGCGGTTGGCACGTCCTTCGAAGATGCGCAGGAGCTATGCCAGCTAGAAGATTTTGCTGAAACTCTTCGCATAGCTGCACACAACTCACCAGAAAGTGTGACGCTTTCTGGTGACTCATCGGCTATTGAACGAGCGAGGCTAGTCTTTGAGGAAGAGAAGAAGTTTGCTAGACCATTGAAAGTGGACACGGCTTATCATTCACATCACATGAAGCCTTGCGAATTTTGGTACCTGAGAGCTCTTCGCGACTGTGCAGTGGAAGTGCTACAGCCTGCCGTAGAAGCTCCTCTGTGGTATTCAAGCGTCAACGATGGCGAGCTCATGGGAGAAAACTCGCCAATAAACGCGGAGTATTGGGTAGACAACATGATCAAACCGGTGTTGTTTTCTCGCGCAGTAGCCCAGGCCTGGGGGTCATCTGGAAGCAAATTCACCTTCGCACTGGAAATCGGACCACATCCAGCACTGAAAACGCCGACTCTTGACACTCTCAAGGCCATTGGTACTGGTATCTCTGGGTACTCTGGTGTTCTATATCGTGGGAAACACGATGTCGAGGCTTTCAAAGACATGCTCGGAGCTCTATGGGCGGAGGCTGGCCGAGCTGCGGTGGACCTGCTGGCATTTGAGCAGGTCGGCGGCGCGCACTCAACTTGCTTTCGACCTATTCCAGATCTGCCAAAGTATTCCTGGAATCACGATAGACGACTATGGTGTGAAGCGCGCTCGTACAAACATGAGCGCTCACATGAGCTACCTTATCATGACCTCCTCGGACGACTCACCTCAGACAGTACTGCAGACCAATGGCGGTGGCGGAACGTCCTCGACGTGAGGCAGTTGCCGTGGTTGAGTGGGCATGCCCTCCAAGGCCAGACCGTATTTCCTGCAACAGGCTACATCGCTCTTGCGATGGAATCGGCCATGCAGGTTGCTGGATCATCACCTGTTCAATTGGTCGAGTTGCTGGATCTGAACATTGCCAAAGCCATTGTCATTAGCGAGGCCGCACCCACAGAGCTCGTCATCTATATGAGCCGCATAACTTGGAATGATGTTCAAGAGGTCACGGCAGAGTTCTCTGTTTACTCTGCAGTTGCTACCAAGGATTCGCCTGGACTGACATTGAATTGTCGCGGCGACGTACGTATTAAGCTTGAAAACAAGGCGGGACGAACTGCAGTACCACTGCCACCGAGGGAGATCCACTCCGTCAACATGTCAGAAGTCGATGTGGAACGCTTTTACTCCTCCTTACGAGACGATGCCGGCTATACATACGAGGCGCCATTCAGAAACATCACCAAGCTTTCGCGTCGGTTTGGGCTGTCCACGGGGACCATTCAACCGCCCGAACCAGAGAGCAATACTACTCAATTCTTATTCCATCCTGCTATAGCGGACTGTGCCTTACAGGGCATGTTTGCAACATACAGTGCCCCTGGAGATGGCTCCATTACGTCAATAATGGTGCCGAAGAGCTGTCGTCGAGTATCTCTAGTCCCATCTCTCTGGGAGGCTCAGATTGATGGTGATGTGTATTTTGACTGTATTTTGACAGACAACGGTGCAGACAGTGGTGTAGCTGGTGATATTGACATCTACTCTTCTGGATACGAAAACAAGATGATGCAGTTCGAAGGGCTTACCTTTGTCTCGTTTGCCGCAGCGACAAAGGAAGACGACAGATCACTATTTCAAGAGTCCATCTGGTGTCCCAACAGTCCGGATGGCAAGCTTGTGCTCGGAGATCGTGAACCGACAGCCACAGAGAAGCAGAAAGCACTGGATGCTGAACGTGCGGCATTTTTCTACATGTGCAAGCTCCTTCGGTCCGTCGACCCGGATGCACGTCCAAGCCTTCCATGGCATCGTCAAGCATTGCTAGAAAGTACCGAGCGAGTTGTGGATAGCGCTCGCAGTGGCGCTCACCCATATGCCAGTGGCTGGTTGAACGACACTGCCGAAGAAATTGCATCTATGATGGACAGGCAAGTATTGTAAAGGATCATCCAAAATACATCCACTGACTCCTCGTAATTAGCTATGGCGACGATGCCGACTTCAACATCACACGTGCTGTTGGCGAACACTTACCGCTCCCAAAGGTCATGTCTGGAGAGGTTAACATCTTGGAGTACATGGCGCAGAATGATTACCTTGGTCGCTACTATCGGGAAGCTGCCGGATTTGAGTCGCTCAATGACTCCGTCGGAGGCCTTGTTGCTCAAATCACCAACAAATATCCACACATGAACTTTTGCGAGGTGGGTGCTGGAACCGGCGGTGCCACCAAAGCCGTCTTGGACGTCGTAGGCAATGCCTTTGCCTCGTATACGTACACAGATATCTCTAGTGGCTTTTTCGAGACCGCTCAAAGTCGGTTCCATGCTCATCACGGGAAAATGATCTACAAGACCTTGAACATCGAGCATGATCCAGTTGATCAAGGCTTTGTATCACAAGCATATGATTGCGTTGTTGCCGCGAATGTCTTACATGCGACCAAGTCGCTTGAGACCACGCTCCGCAACGTCCGACGCCTTTTGAAACCCGGAGGCTACCTGATCTTGTTTGAAATCATTGGCAACAACGTCATGCGTATCCCAATGGTCATGGGCGGCCTTCCTGGATGGTGGATCGGCCATGAAGATGGACGAAAATATGCTCCCACAATTGAAATCGAAGAATGGGACACCATACTCAGACGGACAGGCTTTTCCGGTGTGGATACGCATACTCCCATGAAAGACAAGGTTTCTTTGCCTGGTGCGATTTTCTGTTCCATGGCTTGCGATGAGCATATCGACATCCTCCGGAATCCTCTAGTGACGGACATTGATCAAAGCGCTAATGACTGTCTGGTTATTTTGCACGGGAAATGCGACATCGGCAGACAGCTCTTGGGCATGCTCGAGCTACACTTCGCCAAAGTTGTTGTTGCTGAAAACTTGGACGCCCTGCCAGAAATACCTGCTCGCGCCCACATAGTGTCGCTACAAGATTACGGCGATTCCATTTTTGAGAATCTTACCGAACTTCACTGGAGCAACTTGCAGAGACTACTTGAGTCACCACAGACGGTACTCTGGGTCACTAGCGATGCGTCTTGCTCCAATCCATACGCGGGCATGTCGATAGGTTTATTCCGAAGTCTCTACCACGAGCTCATGGGGTGCCTGGTACAAACTTTGGACTGCGAGCCTGGGCACACGGCCACTGACTTGCATACGATTGCCGAACTGGTACTTCGCTTGAGGAAGCTTGCAAGCCTGAGCCAGCGAGATGTAGATGCCGACATCTTGTGGACCGTCGAGCCCGAACTACGCTTGCGTGACGGACGACTGGAAGTTCAGCGAGTACGTTCAGCCCGGGAGCGAAATGATCGCCTCAATTCACGCCGCCGGCCTATCTTCCAGGGTCAGGACTCTCGCAACGCGTTCCTCGACTTGCGTTTCGAAAGCGGAAGCCACGTACTCGAAGAGATCCAGGGTGCAAAACCTTTGGCTAATGTTGAATTCCTTGCTGTCAGGGTGACGACTTCGTTCCTATTGGCTGTAAAGACACCTATGGGACATGCATTTGTATGCCTCGGGTTCAACGAAGCTAGTGGAGAGAAGGTCTTGTGTTTGTCGGAGACAAATTCGTCCCGGCTGGTCATTCACAAATCTTGGACTCGCGCTATTGCTATGGAAGTGATTGACAGACAATATTTGTCGTTAGTCATAGGAGCTTTGGTCAACCAGCAAATCGTGGACGCTCTGCCTTCATCTGGAGCTCTCTTAGCGTATGACCCGGATCTTGGTCTTGCCTCGCTCTTATCCAAGCAAATGTCCATTCAGAACAGAAGCGTCTTGTTTATCACCTCGCGCCCTAAGATGCGACATCATCGGGGCAAGTGGGTGTCTCTCCACCGCCAATGCACCTCTAGAACCATTGCAGGAATTCTACCGAATGGCTTATCCACATACCTGTATTCGTCCCATCTGGCATCCGATTCGCAACGCTTTGATGAACGGATTCGACAGCTTCTTCCACCACACTGCCAAACTATGGATGCTGACGTTTTGGTTTCGAGGCGTGCTGCTAAGTTACCACGAGAATCTGCAAGCTCCGTCACCGACCTGTTGCAAAGTGTTACAGAGTTTGCCGAGTCTCAATTGAACGGTATTCCCGATGGTGTCGCTCTTGAGACGCTGTCATTACACGACATTGTTTTGGCAACAGAGCCGTTTGATGTTACCGCGAAATTCCTCGTGGACTGGGACTCTGATATGAGTGCGCCAGTGAGAATCAAGCCCGTGTCTTCTCGTCTTGATATTTTCAGCGGAAATAAGACCTACTGGCTTGCAGGTCTTTCTGGCGACCTTGGTCGGTCTTTGGCAGACTTCATGATTGCACATGGGGCAAGACACGTTGTCCTGAGCAGTCGAAACCCCAGAGAGGAAAAGCCGTGGATCGACTGGCATCTTTCTGAGCAGGGGGCACAGGTGAAATATTTTCAGAACGACGTCGCCGACTCCACGTCCGTTGAGAGTACGCTCAAACAGATTACTGCGTCTATGCCACCGCTAGGTGGAGTTGCTCTGGGCGCGTTGGTTCTTTGCGATCGCATGTTTGCCCAGATGAAATTTGAAGAGTTTCAGCAGGTCATGGACCCCAAGGTACAGGGCACTCTCAACTTCAGTCGGCTCTTCTCACTTGACTCATGTCTGCCACCTCTGGACTGGTTTATTGGATTTTCATCCATTGTGGCTACTATGGGCAATCCTGGACAAGCCAACTACTCTGCGGCCAACTGTTTCATAAAAGCAGTCATCAACCAGCGCCGAGCTCAAGGTTTGGCTGGCTCTGTCATTGATATATCGCGTGTCATTGGCGTTGGATACGTTGAACGAGAGATGAAGAGCGATGGGAGACTAACGAGGGAACAAAAAGAGCGTCTCTTCACCGGCTCCATGACCCTGCCCATGTCGGAGACTGATTTGCACCAATTGTTCGCAGAGGCCATCGTATCGGGCCGCCCGGCGATGGTAGACAATGGCAATCACGATATAATTACCGGCATGGCACCGGTGCGCAAGGAGAACGCACATCACAAGTCTTGGCCAAACAATCCTAAATTCGGGCTCCTGGTGAAAGTGGGCGAGGAAAGTATTGCTGAGATGAGCGAGCAAGCCAGCAACCGCATCCCAATAAAGAAGCTACTTGCCGAAGCGGAATCACGAGACGAGAAGGGGAAGATCCTTAAAGGTACGTTGCAAAGCCAATAACGATTCCTCGACACTACTGACTGACTGCTGTAGATGCTTTGATGAATAAACTCCGGGCTGTCCTCTTTCTTTCAGGATCCGACGCCCCAGTCGAGGAAGTGCCACTCATAGATATCGGTGTCGACTCGCTGGTCGGCGTTGAGATCCGTGCCTGGTGTCTAAAAGAGATCGACGTTGACGTCCCGGTCATGAAAATTTTGGGAGGAATTTCTTTGAATGGAATTGTGGAACAGGTACTAGACTCGTTGTTGTCGCCAGAAGATGGCGACGAGCAGAAACAAGTAGAACCTCAAGCCGCAGAGTCAGACACTTTGCAGTCAAAGGCACAAGAGTAAAAGCGCGAACTACTCTGAAACAGCGAGCTGGGGATCTCAACTCGGCATCGTTTTCTATTTCCTTTCATATCACGAAGTTTGTTCCAGAATTTCGCAATACTTGCCCAGGTTACTCGTTGGTTTCTTAGCACATGTACCTCTTCGTAGAAACGATATATCATATCAATCTATGTTCCACAAAATTATAAAATTGGATCGCTCTTTTTTGTGAACAAACCTGCGTCCCGCAACTATACTTTGGTAAAGGAAATAACTAGCTATAGCCCATTGTTCTATGTACCAGCTCTGTGCAAGATATCTATCACATGAATTGGATCGCTTTTCTCCATATGAACGGTTCGAACGGTTCACTAATCGTCGAGTCGATAGCATGCGTGATACGTGCACAGCATCCGGAGGTAATAACGCCGGACCGGTAAGTTGACCGGCGAAATTGGAGTAAATTAAGTTCGTAGAAGCAAGAAACGGACCGTTTCTATGCCGCTTGCAATGCTTGGGGCAGTGATATATCTCATTTATCCTCCGTTAACCTGAATTTAGCAATAGCAACTCGGTGCTAGCACTACATCTCAATCATGGAACTTCTATCTATCTATCACTTGTTCTTTGTATTGGCATGCCTGGGAACCTTCAAGCTGGTACAGTTTCTATTTAACCGTCGACAATTCAATAAGTTTAAAAATTCAAATAACTGCCAGGCGGCCATCGACATTTCGGGCGACTTTCCTTACGGATTGGATCGTATTAATCGCATCCGCAACTCGCGGAAGTCAGGCGAAGACATTCTTGACGACATTCTTGGAGGAGAGTTTAAGTATGCCAGTACTTTTCAAATGACCATGGTGGAAGGTAGCTGCGTTCTTACTACCACAGAGCCAGCGAACTTGCAAGCCATGCTCGCCACTCAGTTCGACAACTTTGACACCGGCAAAATGCGTCACAATCAATTCTGGCCGGTGCTTGGGAAATCGATATTCTCGAGCGATGGAGCATTTTGGGAGCACTCGCGAGCCTTACTCAGACCGCAGTTTGTTCGGGACAACATCAACGACCTCGACGAAACAGACAAAGCATCAGATTTGTTCATGAAGACTATTGGAGCCACTGCTAGTGGCGGATGGACTTCGGCGGTCGATTTACAGCCTGCAGTGTTCAACTTTACTCTTGGTGAGTAAAAGTAAGTCGTGTACAGAATCAATACAATATACTGACGCCTGCGACAGACGCAGCCACGTCCTTCTTGTTCGGAGAATCAGTCGAGTCACAAGCGGCCTACATAAGTGCAAAGAATGCCGAACTTGCCGGGGTTAAGTATGCCTCGGCAGCGCAAGAGGCTACGTCTGCAAAATTCCTCGATGCTTTCGCAACTGCCAGCGACTATACGATATATAGGCTTAGACTTCAAAGTCTCTACTGGCTGGCTGATGGCTTCAAGTTTAGACGCGCCGCAAAGACGTTGCATAGCTTCACCAGCCGGTTTGTTCAGCTTGCCTTAGCAGCGACTGCGGAGAACAACAACCAATCGGCTAAGACGACAAATGTCAGCAAAAATCTCTTGTACAACTTGTCTACACAAACAAGGGATGGTGAGGAGCTTTGTGCGCAAGCCACAGCTGTCCTTTTTGCCGGCCGCGACACAACGGCAGCTCTTATATGTTGGTGCCTCCTCCGCCTTGCTCAACACCCGGATCTCTATGCCAAACTCCGGAAAACGGTTCTCACAACCTTTCCACCGGGGAAATCCATTGGCTTCGCACAATTGAAGTCTTGTCGCCCTTTGCAACACTTCATCAATGAGGTTCTTCGTTTGCATCCTGCCATTCCTTTCAACACTCGCGTGGCGAACAAGCATGCCATTCTGCCTAGTGGAGGTGGGCCCAAACAAGATGCTCCGATCGCTGTACAGAAGGGTCAGACGATTGCATTCAGCCTCTATCATATGCATCGCCGTGTGGATCTCTGGGGCAAAGATGCAGCGGAGTTTAAACCAGAGAGATGGGAACAAAAAGTCCCCGCCTGGCAGTTTCTGCCATTTAGCGGAGGCCCAAGAATTTGCATTGGACAGCAATACTCGCTGGTAGAAACGAGTTTCTTGATGGTTAAACTATTGCGCAGCTTTGACAGAATGGAGCCAGTAGGTTGGACCGATGCGTCTGCGGTGAAGAAGGGAATGGGCTTGACGATGTGGCCTCGCGACGGAGTTCCCGTGCGAATGCATAAAGCTACCAGCTAGAGGCTCGCATTAAAGGCTCTCTAGAGTTGTCGCATGGTGCCAAGATGTGGCAGGAACGCTGGGCCACTAGCGTGAGGACTATATGGGCCATCCTCACATGATAGATACCTAGCTAGCTTATACATCATACTTTGAGTACCACCATGCTGCGTTCCTGTGACACAAGACCGCCACACGGCTGTTCGCGCCTCCACAGAGGGTACGCGTCTATTACCCACCCAGGTATTCTTGGGTGTAATCTATGTACATAAGGAACTCTAGAAGTCACTCTTTAACAGAAGAAAATGTGCAACTGCGGAGCTTCTGAAGAACGAAATCTTCCTCGTGGCTCATTTCATCCAATACGAGCATGACTGCGCTCATTATTGGGCTTCGAGTCTTTTTGGGTGACGCTGATGGGCTGTCTGGAGCCATTGGGTCTGATGGCCTATTCTGCAGTGGGCAGAACGTAACGCGTCGTGCCGAGGAGTGAAGTTCTTCAACCAAGTTACTAATCAGACTCAATGTCATCCGGGCGTTCAAAGCTGGTCTAGAGGCCAGGCTAAATGTCCCGAGAGAAACAACTGCCGCGACTGATATGCCATCTGATCCTTGAGCATCAGAAGACCTGCCCTGGCATTGGCCATGGAGTGATTTGACAAGGGGCTTGAGCAAACGGAGGAGGTATGCGTAGCAAGAAAAAACGTGAAGCAGCAACATGGTGTTCTTGCCATCGTCTTCTTCCACGCTTTCGGGAGGGGTGGACTGGTTTGAGGATGCTCGCTCGCCAATGGATGCGCTCTTCAATAACCCGGTAAGACGCTCCATTATAACCATGATTTCGCTAACATTGGATGATCCCGTAATGTGGAATTCTGTAAGCCCACTCCTTCTTCTGGCGTTGTCCTCGAGCTGATTTGTATCAAGAGCATGGAGTTGTGTTTGCAGGTCGAGAAGCTCTTTCAACGGCGCTGCTTCATTGGTCTCAGAGAGGCTCATATCCTTAAATACTCCTGCATGCAATTGAGCAGAGTCTCCGCCATCGGGGGCAGAGAGCCAATTAAACGGGTCAACTATGGGATAGTGTTAGATCGAAACGATCGTGTGGTACCAGCACTTACCTTGAGAGTAAACATTATCAAAATGCAAGTTAAAGCCTGGGTTTCCGTGTGGCATAAGTGTCGCAGCCTGGGCATTCGCATCACCATGAGATGAGGACCAGGCATCTGAACGTTCTGGCACTGGTCCTGACGAGAATCTAGATTCGTCTAGGCTAGATTGATCATCAGGCTGGGCATGTGATGCTGGCTTTTGTTAGTGTTGATCTTTCGACCAGGAACAATGGATCACATACATAGGCTTCCAGATGTCTCTCTCTTGGTTTGTGCTTCGGACGCCCCGTCTTCATCTTCTCGCTATAGTTGCATTGTAGCTCTAGCCTCTCGCATCTTTCGCATCTTTCGGATACTCCTTGGTGGTCGTTTGGTCTTACGCATCGATTTTTAAGAGTGTGGCATCGATCACAAGCATTACGTTGAGCCCCAGCGTGCTTTGGCATCTTACCTTACCCACGACCAAACTCGTGTTCTGTTGGTCGTAAGATAGGAGGAAGTCGAACTAAGTGTTGTTTTCTTTATGGTGTTAGAGAGGGCTTACAATCTGGCAGCGCTGTTCTAGACATACCACATGTAAGCTGCGTCTCGTAATCACGCCGCACCCGCCCCGCCTCGTCACGTGGTGTTGAAAGGGTGCTAAGATGAGGTGTAGAATTAATTAAGTTACTAACTCTAAGAAGCTGGCTAGTAATATATATATAGCTAGGCAATTATATATCTAGAATATTTAAATTTTTATACTTTTTTTTAGTAATTTAATTATACCTAAAACTTAAAAATAGCGCTTATAGTAGGCTTTTTAGAGTAAATAGTTATCTTAAAAGTAAAAATAAGTAGTAGTTTTACTATCTAGCTTATAAGCTTACTATTTATAGTATAATAAAACTAACTAATATCTTTTTATTTAATTAGTAAGTATTAAAAGTTAGAAAAAAAAATTTAAAATTTAGTATTTAATTACGTAACTAGTACTAGTAGGCTTACCCTTTTTTAATGCGTTTTTAGCACACCCATAGCTTTTCCTTATAGCGTTGTACCGTATACTAAAAGGTCTGCGATATTTCTCTTCCTAAGTACTAGTAGGCTTATAGTAGACTAAAAATACTTTAAAATAGTTTTATATATATACTAAAAACTTTTTTAATTTTTTTAAATACTAAATATCTAAAATTAGTAAAATATACTTAGATTCTTTTTTTTATAATTACCTTTTTCACGCTCTTTTTAATTACTAAGTAGGGGGCTCTGCTTTTTTTTTGTTATATTATTTAAGATAAAAGCCTTTGTCGTCCTACCCCTAGATAGATTTAATTAACGCCACCTACTTAGCTTATATTCTTATAATTTTTTTAATACTTTAAATATATATATAGCATTAACTTAACTACCTAGAAGTAAAATAATAAAGGCTTTTATTTTAAAGAATAAAAAAAAGTAAAGCCATCTACCTAGTAATTAAAAAGAGTGTAAAAAAGTAATTATAAAAATAGCGCGTTTAAACTACTACTTTAGCCTTAAACTAAAAAAAAGTTAAAAAAGATATGTGTATTGTTAATTAACTACCTAGGGGTAGAATAATACAGGCTTTTATCTTAAATAACACAATAAAGAAAGTAGATCCCCCTACTTAGTAATTAAGAAGAGTGTAAAAAAGGTAATATATTTATAGAAAAGATATTTAGTAAGTTAACTTTAAATATATATATAGGTATAATTATATTTTTTACACTCTTTTTATTTACTAAGTAAAAGACTCTACCTTTTCTATTATATTATTTAAAATAACAGTCTTTATTATTATATTTTACTAGTAGATAGATAGATTAAATTATATTACTAATCTAAAGTATAGCCCTTCTATTTATAAATATTCTTAGCTATTACTTCTTTAAAACTAGTATAATTCTAAGTAAGATTATATATATATATATTCTATCTATATTAAATAGGTACTCTACAGCTAGATATATAGATATTAATATCTAATACTTTATATTAGTAAGTGTAACAGGCATATAAAATAATATAATAGAACTAATTTTAGTATTAATTACTTATATCTAGAAGGGGTAAATATAGAAAGAAAAAAAAATTCTATAGCGTATAGGCTATAGCATATAAGTACTATATTATTCCTATATAATAATATTAAAACTTTAATACTTTTAGGTACTCTTACCTATATAGTATATAAATACTAGTACCTTTTTATTTTAAAGTTACTATTAATAGTTCTATCTTTTTTTTATATAAATTATTTACTTATTAATATATAATTTATCTATACACTATTACTTTTATTATTATTTCCTTTATTTATATATACTCTACTTTTACTAGCTTACTTTTATTTATAAAAAACTTCTATTAAGTACCTATTTATTATACTTTGCTACTATTTTTTAGAATTATAATTAGGGTTATTAATAGTAAAGTGGCTATTTAGCTAATAGTAGTTAAGGGTACAATTATATAGTTAATAATAAAATTATAGTAATAATATATTATCTATATAAAATCTTTTTATTTAGTTTATCCCTAATATAATAAATAAACCTATTTATTTTATTTATTTAGGTAGTATTATTAAATAATTATATAATATTAAATAAGGGAAAGATAAATACTAATAAAGGGCAGAAATTAAAGCTCTAAATAAAGGGGAAAGATATATAAGGCTAGCTTTTCTTTCTTTATTTTTTTTATTCTTTACTTTAAATATCTCTCTATATATAATCTTTTTTCTTAGCTTTTTTATCTTATTATTAAGCTAATCCCCTATTTTATATAATACTTAACTATATTCTTTATTATATAATATCTTATTTTATATAATACTCTTTTTTTATCATCACCTTTTTACGCTTTCTGTGATTACTAAGCAGGAGGCTCTGCTTTTTTTGTTATGTTATTTAAGATAAAAGCCTTTGTCGTCCTACCTCTAGGTAGATAAAATAACGCCACACACACCACATATAATACTAACTTAATATAAATAATAGTACTTATACTACTAGTTATTACCTAACTTAGCTTCCTTAGCTTTACTATTATTATATTGCCTTTTTAGAGCAAAAGAATATATATTACTTTCTTAGCTAGTTTCTAGGAGAACTATATATTTATTTACAATATCTTTATTAATATAAATATTTTTATTCTTTACTTTTATATAAATAGTAATTATAAAAATTGCCTAAGGAGTTGTATCTTACATATCTACTTTTATATAATATTATTATTATTCTTATAGCTAATATAAACTTATATATTTATAGACTGCTAAATTTATTTAGTATGTGGCGTTAAATTAACTACCTAGGGGTAGCACGACAAAGGCTTTTATCTCAAATAACATGACAAAAAAAGCAGAGCCCCCTGCTTAGTAATTAAAAAGAGCGTGAAAAAGGTGATCCAAAAAAAGGCCTTTTTTATATAGATATTAGTAAAGTAATTTTTTTTATTAATTTATATAATTTTAAAGATCTTATAGTACTTATTATCGGCTTGCTAAACACCTTTTTTGGCCTTTTTTTTTTTTTTGGTTTAAGGTTAAAGTAGGTTAAGATAGAAGGTTATTATATACTATATACGGCACCTAATTCTAATTAAAGAACCTTAAATATTTAATAATGCAATAATAGTTTAAACTTTAAACTTACTTATACTTTGCCTACGTCCTATAAGCTCCTAACCTATATAAGGTTTACTTACAGTGTATATAACACACACCTAGCTTATTACTACTACTATTATTAGTTATTCTAACTTAACAGCGTTAATAGCTAGAAGGATCTTACAGATCTATGCAATACTCTTACTATACTAGAGCTTATTAATAAAGACCTTATTATCCTCCTTTTACGTTCCCTACTAAAGGATTTTAGTACTAATAAGGAGTAATTACGTCTACTAAAGTAGAAATATGGTACTACTATTCTTTGCAAACTAAACTAGCTGCTAGCCTAATTAATATATAAGGATAGCCTTATAAATAGTTAAGTATATCTATTTCTTGCATTAGATAAGTATCTTATAGACAGAATAGAACTTTAGTATAGCTATAATAGTAGTAGTAGCGTAAAACTACAGCGTGTACTCTTTAGCAACAGCAAGTACTTCTTTAGAAATAATATAATGCTTAGATAGATAGTAGAGTATAGAGAGATAGTAGGAGACTTGTTAAGGATAACCTTAATATAGTAATAGAGTAATAGTGTATCTAGTACGTATTACTCTTATTCTACTACTTATAAGAAATATATCTATTAATATATTAACTTGTGTTATTTATATAATAATCGAAATAGTAGTTTATAACTTAGAATAGTAAAGGAAGAATAGATAACTGCAGCGTTGCTACGCTAAAGTTTTATCCCTCCTCTAAAGTTCTAAGTAGCCTCTTTATAAAAATTTTATATATAGGAGCTTTGCGCTAAGACTGCTAAGCTCGCTTAGCAGTTTAAATACACATTTTTAATTACCTGTTTACGCTCTTTTTAGTTACTAAGTAGGGGCTTTGCTTTTTTTATTATGTTATTTAAGATAAAAGCCTTTGTTATTCTACCCCTAGGTAGATAATTTAACAACATATAGTTCTTATATAATTTATAGTTTTTGTGCCCAATTACCATTTTACGCTCTTTTTTAATTACTAAGTAGGGGGCTCTGCTTTTTTTGTTATGTTATTTAAGATGAAAGCCTTTGTTATTCTACCCCTAGATAGTTATTTTAACAACGCATACATATAATGTATAGAGTAATATACTATTAATTATAAGGCGCTTTTTATTTATAGTTTTTACTTATATAAGATAGTTATAAAGAGACTTTAAGTCTATATAAATAACTATAAAAATTAGTAGTAAATTAAGTGTATATATAATCTTTTAAAAGATTATACTAATAGTAATAATATTATTAAATCCTTTTACTTTACTATATAGCTTTTTTACCTTTAGTTAAATTTTCGTGTATAATATTTACTAGAATTTTAAAATTATTACTATTATCTATATAATACTTATTATCTAAAGTAATTAGAAATTCTAATTATAAGCTTAAGTCTTTATTATTAGCAAATAAGCTATTAGTAAAGATAAATAACTTTATATAATAGAGGTCTAATAGTATAAAAGCAAAACTATACTTACTATTACTAATTTACTATTAGATTTATATATTTAATATTTTAATACTTTTATATGTGGCGTTATTTTATGTACCTAGGAGTAGGACAATAAAGGCTTTTATCTCAAATAACATAATAAAAAAAGCAGAGCCCCCTGCTTAGTAATTAAAAGTAGTAGCGTAAAAAGGTAATAACAAAATAAATGATGCTTTTATATAAAAGTAATATTATTTAAGTAGTAATAGATAGATTAAATATGGCTTCTAGTTAGTATATAAATATAATATAGGCGCCTCTTATATGCTACTCTATATATCTCTAAGTAATATTTTTATTTTTAGAATTAATTATATAAAGGCCCTTTGCTTAGCCTTTTTTATATAGAGTTATAGTATTATATATACATTAAATTCTTTTACTATTAAATTTATTAAGCTAGTTCTTAGCAAGAATAGTTTTATTTTTTATATAGAAGGCTATTTTTTTAAGCTCTTCTATTTCTTTTTATATAAAGTTCTTATTAATAATACTAAAAGTGATATTTATTTATATGTAGCGTTAATTTATCTACCTAGGAGTAGGACAACAAAGGCTTTTATCTTAAATAATATAACAAACAAGGTAGGGGGCCCCCTACTTAGTAATTAAAAAGAGTATAAAAATGAAATTATAAAAAGCGCGTTTAAACTGCTATCTACTTTAACTTAAACTAAAAAAAAGGTTAAAAAAGGTATTTAGTAAGCCAATATTATTTATCTATAAGCTAGTAATTCTAAGGGTATACTCTTGTTTATTAGTAATAAGTAGATATATATTATATAATAAGGTCTTTATTTTAAGTTTCTTCTTATAGTAGTTATAATAGGTCTTAAACTAGTAGAGATCTAATTTAGCTATACTGTAGGATAGTTATATAATATTAAAAATTATACTTAGTAGAAAGTTTATATATAGTTTTTTAAGTAGCTTAGTATAAAGTATATATTTAACTTATTAGTAAACTAAATATAGGCTTCAGTAATATTTCTTAGTTTAAAATATATTCTATATATTGCTTAAGGGCTTGCGCCTAATATAAAAAGTAGTTTCTAGCTTATTCTTTAAAGAGTAGGTAATTAAGCAAGAATTTTCTTTTTATTAAAGTAGGTAATAAATATAAAGAAATTTTCTTATATAGTTAAGTAATCTTGCCATTTACTTTTTATATAAGGCGAAGATTAAAGATTCTACCCTTATACTTAGATAGGTTAAAAAAAGAATCTTAAATATACTATTAGTAATTAAGGTGTTTATTTCCATATAATTTAATTCTTTAAAAGGTGCTTTAGGTATTATAATTATACCTTTTATATAGAGTTTTAGAGACAGTTTCTAATTACTTATTTTTTTAGGTAAGAAATATAGCTTATATACAAATATAACTCACTATGTGCTAGGTACTAGGTTTTAGTGCCTCCTGTTTTACTCCTCTCTGTGTATAGTGCGGACTTAATCTTGGTTCGAATCTTTACACGACGAAGATATTTAATATAAATATAACTACTTTTATATATAGTATTAGCTTTATCTATGGAATAAGAGGCTCTGCTTTTTTATTATATTATTTAAGATAAAAGCCTTTGTCATTCTACCCTTAGGTAGATAAATTAACGTTACACATATAGAATATAGTTTAGTACTATATCTAAAAAAGAATTATTTTATAGTATTAGTATAAGGCGTCTTTTCTTTCTTCTTTTTAAAGAATTTCTTTATATAGAGATAATATTATTTAATTTATATAATAGTAGGAAAGTGTAATCCTTTCTATATTAATATAGCTTAATATTAAATAGGCTCTATAGCTAGATGTATAGACATTAATATCTAATACTCTATACTAACAAGTGTGTAAAGGATATATAGGATAATTATATAAGAAAAGAAAATAATATAATAGAACTAACTTAGTATTAATTACTTATCTCTAGAAAGAGTGCAAATAGAAAGAAGAAGATCCTATAGCGTATAGGCTATAGCGCATAGGTATTATATAATCTCTATATAATACTATTACTATTAGTTTTTTTTTTGCGACTACTAAGGGGTTTCTAATAAAAATATTACAATAATATTAGTTATTCCCTCCTGCGTTATAGACACATAATACTATTATGCAATAATATTAAAACCTTAACTCTCTTAGGTGCCCTTGCCCATATAGTGTATAGACACTAGTAACTTTTTATTTTAAGATTACTATTAGTAGTTCTCTCTTCCTTTGCACAAACTATCTACTTACTAATATTTACCTTATTTATTTATTATTCTCCTATCTATATGCCTTCTACTCTAGCTAGTTTACTCTAGTTAGTAGAAAAATTCTATTAAGTAACTATTTATTATACTTTGCTACTATTTATTAAAGGTATAATTAGGCTTATTAGTAGTAAAGTAGTAGTCTAGCTAATAGCGGTTAAGGGTAAACTTGCGTAGTTAATAATAGAATTATAGTAATAATATATTATTTATATAGTGTCTGTACACTATATAGGCAAGGGCACCTAAGGGTGTTAAGGGTTTAATATTGCTGTACTATAGCATTATATAGAAATTATATAATACCTGTGCGCCGCGGCCTATGCGCTATAGAATCTTCTTTTTTTTATTTGCGCCCTCTCTAAAGAGATAAGCAATTAATACTAAGTTAGTTTTATTATATTATTTTTCGTTTCCTTATATAATTATCTTATATACCCTTTATACTTACTAATATAGAGTATTAGATATTAATATCTATATAGCTAGCTATAGAGAGCCTATTTAATACTAATTAGTAGTTAGCTAACTTTTAACTATAAATTAGCAAGAGTAAAGACAGATTATATAAGTTGTTATTAGCTATATAATTTGTTATATTATACCCTATTCTTTATATATAAGAGGATAGTAGATTAAATCTTTATAGAGTTAGTAAGTAACTATTACTACTGTATAAAATAAAGGAAGCGATTATATAAGATATATAAAACCTATTCTTATCTATAGGGATAGCAAATTAACTCTTTTATTAAGTTAGTAAGTAGATATTACTGCTATATAAAATTAAGAGAAAATAGTATACTAAGTATACTACTCGTAACTGTACAAATACATAGTTAGATAATAACAAACCCTAATAAAGCGCGACCCTCTATATAACTAACCTATTAAACAAACTAGTTATGCAATAACTACCTCTACTATTACTTTACACAAAGCCCCCACTTTTATTACCTTTGCCTTATAAGATAATACTAATATACCTAAATATACTAGACTATAACGTGGTTCACTAGCGAGTAACCCACACCAGTGAGCGCGCCACCTTTGCCAAGACCCCACCAAACCATTTTATTCATTATTAGACTGCGTTGCAATACTACTTAAAAATATATACTAAGTTAATACATCTAATTTAGATTCTTCCTCTTTAACTCCCTAGTAGGTTTGCGCATTATGTCTAGGTTGCCTGCAGATGCCACAACGCTGTTAAGTTAATAGTCCTGTTGCAGCGCGACTAGTACCTAACAACTGTTTACCCTTCTTCTGTCCACTAGCGTCCTTAGGAGTGGCTAGCTAAGATCCCTCTGCTACTGTAAGTGATCCCTAATACTAGATATACCTTCTTTTACGCGATTTTCGCCTTATAGTCTCCTTAATTGTCTTGCAAAGGCCTGCAATTTTATCTAACACTAGTACCTAACTATATATTGCACTTAGAGCGCCTTTTTTAAGCTTCTTTAAGCACCTACATAGTTAAAGTTAGTAATAAATTAAAGTAATCTCTAATTCTCTTAAAAACTAGTATTAATTGCGCCTTAAATTTGCGTAGGTTACTTAGTGTTTTAGACTCCTAGGTAGTAGGCTCTTTAATAGGCAGACTAGGTGTACGGATACAGATATTAAGGTGCTGCAACACCTCCTCTAGATTTAATAGGACTAGCCCAGCACCGCAAAAACCACTCTTAATTATCTCTATAGAGAAAACCTTTAAAAAAACGCGGTTTAAAATTTAAAGGCTAGGAGGAACTTAATCTTTGTAATATAGGTTATCAGCCAACACGCTAAGCCTAAGATCTTAGCACTATATGCCTTCTTTAGCGGGGAGAAAACAGCCCACATCTAACAGCTGCAGCAGGTATAACAAATATAGCGGCATACAAAGAGTAATAATCTTATATTCCTTGCAGTAATCCTAGAACTTAATTAAGTTATAGCTCTTATAGCTGTTAATAACTAGCAGCTAATAGGTTCCTTTAGCGCGTCCCTTTGTATGCGCGTTAAAGTGTTTTAACCACGCGATACTAAGCTCGTTGTTTGTCTAGCTGTTCTCGCTAACAGCGATTACCTAATCGCCAGGAATTGACGCGTCTTTGTACCAGGTAGAGATATGACGCTTGCCAGCGTAGATAATAAAGGAAGAGATTGCCCATTTAGCAGCGCAGATACCCTAGATCACCGTAATCCACTAGCGGTCGCCTGGCTGTATTAATTTGGGTTTCGCACGCCTCTCTAATGCTGTGACCACAAGCTAAGACCCTATAACCCCTATTAGGAAGCCTGATTTATTAAAGTTGTAGGTGTCCTTATCCGTAATACCATACTTAACTTTAATGCCCTCCACAAGCTTAAACCACGCGTTTATAACCTTAGAATCTTCCTATTGTGCCCTCTAGTTGTTGTATAACCAAAACTAACGCGTTTTAACTTTATATCTGCGCTTAATAAACCTATCTGTCTAGTTAATACTAATAGGTGGCTTTCCTCTCTGTAAACGTAGTAAATTAGCTATTGTGCGTATTATAAGCTTTGTAGGAGGGAATCTACGCGTGTCTAGCTCGATTATACGATTAACAAGCGCCTGCTCCTTAAGGAGAGTAAAATTCTTTAATTTAGGTGGGTTATTGCGTCGTACAGTTGTTCTGTTGCGTCTTCGATTGAGCGTTCTGCGATTAACGTTATACAGCCCTACTGCTGCTCGCTCTATAAGATTTAGGTCTTGTTTGATAGCTCTAATAGCAATAAGTAACCAAGCTTTATTAGATGGCTTAGAATACATAGTAGGTGGTTGTATTATGATAGTATTGTTGGTGATGGTGGGGTCTTAGCAAAGGTGGCGCGCTCACTGGTGTGGGTCACTCGCTGGTGAACCACGTTATAATAAGTATACTAAAGGGATAGGAATATTAAAGGCAATACTACTCAAGGGAATAAGACCTAAGTACTAAAAGAATAAGATTAACCTAGTAGATAACTCCTCTCTATTAGAAATATAATTATACGCAGTATATACTATTACTAATAATTATATATTATACTAAAAAGAGATAGCCTTTTAGAATTATTCTAGGAAGACTTTAAAGAATAGAAAGAACACTATTTTTTAAAGTTAGACTATGCGTTTAGAAGACAGCTTATTATAGTCCTAAGAAAAAAAGGCATTACACTAAGAATAGATACTAGAGCTATAAGTGCTAGCAAACTATATAAAGTAGCCTAAGGTAATATAGATATTACTTATATATTACTGCCTTTGCTAGCTTACTTAACTCCTTTATACGCAAATACTAAGACTAATCTTAAAGATACCTAAGCTAGTTAGGCTATTATATAAACCTAAATAGAGTAAGCTAAGCTACTACTATAGGCACCTATATAGCTATAGGTCCCTATAGACATCTTAAGAGAACTTTTATATAAGTACTAAGAATAATTTTATTTATATATAGTACTTAACTACTATTCTACTTATTTGCTTATAATTATTAAATGCTATATAAAATAGAGCCACTACTAGTTAAACGCGAATTATAGACACTATACTAATTTATATAGACTAAGCCTATATTATAATTTAATCTATATAAGCTTCCGCCCTAAGCATAACCTACCTTCTTAGAGAATTCTAGCTAATAAAATAATCTAATTTTAAAAGGCATAAAATAAGAATAATAACTATACTAGAATTTTATATAATATTTTAGTAAATAAGACTAGGATCTTTAGAGATCTATATAGACGCCTAGATATTGCTAAATATTAATATCTAGATATCTTTCTAAATATCCTTACTAGCTATACAGTATAGTATTACCTCTACATTATTTGCTCTAGATAATTGTAGAAGTGCTTATATAAAGCACTTAATAGTTACTTTAATATTACTATTAAACTATAACTAGTATTAGATAGACTAAACTATAATAACTTTTACATAATACTAGCGCAAAAACTCTAATAAGAGTTTATATAAAGTTCTAAAGGCAATAATTAATAGGCTGACCTTTATATAGAGAGTATTAGGTGTAAACTTTACTAGGGAAATTTCTTTCTATACTATTATTATATAAGTATACTATAGATATCTAAAGCTAGAGTAGACTATATTTACTCCTAAGCCTACCTATAAAGCTCTATTTACTAATCTCTATGCGTTAATCTAAGTTGTAATTAATTATTAATTTAATTAGTACCTATAAGAGACTAATATATACTACACTAATTGCAAATATAACTTTTCTATATAAAAAGAGAGATTACTAGGCCCTTATAAATAAGAGTTTTATAGACAATTTTGTACTATTATTATTGCAATTTAAATTCTAATTAAATAATATTTATATAAGACTAAAGAAGTGTTTTATATACTATAAGAAAGGTTATTAGTCTTTTAACGATCTGCGCGATAAGTATACCTGCGTAATAAGGTAGTATATTACCTTTTATAAAGAGTATAATAATAAAACGCCTTTATATAAAACTATTTAGTCCTATATTTAGGATATAAAATAGTATAATAATAAGGAACCTGCTTTATACAAAGAAGAGGAGTAAAGTAAAGATAATAAGAATAGTAATAATTAAGTATTCTATCTAACTACTATTACCTATCTTTACTGCATAACTAGTAAACACATCTATAAGATAGAGCTAGAAAAGTGTGCGGAATAGTTTATTTTTAAAAATTAATACTATATAATATACTAAGGTAAACTATAGAATATAAGTATAGTAAGTAAGAATTTCTACTATTAGCAAAGTACAGCTAGAGGTATATACATAAGAGAATCCCTATATAAAGATTAATTAGATATCTAGCAATACTAATATTAGCTTTAGAGATTAGAATTTATAAGAATTTCTAAGAACTATATAAATTATAAATCTAATAGGAATAGTTACCTACTATATCCTAGATACTCTAACACTATTCCTACTACTACTATTAGTAAATGCTAATAAGCTAGGTGCCTACTTTAATAATATTCTAGATATTATTATATAAAAAGTATAGCATAACTATATCTATTATATATCTAAATAGAGACACTGTTTCTTTAATATTAGTAACAAAAAAACTATATGTTTCTTTACTACTAATAAGAACTCTATTACCTTTATTAATATTTTAGATGTCCCTAAATAGAAAGACTTTAAAAGATGCTTACTATTACTAGCTATAAAGTAGATACTATTATACTAAATAAAATTTAGAAGTTTTACTACTACTATTAATTATATAAATAAGCCCTATATCGCTTTAAGTTTACTATTAAGAATAACACCTACTTTAATTATAAGATTATTATTAATATTATACGTATTAAAATAAGAGACGTACTATATATTTATAGATATAAATATATTAATTTAAGCTGCAATCTTCTTACAATTAATATCTGCACTGCACAAAATGCGTAGAAAGGCCTTTATAGATACTAGATTAATATCTACTAAGGTCTACCTAACTATATTATATATAATCTAGGTATAAACTTTATATTAAATAAGTTTAAAAACTACGCAAAAATTATTAGCGCAACCTATAGGCAGATGCCTATAGAAGTATATTAGGTAATAGGGAAGGTTAAGCGTTTGCACGCACCTCTTTATAAAGCCTTTAATATTCTTAAAGCTAAACTAGAAAATTATATAGATAAGAAGGACATTTTTACGCTATAAGTCAACTTTACGTTAGAACTAGAAGCTTATAGAGTGTAGGGTTATTAAGATGTTTAAGGTTAGTCTTTAATTAGAATTAGGTATCGTATATAGTATATATAACCTTTTATATTAATCTACTTTAACCTTAAACTAAATAAAAGGTTAAAAAAGGCGTTTAGTAAGCCGACTATAAAGTCTATAATGTAATTATTTTTAAAGTTATTTTAAGTTTATTTTAATAGTTATATAGATATAGTCTAATAACTTTATTAAAGACTAATTTAGTTTTTACCTATACACATTTAAGTAAGTTATAGGCCTATTAGTAGTGTTTTACTAATATACTAAAGATATTAAATATTTTTTTTTATAATTTAGCCTAAGTTTTTTACTAAGTTAAATCTTAACTATAATAATTTGTTAGTTTTTTTTGCGACTAAGGGGTTTCTAATAAAAATATTACAATAATAGCAGTTATCCCTTCCACTATTGTTAACACAGAAAAGCGTTTTAAGATAGTGTTAATAAAAAAGGAGTTAGCGCGTTACAAGCGAGCTAAGCGGGCTTAGCGAGCTTAGCGCGCCCACCTTAACTATAATAAAACTATACTTTTATAACTTAGGTAATATATATTATTTTTAAAATATAAGTAACTATAAACTTTACTTTAGTAGGTTTATTATAATAATAAGTAGAGATAATTATTTAAAAATATATTTATAATTCTACATCTAAAGATTAAAGTTTTATTTATTCTTTCTAGTATACTTATACTAAGTAAGTAAAAGGCTAGTAATACTTAGGGCGTTATATAAGTAGTAATAAGTTTTAAATTCTTTTTAAGTAAAAATAGTCTTTTTAAGTAAAAATAGTCTTTTTAAGTAAAAATAGTCTTTTTAAGTATAAAATAATCTTTTTAGTTATATACTATTTTAATAGCCTAAATATAGCTTAGTTATTTTATATACTTTATTCTTAGCTATTTCTATACTTTTTAATATATATAAACCTATTAGTTAGAATAGATATAAAAAGTAGGCTATTATAGAGCGCTAGACTTTAGTTATAATAAACTAGTAATAGTAAGCGCTGCTTACTCTAATATATTAGTAACTAATAATAATAGATAGCTTTTTAACTATTTTTATATAAACTATTTAAGGTCTTTTATAATAACTACTTTTTTTAATAATTTATAAAGTAGCTATATTAAAGGGCCTATAGTAGGGCCTTTACTAGAAGCTGTGTAAGTAAACACTAACTTAAGACCCATTTTACTCTAGATTACTTTTTTATATAGATAGTAATTTAAATATTAAAAAAATAAGTTATAAAGTAATATATTAAACATCTTTACTATGTGAAAATTCTAACTAAGGTTAAGTCTGCACTATATATAGGGAGGAGTAAAATAGAAGGCACTAAAACCTAGTATCTAGCACATAGTAGTAGTAATAAAATATATATAAAATAATAATAATTTTGTTATTAACTTTCTTTTATAGCAGTATTATTAATAGTAGTTAATAAATAATTTGCTATTTAGTATAACTAAGTTATATATTATCTCTTAACTAGTAAACTATTAAAGAGCTATAGTAGACTACAAAGTTGCAACTATAGAAGTAGTGTAGATAATAGGACGCTTAACTATAGTTTAGTTATTGCGTTTGTAATCTAGTAGTAGCGTAACTATAGTTTATTATACGCATAGTATATAAAGTCTACCTACTCTTATATTATTAGTAACACCTAGTATACTAAATTTTTATCTTTAATATATAACTACTACTACTATCTTTTAAATTTAGCTCTTTATCTATTATATTTAGCAACGCAATAATATTCTAGTAGTCTAACTATACTACTACTTCTTTTATATAGGGTAGCATAGCTATAGTAGAGTTCTAAGAGTATATAGAGGAATTAGCTAGGCAAAGTTAGGAATAATCTCTAGAGATTTAGCAATCTTATATAGTAAGTAGGGTTATTAGAGATGCCTCTTAATTTTAATATCTTTAATAACACCTAGCTTTAGCTATTTAGGCCCTATTAGCTAGTTTTATAACTTTAAATCTTAGAGTGTAAAGCACTTCATTAGTATCTAGATAAAGAGTTAAATTAGGTGTTTATACTATAATAATAAAATAAAGCAAAGGCGTTACTAAAGAAGCTTAAAGAGATAAGGACTAGTAAAGCAAAGATATAAGACGGCTACTAGATAATAAGTAGTAGTTTTTTAGAGATTATAAGAGTTTAAAAGCGCAACTATAGCATAATAAGCTTATTAAAGAGATCTTTATTATGTTAAGATTCTAACTAAGGTCGAATCCGCACTATACATAAAGAGGAGTAAAATAGAAGACACTAAAACCTAGCACCTAGCACATAGTAGTAGTAACAAAATATACACAAAATAATAATAATTTCGTTATTAACGATTTGTACGGCGGCATTATTAATAGTAGTTAATAGATAGTCTACTATCTAGCATAACTAAGTTATATGTTATTTTTTAACTAGTAGACTATTAGAAAGCTATAGTAGACCTATGCGGAGTTGCAACCGCAAAAGTAGTGTGGGTAATAGGACGCTTAACTATGGTTTAGTTATCGCGCTCGCGACCTAGTAGTAGCGTAACTATAGTTTGCTATACGCACAGCGTATAAAGTCTACCTCTTATAATATTAGTAACGCCTAGTATATAAGAAGCTTATAGATATAGTAGTAATTATCTAGAGTGCTATTAAAGTAAGGGACTACAACTAAGTAATAAGGGTAAAGGTAAGTAGTAGTAGTAGGAGCATAGGGGAAATAGGTAGCGGTAAGGTCCTAGAGGGGCAGAATATAGCTCGCTAGTTGTAAGAGAAAATCTACTATAGGAGAGAGTTAATAAAATAGTTAGGTTAGTTGCTATTATTATTATTATTATTATTATTATTATTATTATTTATTATTATTATTATTATTATTATTATTATTATTATTATTATTTATATTATTATTATATATTATTATTATTATTATTATTATTATTATTATTATTATTATTATTATTATTATTATTATTATTATTATTATTATTATTTTATTATTATTATTATTATTATTATTATTATTATTATAGTAAAAATATTATTAAAGAAATTATTATTATAAAACATAGTAGTTAGTTAAACAGCTAGCCTAGGATTACATAATATTTACAAATTAACCCTAGGAAAGAATTTTAATTAATTATAATAGCTATTTATTATAGACTAAATAGGTACCCTAGAGTTAGGTTAGAGTAGAGTCTTATATAATCTAGGGTTAGGTTAGAATTAAGTTAGATTATATAAGACCCTAACTCTAACGTAATCTACTAGTAAGCTGTATACATCACTAAGCTGCGCACCCCACTAAAAACGCGTACGCCTTTTTAATAGATAACTAAATAATAACTAAATTAAACCTATAAAAATATATATATAAAATATTTCTAATTGCTTTTATATTAAGTCCTCTTATAGTCTTACACATGGCACTTAAGCACGTTAGTGGTGCTCGCTAATAGCTCTAAAATGCCTAGCGCTAGACATCTACCTACGCCCTTATTTCTGCCTCTGCAGCTAGCCTCTACTAACCTTCCTGGCCTATAAGAGTTTCTTCTGTAGCAATATACTGCCGTCGCTGTTGCCTCTTTTTCTCTTAGCGATAGTTAGCCTAATATAGCTTAGTGTTCTTTTTAGTAAGGATTATTATAGAGTGTATTGCTATCTAATATCCTTTTATAAGCTAAGCTAGAGCCTAATGTGTAGGGCTTTATAATTAACAACTAAGAAAGTTATATAGTAGCTAGACCTATTACTGTAGCTAAGTAGCTGTGTAAGGCGTCTTAGTAGTCTAGCGCCTCTTACTATTAGCTTCTTACCTTAGGGAAGACAGCGTTTAGACTATAGTAAGTAATAATAGGACGCGCTTAGGATAGTGTGGGATAAGCCCTACTGCTTAAAAGCCACTCTTAATTAACTGCTCTAAGAAGACTAAAGCCCTAATACGCGTGTAGATATTAAGAAATTCCTACTTATTAATGTGAAAAATATAATTGCGTATAAGCTTAGATACTTCATATTTATATATAGCTTTAAGCGGCGTGTAGTAGATAATATCTAGTGGCTATAGTAGATATAAGCTATAAGCTAGTATACAAAGACTAATAATATTGTTCTCTATATAGAACTAATTAAACTTAGGCGTTATATAGCTGCCATGGCTATCTAGGATAAGTAGGCAATAGGCTTTAGCTAAGCGCAACGTAGTCTAATAGTTAAAGTGCTTAAGCTATTCTAGGCTAAGCTTATTAGTTATCTAGCTATTATCGCTTACTGTAAGCCTCTAGTCGCCTAGAATAAGCTAATACTGGCTAGCTTAGTGTAGCTTTCTAGATAGTATAATAAATGGCAAGAGTACCTAGCCTAACACACTAACACATTTAATTGCTATAACTTAGTTATATATTGCTAGGCTGTATAGCAATTGCTTACCTAACTCTATTAGAGCTTATAATAACCTTAGACGTGCTAGTAATCCCTATTATATAATTCTGTCTTATTAAAATTGTATATATCCTTATCTGTTATGCCGTACTTCTAATGCGTATTCTTGATAAGCTTAAACTAGGCTCTAAACTTAACTAGATTCTAATAAAGAGTACGCTAAGCATATAGCTTTCTATCCTACTTAGTTATAAGCTCTACCTGGCTGTTAACAAAGTGTAACACCCAGTTCTTGCTAATAGGCTGTGGAGGCGGGATTTAGTCTTAAGCTTAAAGTAGGACGTCTGCTATTTGGCGCACATTAATAATATAGAATAGAAAGTCTTGTCTATTAAGGTCTAGGATTTAGCGAATAAGAGACTGCTCTTTAAGAGGCGATAGCTTGCGTTTATTAGATGTTGTCTTAATTCTAGCTTAGACACTATAGAGACGTAACTAAAGAGTTAATTCGAGGATATTGTAGGCTGCTGCCATAGCGCGAATTAACTAATAAGGATAAGACTTAATTAAGATAAGGGCAAGACTAAGTCTGCCTTTTTTTAATAGCAATTAAGCTTATTATTGTTAAGCTATAGTTAAAAAGGTGGACGCGTTATATTGCGTTTTAGTAGAGTGCGTAGCTTAGTGGTGTACGCAGCTTACTAGTAGATTACGTTAACCTAACCCTACTTATATAAGACTCTAACCCTAATCTAAGCTATACCTATTTGCCAGCCTAATTAGTAAGTAGAGAAAGATATATAGAATAAGTGTATAAGAAAGAAAATAATATAATAAAACTAACTTTAGTATTAATTACTTATATTTAAAAAGGATATAAATAGAAAAAAAAATTATAATATATAGGCTATAGTATTAAAGATCTTTATTATATAAAGATTCTAACTAAGGTTAAGTTCGCACTATATATAGAGAGGAGTAAAATAGAAGACACTAAAATCTAGTACCTAGTATATAGTAGTAGTAATAAAATATATTAAAGATCTTTATTATATAAAGATTCTAACTAAGGTTATGTCTACACTATATATAGAGAGAAGTAAAATAGAAGGCACTAAAATCTAGTACCTAGCACATAGTAGTAATAATAAAATATACACAAAATAATAATAATTTATTATTAACTTTCTTTATAGTAGTATTATTAATAGTAGTTAATAAATAGTTAACTATCTAGTGTAACTAAGTTATATATTATCTCTTAACTAGTAGACTATTAGAGAGCTATAGTAGACTATAGAGTCGCAACTATAGAAGCAGTGTAGGTAATAGGACGCTTAACTATAGTTTAGTTATTATACTTACAACCTGGTAGCTATAGCGTAATTATAGTTTGTCGTACGCATAGCGTATAAAGTCTGCCTCTTACGATATTAGAGACGCCTAGAACACTAAATCTTTATCTCTTTATTTATTATGTCTAGCAATATAATAACTTTCTAGCAACCTAATATTATATTTAAATCTAATACCTATAGCAATATAGCTATTATTAAATTTAGTTAGGGCATAGATAACTAGCTAGGCAAAGTTAAGGATAATTTCTAGAGATTTAGCAATCTTATACAACTAGAAGGGTTATTAAAGAGGCCTCTAGAACTTATTTTTTAAGTACCCTATTAGTAATATCTTTAGGCTAATTTACTATGCCTTATACCTCTAAATTCTAGAGTATAAAGCACTCCTTTAGTATCTAGATATTAGTAGAGACGCAGTCTTTATAATATAATAATAGTGCAATATAGAAATTATACTATAGAAGCTTAAAAATATAACTAAAAATAAAGGTAATAAAAACTATAAGGGTAAGAACTAAAGTAAAAAAGAAAGAAAGAGTTTATTATAATATATAAGATGCTAAAGACATAGTAGTAGTATAAGAAGCTTATTAAGATAGTAGTAATTATCTAGGCTACTATTAGGGTAGGAGACTATAAGCAATAAGGGTAAGAGTAAGTAGTAGCGGCAGAAGCATAGAGGAAATAGGTAGTAGTAGTAAGGTTCTGAGTAGTAGTATACAGCTTACTAGTTACAAGGAGATATTTACTATAGGAAGAGAGTTAGATAAAATAGTTAGGTTAGTTACTATTATAATTATTATTATTATTAATTATATAACATAGTAGTTAGTTAAATAGCCAGCCTAGGATTATATAATATTATAGATTAACTCTAGAAAAGAAGTAATAAAATATATATAAAATAATAATACTTTTATTATTAACTTTCTATATAGCAGCATTAATAATAGTAGTTAATAGATAGTTAGACATAACTAAGTTACATATTATTAGGCTAGTAAATAGATTTAGGGTATCTAGATTAGGTATAGAGTTAGGTTAAAGTCGTATAGACTATAGGTATAGGTTAGATTAGGTTGCACAGACCTTAGGTTAGGTTAGATTAATTATATAAGACTCTAAACCTAACCTAACCTATACCTAACCTAATTACGTAAGATCTAACCTAATTATATAAGACCCTAGCTTAATTTAACTTAGTTTAATATTATTTAAAATATATTTTTAATTAATTATAATAGCTATTTATACAGACTAAATAGGTACCTTAGAGTTAGGTTAGGGTTAGAGTCTTATATAAGTAGAGTTAGATTAGAGTTAGATTAGATTACGTAAGTCCCTAGCCCTAATCTAACCTATACCTATTTGCTAGCCTATATATTATATAGGCTATAGTATATATAAGTATTATTAAAGATCTTTATTATATAAAAATTCTAACTAAGGTTAAGTCTATACTATATATAAAGAAAAGTAAAATAGAAGGCACTATAATCTAGTATCTAGTACATAGTAGTAGTAACAAAAATATACACAAAATAATAATAATTTTATTATTAATATTTTGCATAGTAGTATATTATTAATAATAGTTAAGTATATAAGTATTATATAATTTCTATATACTCTTTTTAATTACTAAGTAGGGGGCTCTACTTTTTTTTTATATTATTTAAGATAAAAGCCTTTGTTATCCTACTCCTAGGTAAATAAATTAACGCCACATATATAATTTCTATATATATACTAATTATATAATAATATTAAAATCTTAATACTCATAGGTGTCCCTTGCCTATATAGTATATAGATAGTCGATGCGTTATTAAATTAACTATCTAGAAAATAGAATAATAAAGGCTTTTATTTTAAATAATGTATTTTATCTATATATTTACCCTATATAAATATTACGCTTTTTTTTAATTACTTTTTTTACGCTCTTTTTAATTACTAAGCAGGGGGCTCTGCATTTTTTGTTATGTTATTTAAGATGAAAGCCTTTGTCGTCCTACCCCTAGGTAGATTTAATTAACGCCACACATATAAATATTACTATTATTTTATATATATAGCGTTAAATTAACTACCTAGAAATAAATAATTATTTTACTCCTCTCTATATATAGTGCAGACTTAACCTTAGTTAGAAATTAGAATCTATACACAACAAAGATCTTTAATACATAGCTGGGCAATTACATGCCTAAAGTGCCTAGATTCCAACACAAGGAGTTTCTCAAATTATCGGATAAACACTTAGAAGCGATCTAACCTTGGAATTAAGAGAAGGAATAGATTGTAAAAGTGGGGTTAGGAGTTACCTGGGGGAATATTCTTCAGATATACCGTAACCGAAAGGTTGGCGATGATTTTCACTCCTGATACTTCAGATAATTTGTGAGCTCTGCTTAAGTAAGTCATCCTCCATCATGATTCACGGTTCGCTGCAAAGCAGCTCATGAGAAACCTCCACATGAAAGTCGTCGAAGCCCTCATTAGACTGTCGGTGATAGCCATCGCTGTGCTGACTTGCTTACTTGAACTAAAGTAAGTCATCCGGGTATGAGCGGGTAATTGAGCGGCATCCTTCGCCTATTGACAGCTTGGCAGCTTGGCAGCTTGGCAGCTTGGAAGCTGTAGAAGGAAGTTGAAATGAGTGTTATTTTGTTCAAGGTGTCCGAGGGCTTACAATCTGGCAGCGCTTTCCTACAGGGTGTTGGCACGTCCGACGCAACTCCTGCGCGTTAAGATCCTCAGCTACCTTAGGTAAACCTCAGAGAGTAACGACTACAGCCCTCTAATTAGTCCAACTTAGTGATTTTCACTGATGTACACTCTAACGTATTTTCGACTCGTAGGGGTTGCGCCGGACATTGACAACACACCTTGCAGACACAGGTAAGCTGCGTCTCCCGACTACGCCGCATGGCTGTTTCCTTCGCCTCTTAGCAGCTCTCAAGACAGAAGTAGGTCTCGTAATACGGTGTCGTTCAATGCAATGGAATAAGCGCAAATCATAGCAAAGTAAGCAGGACCGAGTGTATCGATACTATCATAGGAAACTCTTCCCCAGACTATTTTAAATCGTTTTTCAAAACTGTGAATCGGGCATGCCGATTCCAGAATTGTCTGGTGCGCATGGACCGGGGTCTCGCGTGGGCTGCTTCCACGCGGGCGGCGCGCTGCCCTACCTGGAGGTAATTAATTTTACCACATTCCATCCTCTACTGCACATCCCTTCCCAAAAGCCCTCTCTTACCGCACGGGTGGTAACGCATTGCTCCACGGTGAATGCTCTTGTGTTGTTCAAGGCTAATACAGGATTCCCGTAGCTACTTGCAAGGCTATATATCCCGGAGAAAGAGCTATAGTGTTATTTTTTGCGCACGAAAATAAAAGCCATCCTGGCTCTCGTCGCTGTTCTCGGCATAATTCCCTTGAGACAGTGATTCATATACACGCCGGGCTCACATAATCTACATCGAGCTTTAGAGTCTTTTGAAATCTATTTTCCGCGTTTCTTGTGCAACACATGTTTACAGCTTCCCTAGCGTTGCTGGTGAACAGTTGGGATGGCGTGGATGGATAGGGCATTGATTTCGGATTCATCTATATTGTGAGCGTTAATAAGTATAGCAAAGTTAAGAACTTACAATAATAAACTGGATGGGTTGTTATCTAAATAGTAGTTGTTTATTAGAGCACACTGTAAGTAGCTTTTAATATTGCTATAGCTCCCCTTACTAGTAAAGTATAAGATAAAGTTATATATAATAGAAGTATAGTTATATTAAAACTTTAGTTTAGCTCCTTGTGAGTCACATATCGCCCGAAAAAAAAAAATTAGGCCCCTCTACCAACAAAAACATGTTGGTTGTAACGATTACAGCTTCCCTCTGCCTCGCTAAGAGGCCTTGCATTACAAATTACAACCCGCATGTTCTAGCAACATACCGAGTCCGCATAACGAGGCGGCCAGATACTGATTCGGCCAAGCTGTACTGCAGATGGGCTACTTGGCTATGCATCACCGGTTCCCAATGGTGTTGACTACGGATACGATGATTGAAGTCAATAGAGATCAGTCCTATCAAGGAAACTGACAGCTCTCAGCAATGGCGGGCAGCCGATGAGCGTCAACAAGTGGTACACGGTTGTATAGTACTGGATAGCTTAGGGGTTCCTCATTCTTCATGTTCCTACAAGTATCTTTGCAGTACATTTAGTGCTTCCCTGCCACGTTTGTCGTTACGCAACGATATCTTGAGTTGTTCCAATGCGATGTCAATATTCTCCTCTCGCTCTTCGTCTTCTTCCTCTTCACTCCCTGGCTCGTATTCGTCATCGTCATCATCATCGTGATCTTCTTCACTCTCTTCCTCTTCTTCCTCTTCATCATATTTTTCAGAACTCTCGGAAGTATTGTCACTGTCCGTGTGATCTTCATCTTGATCTAGACAAGACTCCAATGTGTTTGCACGTCGAAGTGCGAAATTAGATCGGCCATACGAGTCTAATTGTTTGGATCGGCCCTTTTGCACTATCCGGCCGCCCGACCCAAGCTGACTTCTCGGCTTTGACTGGTTGGCGTCAAACATTGGAATTCTCGCCTTTGATTGGTTGGCCTTCACATGTTGGTTTTCCGATAACCTCTCCGGCTTCGAACGATTGTTTTCCGCTTCGAACTCATCGATTACTCGCTTCCACTGATCAATACAGCCAGAAAGCCATGGCCGCAAATGATTCATCGCCCAAAAATGAAGATTTTCGATAATCACACATAGTTTGATGTTGTCCAGACCATTATACAGGTTACCTTTCCAGATGCAACGCATGCTCTGCCAAGGTCAGCACATCTCTTAGATCGATAGCAGAGTGGTTGAGCCTTACATATCTGTAACGAGCTTTCTCGATCGCAGTCACGTATGCAATCCAAACTTTGATCCTTGGTCCTGTGAATGTCATGCACACTACAGGACGAATCTCGCTTAGGACTGGGGTTGGCCGGCCACCGGCAGCAGCGTTAGCGAAGAGAGTCAGGCAAACAGCGGCTGCATTGGCAGCCTGGCAGTGGAGGTATTCCTCAAAGCTCGTGTTAATCTTTCCGTGATGTTTCCACTCACAAACGGCCCAAGGGAAACAAGTTCGATCTTTTACAGACTCTGCGCTGAAGAATTCTTTGCAAGGGCTGGGATTGAAGCCGAATGGTAGATCCCGGCATTTGTCTGCCATAATGATGTACTTCTCGTAGAGCCAGTTAAGACGTGTGATGCCGAAGTTTTCGATATAGTCGTCTCCGTTCAAGGGTCCGCATTCAGCCTCGCCTTGCATATACGCATGGAAGCTGAGAAATAGATCTGGCTTTGGTGCCTTCAGCTTGCTCCTTGTCGTTTGACTGTATGCCCGGAGAACACCTCTACCAAATTCCCATGTATGATCAGTTTCACTACGAAGTCACGTTAGCGCGTAGCTTTATACGAAGCATATTCGGGATTCGTACACTCTGTACCGACTGATAATGTCCGCAGCCGTTCGCGGGAAATCATCGCACTCGGCTTTGAGGGCGACATCCTTCAAACGTTTGAATGCACATTTGGCCACGTCCCTCCAACGATCCTCGTCTTTTGAACGGATACGTCTTGCCTCTTTCTGGATGTCCAATGCTAGACCGAAATTCGCTTCGCAGCGTGGGATATTGTACTGACTTTCATAATTCTGTAGCGTCTGAATATGTGCTTGTGCGTGTGGTCGTTTTTCGGGTATCACGACGTGTTCTCTTTCCTCCTCAGACACTTGTTCTCTAGTCTCGCGATCCAATTCCTTCTATGTCCGGTTTAGTACATACGGAGAATTGATGTACATGCGTGAACTCACCCAACGCTCGGGGGCGATAATGTGTTTGAAGTCCAGCAGAAATCGCGTGAGTACATTGGCTTGGGGGCACTCCTTCAATAGAGCTTCGGGGTTTATGGGTTCTTCATGATACGTAATGCCAGCGGAGCCCAGCGCATCCCGAGTAAGAACACGTTTATCTTTTGCCATATCTTCCGTCTCAAAATATCAGACAACCTTTACTTGAATATATGCCGTAGAGAGCTGAAAAAGCTAAAACTGAAGGTGAAAAAAAAAATGCAATTGAAGCGAGCATGGCGCACTATATGCTTCGACTTGTGACTGTGCCGCATAATCTTACCAGGATTATGTTGCAGCTTCGGTTCATTGGAGCGGTTCAGGAACTTAATTAACGGGGCTTGACCGGCGGTGTCCAAAGGTGGCAGGACGCCTGCATTTCGATAAAATTGCGATGCAGCCACTTCACCAAAACGTAGAAGCAGAGGGCGATTCGTGATCTACGACTTAGCTGCTGGTGTGGCGCTGCAAATGATTTAAATCCCAACACGTTGGCACTTCTTCCCCTGCCCTGCCCTGTGAAAACCGGCAAATCTTGGCTCATTAGGCAAGGGGCCAAACACTCTATAACGATCGCAAAATCGCAACGTCACAACCATGCTGAAGCAAGACAGATTCTCTAAAATGGGACCTGCAGAGTTGCGAGTGATAAGTGCAAATATTCCTGCGGTTTCATGTTGGTTTTTGGCCCCCACCTGCATCTAGGCGCCACGTCGGCCGTGAGGAAAACGAGAAGCCGCATAAGCCCCATGCTTCTTCTTCAATACTCGGGCCTAATAGCAAGATTTTCGGAAAAATGCTCTGCCGGCATCTCAGATGCAATTGGCATGCCCATTTAAGTCAAATCCCGCCCGAGTAATTCGCGTCCAATACTTCTTCTCCATGTGTGGACCGCACAAAGATTTTTCAGAACAATAGCAAAGTGATAACACCATTAAATGCATCGTTCGTCCGCGTATTAATAGGTAAGGTTAAATCGACCCAGAGTGAGCAAATAATGGTGTACTGCGTGATCTATATTATCATTGAGGGATGCTTTTAGGAATATTCGCGCCGCAGCACTATAAGAAAGTAACAATCTCTTCCAAATCTGCCTAGCCATTTCCTTTAATTTCATTCCAGTAGAGACTATCCCTTTGTGAACTAGTGTCTTTAAATACCTTAATAACAAATCAGCCACCTTAGAACGCGGTCTTTCAAAGGGTCGTCTAAGTACGAGCCTCTCCTTCTTATCGTAGACCTGCCCTGTTGCTACTTCACTATGCGTAGCAGCTCTTAAAGTTCCTCCAACAATATTTAAACTCTTATATAAATATACTAAGCACTAAGTTTTAGTGCCTCCTCTTTCACCCCTCCCTGTGTATTGTGCGGACTCGAACTAGGTTAGAATCTCCCACCACGACGATCTTTTAAACTTCTTATATAATTAGTAGTAGGAACTTATAGCTTAACCCTCTCCTCGTGCGCAAACGGGGCTGGTAAATTGCATACGTATCTATAAATAATAAACATCTGTAGCATTATTCTAAACAGCACGAAGCTGCTCTATAATCCTTACAGTTGTTAAACACCCTCTTGATTATATGGTACACTTTGATTATATTCTAAGCTAAATATCCTGGTAGCTTACGGCTATGGTCATAGTATTGTTAAAAAGTTTTATAAAACAGACTACCTAGTGTAGGAAGAATTGCTAATTATAGCAAATAGTAAAGAAGGGAGAAGCTGTCCCTAGTAGATTACCCTTTCCCACACCTGCCTTTTCAGGGAGAACTTTGTAAAATCCGGTAGGGTAGCTAGTCCTAGAGGTTTAGGGTTCTTGGGCAGGAGTACTTATTAAAAGATAAGGTTGTATGACTGCTCGCGCAAGTCAAAGGGGTAGTTGGTACCCAAGGTTGTGAGATAACAAACCAACCTTGGGAATAATTAGGCCTAAGTGAATTTACACAAGAGATTAAGAAACAGGTTGAACACGAGGATAAAGTGCCCATACTCGAATTCCTATATACTTGGCCATTGCTGCTCGTTAGTGAGCACTCGCTGGCAAGCGCTCTTTATAGAGCGGTTATATAATATACCTTAGGTAGGCGCTGAGTATGTTCTACTACTTGCTGGCCTCAACAAATGACAACAAAGGCTTGGGTAAAAATCTGGGAACAGCCCTCTTCAGGATCATAGATCCTAATAAACATCCTAAACATCACCTGCCCTAGTAGGCGATACGCCCGACTGCGTCCTGTCACATCTCCTTTCTCCGCTTCGAGGATCTAATTTTGAAGTTCTAGGCGGCGCTCATGGCACCTGCTATCGTACTAGCTGAATTTGGGCCCGTCGGGGTTGCGGAGCCTTTCCACGTTGATTTATTTATTCATTTATTCATATCCGTTTATAATCAACTCAACCTTTTACAGATTATGAGACAAGTAGCCAAAAATAATAAACTTACCTCTAAGCACGGCGTGCAGAACCTCTTATTTAGGGGCACGGGATGGAAGTACCAAACCACAAGCCCGTAACTTTGATGGAGTCTCTTGAAATTTGTATAATGATATAGTCCTAAAAGCTTAATCTGCTACAGAGTTTGCTCTCTCATACCAGATGCTTTGTCCCAACTATATCATTCAATTCCTGGCGTTTCTGTTGGGGTTTAAACGTAAATATGTGTTGTTAAATTATCTACCTAGGGGTAGAACGACAAAGGCTTTCATCTCAAATAACATGACAAAAAAAGCAGAGCCCCCTGCTTAGTAATTAAAAAGAGCGTAAACGTAATTATTTCGTCTGTACGCATCTGAAAAAAACGCTATTTTAATATACGGCTCCTACCGAATTCGGCCACTCAACGCACAGACCCCACTCAACGCACAGTTTGAGGATAGCCACCACTATTACTTTTAAAGCTGCAGAGAGCTCTATATATATCGTAAAATCACTAGATTTTTTAGAGTAGCATTTGCAGAAGCTTAATAAATCGATTGGCAACGATAAACTACGTGTGATACCTCTGTGGGAGGCGTACTTTGCGAGTGCGCGTTGATGGGCCGGATGCCTCCACCACCCCTTCAATAACTAATAGATCCTCAACATCAACCTCTAGGTCCTCAATAACATGAGCAGGAGGTGCAGGAGCCTCGAGGCTACGCGCCTTACCCTTTTTTAGCCAATTGTATATCAGTCCTAAGTTGCTTTTCAGCTGCGCGCGCAAGTAGATCTTCTTCGCGCTCTGCCGCCTTCCTCTGCTGTTCTTGCAACCTAACCTCTTTTGCAGCCATCCTTTTCTGCGCCCTCTGCTCAAGCATAGCCTATTTCTCCTGCTTTTTCTACTCCTTAGCTAGCTTGTCGCGCTCCTTCTAGTGTTATAGTTCTTCTGCTTTAGCGTCTTTTTTAGCCTAGCAATTGCGGGCAGCCTCAACTTTTAATAGCAACTAGAAGACAGCGCCGCCAGCGTAATTCTTAGAGGGTTCAAGTAGTAATGCCTTACTACGCTTACGGGCGCTTCTTCTCATTAAAAAGGGCATCTCTAAGGCGATCGTTTTCGTGCTAGACAAGCTGTTTCTAAGTCGCTATTGCGTGTATTGTGTGAGACAGCTGCGAGACGCGTTTATCATTAAGATCCTCAACTACCTGTCGTAGAAGTCCTTCAATTTTTACGCCAATCGCTTGCAGAGAGTACTAACAACGTGCTATCGCTGCTTAATGGCCTCTTAGGCTCTAGATCCTTAAATTTCTTCAATATAGCGTTGCTATTCAGCGGAGAGATGCCAGTAACTTTAAAGGTGTTAATAATTGTTTCTTTAGCGAATGCAACTCTGTATACCTTATAGAAGAAGTGGAAGAAGTCGCGCTTAGTAATAGATGTGAGTCCTTAGCTGTTTGTACATGAATTCGGAGAGCTCTTTTGTATATGCAGCTAAAAGAGGCTTAAAAAGGCAGACATCTAGAGGCTGTAGCGTATAAGTTAAATGCGGCGGGTAGATAGCTAGGAGGATTCGATTTTAATTGCAGAACTCGATAAACTCCATAGTAACGTGTAAGCCATGCCCATCAAGAATTAGGAGTCGATAGTCGCGCTTTGCCTTCTTCTTAGTCTCCTCTTGAAAGCACCTCTTAAGCCAGGCAATCCCAAGTTCGTTGTTTGTCCATCCAGATAGTGATGAGGCGAAAAAGGCCTGGTGCTCTTGAGGATTGAAATCTTGTAGCCATGTGTCCTAGATGTTGCTAGAAGCCGCCTAATATATTAGGGCAGGTTTAAGAGAGCTGCCGTCGGCGCATATACAAGCTATCGTCGTTATCCACTCTCTATTGCCGTCCTAGAGTACCTGCTTAACGCCCGCCTCCTTGCTCATATCGCTGTCGAGAGAACACACGCGCTTATTTTTGACACTACCCCCCGATTAAGAAGCCCTTCTTATCCATATTGTATATATTTGACGGTGCGATGTTGTACTGCTTAATCTTATCGTCTAAAAGCTTGAAATAGAGGGCGTATTTAAAGGCTGAATCGGCTTTGTAGCGCTGGCTATCGATGCTAGATGTCTATCGCGATATAAGGTTAATTTAATGCCGCGCAATGTAGCGATTAACCTAGTAATTTCCTGGCTCTTGATGTGCTATTTCTCCAGCGAAATTTCGTATTATCTCTCTCGTAGGGGGTAGGCCTTGTACACATAGCTTATTAATATACTATAGTAGCTGTTTTTTCCTGTGTATTGTTGAGGAGTCGCTTTTTTTTTTTTTTTTTTTCGGCCCGAGTTGCATAGGTGCCCTGAACCCCTCGATAGCGCTTCGAGAGCCGCGACCGCTCAACGCCGTACTCCCGAGCAACCTGGGATATATTAGGACGTTCTCCTAGCTCCAGGGATTTTAAAGCTTCAACAGCTGCGTCGATCGGGTCCATATTGGTGGAGTTATGAGGTGTTGAAAATATACGATTTTTAGTGTTAACTGTGCGTTGAGTGGGGTCTGTGCGTTGAGTGGCCGAATACGGTAACGTGTCTGTGCGCGTGCCGAGCCACTTCGCGTGACGAGCCACCCAACACCATAACAGCTTATGCAAAAATGAAGCTATAGAGCCACCCAAAATTAATATTATTACAGGATTTTCTAGAGGGGCACTAAATAGATCCTTGCGATTAATTTGCACTATTTATATCTATTTAGAAGCTTAATGTTGCGGCCGCGACGTGTAGAGACGGTTGGGGCAGCAGATGCGCCCTTTAAGGACTTCTTAACATCTAAAGCATTAACAACACGTTTCTAACGTTTTCTGCTCTATAGAGATAGCTAAGAGGCCTTCCTCTTACCCTTTTTAGATAACTGTAGAGCTTTTTTTGCGTCGCGCGGCAGACTTCTAGGCAGCGCGCTAAGCTGCCTTTTTAGCTCTCTCTCTCCTCTCTCTTGCCTCCTTCGCTGCCTCTCGCGCAGCACGCTTTTCCTACTAGATTTTCTCCTTGTATAGTCTAGCTGCCTTCTTTAGCTCTGCTGTCTCTGCTTTTTGAAGCTGCTGCTCCTTAATAGATTGACAGACAGACACGTGCCTCTCTCACCTTCCTAGGTGACTAGAACACTGACCCACTGTGATACTCCTTGCGCTGTTAGAGATCTAGAGCTTTGCCCTTCTTCTTACGCTTCTGCTTTATAGACAGTGCCTCCCTAAGCCTATTAATATTGTAGTGGAGTGGCTTATTTTGAACAGATAGATAGTGGAGTGATTAACGAAGCTTCTGCGTATCCTTACTACTCTAATCCTTAACTGCAGAGCGTACGAGCCTATCCACCTTTCTCCAATCATGATCGCTTAGTAGGGATAAGGAGCTTTCTCTTAATTCTTGAGATCTAGTAAATCTATTGAGGATTGGATTAGGATTAAGTGGTGATATGCCTGTTGCTCTAAAAGAGCTAAGGATTGTTAATTCCTTAAAGGAGGCCTGCTATGCCTTCTAGAATAGTGGGAAGAAATTGCCCTTCTTAATAGAAACTAGGCCTTGGCCTACGTTAAGGTATTTTAAGAGCTTAGCTAAGTAGGCAGTTAATAGAGGCTTAAATATTGCAACGTTAAGTGGCTAAAGCGTATAAGTTGAATAAGGAGGCAGGATAGCAAGCAGGATCCTATGCTTATCACAGTAGTCGATGAAATCCATTGTAATATGGGATTTATAGCCGTCTAGGATTAGGAGCTAATATGCTCGTCGAGTCTTCTCTCTTTTGTACAGCGATCAAATACCTGTTTAAGCTAGGCAAGACCAATATTGTTGTTCGTCCAGCTAGAGGGTGATAAGGTGATAAAGACTTTATGTTCTCCTGCCTTAATATCTTCTACCTAGGCTAATTAGATGCCTTTGTTAGCAGCCTTATAGATTAGGCTAGGAGGCAGAGCAGATCTATTAGCGTATATACATGCTAGGAGCGTGATCTACGCGCGGTTTCCATCCTGGAGTGATGCCCTAACCTCCTTCTTCTCCTACATTTGTTGGCTAAATATTCTCTTTAATCTGCCAACAACACTAATTATAAAGCCTTTCTTATCTATATTGTAGGTATAACAAGGATCTATTTAATATTAATTAATCTTGTTTATGTAGGAGCTAAAAGTAGAGGCGATATTTTATCCCCTAAATTAGCTTTGTGGCGATTGCTGTCTATGCCGACTGTCTATTATTGCGAGATAAGATGAATGCTGTGTCGGTTGATAAAGTGGGTAACCTAGCTCTCGCTGACTGCCTCCTTAGCTACTATAGAGGCGAAATTTCGTACTATCTCCCTAGTAGGTGGTATATGTCTCTCTGTAAGTCCTTTAATATATTTTACAAGCTCCTGCTCTTGCTGTAGGTTAAGTTTCTTCTACTAGTTAATATTCTTAGCTATATTTAGTGCCTAAACGCGCTTGTGTCTTTAGGATAACGTAGTTTGATCTACACCGTAGGTGGCAGCAATATTTCTGTACAAAAATAATTCCCCTAGATTTAAAGATTCAATAGCTGCAATCGCATCCTCGATTGCCCCTATATTGGTGGAGTTATGACGCGTCAAATTCAGGCGATTAATTAGCGTTTTGGTGTTGGGTGGCTCGGCACGCGAAGTGGCTCGGCACGCGAAGTGGCTCGGCACGCGCACAGACACGTTTAGTTCTTCCGTTCCGGTGCCTATTGCGGGGTCTTCTTTCCTCCGCTGGGTACATGAAATTGTCCAGCACTACAAGCACCAATCCAGCCTTGAAATCTACTCCTGCGACAATGTCGCTCAAGGTCTCAAAGAAACGAGACTTGAGCCACCTCACTGAGGAGGAAATTGAGAAGCATGCATCCCAAGGTAAGTCCACGAAACAGCGTACGCGATCCCTGTTCCCGCTAACGGACGCTAGGAATTACTATACTTTACGATTTCGGTGACTCTACTATTAAGCGCTATCCTGACAATACTGTCGTCAAATATGGCAAGAACAGTCAATGTCGGCTAGAGTCAGAGGCTGCCGCCCTACGCCTTGCCACGCAACTTGGACTCCCCGCTCCTCGTCTGCATGAAATCAAAGAAGGCAGTTGTGATGGAAAGGATGGAATCACAATAAGGATGGACTTCATAGAAGGCCAAACACTAGAGTCGGTCTGGCCCACTCTCTCTGTAGAAGAGAAGCGCGACATCTGCCAACAACTACGTGAAATCCTGGATACGATGCGCAAGGCCGAATGGCCGGGTACACTTATTGGCTCGTGTGATGGAGGTCCTGTGTTCGACGCTCGGCTTTATGGCGTCAAGATCGGAGGTCCATTCAGCAATGAAGAGGATCTTAACAAATTTATTCTGGACATCCATGATATGACGCCACAGCCAATGCGGGACACCCTTGTGAAACACCAGCGAAAAGACCACCGCATTGTATTCGCACATGGAGACTTGCACCAGGGCAATATTATGGTTAAGGCTGGGAAGATCACGGGTCTATTAGACTGGGAGTTCGCTGGTTGGTATCCAGAGTACTGGGATTATGTTAAGTTTTGTTATATGAGCGGATCACACCGAGATTGGAAGGATTATGCAAAGGATATCTTCTCTCAAACATATGATGAGGAGCTCTTGTTTTCACCTGGCACTCTCTCGTTTCCAGCGAGGTTAGATTACAATGATGATGTCTTTTTCCAGATAATATCCCAACAACGGTATGTAATTCAGTGCGTCAATGGTCCATAGCCCCTGTAGAAACTATCTGAGATGCTCACCCCCTTGCGTCCGTAACAATTTCCACCATTTTGTCTAACCCCTTGTTCCAGGTCTGTCTAGTTATGTAACCAGCTTGGACCATTCTCTCCATCGCATCACCGACCCAGTTCTGACAATTCCAGTCGTCGACTGTATTGTCGACTGGTGTCTGCGAGATAAAGCTGATTAGCTGAGCTTTAGACATTTGCACCCGCAGCGTTCCCAGGTCGGAATGACCAACTGTATGCTCGCTGGCGGAGGCATCGTAGCCATCGATTTCCTCTACTCGATAGTCCCTATTGGATCCTGCTGCGTGGACAATGTCAGGTTTGTTTCCGTCCGCGAACTCGAATGAGAGTAGGGTATGTCGTTTTTCTGTCCAGTCGAGTCCAAAAGCTCCTTTGTAGACGTAAATAGTAGCGGTGATTGTTGTAGGAGCATTCTCTCGGCCATGCCGACTAATTATATATAGAAGGCGGTTTCCACGCGAGTAAAGGACTTCAATATCTGTGGGCGGGCAGGCATATGAGGCATATGAGGACAACAAGCTGTATTGCTATCTGCAGAAAAGAGTGTGTGGAGTGAGGAGTCTACCGAGGAAGAAAGGAGAGGGCGAGAGCTTTATATCTTGAGGTAGTGGTCTGTGCACCTGAATGGAACCTTCTACACACACCACCTCTGACGTAAGTTACGTGGCTACAATATCTTACACGTGTCAGCGGATTCATCACTTCTAATACTTAGGTTACTTACAAGTGAAATGGCTGTAGAAAGGGAGGAAGTTTCCAACGCGAATAGATAGAGTTTCGGTACTGAGGTTGGCAATGCGAAATTTGAGCTGAAGCTGAAGCTTTGTCTTTTTCGTTTTCTGTCGCAGTATGATTTTTTTGCCAGAACTTCATCCATCTTATATTCCATAAGTCTCTTCGCCCCTGGATAGGACGGACTCCAAAGCAAGTAAATATCCTGTGTTATCTGCGGCGCGCTAACTCCCAGAAACACTTCGGAGGAAAAGGGCAAATAGGAAAAGGGCAAATCTAACCCATCTGTTCACGCTGCCAAGAGAACTAACGTAATCCACCAGTGAGCTGCGTACACCAGTGAGCTGCGCACCCCACCAAAACGCGTGCGCCTTTTTGACAGATAACTAAACAACAACTAAATTAAACCTATATAAATGTACATACAAAATATTCCTAATTGCTTCTACATTAAGTCCTCTTATAGCCTTGCACATAGCACTTTGAGCACGTTAGTGGTGCTCGCTGATAGCTCTGAGATGCCTGGCGCTGGACATCTACCTGCGCCCTCATTTCTGCCTCTGCAGCCAGCCTCTAACCTTCCTAGCCTGTGAGAGTCCCTCCTATAGCAATATATTGCCGTCGCTGTTGCCTCTTTTTCTCTTGGCGATGGTTAGCCTAACGTAGCTTAGTGTTCTCAGCAAGAATTGTCGCAAAGTGCATCGCTATCTAACATCCTTTCACAAGCTAAGCTAGAGCCTGACGTGTAGGGCTCTGCGATTAACAACTAAGGAAGTCACGCAGCAGCTAGGCCTGCTGCTGCAGCTAAGCAACTATATAAGGCGTCTCAGCAGTCCAGCGCCTCTCACTGTCAGCTTCTTGCCTTAGGGGAGACGGCGTTCGGACCACAGTAAGCGACGATAGGACGCGCTTAGGACAGTGTGGGACAAGCCCTGCTGCTTAAAAGCCACTCTTAATTAACTGCTCTAAGAAGACTAAAGCCCTAATACGCGTGTAGATATCAAGAAATTCCTGCTTGTCAACGTGAAATATAATTGCGCGCAAGCTCAGACACCTCGCGTCCATACGCAGCTTTAAGCGGCGCGTAGCAGGCAACATCTAGCGGCTGCAGCAGATATAAGCTATAAGCTAGCATACAAAGACTAATAATCTTGTTCTCTATACAGAACTAATTAAACTTAGGCGTCGCATAGCTGCCATAGCCATCTAGGATAAGCAGGCGATAGGCTCCAGCTAAGCGCAACGCGGTCTGATAGTTAAAGTGCTTAAGCTATTCTAGGCTAAGCTCATTAGTTGTCCAGCCATTATCGCTCACTGCAAGCCTCCAGTCGCCTAGGATAAGCCAATACCAGCTAGCTTAGTGTAGCTTTCCAGACAGTATAATGAATAGCGAGAGCGCCCAGCCTAACGCGCTAACACATTCAATTGCTGTAACCCAGTCGCGATTGCCAGGCTGTATAGCAATTGCTCGCCCAACTCTGTCAGAGCTTGTAACGACCTTAGACGTGCTGGCGACCCCCATCATGAATCCTGTCTCATCAAAATTGTATGTGTCCTCATCTGTTATGCCGTACTTCTGACGCGTGTCCTCAACAAGCTTGAACCAGGCTCTGAACTTGACTGGATCCTGACAGAGAGCACGCTGAGCATGCAGCTTCCTGTCCCACTTAGTTATAAGCTCTGCCTGGCTGTTGACAAAGCGTGACACCCAGTTCTTGCCAATAGGCTGTGGAGGCGGGATCTGGCCTCGAGCTTGAAGCAGGACGTCTGCCATTCGGCGCACATCAATAATATAGGGTGGAAAGCCTCGTCCATCAAGGTCTAGGATCCAGCAAACGAGAGACTGCTCTTTAAGAGGCGATAGCTTGCGTTTGTCGGACGTTATCTCAATTCTAGCTTGGACACCACGGAGGCGCGACCGGAGGGTTGATTTGGGGACATTGTAGGCTGCTGCCATAGCGCGAATTAACTAATAAGGATGAGACTTAATTAAGACAAGGGCAAGACTAAGTCTGCCTTCTTTTGATAGCAATTGAGCTCGTCGTTGTTGAGCCATGGTCAAAAAGGTGGACGCGTCGTGTCGCGTTTTGGTGGGGTGCGCAGCTCACTGGTGTACGCAGCTCACTGGTGGATTACGTTACGCCACATACACCGTAAACTTTTGAGTGCAATATGACCAACGGACCATTGCACTATGGACTAGAGTGAAACATCTCCATCCATGCACCGCAGGAGGCAAAGATTTTTGTCTAGGTCTAGATCTATCATTAGCTTTTTCCTGAGCTGCCTAGGCGCTGTCGATTTGTACCATTGCTGCTTATCCTCGGTTGCTCTCCAGACTTCTATCCTCAACGGTTGCTACCTAAGGTAATCTCTAGATCCAGAAGCCGAATTAGGAGGTAGGCGAAGAAAGGGAAGGAAAAGTCGCTTGAGGTCTGCATTTTGTTTTATTTCACTTCGCAATTCAGTATAAATGTTAGATAGCGGTAGTGGATGTCCTCGTTTAGACGGCTTAACAAGTGCTGCCGTAGCACCCCGTAAGTGGATCCGATCATGTGGCCATTGGACGCCACACTGTGGCGCACCAACCCAAAAGTTTCCGAGCTATGATGCTCCGACTTTGCCATTGACTCTCCTCAATGCTGTCGCGCCGCGTATTCCAGCAACTCACAGACGGTGCGCTTCTTGGTGTGAGCCATTGGTCTGCACCTGCTTTCTGTGTAGGCATCAAATGCGCTCCTTGCCTGCCTTGCAGAACCAGCAGAGCCTCTAACTTTCGTCACTCCTCTTCTTCGTCTACCAGATGGAAGTCACGACAAGGGAAGGACTTCTTTGCCAAAGAAGCACGAGTACAGGGCTTGAAAAGCCGCGCGGCTTTCAAGCTTTTGGAAGTATGCAGTATGGGCTGGTGGTAGAGGGGACTGTTTGCTAATGCGCCGCAAGTTGAATGAGAAGCACAAGCTGTTCAGGCCTGGGCAAACCGTCGTCGACCTCGTATGTCTACTACTTTCTTTCTACACCATAGAGCGATTAAGTGTACTAACTGACCAATTTTAGGGCTACGCGCCAGGCTCATGGTCCCAGGTTCGCACCTTCCGCAGCGCACCCCTCGTACCTTCTCACACCTGCTCAGGTCGCCGTCAACAGAACAACGCCCGGCGGTCGCGTCGTTGGAATCGACCTGATACCCGCACAACCGCCCCGGGGCGTTTCCACAATCCAGGGCAACTTCCTTTCCCCTGAGGTACAAGCCGAAGTGCGAGCCTATGTGCAGGATCCCGACCTCGGCCCGCCCTCGGAAACAAGTCTTATCACGTAAAGATGGTCAAGTCACCGAGGAAGAGCTGGATGAGATGGAAAAGGGGTACATCGATATCGAGCGCCATGCGAATCTAGAGGGCGTCGAGACAGAAACAATGGGACAGCCAGGCGAGGAGGAGCAGAAGTCAGAATCGAGACTATCTCTTCGGGAAAGGGACAAGCGCCAGGGACGAGTTGTAGACGTGGTGTTGTCAGACATGTCAGAACCCTGGGACCAGATTACTGGATTTTACAAAAGGAGCTTGAGTGACCCGTATTTCAGGTTGATGAACACATCCGGCATTGCCTTCAAGGACCACGCCGGTAGCATGGTAAGCTTCTACATACCCATGTCTAGACAAAAAACTGATCAAGTGAATAGGATCTCTGCATGGCTGGTTTGACCTTTGCATTCGATACAGTACGCACTGGGGGCCATTTCCTCTGCAAATTCTACCAAGGGCCCGAAGACAAGGCGCTCGAAACGAAGCTGAAGCGCTTGTTTGCGAGGGTCCACCGAGAGAAGCCGGATTCTTCTAGAAGCGTAGGTTCTGCGACCTAAGAGGCTCCAATATCCGCTAATGTAACCGAAGGAGTCAAAAGAAGGGTACTTTGTTGCGCTGCGGCGCAAAGAAAGCCCAACCAGAGAAGAGGTGTTTCGAGAGTAAGCTCGCGCACAAGGAACTCGCGCACCCCTAGTTCTCGCGCACCCCCACCAAATCGCGCCCCCTCACAAAGACGCGTATTTTATCAACACTTCTTGTTCAATATGGATATACGCGAGCAGAGTATACAATTTGCTATCGCGCAATACAATGCTGGCGTTTTTACAAGCCAACGAGCCGCCGCAAAGGCCTACGGTGTTCCTCCCTCCACCCTACGCGATCGACTAGGTGGCATGGCGAACAGACGCGCCAGCCACGCCAACCAGCAGCGATTGACAACCGGATCAAGAAAGCTTCCTAGTAGAGTGGATTCTTGAGCAGGATACCAATGGCTACCCTCCCTCGCACGCGCGCGCTCGAGAAATGGCGACCCGAATTCTCCGTATGAACGGCGACGTAGAGCCTCTAGGCAAAAGGTGGATGCAACACTTTATACAGCGCAACCCACGCGTTGCTTCTGTTATAGGGAGAAAGCTAGATACAAGCCGCGCTGAGGCAGCTACACCAGAACAAATCAACGCGTTTCTTGAGCTATTTGAGCGCGTCAGAATCAGGCTAGGCATACAGGCAGAGAATATCTGGAATATTGATGAGACTGGTATTGCCCTTGGTGTAGGTACCAACTCCAGGGTGCTCGCAAATAGCCAAAAAAGAAAGGCTTACATCAAGTCGCCAGAGAATCGCGAGTGGGTCTCAATAATTTGAGGCTGTATCAGCTACAGGGCAGAAGCTGCCCTGCGCTGTTATTTTCAAAGGCCAGAGCCTACAAACAACCTGGTTTCCAGCATCTATACCAAATTGGCTCTATACAACCTCAGAGAATGGGTGGACCTCGCAGGAGATAGGCCTTGAGTGGTTGCGCCGGCTCTTTCTACCAGAATCAGCGCCTAAGGGTAGCCAATACCGGCTACTCCTCTGCGACGCGCATAGTAGCCATGTGAATATTTGAGTTCCTCTGGGCTTGCAAGCAGGCTCGAGTAGAGCTTCTATTTCTACCAGCTCATTCAACACACCCTCCTACAGCCGCTAGATCTATCAGGGTTCTCGGTTATTAAGTCGAACTATAAAAATCACATACGCGACCTGGCGAGCCTCGACGACGCCGCGCCTATTAAGAAGGCGCGCTTTATTAGCTACTACCACCACCTAGCCAGAGAGGAAGGCCTCTCAGAGAGGGTGATTCGGGCTGGCTGGCGCGCTGCTGGTCTTGTTCCCTATAACCCTAATCAGGTACTTCTATCCTCACAGGTTATAGGCAGGCCAGCAACGCCGCCACGCCTACCTCAGGACCTCAACGCGATCAATACGCTCTATCGCACCCCTCAGAAACCTCAGGACGTGTACGCAACTCAGAAACATATTGAGAGGTCACAAGAGCTATTAAAACCTACGCGCCAGGCATTCCAAAAAATGAGCAAGGCAATAGCTATTAGCAATAGTCGAGCAGCAAAGCAGGAATCAATAATCTCTCGCCTACAGTATCAACTAGAGGCTACTAGCTCTCAGAAAAAGCGGAAACGAATCACTGTAGATTACAACCAAAGATTTGCTGATATTGAGAGTATCAAGCGTACAGTTGATCAAGCTGCTGCTGCAGAAGCTCAGAGCTCTAGGCCTAGAGCTCAGAGGCGTGCTGTAGCTACAGGGAGGGCAGCGCCTGATACTACCTTTCAATCTATGTGCATGGAGTGGCAATTAGAATAGGCGTTAATAAAATACGCGTCTTTTTTTGTGCGGGTGCGCGATTTGGTGGGGTGCGCGAGTACTAGGGGTGCGCGAGTTCCTTGTGCGCGAGCTTAGTGCATAGTCTAGGAGCACCCTTTTCGCTGTTCTATGGCCAAGAGAGGATGCACGGTATATGACGGCAATCCGACACCGACCGTTTCTGCTGTGAGCAGACAAGGGTGGTATTGATTCTGCGGACCGAAAGCATTCCCGCCAGCCGTTGTCTTGCCCCGGTTCAAGCCCGGGTGAAACTTGGCCGGTCATCCAGAGAAGATTCGCCGCCTGGGAGAAGCCACGAACATGCGTATGCAGAAATACTTTGTACAGCCTCTTTACACGTTTGCAGGATTTGGCAGAAGTGACAGTGGGACTCGCACGATTGGACGCCGGAGACGGGTCCGATGAGGAATGTCGCGATCCCAGTGGGGCCCTGGGCCCACCTCTGGTACCCGGCCGCTTGACCTGCTGTGGCGAAGTTGCTGGAGCATGCGGCTTTAGTATTATACAGATGTACCTATGCGATTCCGACGCGCGAGACGCCAGCCGGCGAAATGAGTTGACTGAGTGAGAGGAACAGGCTCACGGTTCAAGGTGCTGCGCGCTCGTTGCCAGACAGAGTGATCCCGGCTACGGCATTTCATAGGATGCAAGTCAGGGCTGCGTGGACGAGATAGTGGCGATGGCGTCCCACCAGCACAAGGTGGCTGCGGGTACGGAAGCGTCTTGATGCCTGTATTCTCCGTAGTGGCAGCCAAGCCGACAGGGGCCGTTCCAGGTGCGCTTTGTGCATGCGTCGAGGCGGGCAGCAGCATTTGAGGAGGCGCCGGGTTGTTTCTTGCAGGCGCTTCTGAGCCTCCTCCCGCCGCTGTGTGTGTACATGGAGAGAGAGACGGTGGGCTGCGTGATGCGGTGCTGGCTGTTGATGGCGAGGGCGACGGGCGACGGGCGATGGGCGCTGGACAGACAGGGCGGGCGAGGGCACAGCCGGGGGTTTCGCGCGCGAGGGTGGCGCGCTTTCTTCGCTGCTTTTGACCCATCAACCTTATCATCACACCCGCACGTTATTCCTTTCTTTGATCATCGCACCCCCCGACCAATCTAAACGGAGCTGTGCGACGTGCCCAATGCCTGGCAGCGCGCGCCATGGACTACCAAACGTTCAATAGTCCGCAGCACATGGCGCCCTCGTTTGGCGGGCCGTACTCGACGTCTTCAGCACCCTCGCATTCCCCGCAGCAGCCGCAACTGCAACTGCCCCAAGATCCACAGGCCCGGCTACAGCACGCAAATCAGCCGTTCCCCTACTACACGCACTTCGCCAATGGCCAAGCAGGCGCCTACCCGGCGAGCCTGCCTGGAGCGCACACGGCCGCGGCGAGTGGCGCCGTGATGCAGCCCGGAGGCCTGTCGCAGAGCCAGCTGCACACCAGGCGAGAGGTAAGCGCGCTGCCACAGAGCTGCTCCAGACGACGTCCCGGCCCCGTCGTCCATGCCGTGTCCTGTCCTGTCCTGTCCTGTCCCGCCCTGGCCTGCCCCGGCCTGCCCATGACTGCGATGAGAGTGCCTCCAGATGTCCGTGGCCTGCGCTGACGTCCCCTTGAAGCCGCTGCCCTGCAGCAGGGCCACGCGCTGTCGCCCAGCCCGTACTCGACCGCGCCCTTCGCCCCGGCCCTCGCGTCGCGCCTGCCCACCCGCAGTTCGCACCGAACCGCCAGACAGCCTCGCCGGCCGCCAGCCAGCACAGCATCGCCTCGCCGTATGCCACGCCGCAGCAGACGCACTCGCCCAGCGTGAGCGTGCCCGCGCCCTACGCCATGAACCCGCCCCTGAGCCAGCCCCCGCCCGCCCAACCCATGGCCGCCCAGTCGCCCGCCCGGCCGCTGCCGCAGTCGCCCGTGTCGCCCGTCGCCGCCGCCCGCGAGAAGCAGCGCCTCGACACGCTGTTCGACATCAACCAGGTGCTCATCAAGCAGCTCATGGAGCTGCTCGCCCAGGGCAAGGGGCGGCCACATCGGGAAGGAGGAGAGCGACGGGCAGCCGCAGGCGTCCCCCGAGTACCGCGAGTGAGCATGGCCTTGTTCGTCCCGTCTTGAACCTCAGCTAACACGACGCAGGTGCATGCGCCGACTGCAGGCCAACCTCGCCTTCCTTGCCGCGACCGCCCGAGCGGCACGCGAAGCCGAACCACAACATGATGCCCGGCCCCGCCATCATGGCAGCGCCCTCAGCGCCGGACGACCTCGTCAAGCTGTATGCGAAGCTCCAAAGCCTCTACCCCGGATGGAAAGGCGCCGGCGCCGCGACAAAAGCGTCACCCCCCGGACCGCAGCGACTAAACTCGACTTCATCACAGGCCAGCGTACAGAATAGCATGCAACCACCCAACAGCGCCGGTTTGCAAAACAACCTGCAACCTCTCCACAGCGGCGCCATGCCGCCGAACATGCAACTGGGCAGCAACGCCAACGCCATGTGGGCCATGCAGAATACCCCCCAGCAACAGCAATAACACGGCTGCACTCTTCATCGCCGTACATGACCAGCAAGCATACAACAACACTGTAATTCTATAATGTCCGGGACGCGGCATAGAGCACTCGGTCCACCATTTCTTTTCTAGTTCTCATCAATGACGGCGTGTACAAAGGCAAGAATTCAGAAGCAAGCATCGGTATCAGAAAACGGACATGGGCGGTCTTTTGGCAGTTTGCGTCTAGGGTGTTTTGGAGGGTCTGGAACTCTTTTCCTATATGACTGACTGACTGATCAATTGTAAAGTGTGACCAAGGTGTTGGGTCACGCTGCGCTAGATACCAATTTGCCCTTGGTTGGCTTACTATGATAATGGAGCAATATTTCCCATCACTCTATCGGCATGGCTGTTGGTACTTTCTCTATGTGCTGTGATGTAACAGCAGCAAAGGCGGCAAGACGAGAGCATCCCTCCCGATGAACCCTGGACACACGCATGTGCGGACAGCCATAGCAAAACACGAGACGATGTATAGTACCAAAGTCGAGATACTGAAAATGAATATATATATATATATATAACTTGCTTGCATTGACCCATCGTAGCTGCATCGCACTCATCACTACTTGCCGCTAGTTTTCATGACGTCGTGGTATGTATGTCTCTCTCCACCCCACTCCGCCTTGCATTATCAAAGGAACAACGAAAAACTCAAGTCCAAAGAAAACAAAAAAGCCCACATAAGGAGAGAACCACCCTTCCCCATAGACACAGAGGGAACACACTGAAAAAGGAAAGCAAACGAACAGGAGAAAATAAGGCTAGAACGAGAACATGGAGGAGGGAAAAGAGGCCGACAAAGAGCGAGCTACCGAAAGAGACCCGTCAGTATACTCTCGAGCTTCTGCGCGAGGGGGTCTTCGTCCCGGACCCGTCCATACTGGTCGAATCTGGGCGGAAGTTCGATGGTAGCCTCCGACGCATCTGAACTCGGTGACTCGTCTCTCCGTTTCCTCTTCTCCCTGCCACTGTCACGATCTCGGTCTCGGTCTCGATCCCAATCCCGAGACCTGCCACCCCTCCCGCTCATCCTCCCCCCTCTTCCGCTCTCAGATGAATGATCTTCCGTGGGAGGAATCTCAAACTCCTGCGGCTGCAAATCGAACGCGACAGACTTTGCAGACGCAGGTTGCACGGGCTCGGGCGTAAGGGGAGAAGGCAAAGGAGAAGGAGAAGAAGGAGTGTCGGCAACGTTTATATGGTGGTTGGCGTGGTGCGTCCCTAGACGATCTGAGTGCGGAGTTTGCGTTAGCCTGGCTAACTACATGGGCAGGCGAAAGCCTGGGCCCACCACGTGCTTGCATGTGCTCGAGGGAGGGTGGTTGAGCACTCACATTATCATCCGGGCGGCGGTACCGAGGATCTTGGTGCGCGTAGGGATTGCCGTGTTCCGAGGGTGGCGGTGTGTAGCCAGAGGCTGGGTGGATGTGGCCGGCGTTCGAAGGAGGGTAATCTGCGGGGTTGTACGGGGGGTAGTTGTTGTTATAGTCTACGGGTTGGGTTGGCGGTGGTGGAAAGTAGTTTGATTGAGGAAAGTATGAGCCTTCATGGTTGTCCGAGCCTGGGGGAGGACTGTAGCTGCCAGTAGAGTAGGCTGAGTCTTCTTGTCCTGGTGGGTCTCAGTATGGCGGTTCTTTGTCTGAGGTTTGAGTATACCTACGTTGCCGTTCCTTTTCAGCCTTCTTGCGATCTCGCCGCTTCGCTGCCTCGTGAGCAGCCAGGCCAGCTACACCAGCAACTGCTGCCGTCTCTGCTGCCTTTCGTGTACGACTTTTGCTCCGGCTTTTGCTTGACCGCCGCCGGCGCCCACCATCCGAGGAAGACGACGAACTCCGCCCTCGGTGCCTATGGTCTGCCGGGTCGTCATAGTCGTGGGGATGGCGAGAGCGACTCGGAGCGCGGTCGGTATAAATAGGATCACCACCGTACTCTACAAGGTCTACGTCACTCGTTGTGCTTCCCCGTCTACCGGGACGTACCGACCTAGATCTAGACCTTGACCTCGACCTCGATCTGGACAACTCCTTGGTCTCCTTCTTTGCCCTTGTGCCTCTCATACAAACCCGTCACAGCGGCCCCAGTAAGACCTGCAGCTGCGATGGGGACGCCTTGACGAACGCGACTATGGCTTCGTTTACCCTTCCGCTCCCTGGATTTGCTGCGTGCCTTCTCAACAAGACCAGCTACTGCGGCGCTAGCAAGGCCGACCTGAGCTGCGCGACGATTCCGATGCTCAGGGTCCAAATGCCTGCTCTCTGATCTATCCCTTGAGCCTTCAGTCTTGACCGATTTAGACCGAGCACGAGATCGTGAAGACTTCCTCCGCCGCCTAGATCTACTTCGGCGCTCTTCCACGACGGCAGTCTGATTCTTGTCTTTTCGGCCGGCAGCGTACGCGAGAGCTCCAATTCCCGCCACTGCAGCGAGAGTGCCGAGTTTATTCGTTCTCGACGAAGATCGGCTCCTGCGCCTGCGTCCCGCGTTCACGAGAGCTGGACCTGGATCGAGAGCGATTCTTATAGCGGCTGATGGCCTCTGCACCTACAGCGCCTAGCGCGCCGTAACCGACTGTTTGACGTATGTGGTGGCCTGGATCTTCTCCTTGCCTCTTCCGGCGATGCCTAATAAGCTCGGCGGCAGCGATTCCGCCGACGACTCCTTCAGCAAGGTGGCGGCGGATGATGGGGACTCGCGTCACGCTCACCCCAGGTATCCTTCTCTTTATGTATGTAGACGACGTCGTCGTCGCTGTATGCGTCTCGCTCATGGTAACGGCTGTACTCGCGCTCGTCACGGTAAGCTTCGTCACGACGACCGCCACGGTCAATCTCCTTGACTTTGCGCTCGTAATAATAGTCTTCGTCCTGGCGTGGCTCACGGCGAGCGACCTGGCGCTCCTGTGCTACTTCGGAGCGCTCGACCAGCTCATAGGACGGTTCCTCTCGCCGGATAATAACCTGTTGCGGAGCAGACTCCTGGAAAATGATGGGTTGTGGTGCTTCGTTGCGGAATAATGATGGGCTGGGGCGCGGGCTGCTCTGGGCGGAAGAATTCGGTGGACCTCGAGTAGCGCTCGAGCTGGTACGGGTCGTGGTGGTGGGGGACTTCGCGCTCGCGCTCCACCTGCCGACCTGCCGTTCGATGCGGTACTCCCTCACAGCCGAGGGCGAGGGCGAGCGTTCTACTTTCGCGCTCGATGCGATATTCGCGGATCTCACGACGGGGCGAACAGTCGCGCTCGATTTCTCGATCGACGTAGCGGTACTCGCGCACGTCACGGTCTCGTTGGTCGTCGTCGCGATCGACGAAATACTCTCGCACCTCTCTGCGCTCCTGGACATCGCGGTCGCGCGATCGGTGCACAAGGCGCAACTCCGTGTCGTAGCTGTCTTCTTCTAGGGCTCTATCGGGGATCTTGTAGCGCTTGACCGTCGTGTAGCTGCGGCCGCCGTGCGAGCCCGTCTCCCAGTCTCGCTCCCGCTCGCGCTCTCTGAATATATGGTCGACATGGCGCACAGGCAGTCTCACGATGTCGGCTGAGTGGGGTTATGTTGTCTGTCTGCGGTGCAGGGTGGGCGCTCGAGGGTAATGTGCACTGGCACGCTTGCAGGCTGTGACGCAGCGTTTTGCAAGGTGCGTCTGCGGACCCGTCGGCAGGCTGGGCGATGATGTGGGCGGAGGGGGGCAGCAGGGGTCGATGGCAAGCGAACCTGGCAGAGGGATTGGCGACGCAGCGCGCTTTCGGATGGTGAGATGCGCACCGTTCGCAGGACGCAGGACGGTGGACGGTGTGCTAGACGGGTATAGGGAGGGTTGCGAGCGCAGCGGCGGGCAGCGGGCGGGCGGCGGCAGGCTCAATAATAATAAGAGACGAGGGGGGCAGAAGCGTTGGGGAGCTGGGGAGGCTGCCCGGTTTGTTGGACGAGCACGCCAGTCGCGTGGTTGACGTCACAGCACTCGAGGGGCTGGTGACCGGGAAAGACTGCGAGCTGTGTGTTCTTCTCACTACTGGCAGTGCAGGACGGCGGACGGCAGCACGGGCCTCGAACTGTTCCCAGGAGCCTCTACAATTATATAGGGAGCTCGCCGTCGCTCGAGGCCACGGCGTAGTTCCCCAAAACGACACCGTACACGTATCTGCGACTTAACTTCCCCCGCGCCGCCCTTCGCCGCCCTTCACGCCCAGCAGAGCGCCCAGAGAGACGGATGCAGCATTCACCTCTTCTCGTCCATGACTTGCTCACCGGATGCTGTGCGGTACTGGAGCGAGACGTCGTTCGACACAGCCCCCAGTACGGTGTGAGCGGGCTGGCACGAGGCCGTAGTTATCATCACCAAGCCTCAGCAGCTGAGGAGCAAACATTTGTGTACTAATCAGTAATCACCCGTCTAGCTTCTGCCTGGCACACTTGTCCTCCAGGATCCGCTGGCTCACTGTGCGTCTCTGCATGCCATGACCAGACGGCTGTCGAGACGAAATTCATTGTGAGTCACAAGGCTGCTGGGTCGGTTGATTGTCTACGCAGTACGAAGCCCTGTGATGAGCGAGCGTGCTTGACCGGAGCGTGGCTTGACCAAGTATGCCTTCTTGTTCAGATGTTCTCAAACTAGCTTCTTCGGATGTCTTGTTTTTGTCACCGTCGGATGAAGTTCATGCCATTATTGTGCAACGAGGTCGGCGGTCGGCTTCCTGTTAATATAAATACACCGGTCTCGGCACTGGACAGGTGATGCGATACTCGACATGATGATGCGTTCGACGGCCGGTGAAGCAACCGTATGCCGTGGAAGAATTCCCTGTCTTGTCTTGGGGCCTGTTCAGTAGGCGTAGTTTCGAACTATAATTTCGCTTAGCTATCCTGATATAGTAAGTGTTATTTATAAAATTATATATTATATTTAGTATATAGTATAATTTCTATATTAGTGTTTATTATAATTAAAGGCATAATTTTACTACTCTTTACTTCTTTTATTACCCTCTTACTAGTACTACTTTAAAGCTACTTTTATCTTATTTTTTATTCTATTTTACCTTTTTAAAATTAAATTATAGTATCTATATAAAGAACAGCTCGAAGGCTATTTTCTATCTAATTCTACTAAGATGTGGCGTTAATTAAATCTACCTAGGGGTAGGACGATAAAGGCTTTCATCTTAAATAATATAATAAAAAAGCAGAGCCCCCTGCTTAGTAATTAAAAAGAGCGTAAAAAAGGTAATTATAAAAAAGGGCGTTTAAACTTACTAAGTAAGTCTTAGTATAGAGGCTTTTATAAGTAAAATTTTTATAAAAAGGCTACTTAGAACTTTAGTAGAAGAGAAAATAAAACTTTAGCACTACTATGCTATAGTTATCCTTTCTTTTTTTTTGCTATTCTAATTATTATAAATAATATAAGTTAATATATTAATAGGTATATACTATTTCTTATAAGTAGAATAAGGTTAATATATACTAGATACACACATCTATTACTCTATTACTATATTAAGATTATTTTTAATAAATCTTCTACTATTTCTTTATATACTACTATCTACTTAAGTATTAATCCTAAATTATCTAATACTAATATACTTGCTAATACTAAAAAGTATATACTAAAGATTTATAACACTACCTTTAAGATAACTATATTAGAGTTCTATTTTATCTATTAGATATTTATCTAGCGTAAGAGATAAGTATACTTAACTATTTATAAGCTAGTTCTAGTATACTAGTTAGATTAGTAGCTTATTTAGTTTATAAAGAACTATAAGGTTAAATTCCTACTCTAGTAGGCGTAATTGCTTCTTATTAGTAATAGAATTCTTTAGTAGGGGATATAAAAAAAGAGAATAATAAGGTTTTTAGTAATAAGCTCTAGTATAGTAAAAGTGTTATATAGATCTATAAGATTCTCTCTTAGCTATTATAGCTATATTAGCTTAAGTAAGTGTACTGCGTAAGCGGCATATAAGCGTAGATAGTTAATAATACTAATAGTAATTATCTAGGTAGGCTATATACAGCGTAAGTAAATCTTATATTAGGACTAGGAGCTTATAGGTATTAGGAGGTATAAGTAAGTTTAAACTATTATTGCGTTATTAGGTAGTATTTAAGGTTAGTCTTTAATTAGAATTAGGTGCTGTATATAGTATATAATAACCTTCTATCTTAATCTACTTTAACCTTAAACTAAAAAAAAGGTTAAAAAAGGTGTTCGGCAAGCCGACGCTACTAAGATAATTTAAGGTACTTTAGTATTTTAAAAGTATTTTTTTACTTATATTAGTCTTAAAAGTATACTAAATATAATTTTAATTTTAATTACTTAAAGCAGCTAGAGTATATTACTAGGTACCTACAGAGCCCCTGTACGTACTTTACTCTCAAAAAGGCTCGAAATCATGATTCGAAACCACGCCTACCAAACAGGCCCTTGATGTGCAGGACAGCCCAGCCACGATGTTTCGGAACGCTTGCTCTGTCACCGGACGGCGGATACCGACGCTATGCTCGCTTCAAGGCTCATGTCTATCGCCTAGCGTCTCGTCTCCAAGCGCTTCCTGGTCACGGTCTCTTCTCTTGCCGATTTATGTTCACCTCCAGATGTTCAACTCTACTTGCTCAGCAGCAAAGTTGTAGCAAGCTTACCTATCTATCTATCTACGGCCAAGCTGTGTGTCCTCTTGAGAACCTTGGTAGCCGGTTAAGACAGCGTTTATGCCGTTGCATCCGCGGGCGGGGTGTATCTACAAAGGTTATTATAATAATGTAGATGGTTATGTGCTTCCCAAGAACTTCGGGAACGGATCGTCTGATCGCATAGATGTATTCACAGACTGTCACCGACGCGCCTTGTCACACACTGACACAGCGAAGTCCGCAAAGGCGAGGGGCGCAGCCAAGCAACAGCTATTCTCCCGTCATGCCCAGTGGAAATGCTGATAGACTGATAATAAGCCTGAAAATGTCCGCCGGGGTTGTAAAGCATCGTCGGGCGTAGTACGGGCGGATGTAGGCACATCACAACTTCGACCACCGAGCATGCCGCGTCATGGGTGGGTGGTAGACGACGCGCGTGGTCTCCACTCAACCTTGGAATACTCCAGAAAAACGTCGCACTACAAGGTAACAAGGTTAAAGGTACTGCACATCGTTATTGCCTAGGAGATTAATTCGAGTCCCGCTGTTTGAGCTTCGTGCGGAAACGGTCGTGCGACCACAACCAAGTGTTCGTTGCTTAAAGCCACACAGCGCGCCGGAGAATGTGGCGCTGCGACGGCGTCTGCACCCCCTGCCAAGATGCTCCTAAAGTCAACACCAGTGACAGCTGCCTTTCCTTGATAAAGGAGTTACTTCTAGCTCTATCAAGTAAACTATAAATGTAGTTTGGATACGGTGTTGGTGGTGCTAGGGAGTCTTTTCCTAGCCATCGGAATGTCGGAGGAGTGGCACAGTGCTGGATTCTTGGAGTTTGGACCTTCCTCGCATCAAACTGAAGCGTGGCCCCGGCATCAACCACGACATCGTCCCCGGCCGCACCGCACCATTGTCCTGGTTCGCGCGCACATCGCAGCCGCATCCAGGTAGCCGTGAAGTCGGCGGCGTGGCGTTCGTTGCACAATCCCGTGTGTGGAGCAGCAAAGGGAGCCCCATCCCGCTTGGCATGCTTGGCGCTGGAGCTTGCACGATGCGCAGCGTCAAACGGGGCCGGGGGCGCAGGGGTGTTTGCCCTGCGGCGACGTGCGACGAGCGATGCTCCCTCTATAAACCGACAACGCCCTCCATGTCGCCCTGTTCCGCCCTAACTGCCGTTGCTCTCGCCCGCTCTCCCATCCTCCTGCCCAGCCTGGCACCGTTGTTACGCGACCGACCATATGCCCTTCTATGGGTGTGCCGCCGTGTAAACACTTGGTCCGGCTGCGGGAATGCCCATGACCACCCTCATTGTCTCTCCGATTCTGTATTTCTTTCCTCCGCACTGCGTCGTCTGCCCCAAGCCAGTCCCTCATTGATTGTTTGACCACACACTGCACATCGACTCGCCATCACAATGGCCCGCGACGCTAACTGGATCGACGTAAGTCCTACCCCCAGCAAACTGCCACTGTGCAAACCGTGCAACCGTTCTGACGCCTCCTCTCTGCATAGGGCCTTCGCGGCGTCGCCTCCTTCATGGTCGTGTGCGGCCACCTGTGCACGGCCTTCGTCCCCTGGCTGCACCAACCGGCCCCAGACCCCAAGACCGCCCCGCACCTCTTCCAGTTGCCCTTCTTCCGTCTCGCAGTCGGCGGCCGGTCCGCCGTGGCGCTCTTCTTCCTCATCACCGGATATGTGAATTCGATAGGACCAATCGGCCGCTCGCGTGCTGGGAATACGGATGCGGCCTTCAACGGCATTGCGAAGAGCGCCCTGGCGAGGTCAGGACGGCTGATCCTTCCCACCATCATCGCCACGCTTTTGACCTGGTTCCTCGCCAACGTCAACGCCTATGAGATGGCCAGACATGTCGACGCAACGTGGATACGTCAGGGCTGGCATCGCCAGGAGCCAAACCTCGGCGCCGCCTTGTACTCGCTGCTCCGGGCCGAGATAGAGACGTGGACAGTAGGATGGGATGAGTACGATGGCACACAGTGGACCCTGCATCTGTTCTTGGAGGGCAGCATGCTGGTCTATATGACCATGCTCGCTACCGTTCTGGTCAAGCCCAAGGCACGGTTTTTGATATACGGCGTGCTGTATGTCTACTTTTGGCAGGTCGGAGAGAGAGTACGATCATCCCTGCGAAGAACTTGAGTTATTGGTACTAATTCATCTCAGCTGTCGCAGTTGGCGCCTTGAAAGGCCTCAACATCATAGTCGGCATGTTCGTAGCAGAACTGCATAACCACTACAAGGATAGCGCGACCTCTATATTCTACCGGCTCCCTTTCCCGCTCTCCTGATCATAGTCGGCATGTTCATGGCCGGCTTTCCCCAGGACTCTGCTGACAACGCGCACTGGTCCGATTCCATGGCCCGCTTGATGCATTCCTTGACTGGCGAGAAAACCGATATCCGTCGCTACTGGGACCATCTCGGCGCTGCGACCGTCCTCTTCGGCATCTTCTTCTCGCGCAATGCTCGCCGCGTCCTTACATCCCCAATCTTCAACTTCCTCGGTCGTGTCAGCTTTCCGGTCTACCTGCTGCATAACACGTTCATGAAATCGATCCTTACCTGGATGATATACCTACCGTCTGCGATGAACCCACCTAGGAATGAGAAAGGTCACCGGATGGAGCTGCAACGCGGTACCACTACCCACGTCTTGATCGCCATTGCCATATTCTACTACTTCCTGTACCGCGCTGCCGCCCTTTGGGTGGAACACATCGACCCGTTTTGCGCAAAAATCGTCAACGCTGCAACGAGCTGGGCATACGGCGAGACTTCTGAACGAGAGAGCACACCAATCCTGCACAGCAGCAACGGGCACGTAGCAAAGTCAAAAGTGGATTCTCCCGTATGAGTCCTTGGGCACTTTTACTGTTTTAGCATTGCGCTGGCGTTATTGTATCCCGCCAGTATTTTCTCTTCTTGTATATCTTGGAGCCGGAGCCCGGTCTTCGCCTTGTCACAATCTAGATCGACGTTTGAGTAAACTGGCCTGGACCAGTTTGGCGCTCGTGGTTACACTTCTCGAAGGAACAGCATTTTGGGGCATTTACAAGATCTATGGAGAGATTTTCTGGCGTTTACATATGGTGCATTTTAGGGGCAGTCTTGCGCGAAATACGACAAAGACTTTTCTATGGATGGATGTTGGATCAAACATGGCTTTGGCCTGGGTGAATCCAGGCGAGGTGTACGACGAGAAGTGTTGTTGAGGAGGATGACATGGCGACAAAGTATAAAATAAATAAATACAAAACAAATCACAATCTGAAACTAGTCATGTTGCTTGCATGTGTGGTAATGGTTCAGTGTAGATTGAGAACAAAGGTGAGCAATGATGGCTAAACAGCCGGATAGCCGTTGGGCTGTTAGTAGTTGACATACTTTGATTTCGTATGTTGTTAGAGGGGGTGTTTATTGAATGTAGGCTGTATGTAGTAGGGGCTAAGCTGTAGAGTAAGGGGCATGTAGCACAGTGTAAAGATCCTAAGCCATCATTATATTTGCGAGCCGTAGTTTAGAAAACCTTTCGAACAACGCGAGTTGAATGTGTTGCATCCATATTATACGCTATTCAACTGCCAGTACAGCTATAGCTACTGGTGACGGAGTTCTTGAGCTCTGATCCGAGGAAATGTTGTTCACCCTAGAGAACTATTCTTCGACTCACAAGAACGGCGCTGTCGTTATTCTTCTATAACAGTCTCGAAACCTATTGTGTCATGATGCTGAGGTGCGGTAGCTGCCGACGTCGGGAGCAATCGTCCAGTGAAAGTGCATATGCACTGACCAGCGGTCACCGTTCACCGTTCACGCTGCCGCGCTATCTAGGTGAACGACCGCCTCCGTTTGCTATTGAGGCAGGCGCATGACGTAAATCGCGCAATTCCGAGTTGCTATTGTCGCCGGTCGCGCTGCTATTGTCGCCTGTTTCACAATAGCTGCCCTGCTCTCCCCCTAGGTATATAAGCCCTCCACCGCCAGAACTCTCCAGTGTGTCCAACAGTCAGTTACTGAACGTTTTTTGGGCCTTTTTCAAGTGAACACTGCCGTCACGTGGGCTACTGACTGTACTGTCGACTAGGGGTGTTACACTAGTTACTGTCACCTAACAGTAACTGCTATTACATGCCTACTGACTATACTGTTAGGGGCAGTAACTACAGTAAGTACACAGTACCTTCCTATAATAATAGCTAGCGTTCACGTGTCAATTCACGTGTCAATTCACGTGTCAATTCACGTGTCAATTCACGTGTCAATTCACGTGTCAATTCACGTGTCAATTCACGTGTCACTTCACGTGTCAATTCACGTGTCAATTCACGTGTCAATTCAATCAACTCACATATCAACTCTTTATGGGAAACTAGGCACCTCCTACCTAGGTGGGCACCTAGGCGCCTCCTAGGCTCACTTACACGTCAATTCACACGTCGTCAATTCACACGTATTACCCAATTAGGGCAAGTTCAACAGTCTTACTGCGGTTACTAGCATGTTACTGTACAGTCGGTCACTGCCCTAACATGCCTGACTACTGTACTGTCCACCAACACAGTAAGTGAACAGCCAGTGACCGGCAGTAAGACTGACTATTGGACACACACTGGAACTCTCAACTCCAGTTCTTCAGCGTCGAGTCAGCTCTTGATACCTGCTTATTACCTTTTTTAACTTCTTTGAAGCCGTCCTCCATCAGAAGTATCAATTGCACTCTCTTGACATTCGGTCCGCCGACATATTTCCAACTTCGTCAACATCACCCTCTGCTCACGCCGACACATTCAACTTCTCCGGCATCACCTTCTACTCGCCAGACTGCTTCTCCATTGGTTCGTTCCACCATCAACTATGAATCCAATCGAGTTCTTGCTGGCCCTCCTGGCCCTCATCTGCATTTACGATTGGTATTTTGGCGGCAACCAAGCTCTTCAATTCGTGTCTGTACACGTACTTCTCATCGTTGTCATCCTCCACCTGTCTCAACAAGCCCGGGACTGCGTCAACCTCCTCTCGGCCTCAATTTGCCATGTCGGCTACCCCTTCATCGAACAGCTCCGCATTCGAGCTCACCATCTACTTGATCATATAAAATCGCAGGAAATTGCGGCTCTAAAAGAGCAGCTACGCCTAGTACTCGAAGGTACCGTCAGCCTGGAAGAATTTTCCGCGAAGAAAGCGGAGCTGCTCCACCTACAGAAGACGTCCTCGCAGAAAATCACAGGCCTTAGGGCCTACCTTGCCGAAGTCGAAACCAACCTCGCCGAAGTCAACTCCAACTCCAAAAGCCCGGGTCGTTTCGAGATGCTGTACAACAAAGCCATAGATGAGACGCGCCGTTGGAAGGCGGAAATACGAAACCTCAAGTACAACTTCGGAATATCGCGCTCTACAAGTCACACTCGACAGTTATAGGAAAGCATGTGCGGAAAAGAAAGAACCACGAGATCACTTCTCTGAAGAACGACGTCTCGAAGAAAGCAGCACACATAGCTCAACTCCAAGACTCTCCTAGGAAGCTCCACGCTGAGATGTCCAAGAAAGACGCTAAGATCGACGAACTGGAAGCCGCCGCCGCCGAGTGCGTTCGGCGCTCCACCTGGCGTCCTCTCCAAACCCTGACCGGAGATCGTGAATTGCACCGGTACGAGCTTGTAAAAGAGCTCATCCACAAAATGGCGGAGAACGGTGGTGACCAGACCACCGCAGCAACTCTCTTCGCGTACCACTTGCGCGACGTCGGTGTTGGCCTTGCCGATGTCGGGATCGACGAGCTGGCTTTCAACCGTTATTTGAACGGAGTACTATCTGGCCAACAAGGCCAGTTGACCGGCGGCTTCCGCGGCAACAGCTTCCCCATCACGGGCATGAAGAGCAGCACAATCTTCGACCTCTACCCTCTGGGCCCTGTCCCCTCCGCCATCGCTTCCGCCGCTCTCTCAGCACTCCCCGCCGCGCCGCTCACAGCCCCTCCGCCGACCATGTACACCCGGGGCCTCGAGCCGCCACACGCACCGTTCCTTCCTCAGGCCTTACAGGCTAGCCAAGGGGGCTTCCCTGGAGCTTCCACTGCCCAAGTGGCGCCGCGTCGGGATGCCCCGACCTTTTCCAACCCCCCGGCTGTGCCTGCCGCGAGTTCTCCTGCGCCCGCGCCCAAGAAAGATGGCTGGGAGCTATTCAAGCAAGGAAAAAAGCCTGTAACTTTCGGGGTGGCGTCTGCCCAAAGACGCACACGACGACGTTTGTGCCTTCGGGCGTCCCTGGTCGGTTCGGTTCGGTGTGTCTTCCCAGGTGAAGAGGAGTTTGGAGGAGGAAGGGGATGGCGATAAGGACCTTCGCAGCTCGAAGGATGAGCGCGCGTACCGAAACCGTCGTTGAAGATGGCGTGTTTCTTCCTCCCTCCCTCCCTCTTTTCTTTTCTTTCTTTCTTTTTCTTTCTCCTCTTTTCTTTTTCTTTTCTTCATCTTCCTTCTGGTTGCGGGGTGGGTGTTTTGGGGTTCGTCAGCTTTTCTCTCTGTATAGTAATTTGTTTTTGTTTTTGTTTACTCAAGTTCTGGCCTGGCTGCTATCGCAGAGTGCCGTGAAGAACTCTCTCCCATCTAATGAAATTGCTTCAAAACTCAATCTTTTCCTAAACCCGTGAATGACTTTGTCTTTAAAGCACTTCCTCAAGTTATGACAAGGGAGAACCGGCGTAGAAGGAATGACCTAAAAGATGAACACTATCCATATATTCGTCTCCAAAATCCTTTATATCGAGCTCCCAGGATGAGCCAGAGTAGTGAAGTCTAGCTCAGACGCCCCTCCACCTCCGGCAAATCCCCCTATCACTCGTCACGATTCGCCCTCGCGGCCTCCTCCTTCAAATGCTCTAGCCACATCCACTTCCAACTAGTAGGCCCCGTATAATCCAGCTCAATCCCATTTGGCTTGCAAATTTCGTCCCTCACGCGGTCAATGCGATCCCACGGACACCCGTCTTGCTCGCTTGATCTCCAATGATCCGGCGCGAAATATATCTTGATCGTTTTGAGCGGCGCCTTTTGTGCGATAGCCGTCTTCGCGAGTGCGGTCACCCAAGCTTCTTCGCCCTCACCAAACGGGTTCCAGGATTCGCTGTGCTGATCAAAAATCCCGAATGTCCAGCCAAAGAACATAAGTTTCGGGCCTAGCACATTCGCGTCATCGGCCGTGAACCCTATGAGTTCGTCGCTCTGCCAGGATTGGTCCTGCTGCCATCTACTTAATTTCAGAGACTCGAGGTTCGGGAAAAGCGTAGCGTTGAAGAGACGGTTGCTCCCAGCCTTGGCCAGGTACCCGATATCGACGCTCTTGAGGGTGTCCCGATGACCCATCAGCCAGGACTCAAACATGGGATAATCCATAGTATAAAGATTGTCGTAGAAGGAGCCAAATTCGAAATGTGTAAGCGCCTTAGGCCACATTAAAAGCGATCCCGTGCTTTGCACACTTTCCTCGTAGTCGTGTAGGCAGAGCGATGTGATGGGAGCCGAGCGCTGCCGGTCGACGCTGCCATAAGCCGGCCGATTCTCTTTCCATTCATATATCCCATCAACCCTCAAGTGCTTCAGCTTCGGGAAAAGACTCAGGTTGGCCATGATATCCTCCAAGTACAGACCCCGGGTTTCCCCGAAGAGGCTGATATGAGCCATTTCTTTCATATTTTGGGAAAAGGTTCTTATGAGCCTCCACGTGTGTTCGTGGCATGGGTGGAAATCGCGTCCGAAGCCACCGTGGATTTCCAAACAACGAACGCGCGTTAGCCATGTTGCAAAATTCTTCAAGATATCGTACTGGTCCTCCTTGTGTGTGGATCGGATGTCCGATATGTGTATGGCCAGCAAGCGAACGTGTTGGCGGAGTGCAGGATTGCAAGAGAGGGTACGGTGCAGCTTGATGACTGGGCGTGAAGGGGGAGCCATAAAGTTTGACCACCGGAATCTGATGTTGCGATATAGTAGGGGCTGCGCAATATGCTTGAATCTTGGGCACACGAGAGACAAGGCTTTCATCATCGTATTGTCTGACGCACGGTCAGGTTCCGAGCATGGGCACTGAGACTGCCACCATTCGGAGGTTGCGTGTTTGATAATGTAATCCAGTATCTCATCTGGGAGTCTGAAGATGAATGCTTCGCCTGTAGGTTCCCATTTCCTGGGGTTGCAGGCTGCAGCTTCCTTCCGCAACGGTTCAGCTTCGGGAATGATAAGCATGTTTTCCGCATTGCGGTCAAGGTGAGATTGACGAGGAAACTTATCCATTGCAAGCACATAGAAAAGTAGAAGGTGAAGTGGGCTTGAGGAGCGTGCAACTGTTGGATTCAGGCAGCCATCGCCTACGGCTAGCCAGGGTTCGGCTCGGGTTACTAAGCCATGTGTCTATGCTCTTTGCGCACTCCTCGGTTCAGGCCTTCTAATTCTCCCTGCTCGCACAACTTTTCGTGAGGAAACTTAGCTAATATTAGACTGAAGTTAATAACAGCCTTTGTCTAGTTGTACTGTACCGAAAGATTTGCGAAGATTTTCTCTTTGGTACGACGCTACTTGGAAGGCTCATCGGGGATCGGTAATTTCTGTTGCCAGTGGTGATGACTCTGGCTCCAATCAATTTCCGGCTTGGCATAGTCTGCGCCACGCGTTCGGTACCTAGGTATTTCATCGCGTTCCTGCCTTCTCCCTCACAACCTCTCGTATCTTTAACTCTTAACAAACCTTAACCCTGGCCTGTATTATCTTATAACCTCTCTTTAATACCCTATCCATGAAGAATTAATAGTTGGAGTTAGAATAGTAGTTAATTAAACTCTGTAAGTAAAATACTATACAAGAATTTTGATAAGACCCTCACCGGTCTCTGCTTTACTGAACAGGCCCAGTATGCTTGTTCCATACGGGCCTTGTATCGTGGACATGAGTGCTAGAAAGGGTAAGTCAACCTTCGCAGCAATCACCCCCAGCGTTGCCCCATGTGATAGCATAGTGTAGGAGCAACGGATAATCAACTTGGCACTGGTGAAAGGGTTTGAAAATAAGGCGTAAGGTGGAAGTAGAGAGAACCACGAGAGAGGGGAATGTTTGTATAGGGAATGAGGTACCGCCGCGCCCACATGAAAAGATGGTTCAAAGAGATGTGTTCGTTATAAGTCTAGTCCAATGTGGAGATAGATGAAGCAACCTACACTTGTCCAATCCAATTTACAACCCGATGACATCACTTTCTATCTCTACAGGAGTCAACTTCACCATCATTTCTGGTTTCACCCACAGAATGAAGTTCTTCTGTCGCGGCCACCCATCTGCCTCCTTGCAAAGCGCCATGTCGAAGCTGAGCATCACACTCGCAAGCACGAGTCGCATCTCATGATACGCAAGACTGCTTCTAGTTAGTGCTTCATTCCCACATCTCTAAATGGCGCAGTTACAAGGCCTAAACAGTAAAGATAGAACTCACTTCTTTCCCAAGCAATTCCGGGGCCCGTACGAAAAGGGATTCATAACCTCCTTCTTATCTGAGCCATATTCCTTCTGCCCTTCTGGGAGCCAACGCTCTGGCACGAAAGAGTCAGGATCTTTGAAATTGGAGGGCGAGTGATACGCTGCGTATTGCGCGACCGAAACTACGGCCTATCGTAAGGGTGTTAGTCTTTATGATCCTTAGGAGGATGGAAAAAAGCTCGACTTACCCCACCAGGGACCCATCGCCCTCCAATGTTTGCACCGCCTTCGGGCGTCACTCGCGGCAACAGTCCTGGCACGGGAGGGATATATCCGCAATCCCTCTTCGATACAAGCACCGAGATACTCTAGCTTCGACAACTTAACCATCGAGATATCGCCGAGAGAGTCGAACGAGTCGCGAACTTCCTTCTGCAGGCGCGCAAGCTTTTCAGGATGCTGAAGCAAGTAGTAGGTGAGGCCGCTGAGTCCCGTGGCCGTAGTTTCGGTGCCACCCAACATGAAAGTTGCAGCGATGCTATGCATTTGGTTTGGAAGGAGCGCATTGACTTCGCCATTCTCATCTTTGCTGCTCTTCATGACGAATGACCAGATATATCCGGCCGCTCAGTCTTGATCTGCAGACGCTTATCCACTCTCCCACTTGTGAATAGTACATGCTGCCTCCTTTGCTCTTTAGTCTTTTCCGGAATCATCCGCTGTAGCAAGCTATCCAGCCATGCCCATCTTCGGATAACGCCCAAAACGGCCATCATCTCCACATTTCCAAACAGTGATGCAACCCATGGTGTGAACTTTGATTCTTCCAAGAGGTGGAGCGGCTCTCCGAATGATGTAAGATCGGCCATGATGTCAAATGTCGTGAGATTGTAGTATTTCACCAAGTCCACTCTGGCATCTTTTGTCGCGGCTTTCCCAAGCTGGGCTAAGAGCAATTCCACATACTGTTTGAGCAGTTTCTCTTGCTCTTTGAGCGCCTTGTCGCTGAAAGCATGCGAGACCAATTTTCGCTGGCGTGCATGCGACGCATTGTCTGCGCGAAACAAAACCCTGCTGGTCGCCCATAGAGATCGGGGCCATAGAAGATCAACTGCTTCCTGAAGGCAGTGGCACGGTGGCCGTACACGTCCTTCCACACAGCTGAATCAATGAACGATATCTCATTTGGTGCATACCGAACCACGGGTCCGTATTTGAGATGCTGTTCATGGATCCAGAGAGGGAAGTTTCCGTTCAGAGCCGCCTTCTGCGACGCTAATATAGTGGCACGAGCAGTCAGAGGGCCTGGAAAAGAACGCAGCGGGTGAAGCAGTAGATTGTAGAGTATACGCAGTGCGACATAGACCAGCTAGTCAGGTTAGAAACCGCTATCGCGGAGTTGGCTGGGAGCTTACAGAAAGGACTGTCAATACAGTGACAGCCTGTATGATGACCTCTGTGAGAGCCATTGCGTCAGCGCGAAAGTTGGAATCGCTCTGCTGGAAGATGCCGGGTTTTCTTCAAGTTCCTTGACTAGATCGGACTCTCGGTCTCGTGCGAGTGATCTGCCCCGCATCCCGCAAAGAGCCCTGATACCCCGCAGACGTTGTACCTGGTATATTACTTCAAGTTAGTTCTCCTCTTGAACATAAAATTTAACTAAAATTTAAGTTTAATAGCGAATTTAATAGCTTTTTATATAGCTAACTTAGTTAATATGGTTTTTTTTTGTGCGACTAAGGGGTTTCTAATAAAAATATTACAATAATAGCAGTTATTCCTCCTGCGTTATAGACACATAAAAGCATTTCAAGGTGTTAATAAAAAGGATTTAGTTAGTTAATATAAAATAATTATTATATTGTTTAGTTTTTTTATAACTACCTTTTTAAGCTCTTTTTAATTACTAAGTAAGGGGCTCTGCTTTTTTATTATATTATTTAAAAAAAAGCCTTTATTATTCTATCTCTAGGTAGTTAATATAATAATATATTTAAAACCTATATAGCTTACTACTAGTAGTTATAACTTAAAGAAAAAAAGTTAATAAGCTAGTTTAGATTATTATATTATTATTATAGCTTTGTTACGCTCTTTTTAATTACTAAGTAGAAGGCTCTAATTTTTTTATTATGTTATTTATATTAGAAAAAGTTTTAAGCGAGTATATTAGAAAAGTTTTTCTACTTAACTATATAAATTGTGCGTAGACGTGCGCAGACTTGCGTATTTATATATATTTTTATATAAGTAATTTACTAGCACAAAAATGCTTAGAGATATATAGATATGCGCAGACTTATATAGATATGCACAAATAGTCTAAATAAGTAATGTTTTTAAAGCTTTATAACTTTTTTACTAGTAAAGCTATAATTTTAATTTTTTAGTAAATTTATAGAGAAACTACTAGTCTTTAATTATTTAATTTAAAAACACTATTCTTATTACGTAATTAGTTAGTAATTAATAACAAACTCTTTATTTTACTAGTTATTATATATATTATATAATATTATTATATAATATTATTATATAATATTATTATATAGATATATAGTACTAATAATATAGTATATAAAATTTTAAAAGGTTTTAATAAAAATAAAGTAGTTAAAAAGTTATTAAAGTTTATACTTTTTAAAATAGTGTTTTTTACTAAGCTACTAATTTTCGTCTAATCTAGTTCTTTTAAATAATTACAAAACTAAAGTTTTTCTATTTTTAAACCTATAAAACTTAGAATTTAAAGTTAGGTAGAAGTTCTATACATCACGCTAGTAATTAGTACTATTATATTAATTAGTAATTACTATCTAGTAAGAGACTTTAACTTTATACTTTAAAAAATCTTTTTTTAAAAGCTTACTAAGTAGCTTACTAAGCTTTTTTTAAATTCTAGCTAATTAAAGAGCTTTATTTGCTAATTAATTAGTATTATTATAATAATATAAATGCTATTAGTGCCCTATATACTCTAAATACTCTAGATATACTAGCGATATTAGTGCGTATTTTTATACAACCTTATATATATATATACTAAGAAAAAAGTAGTATTACTAGTGCGCTTTAAGTGTATTTAGTGCGTAGGCGTGTGTAGGCGTACTTAGAGCTACTTAGGTGCCTTAGATACTTATACTTACTTAAAACTTTTTCTAATATATAAGTACCTAGGGTACCTAAGTAGCTTTAAGCACGCCTACGTATATCTATATACTAAATACACTTAAAGCGCACTAGTAACTACTACTTTTTTCTTAGTGTGTATATATATAAAATTGTGTAAAGATGTATACCTATACTACTAGTGCACCTAGGGTAGCTAGAGTAGCTAGAGTACTCTAGGTGCCTATACTACTTATATGTGTAGCGTTAATTAAATCTACCTAGAAGTAGTATAATAAAGGCTTTTATCTTAAATAATATAATAATAAAAGTAGAGCCCTCTGCTTAGTAATTAAAAAGAGTATAAAAAAGATAATTAATAAAATACTACTTATAAAATGCTAATTAATTAGCAAATAAAGCTTTTTAATTAGTTAGTTAAATTTAAAAAAAACTTAGTAATCTACTTAGTAAGCTGCTTAGTAAGCTTTAAGAAAATTAGAATTTTTTTAAAGTATAAAGTTAAAGTCTTTTACTAGATAGTAATTACTAGTTAATATAATAGTATTAATTACTAGCGTGTTATATAGAACTACACAATCTAATTCTAAATTCTAGATTTTATAGGTTTAAAAATAGAAAAAATATAGTTATATAATTATTTTAAAGAATTAGATTAGACGAAAATTAGTGGCTTAGCAAAGAATACTATTTTAAAAAGTTTAAATATTAATAACTTTTTAACTATAAGGGGCTAAGCGCCCTTCTACTAGTTACTTAGCCTGCTATCTTAGAGCCTTAGACTTCTAAGTCTATGCTTTTGCCAAGCTAGGAGTATATAAGTCTATAGCTAGAGTTACCTTTAAACTCTATTAAATTTATAAGTTTACCTAGGCAATTCTAACCTCTTAGTCTAAAGTCTCTTATATTAACTACTTTTATTATTATACCCTTTTTTAAAATTAGGCTGGCTATTTAACTAACTACTATATTATATAATTAACAATTTCTTTAATAATTTTTTTTACTATATTTATATTATTTAGTTTTCTTATACTAAAGTATTATATATTTTTTATTTTAGCTTATATTTATAATTTAGGCCTATTTCTATATATTATTATATAGTGTTGCTTTCTTTTACTACTACTAATACTACTTTTCTAAAGTAATTATAAACTAGTTATCTTTATTAAACTTATTTTTTTAACCTACTTTATTATTAGTTATTTCTTTATTTTGCCATTTTTAATACCTATAGACTCTAAGTAAAAGAAATAGTCTCTAGTTTACTTTATAGCTATAAATAAAAGGCTTTATAATAGTAATATAGGTACTATAAACACTAGGTTATAGTAACCTATTTATTACTAATATTACTAACTACTTTATATATTAGGGCTACTATATAACTAAAAAAATAGTTTAGTATAATATTTTATATATATACTAATATTTATTCTAATAGCTTATTAACTTTATATATAAAGTTTAGTATAGAGTTACTATTTTTATATTAATAATTTCTAAAATATTAATCTACTTAATATATTCTACTACTAAACTAGTTAACCTACTAAGCTAGTTAAAAAAGCTTAGTAGTGCCTATTACCCTCTCTTAACGCGATATATATCTTAACAATTAAACGCGCAATCCTCTAATAAAGAAGGCAGATTTTAGCTTATACTTTCTACCTATAATAATTACTAATTTAAAAGCCTCTAACGCACTACTAAAATATTTAATATACTTTCTTTAATATTAACTAGCTAATATAATAAAATTATATATTATTTAGAAAGTTATATAATGCCTACTATAAGCTTACTATAACTAAAGAGTAGACAATTATCTAATATATTCTTAATCTTAATTTATAAGGATTTGCGCTCTAGCTAGCTATATAAAGTAGTAAATATAGCTAATAAAGTACTAAATATACATAATAGTAAACTAGTTAGTAAACACTAGACTAAGAAATTCGTAACGCGTTTAAATAAGCTTAAAATAGTATTTAATTAAGTAAAGAATTGTTAGAGAATACTATAGGAAGATTTAGAGATAATTAGCGCGTAGTTTAAGCTAGTAGGGGACACTAAAACTAAGTATAGCATCTATAATAATAATATATACAACTTTAATAAGACTAGCTAGCTTTTAGATAGGTATTATTAGCTAAATAAAAATTATTATAGGCGTAGAGAGGTATATATAACTTAATCTTATTTAGCTAAGTAATTATAAGTAAGTAATAATTATCTAGAGTATTTGCGCTACTAGGTATATAACCCTACTATTTATTATTTATAAAGAATATATTTATAATTTTATATAATATAAAAAGGTAGATATACTATATAATTAAAAGCTCTTGGTTTCTAAGAATAGCTAGATAAATAACGCGCCTAGTCTAGAGTAGCTAAAGTATTTTAATGTATATATAAAGGCGTGTTAGGTAGAGGCATATAAACTACTTATTTTAGATATCTATAAAAGTTATTTTAACTAAAATTTTAAGAACTACTACTATAAAAATAAAATTTTTACTTTTTATATACTACCTTACTTATTATGTATTCTTTAGCTACTTAATATAGTTTACTTTTTACTATTAAAACGTAAGTACTCTTAGCGTGTTAGAGACTTAGCACGTAGGCGTATCTTTTATATTAATAAAAAAAAGGCTTACTTCTACTTCTTACCTAAATATTTTTTTTTTAATATATTTATAAAGAAGAACTATTTAAGGCTACTATTTTAAGGCTTTAGGGCTAGTCCCTCTTAATATATAGGTAGTATTAAATTACCTTAAAGTTATAGCTGTGTACCCTACTACTTACTATAAAACTCTTACTATAATTAATACTTACTAGGTAATTAAAATTACTAAGTAATAAGTATTAGTTTAATTTTAATTAAAAGTAGTAACTTAAGTAATTTCTTTACTTAATTGCCTATTATAGCTTAGACTAGCTTCTCTTAGCTTATAAAAGGTAGTAAACTTATACTATATTAAAATACTCTCTTAACTACCTATATTTATAAACTTAAAAAGTAACGTAAAGGATTACTATTTCGGCTACCCTACTAAAATCGACGCGACCTTTTATATAATAGCTTAATAACATAATAGTTTAATACACTATAGATAAATTTATAAAATAGTTTATAATATTTAAGTATACTAAGTTTTTTTATAGCCTTATTTATAATAGTTACTATATATTAGTAGTGCCTATTATTTACCTACTTACCTGCCTACTACTTTTTCTACCTACTAGACTACTTTTTTAGCCTCTATAGTAAGTAATTAATTTTTTTTTTATCTATAGAGCTCTCCTCTATAGGCTATATACTATTAGCGCTATTACTTCTTACACTATTAGCGCTAATTAGCCTATTAAAGCTTTCTATTCTTTTTTATAAGAATTGTTACTAAATTTATTATAAGTTAATAACCTTTAATAAGCTAGTAAATAGTCTAGGTAGTAAGGCTCTCTAGAATTAACGCCTAAGGCGGTCCTAAATAAGTTAAGCCTATTGCTCTAGCTAAGCAATAGTATGTGGCGTCTCTGCTATCTATACGACCTTAGTATTAGCTATTATTTCTAGCGAAAACGGCGTCTAGACTATTATTAATAATAATAAAACGCGTTCTAGATAGGCTAGGACTAGTCCTATTATCTAAAAGCCGGCCTGGATATTCTACTCTAATAGGACTACCTTTCTAATACCTAGATATATTTATAGAAAGTTTTCTTTATTAACGTAGAAGACGTCTTATTACGTAAGCTTAAATACCTACTATCTATACGCGCGCTTAAGAGGTAAAAAGTAGCTAATATTAAGTAGCTAAAAAAGGTATAATATATATATAGTAGTATATAAAGCGTAATAATTTTATTCTTTTTATAAAATTAGTTAAACTTAGGTGTTACGTAGCTACTATAGCTATTAAGAATAAGTAATTAGTAAGCTTTTTACTATATAAGACTCTATATATTAGTAAAAGTACTTTACCTACTTAAGACTAAGCTTATTAGTTTATCTAGCTATTATTACTAATAGTAATAATTATCTAGCTAGTATATAGGCCTTAGTACTAGCTAGCTTAGTAGAGCTTTTCTAATAGGATTATAAAGAGTAGAATAGACTAGCTAGACGTATTAATACACTTAATTATTATTACCTACTTATAATTACTTAGCTATATAGTTACTACCTAGCTAACTATATTAGAGCTTATAATAACTTTTAATATTATAGTAATACTTATTATAAAGCTAGTCTTATTAAAGTTATAAATATCTATATTAAGAATACTATATAACTAACACGTCTCCTTTATAAGCTTAAACTATATATAAATTATAATTAACTTTTTATATTTTATACACTATAAATAGAACTTATAATTTTACTTTATCTAGAGCTCTAGCTAGTAGTTAATAAAATAGAATACTTATTTCTAGCTAATAGGTTAGGGAGAAAGAATTCTAGCCGCGTGTAGTAAGTAGATTATTTGCTATCTAGTATACGTTAATAATCTAGAGCAAAAATCCTTATTAAAATCTAGAATCTACTCTACTAGAAAATACTTTTTTATAATGTATAGCTTTTATTTTTATATATTAGTAGTAGCTTAAGAAAGAAAGCTATTAATATAATCTTAGAGAGTTAACTAAGGAACACTATATAATTTAGCTACCCTTTACTAGCTTAATTTTTAGCTTATTTAAAAGGCCTATTTAAGAAAGTAAGCGCCTACCCTCTTTTTAAGCCTACTAGGCGTGCTGAGTAGGCGGTATTATAAGAGTTATAAAAAGACGCGTCGCGATTTTAGTGGGGTGGCCGAATAAGTAATCTAGCCGGATAAGTAATTCTTTATATTAAATAGTAGTACTTACTAAGTAAAAAACATATAAGAGAAAATATTTCTAGTATAGTAGTATAATAGAGTATAGTACTATAGTAATATAAGTAGCCACTAAAGTCTTTATAGTAGCTAAGTAATTAAAAAAGACTTATAGTAGTAGTTATTAAAAAAGAGCCTAACTAGCTCTATAGTGCTATAGAAACTATAAAGGGACTAGATATAATATATAAATATATAAAAAAAATATAAAAGTATTTTCTAAATCTAATATAAGTATAATATATATAGGGTTTTTATTTAATAGTAAAAAATCAGACGGCAAGCCTGCATCGGGAAATGGATGCACCCCGTTCAGGCAATCCGGGCCTCGCTTACAGCTTTCGCGCTACGCCCAAACAGGCAATCAACCTCAACGTCCATCATAAAAGTCCTCTCTCCCGCCGTTATTTTCCCTCCCTTTTCTCTCTACTCTTATCCCTCCATCCGAGACCTCCTCCCCCTAATCTGCGCCCACCGTCCCCCTCCTCTCACCCCCCTGTCCAATCATCCTTCATGAGGTATTTCCCTCAAACCTAGTCGCCCGCTTGGAAGAGTCAGAACTGCCTTGCCTACGGCGCCTAATCCTCTTTTCGGTGTTACTACTCCGTCGTCCCTGTCTATGTTCCCTCCTGTAACAAGTCGGTCTATCTCGAGCCTTCGCACGCGCTGAAGCCCCGCTGCTGGACAACGCACTTCTGGACTTCTACCCCGTAACGAATCCACGAGAGAGATGCCTCTCTCCCTTTCCCCCACTGGCCGGGCCTCTTCTCGCCTCAACTTCTTCATGCCGCCGTCTCAGCTCGGGTTACTCCGCCTCTGGCACCCTGGTTCCTTCGATCGACTACGCTCCGTTATCCCGCGTCACGCTCGGACGAGACCTCTCGATGATGACACGGTCGGTCACTTGCATAAGGCACTAATTTCGTCCGCGTGGTCTCAGGATGCTCCGCCTCCCCATGGCCTGTTTGCCATGGAAGTGACGTTGCAGTGCAACGCCCCTGAGTCGTCTATCCTGCCCAGCTTTCAGGCGCTTTCAGGCGCTTGCAGCTGCTGGAGCTGATCCTCTCGCCCATTTCGAGTCAGGCGGTTACAGTTGAAAGGCGAAGCTCGCTACCTGCTGCATAGCCATCCCGGCTCTGTGAGATTCCGCAAACCCCTTCCCTGCTCCGGACTCGCCGATGGTATTTACTGCGCCCTTCTCTATTTCCATTTTGAGCGAACGAATGCGTAGCCCTCACGCCATTGTCTCAGTGCGGCAGCTGATAGCTTGGAGATGGCACAGGGCGTGCCGTGAGAGGTGGAAGAAGACCCACAGGTCAATCACCCGACAGCACACAAGGCCGCGTCGGCGAGGATCGCCCATTCATGCGTTATCCGGCACCGGACCCGTCCGACGAAAGGGGGTGGTTGGGGATCGAAGAAGAGGGCTGGCCATCGGTGGGTTCGTTCAGGAATGTGGGCCCTGAACCGCTGAATGACGTGGACGACCGGGTTGTAACCATCTGCTTGCCAATCACCAGATGAGCTAGACTGACTCTTGATGGGACGAGACCATCTACGCCGCTTGGAAGGGCGGTCTGTCATCCTTTCGAGGAATTGCTGATACCGACGGTCTTCAAGTTCATTCGTCCTTCCCACAGAGCGCGATGCACTAGCCGGTGCGCCCCCTACGACCATTTCCGCGATTGATGTGGCATTTATGCAACCCCCCACCCCCCCCCCGCTCGGGGGCGGCGACGACGGCAACATATAAAGCAACAGTCCGTTCGGAGCGAGAACTACTTCTTCAGCACTCCTCACGGCCAAGAAGTTACCAGTTCGCCACGCTAAAATGGCCTTCTCTTGCAGCACCCTCTTTAGTAGCCCCTCCAATTTCTACGAAATTTGTTGCATATGTTCCTCGAGCGTGCAAGCCGAAGCCGAAGCCAACACCCAAGACCAAATCCATGGCTACAACCAAGACGGCAAAGCACAGCCGTTCAGGAGTCGACTCCAAAGATAGTGGAGAGTGGTTCGACGATTTCCCAATGCCGGATTCTAATGCATCGCGCTCTTTCGATCCGATCCGGGAGTACCTGCTCCGTTCAGAGACGCGGACTCTTCCGGTTCGCTAGATCAAGGTATTACCCACCATTGAACGTTACAAGCAAACAGAACCCAGCTGATATATGGATGTAGACGTGGTCGGTAGTCTTGACGCCGCCCCCTTTCCGGAGAAACCAGAGCATTACCAGCTTGGCCGGGATTCGCTTGACGAAGGAGGGACCGACCACGCCACAAGCATCGCGAAGACGAATTCGGCTGTGAACGGGTTGGTTGATGGGAGCAGTCCGGGTAGGTATGCGAGTGGATTGCGGTGCTAATTTACTAATTGGCGATAGAATTTCCTTTACTTTTTGAGGGCGACGCAGCCGAAGAACACCACAGTACAACGCACGTCGAGCCCAGCAACGGAGCGTCAGACTATCGAGAGAACGGTTTCTACGCGGCTGCTAGCAATGAAGGATACCGTACCGGACAGCATGGCGATCTCAACGCAGCTGGCATGTGCGCCCTCTCCGTGGAGGACATGGAAGGGTATTCGGCATGGTAAGTAGTGTTCCAGCACCAGTTAAGGAGCCCATTTTGACGTCTTCAAAAGAGAGATCGCCGGCGGCGGACGAACCACTCTTCGGCGACATCAGCGTAACGAGCAGACCGTCGTTAGCACACGCAAACGAACGGACCCTTTATCTGCCGATACAATAAATCTCCTCGGCAGCAGCGCCGGACGTTACGTCGGAACCGGAGCCGGAAGACACTCGTCCGGCGAAGCGGCGAAGGCCGGCTAAACAACGGGCTGAGAGCCTCATACTCGATCCTGTATCCACACCCAAGTCAACACCTCTGCGGACCCCTAGCGGCCCAGTTTCCCGTTCCAGGGCCAGCAACGAGCCTAGTCCCGGCCCTCTCGGCAGTGACAGCAAAGGCGATGGTGCTGGAACCCCAGGCCCAGCTCCCAAACGACCTCCTCGAAGAGAACGGCGACGATAGCGCATATATTCGGGGAACAGTCGAGGAGCTTCTGCATTCCCCCAGACAGTCCACCTCTCCTTTCGAAGGAATAGAGGACGAACAAGATATCGATCCCAATTCGGACAGGCATGGAAAGAAGAGGAAAGGCAGCGGTAGTAAAGTTGCGGAAAACCTTCACGAACTCAATCAGGTCGATAAGGTGTCCCGCAGACCTTCGGCGAAAACTTCTCAACGACGTAAACGCAGCGATCGTCCGGTCCGGGAGAAGGGGCACGGTCCATCACGAACTGCTCTTAGGCCACGGGGCTCGGGAACAATGCCGACGAGAGCATCCCAACCACGGCAACTGTATCGGCCCAGGATAGATAGCGTGACTCGGTCTTGGTCCCCACGAACATCCGCTTCAGGAACGAAGGCTGGAGATGGAACCAACATCCATTATGGACCCAGCCTCAACATGTCTTATCAGATAACCGATCTCACGCTCTGCCCTGTGCCCAAAGGCTCGTCGATTGTGACAGCAATTGTCCGTTACCGCGACTCGAAAACGTCTCTCGACCCGGTAGCCCTGGATCGCGAGCTCCTCGGCGGAGAAGGCAAAGTCATCCGCATGACCCAGTTGCCGGATTCATGGTTGCTACTGGGATACCGATATGACGATGGTGCGTCAGGCCCATGCACTCGTGGAAGCTTGAATGCGGACTGGATGAGCAATCTCCACAGTGATGCTGCCAGTCATGAAACTGACCATCCAGACGACGACTGGGACGAAGAGGACGAGAATGGAGAGGAAGAGACACAGGCGAATACAAACCTCCTGCCCCCAGCAGTGATCAGGGATTCAACAGAGACGATATGCGCTTCCACCAACAAACGCGTAAACCGTGGTTGAAGTCGGACGAACAGCGGTTACTTTCATATAAAGAGAGGATGGATATGGAGTGGAAGGACATATTTGAACGCTTCCCAGATCGGACCCCGGGAGCAATACGGACGCGCTGGCACATGCTGCGTAGGAACTGATCTGTTGCCGCGATGACATTAATATATGTATCTCATCCTATCCCTTCCCAAGCGGGTAATCTACACTCTCCTATCTTTTCTTTGGGTGTCATCTGTGAACGTCGCTCCGTTTCCACCGTAAAATTCACTAGCCTTCCATTCCTCCTGCCTGCCGTCCCACGCCATATCGTGGCTGAGGTATGCCTCGTTCAGGTGCCCTTGAACAAGGCAGGCCGCAGAGATTGGAAAGCGGGCTGCCTTTGCCGTATTCCATCCTGCACCACTCCGTATCGCATTCAGAGGCTGTCACGTGTTGCTATTCGGAGCAGACCACTACGCCAAGAAGAAAGCTGTTGAGTTAGCGGGGTAATCCAACTTTCATCACTCCGCCGTCAACGTCTACCAACTCTGAAACCACACAAAGTATTCTCATTCCTGGCCTGTACGCGCCTCTTTATATCTTTGACAATGATGGATTTGGGGACCACTGATCGGGTTTCGTACTACGGAGCCGTGTCCAGGGGGTTTGGGCCGATGCACTGGAGTAAAAGGAATGTAGGAGTCTTGAGAACGATAGGGCCATGCAGTATGATGAAGTACACATTCCTTTCAAACCTATTGTTCTCTCTGGCTGTTTTGATTGGTTATATGTAACTACCTCCTCTCCTTAGCTCGAATGAGAAACGTATCCTTATCCCTCTACCTCATTCAACTCATCCCGTGCTGTCCGAAGTATCTCCTTCATCTCATCGTACAGCTTCGGATTCGGGACCCTCCACCTTCCGCCTCCAGGGAATATCTTTCTCCGCAATTTGTTAACGCAAGGGATTAGTGGCTGGTAATAGTCTGTAAAGTGTTCCAGGGTAGTTTTGCGAAAGATCTCATTATCTGATACCGTGCCCAGCTTTAGCTTGGCTAACTCCTCCGTGTTCGCATAGTTCCATTTGTCGAACTGTTGGACCACTCTTGCCTGCGACCCGTTGTAGTGAATGCATATCCAGAATAGCACCCAGAAGAACGATTCTAGGTCGTGCATGAAGGAATGCTGCTCATCGTCGTGAAGTATCCCAATCGCCATGAACGCTCGCGTGCCGGTCTTCCCTCGCGCCCCTGACGGTTTCTCGCGATCCTCCTTGATAGCAAGGTCTAGGTCGATCAAGAAGGCGTGCCAGGAGGGGTTGTCCTCGTCCTCGTTCACCATAAGGTTGTTCGGCGAGATATCGCATTGTAGCATGCCGGCCCGCGTATGCAGTGACTCGTATCCTGCGATGCAGCCTTCCAGCGCAGCCAGAAGGTTAGCCTTGGAACTCGCCATGTATATAGGCTTCCCGTAGTCTCGGACAATAACGCGGCGGTGCACTCGATCCGCGGTTGCCCTCTCTCCCTTTATCGGGGAGCTTGAACAGGTTCGCTTGGTAGGCGGCAACGGTGCGCCAGTGCTGCTGGAGGACCGCTTGCGCCCGGCGACGCTGCTGCTCCGGCCTATCCGCGAGACGCAACGCCCAGCCGTGCTTGGAGGCGGCATCGAGCTTTCCGGCCTGTAATTTTTCGCTTTTGTTATGTCCAGGCCACGCCGTGCGTTTCCGCGGATATCGTCGTCCTGGCCGCCCACACAGACCGTTTCGTGGTGATAGTATCTCGCGACGTTGACCACGTCTTTCTCAGTCGCCTCGCGCAGCAATTCGCCCTCCTCCTCGCGTTCCGGGAATTGCCATGAGTCTTTAATCACAAGAGATGTTCGCGAATCGTCTCCCTCGCGATGTGCTCTCCAGCAGGTCGTCGCTCGACCGGCGACACAGGATACCCGTTTCACAACCTCGTCGATAACGAGTCGCTCGGTGTGGTTGTCTCGTTCGATCTTAATGAACCGCTTGTCCCCGGCTGTGATGATCGTGGGGTCAAATCCAAGCTGCTCCTCGTTTAGCCACAAGAATCCGAGCACGGCGGACACGAACTGTAGTCCATCTTCGTTGATGTCGAATTGTTCGGACGCGATGCCGCCCAGTCGGTCGAATTCCCACAGCCGCATGAGCGACCCGCACAGGGTAAAGCCGAGCACGAAGCGGCGGCTGTCTTGGGCCGCGAACACCTCCCTCGCATATCGCCCCAGATCAAGCCACGCTTTGGACGCTTTGTCTGCTAATGGATTGCTCTTGAGTTCTCCTGGTATGAGGATCTGCGACCAACGGCACTTGGAGTCAACGCCGGCGCTCGGGTCGTCTACGAAGCCAACATCCAACTTGCGGTCGGCGGTAGAGCCTTGCACGGGCTGGTGGGATTGTGCCAGCGGCCGCCGTCGAGACCTCGAGGCGGGCTGATTCTCTGCTGCGAAGTCCAAGAGCTGGCCGGTAAGAGGCGCAAACCAGCTTAAGACGTCGCGTTCCTTCGCGCCTTCAGGCCAGCCCTGCCAGCCGCTCTCCTCTCGGTAGAGCGGATTATCCCCTTCTTTGCACTTGTCGAGCACGGCCTGCGCTACCGACTCCAGATCTGGGACGCTTCCGAAGTAGGCATCGAAGAAACCAGGGACCCCGACGTATAGCTGTCCTAGTTCCCCCTTTAACACGCCATCCACATATTTGCGGTGTTCGGTAGAGTTCGCGAAGCTGCCCGTGTTGTGCACCCATGGCGTCTGCTGGAAGGAGGCGGCGAGGGACGGGGCGGACAGCGGGGGAGTTGTGTGGGTTTGGCGACCGTGAAAGCTGTGGACGCGGCGACGGCGGCGTAGACATTGTTCCAGATGACTTCATCGGGTTCGTTGTTGAGGACCGCTCTGAGGAGGGGTATGATACGCTCAATGTCGAAGTTGCCAGAGTTGACCGCTGAACTCAGCTCCAACAGATCGCCAAAGAGGTTTACATTATTGCTCTTAGAGGGAAGTGAACGTGTGGCGGGGAGACCCTGCAAAGCATATATCAGGTCAAGGAGGGAATTTTTCGATCCTGTTGATGTTAGGAAATCTCGCGAGTTTGGTGTTGAGCCGTACCTTCACCACTAATATGGTACAATGCCTCGGCGCCCGTGATAGCTAGGCCTCTGCATTTAAATTCGAAAGAGTCGCGAAAGGTATCAAGTCCTTTGCCAATGGGGTTTGCCTTAATTACCTTTGATCGCGACTCGTCGGCCATGGCGCGAGAGCGAAGCGAACGCTCGAGGTAGTCAATATAGAAATGACGATGTGAACCGCAGTGAAATGAAGAGCGAGGCATGCCCGTGGAGAGGGGTGTCGAGGGCGGGTTGAGAGAAGATACAAATCGGGGTATGAGCGTTTGAGTGAAAGCTGGAACGCGCGACGACCTGACCGCGTGGCGCAGACCATGCCAAGCCGGAAATTCTTCGGAGCCGGAGTCATTACCATCGGCAAAAATGATTCACCGATCTCCGATTATAGTACGCAAACGCGCGCCTCTGTGAGGACTCTGTGAAGATCTCTGCCTGGTACAAGCTTGTACAGGAGACGCCGTTACCACCAGGGACAGCAGCAGGCGCTAAGGCAGCATGGATAGCTAAGACGCCTTACACCACTACTTAGGTTGAGCAGCAGCCTAGGCTTATACGTGTGATCGTCTGCAGCGACAGTCTTAAGAGTCCTATAAGCCAAGCTATCGTGCAGCTTGTTAAAGGCTGCCAGCTTGCAATAAACTCAGCAACGATCTTAGCAGAGGATAATAGAAGGCTACAAGCAGCTAACTATCGCCATAGACAAAGGCAGGACAGGCGCAGATAGTATATTGCCTCTGGAGGGGCTCTACAGGCTGAGGAAGGTTAAAGGCTGGCTGCAGAGGCTGGAAGGGTGCTCCAGCAGGTAGAGCAGGAGGACCGTGCAGGACGATTACGAGCACCACCTACATGCAGCAACTGCCACGAGCAAGGCCACAGAAGGACTCAGTGTACCCAGAGATTGTAGCTATCATATAAATCTATCTATATTAAATTTGACTGTTGCGTTGATGAGCTATCGTGCAAAAAGCCGCGTCAGTTTTAGTAGGGTGCGCAGGTTACTGGTGTGCGCAGGTTACTGGTGGGATACGTTATCCTATCCTCAGCAATCAGAGCGAGATCTATCATTACATAAGCAGCGGTTACGAGGTAACCGCTGCTGAACGTGTTCCACCAATTATCCGCCCACACCAGAACTCCATTGTTACGCTTTGTCTACCTCCCCACTCGTCTCATCTACTACAACCGCTTGATGTGGGCTGCTTTAACCCTCTTAAAAGCGCATATGGCAAAGTGGTAGAGGGGAAGATAAGGCTTTGCATAAACCATAATACAAAAGACGAGTTCCTGAAGGCCTGATATACAGCCCATACGGCAGCTATAAACGTCGAAAAACATTCAGAGTGGTTTCCAGGCAACAGGGCTTATTCCATACGACCCTGAACGCGTCCTTCAAGGCTTAAATCCCATCGTACGAACACCTAGTCCCCAGCTCACAGAGGGCTCAGAGTGGGAGTCAAAAACACCTCGAACGCTACCTGAAATCAAACGCCAGGCAAGCCATATCAAAGAGCAACGCAGGCTTCGTACAAATGCATCCCATTCGCCAACAGATCGCGCGTTTGGGCAGTTGCTAAAGGGCTTTAAGAAGGCGGTGTACGAGAAGGCAATTCTTGAGGTTGAGGTTAACGCGCTTCGAGCTGAGAATGCTCGTCAAAAACGGAAACAAGTATGGCGCCGTAGGACTATTGCACAGGAAGGTATTTTGTCTATTCAGGATGGCCAGGATATTGTACAGAGCCGCGGGTTGGTGGAGCGAATCCATGTTGAAGGTGTGCCGCCCGAGTTACGTACGCCTCACACACAACCGCAAAAGCGTACACTACCCCCAGTGCAGCATGTGCTCTTCAACTGAGCATAACACCCGTACGTGCCCTAGGCGTCAAATAACCAGATAGATACCATTGCAGCTTTTATTATATACATTGTGGGTAGTAAAAGCAAGTGTTGTACGCGACGCGCGATGGGGCTGATCCGCTCGCATTGTCGTTCATGGCTTTTCCATCGGTAGAGCATCTTTGTGTGAGGATGGGGTTTAACAAGGTGGCGGTATGCGTCGAGGACTGCGAGAGCTCCCAACGCTGCAAGTTGGGGCACTGGGGGGGACGAGAGCGAGACGGAAGTCAGGGGCCGCAGACGCTTCTGAGACGTAGTACAGCAAGCGTCTGGGTCTTCAGATCGCGCGCCTTTGGTGGGCATGAACGGTAAACGTTGGAGTAGGTGTATGATAGTGCGGGTGGTGGAGGTGTTCGGGCGAACGCAGTGGCTGTTGATGTTATTGATGTCCGCTAAAAACGCACGAGCCCTGATGATGACTAACATAGAGAGGTTAGTTGCGCCAGCACTGCACGAACAAATCGATCTACAAGGGACGATACCATGAGAGGTTGGTGGACGGCGATTGATTGAACAAATAACATGATTTGTGGAGAAAATTAGCCTAGATTATAAGGACACTCGAGGGACATTCAGGCGTGACTGAAGAGTGTGCGCAGTCGTCGCGTGTAACTAGCTCGTCTATGCAAGCAGTGACGGTGAACCGCAGACCGCTCAGCCGATAACTTGCCTGATCATGATGGGAGCCGAAACATTCTGTTGATGTCACGCGTTGTGGCGCTTTCATGTTGTGTTATTATGCTGCAGCAGCAAGATGCGAAACGCAACTTGCCAAGCGCACCCTCGGCTTGCTGGAGTCGGATATTTATTCCTCCGTCTACACAGCCACAGGCCGTCAGCCACAGACTCAAACTTCCGACGCTTGAACAGGCACCAGAAAAGTGCCCAGAATCTAGCAGGAGTCAAGAAACACCTCTTGGAGCATAGTTTGACTGTGAGCGCCGCTGACCTAGCTGTAAAGCGTTCAAGAGATGGCGAAGAGATGAATCACAGGCAGCGGCAAATGCTAGTTCATCGATAGATTTTAGTAATTTCAATCTGCTGGTGCAACGTCCAAGCAAAACAGAGTAAAAGCGATCCCACCTTAGCTTGCTGAGGGACGTTCACGCACAAGCGTGAGCATCTTGTACTCAGCATTCAGTTCAATTTCGTGCTCCCATGATAAGCCCTTAAGTGTGACATTATAAAGGTTTCGAATCATCGCACCAAACCTTTCCAACAACTCCATAGGATACACAACCTTCATACGTGGTCATTACAGGTTCTTCAGGCAAATCAGGTGTAGGTGGGGGAGCTCGTGGAAGGTCAGTATGCGTTGGGGTTAGCGGTGGGGACGGAGGGGATTGATGTATCCTCTCAGAGATGGCAATGACGGATGTTGTGACTGTAATATAACCCAACCTATCGCGCAGGTCAGTGTCTGTGTAGGGAAGAACTTTACATAACTCACTCCTTAGTCACTTCTCCCGGCTGCGTATCTGTTAGGGTCGGAGAGGTGCCCGCCCAACGCGATACCGCAAGGGTTGATTCCTCTGCTGTTGACGTATCATCTTCTAGCGTTGTAGGGATTTCCATTTGGTGGCTGCTTCTCCTCCCTTCTTCAAGGTCGTTCCCCTCTTGTGATGCTTGCGAACGCGTAGCGTATTTGCAGAGTTGTTTGCGGATGTTGTGCTGCGGCATGAAATAGGGTGCGTCTTCGTCTTTGACCGTCTTTTGTGTCCTGTTGAGGGATCAGAATCCAGTAAGTATCTACGGAAGGCATCTCATTACGAACCCTTGGCTGCTTCCTGATGCAACGCTTCCCACTTCTTGAATGTGGGCTGGTGAGGCCGAGCTTGCGTTGCGCGCCGCTGCCGCGCCTTCAGTATTCGCATCATTCGTCGACGAAGGGCCATTCGCCTCGTAATACACGAATGCGAGGTATGATCGACTGGCAGCAGTAACTGTGCCTAAGACCTAGCGACCGGTCAGTGGATCCATTTGACTAACGCTTAAATTCAAAATGCCCAGAACAAATGGAATGAGAAAGAATTACGATGTGACTTAGGAGAGTACAGTCATGGAAAAATCAGATAAAGACTATGAGAAGCGCAAGGAAACTCAGCCCTCGACTAGACGCTGACTCTGGATTGTAGCCAGTCATAGCCTAAGTTACAATGTATATGTGGCACGGCGAAGGAGATATGCAGATCTGGCACCGGTCAGCGTTACCACAAAAACCGGTCCACCTGCTTTAGAGCAACCGAAGGACCGCCCCTGGCATAGTCACGGGCGAAATGGAATGCATCTCCCGCACCGAGCAGGTTGCGATATAGCTTATGTTGCGCCGGAGCATTGACTCCACACGAAAGAGGTCAACGTCAGAACCCAGATTTCGGCGCCCACGGGCGACAGACCCATGTCCGTGGTTCACTAAGTCAACGAGAGGCCTTTGGCGGGCATGCTAGAGTTCAAGTAAAACCACCCCGAGGGCTCCAACGAGCGTTGGCCCTGCTCCGGCCAGGCCTTGCCGCAGATGCACTGCTCCAAATGATATGCCGGACTTGATAACCCTGAAAATTCACCGTTCAAACGCTAGTGAAAGATGTGCGTATGTCGCAAAGATGTGCGTATGTCGCAAAGATGTGCGTATGTCGCAAAGATGTGCGAATGTCGTGCAAAGATGTGTGTATATGGCAAGGATGTGCGAATGTCGCAAAGATGTACGTATATGGCAAAGCCTAGGTTTTAGTCAACAACATTGTAAGCCAGTCAACGCACGGAGCAAGTCCCCTCCAATCAAGCTCGGGCAATTACGTCGAGCGGGTGGATGATACCGTAGATCTACGATAGATTTAATTTTGAAATAAATCGGACGTGTCGTTGTTGATAGATCGATTTGCGCGGAGGTTGAGGTGTTTTACTGTGTACGACTAGGGTTAACAGATCTGACCAAGTCCCACGACGACGAGCTCATAAATGAGACCTCCGTTGATACCACGGCTGAATCTCCATACGAAGGCAAGGGAGCTTCCATTTTGTGGATCTGATACTTGGCAATTGCTCGGCAGGTCGATCTATACTATTCTCAGCAAGCGCTTACCCCCCTGGTCAACTCTTATGAACAAAAGTCTACGGTATATAGAAGGTGTTGACTGCATATAGGGCATTGCGTCGGTGCAAAGGCTTTTACTTTATATTATAATATCTTCTTGTTATATCTACACCCTTATCCGAGCGAGTGATCTAACTCGCAATCCCTTGTCAGCATGCGGCTGGCTACCTGTACTACCTCATCTTTGACTTTCCTGGGACTGGCTGCTTTTGCAATCGCGCAACGCAGCAACGATCTGACCTGGATTCCCTTTGATCGCGAAAATTTCGACGGAAATGTTGCTCTAGATACGGATGGCCATGTTCAACTTTTCTTTCTGGAGAACTGGGGACACGAACTCAACGTTCGGGATTGCCTCCCGATCAAGCGGCTATCTGGCTCTAGGTTTCAGCGAGACTGGCGCAATGACTGGCGCTGATATGGCTGTGGGATACAAAGACCAAGATGGCAACTTCATATTTGAGAACCGCCATGCGATGGGGTTCGTTACCCCTGAAGTCTCCCAGGACCAAGAGAACAACATGCGACTTCAAGAAGGCCATCAAGCAGACGGAGTTACTTCATTCGTTTTCGAGAAACAAAACAAAGCCGACTGTCTCGAAACCCAGACTGATGTTGCAAAAGACGCATGGCAATGGTTCATCTATGCATTTTCGAATGAGAACAACTTTGCCATACATGCGCCAGGCAACAATGGCAAGAAGTACGTCAAACTAGGCACAGGCAAAACCGTCTCGATAAACGACACATTCGGGAAATTGATAATGCCAAGAACTTACTTACTATCGCCCAGCCTGAATATACCATTCCAACTGCGGAGACTACTACTTACTGCTATACTCTCCATAAAATGCCGGCGGGAAAGAAGAATTATCTGCTCGGTGAACGACCAAACGACTCAAGTGAGCTGCTTCACCATTTGGTTTTTTATGCATGTCATGATCTCCCTGATGAGTATCTGGATATGCTTGGTAAAGAGGCCAACTGTGACTACGAAGAATTCTCGAATCCCTGTAATGGTTTTGTCACAGAATGGGCTCCCGGCATGTCTGGTCGCACATTCGAACCTGGTTATGGCAAGCCCTTCGGCACCGACTACTACGAATATGTGATGCTGGAGACACACTGGAACAATCCTGAGGGCATCGAGGGCGCAAAAGACACTGCAGCTTACACGTTTATCTACACCGACGACCCAGTAGACACTGAAATCGGGACTTTGACACTGGGTGACCTGCAAGTGACAGGTTGGTTCCTCGAGCCTGGCAAGCCGCTAGTGGCACATTCTACAATCTGCACGCCCGAGTGTACAGACCGCTGGCCCTCGGACGGTATCACAGCGGTTTCTGTCTTTCATCACATGCACTATCGTGGTCGCAATCAGCGCGTTCAGATAATTCGAGACGGCAAAGAAATCACCCCTCTGTCCACCCTTCGTGACTTTGAATATGGTCACCAGTTTTCCAAAAGCTTAAACTCTATCAAATTGCTCCCCGGAGATCAGCTCATCACCACTTGCGAGTACGACACCTCGAATGACACCGAACCGGTTCCTGGTGGTCTAGCAAGCAAATACGAAATGTGTGCTTTGCATGGGTTGACTACTACCCAGCCAACAATGTCCTCGCTTGCACACAAATGGAAATGGGCAATTCTCCCGAGAACATGATCAATGGAACAGTAGCACTTTGTCAAGACTCCGACGCAGAAACACAGGATGTATACGATTCACCATTCCTCAACGCCACGTTCCAGAATCTCTCAGCTTCTGGCAACACCTGCCCCGTTGATAACACTGCATCCGAACCTTCAAATCAAGCCGCAGTCTTGAGGACTTGTCCTGAGACAGATGTCTGTTTCTCACTTAATGTGCCCGAGGAATCGGCTAGCTCAAGTTCGGGCGACATCTACTTTCAACTCTCAGTACCAACAACGTATTCGTGGGTAGCTCTCGCGCAAGGCACAACGATGAGCAACGCCAATATGTTCGTCATGTATAGTTCAGCTGACGGTCAGAATGTGACGCTCTCACCAAGAACTGCATCAGGACATATAATGCCAACATACAACGAGATTGCTGACGTTTCCCTACTGGAAGGCTCCGGAATTTCTAATGGCATGATGACGGCTAACGTCCGATGCGGCAATTGCGACCGCTGGAATACAGGCACTATGAGTCTACAAGGCGGCAACAGCAATTGGCTGTATGCACATTCCCAAGGTTCACCTATCAACTCTGATGATACGAGTGCCCCAATCTCGCAGCATGGCAGAAAGGGTTCATTCCAGTGGAATCTGTCGCGGGCTACCGGAGGCTCGGGTGGGAACCCGTTCACCAATGCATCATCTACAACGACAACAACTGGGGCTGAGGGACAAAATTCGTGGGAGAG